>CM076907.1:22537906-23737906 GCA_039519145.1 Kokia cookei
TGTTTGTTGTCTATAATTGTCAATGCAATGAACAGATAAAACAAGATAACTTGTGAGAGTTGTTGTCGAAGCAAAAATGTGAAAATAAAACTAAAATGCGATAATAATGAAATGGGGTCCCTAACATGGATAGTTAGTAGAATACTAAGTGTGGCTTACAAGGTGTAAAATATTAGGTAATTGTCGCTGCAAATAAGCACAATAATGTCTTACCAGACTAGGCTTTTCTATTAGATCTAAGATTGGAACATGCACACTAACCACACCTTTCAGTGTTGGCAATGCAACACATTCAAGAACAAGTGGATTAAATTCATTCAACCCCCAAACAACTTCCATTATCTTGCTAGTGAATTTAATTTGTCGCTGCACCTTCTAGTGATAATGATTGCGATCACACTTTCGTGGTCAAAATAATTAAACCCAAAGATTTAATAGTAAATGCAAGCTTGGATAAGATATCATTTAGTCTAAATATTATTAGTACTTCCATACAAACTTGAAATGAACATTTAATCATTGGTGTTTAAGAAAAGTAATGTAAAAGAATAAATGAAGAATACTATTCCTAGGCTACTTGACTTGCTCCCTTACTTCCCTCTTGTGTCGTACTTTGGGCTCCTCGTTAGGAGTAGATCTGCATCCCTTCACGTTATTTCACCCATGAGGACCTCAAGCCCCCTAGCCGAGAAGCTTCAAAAGCTTGGTTGAAGAAGAATATGCACCGAAGGAGACTAAAGGAGAGAGAGAGAGCTTTTCTCTTACCTTGTGAGTATTTAGATCCCTTTAAATTGTACAAGTGTCTCTTCTGCAGAATTGAATTGTCTATAGTCATACCAGTTGGTTATACAAACTAGAAGCTAATGTAATTTCTTTCTTATCCGGACAACTGTCAGGTACGACGACAGTTCTGGGTGCAATTCTGGACATGCCTATACAACAAAAAATTTGGACATATTCACATAGAAATAATTTTAAAACGAGTTCGTGCAACAAAAATTTTGGGCATGCTCATGCAGTGATAATTTTGGGCACAATTTTGGACATCATCATGCAGTGACAATTCTATGGTCAATTCTGAATAGACTTACACAGTGACATTAGTAGTAAAATATGACAAAATTAAAAGTAATTAAGCTAAGGTCTATTGAGTTTGAAAATGCAATAAAGTAAACTAAAAAATGCTAAAATATGTGCTAATGATGACTAAATGGGAACAACTTAAACAATAAATATGGAGAAATCAATGGTTCTTTCTAGTACTGTCACGATCCATTTCTTTAAATCGATTAATTCGTTCTTTGTTCATGAAATGAATATGACTGTGCCCTTCTTTTCCATTTAATTCTAGCAAGTGGCAGCGTTAGTTTTGCTTCCAAATTTCATTGTTTTTGTCCCCACATTTGAAGGTCCCTTCCTTACCATTAATTTGCATAGTGAGTTTGTTGTTGTTAAAATAAATAGTAGACCTAGATGTGGCTAAGAATGGTCTTCCTAGCAAAGAGATGGACATATCTCTATCTTCCTGAAAAATCTAGCACAACAAAATCTACAAGGATGATGAAACTTCATACCTAAACTAATATGTCCTCTAAAATTCCCTTCAATCGTACAAATGACTAATTAGCTAATTGTAGAGTGACTTGGGTATTTTTGAGATCTCCGCTTCCAAGTTTCTCAAATATTGATAGAGGCATCAAATTTATGCTTGCATCGAGATCGTACAATGCCTTGTTGAACTGAAGATTCCCAATTTTAATTGGAATGGTGAAACTATCGGGATCCTTCAGCTTTTGGGGAATTGCTTTAGAGATAATCGCATTGCATGATGCATTTACCTCTACTTGCTCTCCTACCTTGATTTTTTGATGCCTTGACATGATCTCCTTTAAAATTTTGGCATACTTGGGTACCTTTTCTACCAATTCATTCAAAAGTAGGTTAAGGTTTATGGATTTGAAAAGGTGCAAAAAACTTACAAAATCATTTTCATCTTGCCTCTTCTTTTCTTCTAACCTTCTCAAAAATGGAATTAAGGCACTCTTGTCTTCCTTAGGCATGTCTTCTTCTTTTTTTCCAATGTAGCATATCTTTTTTTTTTTCCAATGCCTCTTTTGATGGTACCTCTTTAGGTTTCATGACTTTAGTCTCATGGTCATAAGAGATATCCATAATCTCATGAGAGTCACTAGGTTCTTCTTGCTTTTTGGATAGTTCTAGGCTACTCAATACTTTGCTCGATCCTAACTCAATTACCTTGACTTGCTCTTTATCTTCTTGTCAGGGATTATTCTTAGTGTTGTTAGGGATACTTGAACCAATTTTCCTTGAAAGATCACTTACCGTACTCATTAATTGGTGCATCCTTTCTTCCATCTTTACCACTGTTCTGGCGGTATTAGTGCAATCAAACTACACTTGTTACACATTGGCCCTCATGGGGTTGGCAACTAGGTTTTCTTGCGTGTGTGTTGTTGTGCTACCACTACCCCCTTAACTTCCTCCCTATCTAAAGTTAGGATGGTCTTTCCATCCTGAATTATATGTATTCGAGTAGGGATTTCCACTTTGATTACTCACATAATTTGTCTCCTCAAGATTGGCGAGATAATGGTATAGAAGCTTATCTTCACATTGGGATGGTGATGCCCTTGTAGCAAATTCTATTCGATTTAGTATTTCCAATAGTTATTGTTACCTGTCATCCTCTTGGATCATTACCATATTTTCGATTAGTCCATAAGCATCATTATAAGTCCTATTAATTAGGGCTGCTCTTGTTGCACCATTTAAAGTGGATTTGGCCGATGCGTCCAACCCATTATAAAACGTTTGCAGTTGCATCCACTTCATCATACCATGATTACGACATTTTCGAACTAACGTTTTGAACCGTTCCCATGTTTCATGGAACCCTTTGCCTTCAAATTGCTGGAATGTTGACAATTCTCTCATGAGTTGGATTCCTTTCCCCATAGGGAAAAACTTCTACAATAATTTCCTTATCAGTTCATCCCATGTTGTAATAGAACCTGGTGCCTGCTCATCTAGCCAATAAAAAGCTTTATCAGTTAATGAGAAGGGAAATAATCTAAGACGTATGGCATCATGAATAATACAATTAAACCGAAAAGTATCGCATAATTGTAAAAATCGCTTCAAATATAAAATGGGATCTCCAACCATTGTCTCTCTAAATTTTAAATTGTTTTGTATCATTTGAATTATAGTATGTTTTATTTCGAAATTATTAGCATCGATAGTAGGTCTAGCAATACTTCCTTGGGTTAAATCTAAATTGGGTAAAGAATACTCCCTCAATTTTCTTGGTACTTCTGCCATTAGTTCGTTTGTGGGGAGTAGCGGAGGTATATGAACATTTTCGTTGATAGTGGGATCTTTAAGAAGATCTGCTATTTCTTATCTTTCCTCCGGTGGTTATGGGTTTTGTATCGATTTTTGGGTTCTACGATTTCACCTAATCAATTCTTCTAGGTTAGAAATTGGATCTACCAAGTTTCCTTGGCTCCGAGTCATAAACTAAATTCAATTAAATAGAAAGTTATCTATCGATTTCATACTTATCCGATTGAACTATTTTTAACACTTGAAGAACTTGAAATCAAATATTTTGGTTATGATTTCATAGGATTTAGTTTATATCTCTTATTTGAATAAATTGTGTAAGCTAAGAGTTAAAATGTTATTTTTTTGTCTTTTAGGCCAAATGAGGCCTAAAGGTTAGCTAATGTAATTAGTGAGTGTGCAGGAGACCACAAGAAGTGTAATCATAGGAAAGTGATTACTTCGTCATAACCAAGGGACTAGACTTAAGGAACTCGAAGCCTGACTTCTTTGTCTTGACATACATGGGATATGTCGCGACAACGCCTATAAGATGATACTTCACATTGAGAGTAATATCTTTGTTATGACACAAGACCTAGTGTGCCGCGTCATTGACCCTTGGATGCAGATCTCACACTTAATAAGGGGCATTTTGGTCTTTACAATGCCACTTAATCACGAGGAACGACAGTTGACCTAGGGTGAGGAAAAATAAACATATAAAGCTACAAATAAGACCTTTAGCACTAGGGTTTTTACACACTATTCCTTAGATTTAGTTTTTACTTTCATTTTTATTTGTAATTTTTGAAACAAGATTGTAAAAACTCTTGTAAATGATCAAGGAGTTTTTCTCGGTAGATTTCTTAATACAAATTTACTTTCTTTTTCATTCTCTTTTGCACTTATATGTTTTATATATTGTTTCATTGATGAATAAAGAAACCATGAGGAACTAATTCCATTTTGGGGAATTAGGGAGTGGATGTATGAATAATTAATTATTATTTCATAGGAATTTTACCTTTCAGATCAGCTGTTTGGGAAAGGAAGAACGTTGAACAAACACTAGGCATGACAACCCTAGAAAGTCATCTAGGTGGAAATGAACCCAAAATTGGTATTGCCCATCCGTGAGCACCTTTTTCCCAAACTGGTTTAGATTGTGACATCTAACGATAAGTAATCTCTATCGACTTGCTATGCCGACGGAAGATCGAGAGATCCAACTGGGGTAGTGACTAGTTGATTAAAGGAAAATCCCCAAAACCTAATCGAGGAAATCATACGGAAACGACCTAATTTATCCAAAGTCGTTTATAAGATTTTCTACTTCTCAAACTTTTGCTTTTATTTTCTATGTTATTTATCTTTTATTTATAATGCTCTCTAAAAGACACTCTTTTTTATTTTTCATTCTATAAAACCCTAAAATAAGTACTAATTAATTTTACTCTATGTAAGGATATATACAAATGTTTCATTTAAGGCAAAAGGGGTATGCAAATTATGTGAACTATTTGTCAAAAAAGGTGTTCGTAGCAAAAGCATCCTTGCAACAAAAGAAATGGATTATGGATGAGGTAAAAACTTATATATTTGGGAGCATCCTTATGTATTTAGGAAATGCGTAAACCAGTTGGTACGAAAATGTGTGGCTGAGGAAGAAATAAATGACATCCTTAAAGGATGTTATGACTCTCCTTATGGAGGACATTTCGGTGGAAAAGGTACAGGTCATAAAATTTTGCAATCTAGATTCTACTGGGTCCACCATGAATCAGGATGCCCATAGGTTCGTGCAAAACTATGATCAATGCTAGTGAATGGGGAATATATAAAAAAGGGATGAAATGGCACAGGTGGGAATGATTGAGGTAGAAATCTTTGATGTTTGGGGAATTGATTTCATGGGTCATTTCCCTAGCTCATTTGGGAACCAATATTTATTATTAGCAGTAGATTATGTTTCCAAATGGGTAGAAGCAGTGGCTTTACCTACTAATGATACCAAATCAGTGGTAAATTTATTGAGAAGAAACATCTTTTTAAGATTTTGAACTCCTAGAGCATTGATTAGTGATGAAGGCTCACATTTTTGCAGCATACAATTTGAAGTTGCTCTTGTAAAATACAATATCCGGCATAAGATGGCAACTGTATATCATCCTCAGGCGAATGGTCAAGCTCGGTTTCTAATCGAGAGATTAAATAGATCCTTGAAAAGACAGTAAATCCTAATCGCAAAGATTGGGCGACAAAATTGGATGACGCTTTATGGGCCTATCGAACAACATATAAAACACCTCTTGGTATGTCCCCTTATAAACTCTTGTATGGAAAAAATTGTCAGCTGCCTATTGAATTAGATAAAAAAAGCATATTGGGCTATTAAAGAATTGAATTTAGATCCTGAAATAGAAAAGAAAGAGAGATTGTTCCAATTATATGAATTAGAGGAGATTAGATTCATGGCCTACGAAAGCACGAAACTTTACAAAGAAAGAAGTAGATTGCATCATGATGCCAAGATTCGGAAACGAAACTTCGAGCTAGGTAGAAGGTACTCTTGTTTAATTCTGGACTCAAATTATTTCCTAGGAAACTCAAATCACGATGGACAGGGCCATACATCATTAATTAGGTAAAACCATATGGAGCAGTTGAGTTGATAGTTAAGAGTGATGAAACTTTTCTAGTTAATGGGTAAAGGATAAAGCCATATTACGAGGGAACTGCATATATAATTATTGAGGAGCAACCTTTGCAGTGAAAAATGGTATGGCATACAAAGCCAGTGTTAGACTCAGTCATCATAAATACCCTAGGGATAAAGAATAGTTCAGATTCATAATCAAAAGGAAACTAGTCCCGATGTTACGACAATCCCATAGCAAGGCAACATGATTACTAGTCTCGATGTCGCGACACGACACCTTTACGTCACGACAAACAATACTCTATAGATTAGCAATTTTGGTATCGATGTCGCAACATACCTAGTGTATGTCAGGACACACTGATGTAACAACAGCAGTACAAGTAAGACTCTAAATCCTAACAATTTTAATTAGAACTAGATACTATAATTTTTAAATAATATTTAACTTCTACATTTACTAAAATTCCTACTAATTAGTCCCTATAAATAAACATACCTCCCATGATTATTTTTACATAATCAAAAGACTCCAATCATAAGTTAAATGGTTGATTCAAGTGAAAGTGCTGCTAACCCTATATTTGAATTCCCAAAAGATGATCTAGAAAGGTATCTCCAGTAGTTGCAGCTACATACTTTCATTCAGGAACAAGGGTTTGATCCTTTGATACGAGTTTGCCAAGGTATTTGAGAAACAATAATCAATCTTGAATGGGCTGAAATTTTCTGCCCTACAAAAATACCGTTAAATATTTCAATAGTTCAAGAATTTTATTTAGCTTTGAAGAAACACGAAGCTAGGAGAGCTTTTGGGCAAATTCAAGGTCCAATGAAAATTCGAGGAGTTGAAATATACCTGAATGAAGTCCAAATTTGTAGATTTTACAATGTCCCGTATTATTACCAAGATTATCTCCATAGAGTCAAATTAAAGGAATTTAAAAATATTGACACCAAGGAGATCTTAATTTTCTTAACAGCGGGGAAAGAAGTATGTACCTATCGCGAAGCTACTGCGATCCCAGAAACTTCCAACCAAAAACTTATGACGCCTAAAGCCAAGATGTGGATGAAATTTGTTTGTTCTTGAATACTTCTCACTTCTGATATGACTGAGATACGTCCAATTCATGCCATAATAACATACGAAATTCTCAGGAAGAAACAAATTTGTATAGGAAAGTGGATTCACTGAAGCATGGTGGAATGCATAAAGAATTTAGTACTTTCCCTCATCTAATTTCTACCATGTGAACAGAGGCGAGAGTACCAACTGATAGATTTGATCGAATAACCAAGCAAACTCTTAGGTGATGACTTGTTCACACAATTCACATTACTACAGAAAAGTCAAAGTGAAGAACGGAAGAAAAGAGGATTGGATGACGAAGAAGAATAGGAGACTTATAATATGACTTATGTTTAGAATTAGGTTTTCTTTAGTTTTTTATTATGTCATTTTATTTTTCATATTATTTTTATTCATTGTTTAAAACAATTTAATTTTGGATAATTTTTGGTTCTCATTTTAGACTTATATAATTCGTAGGAGTAGGAATATCTTTGTATATATGCTTAAATTCTTTTTGAAGGAACCCCACATTATGAAAGACGCAACAATTTCGAGCATTAACATTAAAAGGAGAAAGAAAACCACCATAAAAAGATGAGAACCTTCACAATAAATAGAGTAACTTCTTTCCTTTATTATTTAAGGGAACTACACATTGAGGAAAATGTGTTTTCTAAAGTGTGGGAGTAACATAGGAATTTTGGCATAAAGTTTTTTTAGTTTTTATTTTTTTTTATGTGTGCTTGAGCTTGTAAAGATACAAGTGATTGGTAAGGATCATGTATAATAGGTTGATTGTGTTGATTGATAAATTTGGAATGATGATAAGGAATTTTTAATTTTTGAGCATGAAACTTTTGAGTTCTATAGGTTATATTAAGTATAGATAGAAATGTATTATTGATACCAAGTAATGTGCAAGATATGAGGAAACGAGCATTTTAGTATATATAATAGATGATAATTTTGAGAATATGTAATGAAATTGATATTTGTGCATATTAAGGTGTTTAGGGATCACCTAAGACATTGTTTGGACACACCTAGAGCTAAAAAACCAAACCCTATTCTGAATTGTCAATTAGTACCCATTTTTGAGCCTTATAACCCTTCTTGATAAACCACGCTATAAGCCTCTTTAGCCTTAAATTTAGAATTTTGTGTATATTCTTTTCTTTGTTCTTGTTTTGCATGGAAATAGACGTATGACCATTCGTATTAAGGGTAAGTAGACACATTAAGGTGGAGGTTACAAAATAAAAATAGGAAACCCATTATAATGTATGAACTCTAGTTTAGCCAGAAAGAGAGAAATAGAGGATAAAAAAGAAAAGAGAAATCAATAGAAATAAAAGAATCATGAGTAAGAAAGTATGTGAATAGTGATAAAATTATAAAGTCACCCAAAAAGACGAAAAAGAAGAATCTTACTCAAAGAAACAAAAGCAAAAAGGATGGTGAGAGAAGGATAAATAAGGGGGTAAGATGGAGGAACGATGAAAATATATAGACTTTTTCATACCCTTTTTGACCTGATTTCATGCAAATTCTGAGTAATTAATGTCGAAAAATATAATTTATTTATAAAATAACTAATTTGTGCTAAAATTTCCAACATATAGATTTTTAATTATTTTTATAAATATTAAGCATGAATTTGATAATATTTTGACAGATTTGAACAATTGGTGAAAATCGTCCCAACAAACACTGCTGACAGCAAAAACCGTCGAGGGAATTTTTACACCGAGTCAATGAAGAGCTAAGAGAAATATTTTTCAAGTCAAGGGTCGCTCCAATATGAAGCTAAATTATGTTTTATAATTATATTTTTAAATTAAATTAGATTAAAATAAATTATAAAGGCTGAACTGAAGTTGCTCGATGTGCATGCAATCGAGGGTCAAACAACCTCTAATTGGGCTAGCATTGTGCCGTTGACCATTCAACCTTGCAAAACAGCCATCAAACTTTCCCAAAATCCCATTCAAACCCCTCTACTTTTCATGGTTTCAAATTCTCACCCTAGCTCATTTTAAGCAAACTTTGAATAGGTCAAAGTTGATGAGTGGTGGCCGGCCATGGGGCAGTGTGTGGCTGATATTTATTTTCTAAATATAGCCACCACATCTCACCTCAACTCCACCTATAAATATCACCCTCATTCACCTCATTTTCCACATTAAAACAATCCATTCTTTCTTCTTTCTTTAGTGTTCTCTCTAGCTTTTCCATTCCATTTTCCCTCATTCCCTTATCGATTTCCCCTCTTGGAAAAGAGTGGTTCTTCAGCCTTCCATAGCCTTTGTTGAGTGTTCATTAGATACCTTGATCTGAGAAGAATCGAGTAAGAATGACAAAGAACGCAAAAGTAGTTCTTGAGAAAGTGTCGGATTTAATCCTATTTTTTTCTCATATTTTAGGTTCTTGTTTGTTATCATGATGAATGCTATTATGAATGTTATTATTTCTTTAATTAAAATGGCTTAAATTCATAAAGTGTTGGGTTTATTGTGTTGATTGCTTGATTATTTATTTATCATATGTATGTTGTTATAGGCCCTGAATATTTTGTTTAATTAAATATTATCATTCCTAAGTTATTATTGCATTACCCTTGTCATATAACTATTGAATTAATCATTTAAGCATGTTGAAATTGTGATTAACAGACACAGTATTTAATTTGTGCATGATTAATCTTTTAAGAAAGTTGAGGGTTAAAATTGTGATTGTATTGGAGAATACTAGCCTTGCATAACTTGCAAGATTTTTGTGATTAAACTGTTTCAATATAGGTGTGTGTTGTTACCTCACTTGATCCTTTATATGCTTATGAATATTAATTTAGTCGGTTGTATTGGCATAGGTGTATGTCAGGGGAAAAATTAATTTCATAATGTATGTAAGTGCTATAACACATTTACTTATCAAAGATTAGTTTAGTCGGTCGTATTAGCATAGGTGTATGCTGAACAGATAAACTGATTTTTATGAGTGATGTTGTTCATAAGTTAGCAAGATACCGGGTTGTCGTGAATATTAATTCATAACAAGCATGAACATAATTTATATTTAATTAAGTAATTAGAACAATTAACCTGACACATTTATGTCATATTGATTAAAACCCTTAGAAATCGTGCATAGGAATTTAATTAGTTTTAATTTAACTTTGTTTAATTTAGTTTAGAATACTTAGGTTAATATCCCTCACAAATATTATCTTGTTCTTAACCAATTTGTTGATTAAATATTTCATAAATACTTTTCATAGCACAGTCCCTATGGGTACGAAACTTGACATTACTTGTCACTTTACTACTTGAATACAGTTGTGTACACTTGCACATTTTCATCATTCCAAGTTTTTGGCGCCGTTGCTAGGGATTATAAAAATTATTTGTGAATTATTTGTTTACATTTTGGTTTATTTTTCTTTTCTAATTACTAACTTATTATTTTTTATTATTTCAAATGTTTATGAGTATTTACCGAATTATCGACTTACTCCTAGTGACCCTGAAATTGAATGAACTTTCCGAGAAAGCATCTCAAAGAAGGACTGAAGAGATGAATTTTGAGAACCAAAATCAAGGAAATGGAGCTAACCATGCTCAGAATCCTATCCTTATTGTTGATGATAAGGATAAAGCCTTGAGCCAATATGCAATGCCATTGTTCCACGAACTTAAGTTGGGAATTATAAGACCCGATATCGAGGCACAACAATTCGAACTAAAGCTAATGATGTTTCAGATGCTTAGACAGTGGGCCAATTTAGTGGAATGCCTATAGAAGATCCGTATCTTCATTCGAGACTATTCATGGAGGTAAGTGACTCTTTCAAGATAGCCAGAGTGTCAGAAGATGCACTTCGATTGAAGTTGTTCCCATTTTAACTAAGGGACAAAGCTAGAGCCTGGTTGAACTCGTTGCCACCAAATTTTGTTACATCATGGCAAGGGTTAGCTAAACGATTCCTTAGGAAGTATTTTCCTCCAAGCAAGAATGCTAAGCTAAGGAGTTATATTACTACTTTCCAACAGATGGATGATGAATTTTGTATGAGACATGGGAATGATTTAAAGAGCTATTAAGGAAATGCCCTCATGTAATTCTGCATTGCATCCAATTAGAGACATTTTATAACGGACTTAATTCGCACACAAGGATGATAGTAGACGCTTACGCCAATTGAGCTATTCTTTCTAAGTCTTATAATGAGGCATATAAAATTATAGAGAGGATCGCAAGCAATAATTACCAATGGCCAACTAATCAAGCAAATTGAAGAAGACAAGTTGCAGGAATTCAAAATGTTGATCCACTTACTACACTTGCAACTCAGGTATCATCGATGTCCTCAATGCTTAAAAATCTTAGTACTAATGGGTTTAATAATGTTGCAGCTCAACCACCTAATAAATTCAAGAACATAGCTTGTGTCTATTGTAGAGATGAGAAAATGTTCGAAGAATGCCCATCAAACCTAGAATTAGTGTACTACATGGGCAATCAGAACCAAAATTGTGGTAGGCAAGGACTGCAGTCAAAATTTTACAACTCATCTTAGCGAAATCACCCTAATTTCTCATGGAGCAATCAAGGGGCTAAACCTAGTAATACTTATGCTAAACCGAGACTGACCCAACCACAAGGATTTACCTAGCAAGTTTAGAAGCCATAACAAGCTGAACCTTCCAAAAACTTAAAGAGTTTATTAAAGACAAATATGGTAAAGAATGATGCCACTTTAAGGAATTTGGAGAATCAAGTGGGTCAACTTGCCACTAAACTAAAGAACTGTCCACAAGGTGCTTTACCGAGTGATACAGAGAATCCGAGAAATCCAGGGAAGGAGCATTGTAAATGTAACACCAAAAACCATATATAGTCATCGATTAGGGTCTCGAGGTCTTTCCGATCATTTATCATAGATGATTTCTCAATATTATTTATTTAAATCATATTTTAAATAAAGTAATATATTATGCACAACATAAATCATTAATTAAATATCAACACAGCTCAATAAGGGTAAAAATGTCATTTCCACGATTTTTTGGAGACTTCTACCGGTACTTGTTGGACAAGTATCAATAGTAGTCAAGTCAGTAAGAAATTCAGAAACAGTGCAGATTTCTACCAGTACTTGTGATAATTCTACCAATATAAGTGTAACTTCTACTGAAACTTATCATAATTCTACCGATACTAAAAAATCCAGAGAGCTAAGAAGTCTTACCCTATAACTTCTACCGATACAAATACCCAAACTATCGATACTACTATGAACAGAACTATCGATACTTATCATGGTACTACCGATACAATGCAAGTTAGTAACCAACCTCTCTCCAATCTTGTACTCCTACCGATACATGCAAGAGTTCTACCGAAACAAGTAAGCAGAATTCAAATATTTACACAAGTTCATAAACCAAACTTCATTTCGTAAACATATTGTATAAATAGACAACACAAGTGTTCAATAACAAAACATAGAATTACATTTTAAAAGCCAAATGCCTATACTTAGCATTAAACAACCATTTGAAGGAGTTCAAACATTCAACACAAGTTTGACATTGTACCAATTAACTTAAAGTCAAGCATTACAGAATAACATCATCCTAGTACATGCCATATAACCAAGTGATGTAAATACTACCGAACAAGCTCCCAAGATAGTATGATTTCTTCGAGATGATCCAATCTTCAAGCAGCAAAATAGAATCTACAAAAGGTAAGCTTTCATAGCTTAGCAAATTCGTAGAGTTTAACATTTGATCGAATAATGTGAGTTGTGAAAATCTGTGAATCATTCGAATCAAAACAGAACTGTGCTTCAGTAATCTGTAACTAGTTTTCATCCCTTTTGGCCATAAGCTATTTCTGTTACTAGTAAATGATGCTGCTCACACTAAGCTAACTAGGACTCACAACTTATGTGGTACCTTAACCATCAATACAATATTTGTACTCTTAACTTCTCCCTAATGATGCTGCTCACACTAAGCTTTCAAGAATATGCAAATCGAGCATAAATCTCAACCATTGTAGGGCCTGTTATCCATTCTTGGATACATTTAACATATAGCGACTCACGATGCTGTAGAGAATTCGTAACAAATACAGGTTGCTTCAGCCATCGAACCAGTTTAACTTTCCGGCTCAAAGCCTGATAACTCTTCTTCCTTTGCTTTCTATCTCTCCCGTTTTCAATCGTCGTTTCCCATTTTCAATAGTTGTAGAGAATAAAATAGTATGCATATTTAATATAAGAATTTGATTTTAAAAACTTGCCGGTTTTAATTGCAATTACGGATAGGCTTTAGGAACTTAATTCTTTTGGAAAATTTATGATTTCACCCCTAACCTTTTACTCTTATACAATTTAGTCCTTAAGCACAAAATAACCATTTCTTATTCAAACCAACACCAGCCGAACATCAAGGGATATATTTTCACACCCTACAAGTAACTATTTCAGACCAAAGACATGTAATTTTATCATTTTAACATTTTAGTCCCTAAACTCTAATTTCATCCAAAATCACTTTACAAAAAGATCAAACCCAAACATCAAACATACAAATCCATCAAAAGCTTTCAAGAATAAGCATATTCAACAATGGAAAGTTTCATAACATTTGACAGATTCACAAATTGATCCTTCCTTGATTCTGTCATCTTTTGTTCTCTAAAACTTTGGCATCTTACTAAAATTTCATTTAGGGGATATTCTATCTAGGAGATGAATTTTAAGTGGGACCACCGCCTGCGCCCTTCTAACCTTTCTTGGAAATTGAACTTAGTATGATTTTTCTGACCAAGTTTTTCAATAAACTTTAAATCTTTATTTTTTCCGATTCAACAGAGCAATAACAATTATGTTCCACCTTTCTTATTCAAGATACAAATATTGAAGTTTTGTGTTAACCTTTGTGGATAACGTCTACTACACGATTGCATTGGTCATGATGAATTTGCTTCTAAGGGAAACAATGATTCTTTCTTTTATTTACGCTTGGTTTATTTTCAATCAGTGCTAAAGGTTTTTTTGTAGTCGTTTTTTCCCAACATGATTTTCTCCATGCTAATTGTTGGCTGTCGAAATTCCCTCGGTGGTTGATAGTTTCTTGATTTTTTACCATGTAGTTGAGATAGGTGTAGACTATGTCTTCCTCCCCTTTTATGGATGGTTTGGCTGTCCAAACTTAGTGGTCCTCTCCAACATTAGGTTAAGGAGTATTCTGATGTCCAACAAGCCAATTTGGGGCATCCAAAGATGATAACATTTTAGCCCAATCTTGTAGGTCCTATGTTGCTGTTTTGCTACAACATTGTGTTAGAGTATGCCCAAAGACTAATCATGAGATGATTGTAATCACATACTCATTTTACCTTGTTTATTAATACGAGACATTACCATTATTATTTCATTTTCTTTTTCTTTGTATGTAACTAAACTAAATTTTAATAAAGTCCTAAGAAAATATAATTATTCTTAAAAGGTCTTTAGTTAAGTATTATTGTCAGCATGGATAACAATAATGCATTAAAACTAATGTGTGGTTGATTGATGACAAAGAGTTTTCATTGACATAGAGATATCAAAATCAATACATGCATATGTGTTAGATAACAACATATTGGACTGACCCGCTATGAGTATGTTTCTTGGATTATTATGTAATAGTCACAATATTACTTATAATGATAACTATGTATATGATCCTCATACTTAAGATATTATTGTCCCAACATCGTGAGTGGTATATTTTGATACAACCAATATGTCTATCGTAATATGTTGTACTACAAAGATTGATGTTGGATATATCACAATCTATGTAGTGGGATATGGTTTATCAAGATATATCCCTCCTACATAATAGGAGCAATATCTTAGGCCTCTTAATTGAGTGAGACAAGAAATGCATTGACATGCTCGAATAAGTTGATATGATATATCACACTTATTTGTTTATTGTAGTTTTCTTAAAAAATCAAGAAATTTGAGATTGGACTGTACAAGTGTGACTATTCCATGACTTGTGTCCAATTTAGGTATTAAGGATAAAAGGATATAATACATGAAAATATGATTACAGAAAGGTTATATTGAATCACAACTTCTTCTAACTTAGGTGGCAATGATGCATTGCTAGATGCCACTCAATGCTTGTAATGTTAGAAACGTTCTAGTATTACTACCAACATTACAAGACCCTATAAGGTCACACCTTATAGTTGAAATGAACATAATCCAAATACATTTACTATTGTATTTAGTTGTCACATGAATTAAATTAATTTTTAAATTAATTTAATTTGATAGTTAAATATTAAACACATTATATGTACAAACTTCTTGTACACAAATAAAGAACATAAATAAAATTAATATATGAATTTGATTCATACAAAATTTTAATTGTATATATTTTACCGAATTTATTAATATAAACAGTTATATTAATTAATTTTGATCAAGATATAAAAGAAATGAAAATTAATATTCTTTTGGAAAGAATATAATTCCTCTTTCAACTTTCCATTTGCCTTCTTTATTAATAAATGAATAATCATTTGGAAAGAATATCATTCCATTTTCTATCTTTTCATTTGCCTTATCTATTAATAAGGGTATAATCCTAGTTTTCCTTTTTGAATATGTGATATCGTAGAGGATAAAATTATGCTAATCCCTTGGTGTGTTATGGTTACCAACTAAATAAAATAAAGGTCTAGCAACCATTTTTAATTCTCTTTGACAATTTCAAAAGAAAGTGGTTGTTTGTTTTTCATGGGGTGGATTACGTCGAGATCGGGACATTTTCGTTGTGGCTTGGAATTAACATCGAATCAGTAGCATCCTTTCAACATTTTTAGTAAATAAGGTATATTTTCAACCCTTTTTCAACCCAATTTGTTCCTTATACATGGATCTGTGGTCGATGATCGCCGGAATAATTTTTTCACTGTGCCACGAGATGTACCGACGATCCCAACAGTGATATCAGAGCCACTTGTATGATACGAATTTGGGATTAAATTTATTGGTTGATATGATTTATGAGATACATGTTGTATATTATGTTTGATGTGCATGTTGTTGGGAAATGCATGGTTATAGCCCGATAGCTCATTTAATTTTTCATTTGCAAAGGTTGTAATTTTATAAATATGGCCTGCATGTCGTTCCTTTCTATATTTCTCTTCCACTTCTCTAGTCATCTTACTCCCTTGTATGTGAAATGAGTTTCTATAATTATAAATTGTACGATTTGATACGAGCTAGAGGAAAAGAAGGCTTGGTTACCTAAAATGGAAAAGAAGCTTGAGAAGCAGAATAAACCCTTAGGATTCCTTACGGTTCTCCCATTGACTTGGGAGGAACCACCTTAGTTTTATGGGCTATAACCATTGCATTTATTTGCTGTTCAATATTTTTCTTGTATGCGATACAATTGATGATATGTTAGCATGCTATAGAATATTGATAAGATCAATTATAGGATTAAATAGACAAATGTTGATCATTAATGGTGAGATTAATTTAATTTAAAAACTCTCAATAAAATATTAAGTTAAGATTACCTTACAATATTTACCCTCGTTAAAGCCTCGATTGATACAATATGAGTTCTGCTAAAGCAAAGTACATGTATCTATCTTGGTCAAATGCGAAGAATAAGCAAGTGATATTCGTCAGTTATAATTTTGGTTAATAACTTAACTAGGTTGCTCTAATAGGATTAGATACCTAGAGGCAAAAGATTTGGATAATCAGAATATGATTGGAATAAGAGTTGTTCACCAAATAGAGGAGTTACATGTGATGTAATTAGCAAGTGTTGCTTACCTAAATAACCATAATCTTGAGAGTAAAGTCAAAGTTGACATAAGAATAGGTGAAATATTGATCCTTATCCACTAGAAAACTTTAGAGAATGTCTTTTCGAAACTAAAATATGAGGGTTATTAATTTTGAATAAAATAGTAGGAGCATCATTTAGTAGTCCTTTTAATGATTATAACAAACTTGGTAAATGTATTCATGAGCATATTTTATTATTGTAGATTTATTATGGAAAAAAAACACAAACTCTTTATCATTGCAATCCATCCTTGAGAAGGACAAGTTGAATGACTTGAACTTCCTTAATCGGTTCCGTAGTTTAAGGATTGTCCTCAAACAAGAACGAAAATTATATGTTATTAAAGAACCCGTTCCTTTTGAATCAACAACTAATGCCTCTAGAGCTAACAAGGATGCTTATAAGAAGCATTTTTATGACATGTTAGACATATGATGTCTAATTCTTTCCACCATGACTCTAGAGCTTCAAAAGCAACATGATGATATGGTTGCCTATGATATGATTAATAGCATTAGAAAAGACCATTAAATTCTCCCTATTTAGAGTATAATTTGTTCTCTTTGTATTATGTTCAACATGCATTTTTAGCATTTTATATGTAATAATTACATTTTCTAAGTTAGTGATGTATGCTTTAATTTTCATTCATTTTATCCCACTTATGCTACTAATGTCGCTACATTTAGTATCAATATTACGTCTAAAGATGTTAGCACAGGGATTCACCTTAGAAAATCAAAGTAGAAAGTGTTCAAAGGTGTCGCTACAAGTTGATCCAGAATTGCACCCAAACATGTCACCACATGAGTACTTTCAAACTACATCAAGGATTTTTTCTGTGTGAATATATCCAGAAGTACTAGCACATGAAGATGTCAAAGTTGTCACAGCAATTTAAAAGTATAAATTTGTGTCTAGAAATGTCGCGACAACCTGTAACTGCTTACTTCATAAACCAGATCTACGTGAGTGTACAGCTGGAGTAACTAACTTGTACAGCTACAAGGAAGTTAGATCTGAGAGCAGAAGGACACCTGTACTTGACAGCAAAGATAAATACTGAGCAAAGAGAAGAAGAAGGAGATCATCAAGCTCGTGACAAATTAATTCTATTTCTGATTTTTCTAAAAGAAGCTACCATGAAAGCTTAGATCCTTGGAGGGTGAACTGATGCGACGAGAAGGCAACATCAACTTCTGACGAGGAGTGTTCTAAGTGCGACGCAAGAGGAGCATTTACAGAAGAGTTCTAGTAGGCTAGGAATAAAATGCTTCAACTTATTCTTTATTTCCTCTTAAACATTGATAAATTCTGATGACTTTATTTGTGTATGGAATTACCTCTTAATGTTAGATCTATTTTGATTTCTACTCAAATCTTCTTAACTGTTTATCTTTGGATTTAATTATTTTGACCACAAAAATGCGATTGCAGTCACAGTCACTAGAAGGAGCAGTGACAAGTTAAATTAACAAACAAGACAATTTGGAAGTTTCTTGAGGCACGAAGGAATTTTGGTCACTTGTTCTCAAATGCAAAACATTGCTAGCACTGGAAGGTGTGGTTAATATGAGTGTTTAGGTCTTTGATAAACAGGGAAGTCAAAAGTAGAGAAATCTCATTAAGCTTAATTGCAGCGACAATTTATCTACCAGTTACCTTGTAGTCACATTTAGTGTTTGCCAACTTATCAAGTCAAGGATCCCCCCATCTCTTTATCATTGTTTTACTTCGTTAATTTTCTTAATTGCATTGACAAAATATCTTCAACATTCATTTCCTTTTCTAGTAAATTGCTCTGACATTTTGTATTGCAGTTTTACAAAAATTGCGTTGACAGTTTTAACTCTTTATTTGTGCAGATTTTGACTTAATTACGCTGACATTATTCTGACAAATTTTCTTATCTTAACTTCTTTTGGTTCGACAAATTTAAACAAAGATAGCCATCTCTGTGGGATCGATATATGATAGCTTACACCTATCAACTATACTTGCATCGACAAGTGTTCGCTTGCACATTTGCTGTGACATTCATAGCGCGATCAATGATCTAATGCATCAAGGAATTATATGAAGGGCAAGTACGTCAAAAGAGGTACGAAACCCCTAATGCTCTATTTTAATGTAAAATGGTGAAGGGATCTCCTATGCGAACTCACATTCTCAAGATGATAGGCTACATTGAAAGCCTTGAAAAACTAAGATTCCCTCTTGGTATGAAGTTAGCCACTGATGTCATCCTATAATCATTGTCGGATAGTTTTAACCAATTTGTCCTTAATTTCAACATGAATAATAAGATTTTGCCACAATTACTCAGCATGTTACGAACTGCTAGAAATGACATGAAAAAGGCTGGGCTTAAACCAATTTTGATGGTTAGCATGGACAAGGGTATATGAAAGGCAAAGGCAAAGCCCAAGGATAATGGCAAGGCCAAACCCAACAAAGTAAAAGCTGTATTGAAACCTAAAATAGGAATTGCTAAGGAAGAAAATGTTTCCATTGTGGTAAGATCAGACATTGGAAGAGGAATTACCCTACCTATCTTAAAGAGGTCAAGAAGGCAAAAGAAAATGGAGCATCCACTTTAACTATTTATGTTATTGATATTTATTTATCAACATATACTTCTTGGGTATTAGATACTGGATGTGGTTCTTATATTTGTACCTCTATACAAGGACTGCAAAGGAGTAGGAATCTGGCTAAAAGAGATGTGGACTTGTGAGTTGGGAATGGTGAAAGAGTTGTTGCATCAGCTATAGGAACACATATTTTATCATTGCCTAGTGGACTTGATTAATTTTGGAGGATTGTTATTTTGTGCTCCGTTTGACTAGAAACATTATTTCAATTTCTTGTTTAGACAAAATTGGTTTTGAGATAATTATTAAGAATAATTGATGTTCATTTTTATTTCAATAATGTTTTCTATGGTTCGACATAATTAGTAAATGACCTTTACATTTTAGATAAAAATAGACCCATTTATAACATAAATACTAAAAGATCAAAAATAAATAACTCTAATCAAGGTTATCTTTGGCATTATCGTTTGGCCCATATAAGTGAGAAGTGCATATCAAAGTTCCATAAATATGAGATTTTAGATTATTTTGTTTTCGAACAGTTGGATATATGTGAGTTTTGCTTGTTGGGGAAATTGACTAAAACTCTTTTAAATAGTAAAAGTGAATGAGCTAGTCATTTATTGCGCTTAATACACATTGATGTATGTGGACCAATGAACACACAAGTTAAAGGAGGTTTTCAATACTTCATTACTTTCACTGATGACTTTAGTAGAAATGGGTATATTTATCTTATGCGCCATAAATCTGAAGCCCTTGAAAAGTTCAAGGAATTTAAAAATGAAGTACAAAACCAACTAGGTAAAAGTATTAAGGCACTTCAATCAGATCGAGGAGGAGAATACTTAAGCTTAGAGTTTGATAAGTTTTTGAAGGAATGTGAGATTGTCTCACAATTTACACCTCTTGGTACTCCACAATTGAATGGAGTTTCTAAAAGGAAAAATGAAACACTATTAGACATGGTTTGATCAATGATGAGTCATGCTTATATTCCTACTTCCTTTTGGGGACATGCAATTGAAATAACTACTTTCACACTAAATCGTGTTTAGTCTAAATTGGTTCAAAAGACACCATAAGAGATGTGGACTAGGAAGTGTACTAGTATGTCTTTCATGAAGATTTCGGGTTGTGAAGCTTATGTTAAACATCAGATGTCTACTAAGCTCAAACCAAAATCTCAAAAGTGCATCTTTGTGGGATATCCTAAGGAAACTAAAGGATATTATTTCTTTAATCCTACCGAGAACAAAGTGTTTCTTACTCGGAAAAAAGTCTTCCTTGAAAGAGAGTTTGTCTCTAAAAAGGGGAGTGGTAGAAGAATAGAACTCAGAGAAATTCAAGAACAATAACAAATCATTGGACTAGAGATTGAACAACAACAGGTTCCACAAGTTGTTGTGGAACAATCGACTTTTTTTGAAACACAAATACCGTGAAGATCCTTAAAAGAACGACATATACATGAGATATACGGATTTCTCATTACAACACATGGTGATATTCAAATTATGGATCAAGATGAGCCTAAGACTTATCAAGAAGCGGTGGAGGGTCAAGATTTTGAGAAATGAATTGAGGCCATGAGTTTGGGATGGATTCCATTTCAGAAAACCAAGTATGGATCTTGGTTGACCCACTTGAAGGGGCTAAACCCATAGGGTGCAAGTGGGTTTTCAAAAGAAAATTGACATGGATGGTAATGTACAAACATAAAAAGGATAATTAGTTGCTAAAGGTTTTTGACAAGTTCATGGTGTAGACTATAACAAAACCTTTTCTCCTATTTCTATGTTTAAATCCATTCGGATCTTACTTGCAATAGCTGCATTTCATGATTATAAAATCTAGTAGGTGGACGTCAAAACAAATTTCCTTAATAGGAAACTGGAAGAGAATGTGTACATGACGTAACTTGAAGGTTTTGTTACTCCAAAAGATGCTAGTAAGATATGAAATCTACAAAGATCCAATTATGGATTAAAGCAAACTTCTCGAAGTTGGATTCTTCATTTTAATGATGCGATCAAAGAGTTTGGTTTTATAAAAAATAAAGATGAGCCTTGTGTTTACAAGAAAATTATTGGGAGCACTATTGTATTCTTGGTATTGTATGTAGATGACATACTTATCATAGGAAATGACATATCTACCATACAGTCTGTTAAGACTTGGTTAGGAAGTTGTTTTTCTATGAAGTTCTTAGGCGAGACTACATACATATAAGGAGTAAAAATCTATAGAGATAGATCAAGACGACTCTTAGGTCTAAGCCAAAGTACATATATAGATAAAGTATTGAAAAGGTAGAGTATGGAAGAATCTAAGAGAGGATTCCTACCTATAAGACAAGGTATTTCACTCTCGAAGGAAATGTGTTCTTCAACTTCACAAAAGAGAGAACGTATGTGTAAGATTCCATATGCTTCAGCTATTGGATCTATCATGTATGACATGCTATGTACTCGTCCAAATGTATCGTATGCTTTAAGCATGACGAGTCGGTACCAAGTAGATCCCAATGAAGGTCATTAGGTTATAGTTAAAAATATACTTAAGTACTTGAGAAGGAATAAAAGATACATTCCTTATATATGGTGGTGAGAAAGAGTTGAGTGTAAAATGTTACACTAATGCTAGTTTCCAAATCGACAATAATGATTCACGATTGTAATCGGGTTTTGTGTTTTTCCTTAATGGTGGCGCTGTGAGCTGGAAAAGTTCAAAGCAATATACATTAGCTGATTCTACAACTAAGGCGAGTATATTGCAGCTAGTGAGGCTGCAAAAGAAGCTGTTTGAATCAAGAAGTTCATATCTGAACTAGGGGTTGTGCCTAGCATATCAAACGCTATAGAACTATGTTGTGACAACAATGGAGTTATCGCCAAGAAAAGGAACCCAGATCTCACCAGCGATCCAAACATATATTTAAGTGCTTTCATCTCATTTGAGAAATCATTGATCGAGGAGATGTGGAAGTATGCAGAGTACCAATAGATGACAACATCACTGATCCACTATGAAACCTCTAACACAATAGAAGCATGATCATCACACTAAGTCACTTAGTATTAGATATGTGATTGATTGGTCTTAGTGCTAGTGAGAGATTGTTAGACTATGCCTTAAGTCCAATCATGAGATGATTGTAATGACATACTCGTTGTACCTTGTTTATTAATATAAGACATTGTCATTATTATTCCAGTTTCTTTTGTTGTGTATATAAATAAGCTGAATTGTAATAAAGTCCTAAGAAAATATGATTATTCTTAAAAGGTCCTTAGTTAAGTATTATTGTGGGCTTGAACAACAATAATGCATTAAGACTAATCTGTAGTTGAATGGTAACAAAGAGTTGCCATTGATATAGGGATGTCAAAATCAATAT
Organism: Kokia cookei; assembly: GCA_039519145.1. Taxonomy (NCBI): domain Eukaryota; kingdom Viridiplantae; phylum Streptophyta; class Magnoliopsida; order Malvales; family Malvaceae; genus Kokia; species Kokia cookei. The sequence continues at coordinate 22,560,876 of CM076907.1, forward strand.
ATGAGTATGTGTTAGAGAACAACATGTTGGATTGAGCCATTATGAGTATGTTTCTTAGATTATCATGTAATAGTCACAATATTACTCATAGTGATAACTATGTATATGATCCTTAGACTTGAGATCAACATTGTCCCAACATCGTGAGTCGTATATTTTTATATAATCAACTTCTACCATAACAGGTTGTACTATAAAGACTATTGTTGGATATATCACAATCCATGTAGTGGGATATGGTTGATCAAGATAGGATTTATCCCTCTTGAATAATGGGAGCAATATATTAGGCCTCTTGATGTAGTAAGACTAGAAATGCATGGTCATGCTCGAATAAGTTGATATGAGATATCACACTTATTTGTTTATTATAGTCTACTTAGAAAATCAAGAAATATAAGATTGGACTATATAAGTGTGACTATTCCATGACTTGTGTCCAATCTAGATATTAAGGATAAAATGATATAATACATGAAAATATTATCACAGAAAGGTTATGTCGAATCACGACTTCTTATAACTTGGGTGGCAATGATGCATTGCTAGATGCCACTCAATGCTTGTAATGTTAGAAATGTTCTAGTATTACTACCGACGTTACAAAAGCCTATAAGATCACACCCTATAGTTGAAACGAACAGAATCCAAAGATATTTGGTATTGTATTTAGTTGTCAGATGAATTAAATTAAATTAATTTAGTTTGATAGTTAAATATTAAACACATTATATGTACAAACTTGTTGTACAAAAATAGAAAACATATATAAAATTAATATATGAATTTGATTCATATAAAATATTAATTGTATATATTTGACCGAGTTTATTAATATAAACAACTATATTAATTAATTTTGGTCAAAATATAAAAGATATGAAAATTAATATTCTTTTGGAAAGAATATAATTAATATATGAATTTTATTTATAAAAAATATTAATTGTATATATTTTATCAAATTTATTAATATAAATAGTTATATTAAGTAATTTTGGTGAAAATTAAAATACATGGAACATAATATTCTTTTGGAAAGAATATAATTCATTTTTATAACTTTTCATTCACCTTCTCTATTAAATAGGGAATAATCCTATATTTTTTTGGATAGAGTTTTATTCATTTCTCTAGGTTTCCATTTGCCTTTTCAATTAATAAGGGAATAATCCTTGTTTCCTTTTAAAATATGTGATATCAAAGAGGATAAAAGGATGATAATCACTTAGTGTGGTATGGTTACCAGCTAAATAAAATAAAAATTTAGCAATTGTTTTTAAATCTCTTTGAAAAATTCAAGAGAAAGTGGTTGTTTGTTTTTTATTGGGTGGACTACGTAGAGTGATCGCCCCCGAACATACTCCTGTTCGGTGTAGATTTCAGTTAATCACAAGTATACGATTCAGGGTGTAAATATAGTCTGTACAACAAAACACTTGGTAGTATTCCGAGGATCGTACATAAAGGAGGCGTAAAGTGAAAGTAAATTAGATCCTTGCAAAGATAGAATTAATTAGTACTTACTTTAGGGATTACAGTACGAAGAATAATGAAAGAGTTTATTTTGAAAAGCATAAAAAAAGAAAATAAAAGGAAATAATTGAGATATAGAAACTCTTATAAACGACTTTGGGGATATTAGGTCATTTTCGTATGAGTTCTTCAATCATTGAGTTTTGGGGATTTCACTCTAATAAATTAGTCACTACTCCAGTTGGATCTCTCGATCTTCTGCAGGCATAGTAAGTCGATAGAGACTACTTATCACTAGATGTCACAGTCTAAACCGATTTGGGGAAAAAGTGTTCACGGATGGGCAATATAGATTTTGGGTTCATTCCCACCAAAATGACGTTCTAGGGTTGTCAGGCCTACTATTTGTTTGATGTTCTTCCTTTCCACAAATAGCTAATCCGAAAGGTAAAATCCTTATTAAAGAGCAATTAAATATTCATACTTCCACTCCCTAATTCCCCAAAATGGAATTAGTTCCTCAAGAGTTTTTTGATCATCATAAACACAATAATATATAAAAACATATAATTGAATAAAGGAAATGAAAAAGAAACTCGAATTGTATTGGAATCTATCGGGAAAAATTCCTCGAACGTTTATACGAGTTCTACAATCTTGTTTCAAACTAGTGAATGATGTGTTTAAACCTAATGCTAAAGGCCCTATTTATAGCATTAACTGGTAGTTTTCCTTAACCTAGGTCTACTGCCGTTCTTCGTGTTTAAGTGACATTATAAAGATCGAAATGCCTTTCACTCTGTGTAAAATCCATGTCTAGAGGTCGATGTCATGACACACCAAGACCTGTATCGTGACGAAGCCATAGTCCTCGTCTGAAGTGTTATCCTACAGGCGTTCACACGACATAGCTCATGTATGTTGCGACAAAGAAGTTAGTGTTTGAAATATCCAAGTCTAGTCCCTTGGTTGCGATGTAGCTCAGCCTATGTCATGATGAAGTGACCAGCCTCATATTTTTGCAACTTCTTATGGTCTCCTGCACACTCACAAAGTACATTAGTTAACCTTTAGGTCTCAATCGGCCTTAAAGACAATAAAACAACATTTTAGCATTTAGGTTACACAATTTATTCAGGATGAAAACCTAAGTTATGTCTTATGAAAACATAAAGAAAATACTTGATTTCAAGCTCTTCAAGTATGAAAACTAGTTCAATCTGCTAGGTATAAAACTGGCAGATCAAACTCCCTCATACTTAAGTCTTTGCATATCCTCAAGCAAAAAAAATGAAAAAAGAAAACAAAGATCAAAAGAAAAACTAAGAGATTGAGCTCATAGTTATGCAAAGAGTGGCTTGTAGTATGTATCCTAGGCATCATGTAACTCTTAATAACTTTAACATGATGATTGAGCAATTTTATCATTCTCAATTAGAAGCAATATAAGTTCAGTAAGTTATAAGAAATGCAAATATTAAGATTTTATCAATATGAATCAATCAATGCCTAATACAAGTACTTTAATTATCCTAGTACAATACAAATAACCTTAATGAGATCATACAATTTCCATATCTATTCATGCATAGAGTTGCTTAAGTCACATAGAGCTTTTTGGCTTGTAACGTGTTAAGGCTTAGGATAGGCATGAATTTCAAAGAGCAGTTAAGCACAAAAGGTTACAAACACGAAAATAGTTTGACACATTGTATTATTCCCTATTCTTCCTCTTTATGTCTCACTCCATCTGACCCTCTTATTTCTCCTTATCTCACCATCATTTTTTCTCCATTTTAGGAACTCTTAATATAAAGCAATCCTTTAGCTAGCCTGTGAGTATTCTTTTTCTTTTCTTTTTCTTGAGTAAGATTCTCTTTTTCTTCTTTTTTGTGACTTTATATGTCACTATTCATATGTTTTGTTACTCATGATTCTTTTGTTTCTTACTCATTTTCCTTCTCTTTTTGATTTTTCTCTATTCCTCTCTTTTTTGGCTAAACTAAAGTTCATACATTATATTGATTTTCCTATTTTTATTTTGTAACCTCCACCTTAATGTGTCTACTTACCCTCAATACCAATGGCCATAAGTCTATTTCCATGCAAAACAAGATCAAAGAAAAGAGTATACACAAATCATTATTTAAGGCTTCAAGAGGCTTGTAGTGTGGTTCATCAAAAAGGGTCATAAGACTTAAAGATGGGTACTAATTGGAAATTTAGAATAGGGTTTGGCTTTTTAGCTTTAGATATGTCCAAACAATGCCTTAGGTCATCCCTAAACACCTCAATATGCATAAATATTATTTTAATTACATAATCTCAAAATTATCATCTATCATATATACTAGCATGCTCGTTTCCTTATATTCCACATATCATTTACTATCAATTATACCTTTCTATCTATACTTAATATAACCTATAGAACTCAAAAGTTTCATGCTTAAAAATTAAATATTCCTCATCATCATTCTAAATTTATCGATAAACACAATCAACCTATTAAACATTCTTTTAACCAATCACTTGCATTTCTACAAGCTCAAGAACACATTAAAAGGCAAATAAAAACTAAAAATGAGACTATATGCCAAAAATTCATATGTTACCCCCCACACTTTAGAAAACACATTGTTCTTAATGTGTAGTCCCCTCAAATAATAAGGAAAGAAGTTACTCGACTTATCGTGAAGGTCCTCTTTTTCTAATGGTGATTGTCCTCCTCCTTCTGGCATTAATACTCGTAATTGTTGTCTCCCATAATGTGAAGTTCCTACAAAAAGAATTAAAGCATATATGCAAAATAAATTCTAATCCTACTCCTACAATTTATATAAATCTAAAATAAAAAAATTATCCAAAAATTACAAAAGTAAATTGTGTCAAACAACTATTCTTCCTCATCCATTTCTTCTTCCTCATCATCACTATCATTCTCTACTTCCGGTTCTTCATTATGCTCCTCATCCACCACCCTAAACATGCTCGACATGTAGTTAGGACCCTGATGTTATTTTTTCGAGCAACCTCTTCGAATACCGGTCTCGATTCTTGCATCCATTAGAGCATCCAATCAAGCTTTGCATGATTCCCTTCACCAATTTCTTGTTGGGCTGGTGCCAACCTTTGTGTGGACGTTGGTGTAGTTGTCGAATCTCGTGATTTCCCCTTCACCTCTTTTAGTTGTTTAGCACGAACCTCCCCATATTGTTGCAAAAGGTTGTTACCAATGACACTTTTTGATGGCTTCAAGATTTGTTCAATGGATGTCATGGGCATCCTACTCTCCTACATAAAGAAAATCTCCACCTTTTGGCTTCCTACACAATGACTCATGTCTTGGTGGATCCATTTTCCTATACAAACATGCCTTTTCTGCAAAATTCAAATAATAACACTACTCGAAAAGCATTAACATTAGAAACATTTAAAGCAGATATCATACGTGTGCAAATAAATTGGATCCATATCTTGGCTTCAGGAAACGTAATGGCTTGATTAAACGAAGTGGGAATACTAGTGTCTGGTCTAAATTTTCATTCTTCCCTTCCCTCAATTAAATAAGTAATTACCTTATGCATGTTTGTATCACTAAAGGATTCTAAGTCAATTTGATCTCGAAAATCTTGTTCATAAAAAGGAGCGTTAAAGAAATTACAAATTATTTTGGGGGTTACCTTAACACTAATACCTCTAATTATAAAGGTTTCCCAATTAAATTTGTCCCCAGTTCTAAAGATATAATCTTTTAGGGCAGCATAAAATTCCCAGACTATAGGGATAACAGCAGATTCTGTGGGGATTGTCCAAAAATGTTCCCATCTATGATACCTAACTAAAGGCCAGATTTCCTTGCACAAAACCATCAATGGGTCAAAACCCCTCTCTTGAATGAAAGCTTTTTCTTGAAGTTCATTAAAATATTTTTCTACATTCATATTCAAAAAGTTTGAAGGATTTGACCTAATAATGGTTCAAATACTACAGTACGTCTAACCTTCCTAGGAGGCATTTTAAATAATGGAGATATAAGAGTAGGAACTTTAAACCTGAATTGGTGTATTTCTCCGCTTGCTTTGAAACCTGAAAAGTCAAAAGAGAAAATAGAAAAAGAAAGAATTTTTAGGTTTTCAAAAGATTTTTGTGAGCTAAAATGAGATGGAGTGAGTTAGAATAGAGTTTTAATATTTATAAGGGTTAGAATTTAGGGTTTTAAAGTATAAAAACTCAAAAAAAAAGCCCTAAGCTGCTCGATTATGCAGTCAGGCCTGGTTAATCCTGCAAAACTTGAAGTTGATGTCGCGACAAACACCTCAATTTCTTTTGGTTGTGACACACTTAGGGCATCGTCGTGACATCCTTCTTAGTTTCAAAAATTGTTGAATTTACATGCTTTGTCGCAACATGGGGATAGTTACGTCGCGACATCGACATCAATCTTGCTTTTTCCTAAATTTTGTCACCTTTGTTGCGACACAGCTGATGGTGTGTCACAACATACCCCTGTTTTCTGTTAAATATTGAAATAAAAACATGTTAGAATAATATACATAAGTTAGTACCACCGTTTTTCCTTTAAGTCTTACTACCAAATTCATCCGATATGCTTACCCTTATCGAATGGATCCAACTTTGTTCTCCATTGGCCCATCTTCCTTTAAAGTTCTCTATCACCTTCAATCGATCCCTTTCCTTAAATCAGTTAATTCGTTCTTTCCTCATTAAGGGGATCTGATTGCGTCTGTAACATCATAGTAGTTGTGCAAGCGAACACACGTCGATGCAAGTATATTTTATAGAACACTTCTATCAAATATCGATCCCACGAGGAATGGGTTCTTGATGACTACATGTCGAAGCAATTAATACTGGAATTAGATGAATTACAAGTAAGGCTGTCATTGTAATTAAGTCAGATATGCACAATAAAATTGTTAATACTGTCAATGCAATCAAGGTTAATTGTCAACGGAACTGAAAATAAATGAAAGTGATGTTGAAGTGTTAAGTATTTAAATGCATAAAGTAAAGGTTTGATCAAGTGTAAAGAATTGGAGGGGATCACTGATTTCACCAAGTCGCAATGCTGGATGCATCGACAAGGTATTGTATAGATGAATTGTTGCAGCAATGAAGCTCCAATGAATTCTTACCAACAACAGTTATCTATTTAGTCAAGACTCAAGTACTCACAATCACCCTACCTCTCGGTGTGAGCAACATTGTGCACTAAAGAACAAGTAATCAAAATCTCTTCTAGTCCCAAGCAACTCTTATTGTCTTCCTTGTTAACCTAACTTGTCAGCGCATTGTAATTTTACTGTCATGCTTAATGCAACTAGATCCAAGAATAAACAGGTGAAAAGTATTAAATAAGAATCAAAGCAATCTAGCAATGAAAGATACTCTTGTATTCATGCAAATGTCAATAGAATTCATCAGCATTTAAGAGGGGTTAACAAATACATCGAAGCTTACTATCTCTAGACTACTAGGACTATTCCCTAACAGCTCCTCTTGCCCAGCACCAAGCACTTCTCGTCAGAAGTTGCTGCACACTTGCTCCATCAGTTCACCCTCATTTGACGTCAAGCTTCCATGGTGGCTTGCTTAAAGATTTGAGAGATTTTTGGATTTAAATTCTTCACTCCTTGATATTGATCTTCTCTTTCTTCCTTCTATTTATAACCACTGGAAAAAAGCAGGTCCTCCTTTATTCTTAGATCCAACCACTCTGTATAGCTGTAAAAGTTTGTTATTAACAGCTAGCAGATCTGATTTGTTTACCAGACTGTTGCAAACTGTCGGTGCATTTTTGAACGCAATTTATGACTTTAATTTACGTCGACAAATTGTCATTCTTCTACGTTGGTGCATCTGGATATGTTAGCAGCGTGAAATCCTCTGATCTTCTAAGGTGGACCTTTGCGCTAACAATTTTAGGCACAAAATTGATACTAAATACAGTGACATTCTTGGGTGCAATTGAAGAATACTTATGCAGTGACAGTGTTGGGTGCATTCCAGAATAATAATACGGCGAGAACTTTGGGTGTAAATTGGAAGTGCTAATTGTGGCGACATTAGTAGTAAAAACATGATAAAATTAAAAAAAATTAAACCAAGCATCACTGAGTTAGAAAACATAAAGACTAAGTATGAAATGCCTAATATGCATGCTAAATGTGATACAAAAGAGACAATTAATACATAAATTTAGGGAGAAAATACGCGTCATTTGTGATGCTATCACACCCCCAAACTTTAGTTTTTACTTGTCCTCAAGTAAACAAAAGTTAACAAAGTCACAAACAAAACATGTCACCGCAATTTCTATTCTAGCAACTTAAATTCTTCGGATTCTAATGTATAAATTGCATTCATAATATAGAATAATGCACCAACAATTTATAGGCATGAATATTTAAGACTGCAACTTCACCAATGTCAGCATCATGCTTTGAATCTTAACCCTTCTTAACCAATACAACATTTATTGTAAAATAGCAATATATATATTATTTTTCTATTTCTTTCTTTTTATGCGACTAAGAGATGTCATTGCATTGCTATACTCTTGTTCCTGGGTAGTAACGATGGGGTTAACAAACCCCTAGGAAGTATGTAATTGCGCCGACACACACTTTTGCAGTGATAGCCTTTAGCTAGATGATTTTTCTAACACATGCAGCATAGTGTTCTCCCTTGATAAGTCACAATGCACTCACATTAGAGTGTCTTTTTATTAATATATGTCGCTGCAATTGGAAAGTTAATTCAAGATTCAAAGGTTAATACTACCCATTCATTACTAATGCAATCCCATTATTCATCCAAAAATAGAAGGACTCAGTATTCATTATCATTTATCCAATTCACGCTTCCGCATTCCAAACAATTCAAGATTTAAGGACAAAATAAAAATTATGGTCACATTTTTTTCTTGTAACTATGCATACTTTCATTGAACTAAAGAAAGAAGTAAATTCTCAAATATGTGGATGCAACTGCATTTCCATTTCACATAAATTCCGCCAAACTTAAAGTGTGCATTGTCCCCAATGCACTGACAATACTATACAGAGAAGAATGGAAATGCAACTACAATGCAACTAAATTAACAAAAAGAAATGCAATGACAAAATAAAATTACAATGACAGTAAAATGCATGCAATCTATCTTCAAAAAGGTAAACTAACTCATTCTTGAGCAATCGATGCAAAAGCTGCTTTGGTTTTATTTGTCTTCTGCCTTGGGTGCTCACCTTCCTCTTTTTGTTTCCTAATCTTGTCCTTTAGCCTTTTCTTTTTGTCCTTTGAACCAACCAGAATCATGAGTGCTCCTCTTTTGCTGGTTGGGTGGCGGCCTCATCGATAGTCACATTGGATGGATGGACTTCAGCAGGCAGAGCGATATAGGGCACAATAACTAACGGGTTAAAATCCTCCACAACGCTGATGACTACTTTTGCCTGACTAACATCTGGTGGAGTCATATCATCACTAGATGCCCTCACATTCATGGGTGCCTCGATAATATCCTCAGTGATATCTGTCGGGGCATCTTCCTTCTTCTCCTACTCCTCTACAGGGTCCTTCATTGCATGTTCTTCTTCTTCTTCATTCTCTTTCTCCTGGCCATCTTCCTTCTCCGCTTCATCCACTGGCCTTTCTTGCTCAATTGTAGCAAGTCAGCACCATTCTCAACGTTTACACTCAGAGATGCAATTGGTGTTCACACCTCCTCAACCATAGCAGCCCACCCAGCCATATTAACCCCAAGGCTGTTCGAGAACTCCTTTTCGAACAAGTTGGCTATAGTTCTGTAGCACTTTGGCATGACGTTAGAATTCCCTTCCTGCTCTTATTCATCAAAGATGTGGATTCTTGTTGGGGAAGGGACATGTTGTGGCTTACCATCAAGAGTAGGCTAGTCAAAGGACGTGGCCATTGGTTAAAAAATGGAGGGGAAACTTGGGAAGTCCGAGAACAGACTGGGGCTCATACTGTGCAATGCAACGATAATTGCCTCGTTCCATGCTTTGGTGTATGCATAGAAGATATGTTGTCTATAGTCCATATCCTCTAATTCACCGACAATACGGATAGTGTGCATGTCGATGGATGAAGATTGACTTCCATAGCAGCCAACCTCTTTTCCAATTGCAGATCTGTGGATGCATCAGTCTGTTTCTCCTTCTTCTTCCTTTTCTATTGTCCTTCTTTCTTGGTGCTTCTCTCATCAGTGGTGTCTTTTGGCCCATTGTCATTCTCTCTACGGAGTTATCATTGATAGGGCTCTTGTTGTCGAGCACCTCTTCCCTATTTCTGGGCATAATGCCCCTTTGTTTACAGAGTAGCATAATTAGGGAAGGAAAAGGTAATATACTTGCTTTATAGAAGCAATGGGTATATATATAATCATTTCCAAAAAGAATACCTTGAAGAGTAATGGGTATATATATATATATATTGGGATCATAAGAATAATTAGATACTAGTATGGTCCATTCATGTTTCACGCTTTGTTTCAAATTATAGAGTAAAAATTTGAAGATTAAATACACTCTAAGAAAAGTTTTTAGAATCAAAACGGTGGTCAAATTACTCACACTGTTGGGTCGTATGGTTCAATTAAATGAATCATTAAAAAAAAACATTTTAATTGATTTTTTAACCAAGCCCTACTGGCTCTTATTGGTTCGCGAGTTAATCAGTTTGATGCCTCTCTTCCTACAAGTACTTGGTCAGTTTGATCAATTCAAGCAACCGTGTCACTTAGTCTCTAAACTTCATACATTTGGAATTTAGTGTTCTAATTTTTATATACAAGAATTTAGTTTTTCAGTTTTATGACTTTAAAAATTCACTTTTAAATTATATATAATCACATAAAATTTAAATTGAAAAGCTAACGATGTTAACTATTTGAACTAATTAATAAAATTTAAAATATAGAGACTAAATTATGTTAGAAATTAAATTATAAGAATAAAAGAAAAAGAATCGGTAGATATGTACCAAGGATGTCATATGTAGGTATATAGATATACTTCCCTATGCCTTGAGTGGGAGAAGAAAAATCAAAAGAAGACATATAATGTAGTGAAGGTTTCAACTGAGGCAGAAATCATCTCTGAAGAGTACTCTATATTGATCTTGGGAATTCAATCATTACCATGGTCTGATCGTAGACACTACTTTATTGAACAATATTCAAGAAAGATTATTAAAACTTCCATTAGCCCTTTTCACTTCTGACTGTTTTTCAAACATGTTATGAGTTATTTTATACCATAATTTGAACATGACACAAAGAAAGTAATTAAAGCATAATATAAAAAAATAAACATAATGACAGCACAAAGCATGAATATCAAAAAAATGTTATATATTAAAAACTATTAATTTGCAATAATTTTTATAAAATTAAAACAAGTTTTACAATATAAAAAATATGCCAACTTAATATAAATATACAAGTTGTCATATCTAAAGTATCTTTAACATGTGATGAAAATATGAAATAATTTCAATTTAAAAAATAACGACGAAGTATTAGGTGGGTAGAAAATAACATAAAAATCTATGTATTATATCTTATATTGCACTTTTATTTTTTTATTGAAAAACATTGGTCTCTTAAGTTGAACTCAATGAGTGGCTCTAGAGGAAAAGAGGATTATGTTCATTCTAGGAGATCCGAGTTCGAGCACCTATGTGTGTAATGCATTGTCAAAAGTTTAAAAAAGTATGAATAGATACTACCATGTAATCACACCAATATATTAAACAAAATTGATGCCTTAAGTTTGATGAAGGAGCAAAATGCTTCATCCATTCAAGTTGAACAATTGAATGCTTTTTTTATGAAAGACAAGACAAAATAAATTAATCAAGATTAACTTGACCACCATCGCCCTCTAATTTGTCATAATTTAAAACTTTTATGATTTTCTTAGGTGGATTATCAAAAAATTACATATTTTCCTTCGTGTCAAGAGCCACTTCGGCAATGTAATTCACAAGTTGATTATTTTTTTTTAGAAATATATCTTAAGATTCAATGACTTTTTTACTGTCAAATCTACTGAATCTGTCTGATCAAAGCATAATTCGAGTTTAAAAATGAACTTTCTTGGATAGCTTTGATTACATACATGTTGTTATATTGAACAACTACCTTGTCGTAACCTTGTCTTCGAAGGAGGACCAAACCATCCAAAATTTTCCACAATTCAGCATAAAAGATCAAACACTTTCCCAACTGTCAATTATACTCAAGAATCCAATCTCCATTCCCATCTCGCAACACTCCTCCGGTGGCTCCAATTCTTGAGTCAAACTTCATCTCACCATCAGTATTTAAAGGGCCCAATTATCTGTCAAAAGCTTACTGGAACTAGGCTCATGATGGCTAACCTAAATGTCCTTATGAGTTAAAGTGTACTGCTTTTCCCAACTATAAAAGACTTTGACAATCTCAAACGAGCTCCAAGATGCTCCTTGAAAATTGAAGAGATTTTTGTTCTTCCAAATACGCCATGCAAGCAAGCCAAAAAAGACAGGACTAATAAACTCCTCCTATAATCACCCTCAAGTTATTTTGTAAACTAGATACCAAGCAATCATGAAAATTAACATAGAAAAATCTGTTATGGTGATTAACCATACAACCTGTGCTCAAACTTCTTTGGCGGCTATATAGTCTCTAAGCACATATAAAATATCTTCTGATGCATGGCCAAAGAACAAACAAGAGCTATCATTTCCAATTCCACGTTTCACTCATTCTACATTAGTAAGTAGTCGTTATTTGAGAACTAACCAAATGAAGAACCTTACCCTTTGGAGACCCTGAAACTTCCATGCCATTTTCCAAGCAGCATCTTTAGGAAACTAAATTCTTTCTCGTAACACCCAGTATGCACTTTTAACAGAAAAGGACCTTGTTGGAGTACCCGTCCAAGTGATTCTATCCGGTCTAGCCATAAGATGAGGAGGGGGAGTACTCACAATTCATCTTATAAAAATTGATTTTTATAATCCTAATTAAAGTAGTTTTTTTCTATCACATTAGTAATGAATTTTGAAATCATAAAAATTGTAATAAAAATAAAAAAGTTAAAAAATCATAATACACAAATTATAATTCCAAAAATTATAAAAAAAATGAAAAAAAATAAAAAAGATTTCAGTTTTTTAATAAAAAATTCTCAAAAATTAAAATAGAAATGAAAAATAATTATATTTTTTTAAATTATATAAAAAGAATCTTCAGAATGTTTAAAAATTTTCTTTTCGCTTTTCAAGTCTAATGAAACAAAAAAGACAATTAGAATTTTACGTTGAAACAAGATTCATAAAAGAAAAACACTATTTTAGCCAGCACAAATCCATGTAAATTTCACCTTAAAAAGATAAAATTTTAACTATTTTTTAATTACATCAGGGAAAATATAGTCAAATTGACGCACTTTAGTTCCACATGTTCAAGGTTCAAACTAATACCAACATATTATTAAGAGTTTTCACCCTCATTTGTTTATATGTCTTTATATTCAATTTGAGAAGTAGAGTAGCATATGAAACTCCATGTCCCACCCTCATTTCTCCTACAAAAGTTTCAAGGGAAACCTATGCAACTCTATTCTTTAATTATTACATGGACAATTGCTGCAATTTCCTAATTTTTTTATGCAAACTTGAAAGTTTAGTAGTTTTATACAATTATAATAAAAGATATAATAATCCGACTCGAGATTGGATTCGATGATTCAATTCAAAATATCCATAGTTTAAGTAGCTCCAAACATTCCATTTGAAAGGGGGATCGAATTTGCATTCTGAACCAGCACACCATTCTCCTCTTCAAATTAACCTCCCTTGATACACAATATCAACAAGACTAACACGACTGTTAAACAGGGTTGTAGATGATCAACAATGACAGCAGAAACTAAGTAATTGTGAATGAAGAAGAAAATTCATTCCCATATCTATTATGCTTCCTATATTGTTCTTTATATACAGGATTTACATAACTGCTACTTAACTATTTTTTTAAACTAACTAACTATACTAACAATAGTTAGTTAAATATATTTACAAAGCTTAAACTCCTCCTCAAGTTGGTGCATGGAACAAGTCTCTCATCCCCAACTTGGAAACTAAGAACTTAAGCTGATGAACACCAAGCCCTTTTGTTAACACATCTGGTAACTGGTCTTTAGTTGACACATGCTCTGTCCGGAGCAGCCCTTTCTGTATTTTCTCTCGTACAAAATGGCAATCAATCTCTATATGATTTGTTCTCTCATGAAATACCGGATTGTTTACTATTTGAATCGCTGCTTTGTTATCACAAAATAATGTACCAAGTTCTTTGCTCTTAAAACCAAGCTCATCTAATAAACCATTTAACCATACTATCTCTGCAATTGTTAAGGCCATGGTCCTGTATTCTACCTCATCTGACGACCGTGAGATAGTATTCTATTTCTTTGACTTCCATGAAATCAACGAATCTCCCAGTTTTATACAGTATCTAGTAACAGACTTTCGCGACATTAGACATGACACCCAATCAGAGTCACAATAAGCAACCATCTGTAAAGTGCCTTTTGCAGGAAAAATAAAGCTCTTCCTAGATTTTTCTTCACATAGCGTACAAGACGACATGCTACCTTGTAGTGTGATTTCTTGTGTCTTTGCATAAACTGACTTAGATGTTGAACAAAAAACACTATATCTGGCCTTGTGTGAGTCAAATGCAGTAATCTTCCAATGGGCCTATGATATAATTGAACATCTGCTAGAACATCATCATGCCAATTCACTTGAATTATTTCATCATATTCAATGGATGTTAACTTCAAGTTTTGCTCTAAAGGAGTAACAACCATTTACCTTTCTGAATGCCCCATGTCTAAAATTAGATCAACAACATACTTCCTTTGAGTCATGATTATCCCAACGTCTGACTGAAAAATCTCAATGCCAAGAAACTATTTGAGATCCCTCAAATCTTTCATCGTAAAGTTATGATGCAACACTTGTTTCAACTCACAAATCAATTCAACATCATTACCAATTATCAATAGACCTTTCATGTATATAAGCATTATAACAATCCAATCTCCCAATCCTTTTTGTAAACAAGGAATAATCATGCTTACTTTCTGAATATCCATTGAGAAGAAGAGCTTGTGTAAGCTTCATGCTCCATTGTCTCGAAGCATTCTTCAAACCATAAATGGATTTTCGTAATCAAAAAACTCGAGTCTCCCCCTGAGTGCTAAAACCAAGAGGAAGACACATTTATACCTCTTCATGTAAGTCACCTTGTAAAAAAGCATTATAGACATCCATTTGAATCAAGACAAACCATGTTGAGCTGCAAGGGCAATGACAGTATGGATAGTGACTTGCTTGACCACTGGAGAAAATGTCTCATGATAATCAATACCCTCTTGTTGAGTAAAACCCTATCCCATAAGACGAGCTTTAAACCACTCAATAGATCCATCCAAATTGTATTTCACCTTGAAGACCCATTTGGAACCAATGGTTGTTTTACCAGGGGGTAAGGAAACAACCTTCGATGTGACATTAGATTCCAATGCTTCAATTTCATATTGTATGGCTCCAACCCAGCTATGATCTTTAATTACCTCAGTATAGGTTTGAGGTTCAGGTATATGAGAAATAGAAGCAACAAAAAACTGAGTGTGAGCAGGTAAATGACGATAATAAAGAGAAGAAGAAAGGTAATAGTTACCTGTCACAAGTGAAGAGGACGAAGGTGATTGGGAGTAGCAAACATAATCTCACATCCAAGATGGTGGTTTAGAAGATCGGTTAGTGCGACACAAAGGAGCTGGGGAAGGAATAGAAGGAACAGGGGACGATGAAATAGAAGGAATAGATGAAGAACCAGTAATAGGAGAGGAATGCAACAAATAAAAAGCTATAGAAGTAGGAAAGGAATCAAAAGCAGGTGTAAGAGTACGAGTCAAAGATTTGCCAAAAGGTGAGGTAGGATGGTCAGGAGAAGCCAAAGTAAGAAACTCAATATCAAAACAAGGATGAGATGTGTTAGAGGGAAAAAAAGATTGATGAGACTACTCAAGTTTAAAAGGAAATATTTTTTCACTAAAAATAACATCCCTAATGACAAAGAAGGATTTAGTATCTGGATTATATAAAATATAACCTTTTTGTATAGATGAGTATCCCATAAAAATCAAAGGTAATGACCAAGGGGCAAATTAATCAGAATGAGTAAAACTTTTAGCATAACAAAGACATCCGAAATCCCGCAAATAAGATAAAGAAGGTGGTTTGTGATAAAGCATCTCAAAAGGAGTTTTCCAATTTAAGATAGAAGTAGGCAAACGATTAACTAAGTAACAAGCTGTTAAAATGCATTCTCCCCAAAACTTTGTAGGAACATTTGACTAAAATTTTATAGCTCGGGCAACATCCAACAAATGTTAATGTTTACACTCAACAACACCATTCTGTTTCGGTGTTTGAACACAAGAACTTTGATGAAGAATGCCCAAGAAAGTAAAAAAAGAATTACATTAAGAATTAAAAAATTTCGTACCATTATCACTACGAAATATTTTAATTGGCAAATTAAACTGAGTTTGAATAAGAGCAACAAATTGTTTTAAAACAACAATAGTATCACTCTTTAGTTTAAGTATTAAAACCCATGTAATTCGTAAAAATACTCAACAATATTTAAAAAGAAATGATTCCCCGAATGTGTTGGTACTTTATAAGGACCCCATAAGTCAAGATGTACTAAATCAAAAGGTGGAATTGTATGTGAATTACTCATAGGAAATGGAAGTCGTGTTTGTTTATCCAAAGGCCAAATATGATAACTAAATATACAACTAGTATTAGAAGTATTACAAGGTAAAGAATGCAATTTATGAAGCTTTGAAATTGAAGCATGCCCAAGAACAACATGCTAGGGAAATGAATGATCTTGCCAAGGATGAAAGTAGTATGGAAGCACAATTGGTTGACTGTGGAGGAGAAGATGATCGGAGGATGTAAAGACCATGTTGCTCCTTACCAATTGCCTTCACTTGTCCACTGTAAAGGTCGTGAAGAAGACAAAAATAAGGATAAAATGAAACAAAACAATGCAAATCACGGGTCAATTTCGGTACAAAAAGCAAATTAAAGTTGAAATCCGCCACATGAAAAACATAATAAGCTTAGCACATGGAAATAAAGAATATTAACCAGTGTGTGTAATTGGAACTGATTTTCTAGTTGGCAATTGAACAAAGAAGGAATTTGAAGCACATGGAACAAGAGAATCCAAGAATTGTCCATCAGATATTATATGATTTATTGCCCTTGTATCTAAAATCCACTGAAATCAAAGCTGACTTAGAATCATTCTTTAAAAGATTTAATATCTGCTGATACTACTCTTGAGATAAAATCGGTGCTGTCGATAGAGACTCAAACACAACCTCATTTGCACCAACTTGATTAGCCATTTGATTAACTGTTTTACGTTTGGTAAACTTAAAGTTTGGTGGAAAATCATTCAATTTGTAACAAGATTCTCTCTTATGCCCCTTTACCTTACAATGATCACATATCCCACTGAATTGCCTTTTTGATTTTGTTGCTGCACATTCAAAGAATACAAAGTAGTAGGATCATTGAGAGAAACCCTTGAAGAATATTGCCTTTGTGATTCTTATTGAATCATCATTGAATAAGCAAGATTCACCGTTGAAAGCGGCTGCATAAGCAAGATTTGACTATGAATGGCAGCATAAGAGTCATTCAAACCCATAAGAAATTGAAATAACCTTTACTGGTGCATGTGATCAGAATATCTTTGTGACATTTAACATTTGTATGAAGAAAGTATGACCAAAGCATCAAATTCATCCCAAAGTGACTTCAACTGAGTAAAGAAAACAAAAAAAAAAGCAGTACCTTGAACATTTGAAGCAATCTCCCGGTGTAAAAAAAATATACGAGTTCCATCAACTTTATCATATCGCTCCTTAAGATCTTCCCACACTTGCGCTGCACTATTAGCGAACACAATACTGGTTGATAACTCAGAACTCACAATGTTTAAGATCCATTAAAGAACTATCGTATTATAGCTATCCTATTAAGGTTGCAGTTCCACTTACACAGCTTCCTTCTTGCATGATCCATCAACAAAACCAAGTTTGTTTTTAGCCAAACGAGCAATTCACATTGAACGACTCCAAATGGCATAGTTTTCATGACCAGTCAGTTGATACGAAACCAGTAGGGATCTAAGCGTATCTGAGGGATGAAGATATACTGGATTGTTGAAATCAACAGTAAGAGAAGACTCACCATTTCAGTTGATGATCCTTGAGACACTCATTGCAAAGAAAGCAAGAAACGCACAGCACAAAAGAACAACAAAATTGAACTAAAAAAAAAAAAAAAATGAAACAATAGAGTAGATTGAACAACCAAGAAAGCAGAAGGGATGAAAAGAAGAACCAAAAGATTGTTGATCAACCTCTGATATCATGTTAAACGAGAATGTAGACAATCAACAATGACAACAGAAACTAAGTAATTGTGAATGAAGAATAAAACTCATTCCCATATCTGCTATGCTTCCTATATTGTTCTTTATACACAGGGTTTACATAACTGCTACCTAACTATTTCTTTAAACTAACTAACTAAACTAATAGTAGTTAGATAAATATTTTTACAAAGCCTACAACGATCTTATATAGTAATATTATATCAAATATTAAACAAAATTTAAATGAAGTTATTCAAAGAGAATAAAATTATACATTATACAAACTTTCTGTACATATAACTAAAATTAATAATAAGTTAAAAGTAATATACTCATGTTTAAATTTTTAAGAACCACTATTTATACTTTTATTTTATAGCTCTCATGAAAAACATTTACTTGATTTTCTCTATCAAGAAAAGTACTTTATGGTGGGATTAGAAATTATATTAATGATGAACTTCCACCTGATTTTCAAAAAATTAAAATAAGACTCTCAAAAGCAACCAAAGAATAAATTGGCTTTATTTAAAAATGAAATTCTAGATTGGATGACAACAATTAAAAATCTTGAAGATATCTTTTAATTTTTGCCATAATTTTCAAAAATTTTATAAATTATTAAAAAAATATTTTTCATTTAAAATGGTTTTATTAAAATTTGAAAAACTTTATAATTCTTTTTAAATTTCTTTTTATTTTTTAATTTTGAATTGTTTTTTACATAATTATTTTAGAATTTTAACATTAATTTTATGAATTTTTTCAATTTTTTAATTTTTAAATTATTTGTTGATGTGATAAATAGAACAAAATAATATCAGGTCAATAGAGGAAGGATAAGAGCCAATTTGCTCTAAATGAAATAGTAAGGGTCACATTGAGTAATAATGTAATGATCGAACGTTAATATTATTATTATACCTTATATAAAATACAAAAATTAACATTTGAGAACACAGTTTTAATAAAGCGACCATTTTGCTCTTTCATTTAACATATGCCAACTAGTTTGCCATTTTTTCCAATACAAGAACCAAAATGTTATCCGAGGTATACTGCAAAGACTACTATGTTACTTTTACCATGTTGGGTGTAATGGCAAGGAAACTCTCAAGGAGACAACTCAAATTTGAACCTTGGAAATGACATTGTTGGAAGGAGTAGACAAGAACCTCAAAAGAATTAGTATTTATGAACAATAAGACAAATATAAATGATACAAATATGAATGATACTTAAATTGTAGCACCTCACACGTGATCCGATCATCGGGTTGAAACAACTAGGAATACCATTCCTTTAAATTCAACTCAAACATCAAATATTTGTTATATAATACAAACTATTTATTTCAAATATAAACAAGCTCAGACATTCAAACACTTTATAATTTCATGAAAACAAGTTCAAGGATATTAATTAAAACATGTAGAACTAGTTCCCATTCAACATCAACACAATGTCCTGCTTTTATCATAATTTACAAAAACATTTATATTCATTAAAATAAAGTTCAAGTCAAATTAAAATCTTCTAAAACATTTTAATCGAGCTATAGGTGTTCGGGAATGATTGGTACCAAGGTCAATTCTCTGAGGGTCAAAACTAGTAAAAACAAATGAGGGACCTTATTCTGACATGCTTATATTGGTAAAAGTCCCTACTATTGTTCATTTTTTTCTACTGATTTACTTGTACCGATAAAAGTTTACTACAACAAAAAATAACCCTAAAACTCAGCTAGTTTGATCCAAAATAATACTAAATTATTTCTAAACATTATAAGCCATTATAAACAAGTTTTAAGCACCTTTCCAAGCATATTTAGAAACCTTTAAACACATTATCGCAAATGTATACATGTCATTACCAATTCTATGCATCAAAATAACTTACTTGACATGTAAATAATACCAATTTAATACCAAACATTATGGGACACTAAAATCTTGTTCTAAATATCATCCAAATATGTTGTAACACATTCGAACACATGACTTCAATCATGATTATCACATTATCAATTTCATACTTCAACTGACTTACTTGGCACACAAGTAACACATCAAGCATAGTATAAACTTAACAAAAGAATCAAACATGTCATTTTAGTTTTAAATTTTCATATTTTCACATCAATATATATATAATCACACTTTAGTTATTATTCTTTGGCATAATGATTACCTAAACATCAAATGGACTCCAAAACCAATTATGACACTAGGTACTTGCCAATTTTAACATGACTTCAAAAAATTATGCCAATTTTTGTTGAGCTGAGAAATGAGTCCTGGATGTTCCCAACCTCTTGAATATCTTGACACCTAATCGTCACCTATGCACAGAATTAAATAATTCGCACGCTGAGCAAAAAAGCTTAATGTTACTAACATAATTTGAAAACAATGCATAATCACATTAAGCATATACTTTAATATAAAATCATAAGGAAAGGATTCACTTACATAATATAAAACTCGAGTTTTACACAATTTTCTAACCATTAGATGAAATTAAACTAAGGGCTAGGATTAAAACAATCCTTTTTAAACCTTCCTAGTTTTCTTTAATAATAAAACACAAACTTTCCTCTTTTAAGCAATCTTCTTCTGCGCAATGCAATTTTTTCTTTGGAAATAAAACTTTTTTAAACATCGTTCATAAAATCCAATGGATTGCTCAAATATTCTTTTTACCCATTTTATTTTTTTATTCATGCTCCTAATTAGTTTGGCAAGTGCATTTGTTGCCTCTTTCCTAGATCTCTTTACACGTTCGAAAATGCATGTTGATAAGTATGACCAATCAATAGTATCTGCATGCAGCCTTCTTATTATATATATTAAATCTCCTTAAAAATATTAGATCAAAACCCCATATGGCAAGAATTTTAGAGTCTTGAACATTGTCTTATCAAAGCATCAACTATTTCAAAGAGGAACAATAAAACTAAGAGATAAATATTATTTTTCATGGTATTTGCCGATTCTAGTGAACATGATGCTAGATTTTGCAATATTTGATGATTATTTAATCTTTATCACTTGATTAAAGAAAACAAAATATATCGACTTGTTTGATTCTATAGACTTAGATTAGAGTATTATTCCGATTTCTCATTAGAATAGAAATCACAAACAAGACCACTTTTAAGTTATAAATTTTGCATCTATGTTGAAAACGTTAATATCTAAATTTTATACCCACAATTTGTACCAAGAAAGCAAATTTGTAAAAATGAAAAAATATTACGATATGCAATAATGCAATTCATTAAAAAAACTATAATGAAATACATTTAGAAAGAAAAAACTCGGTTATATTGTTTAAAAAATTATTAGAGGATAAAATAAAAGAACGAAATAAAACATTGAAGAAAGTTTTGCAGTGTTAGGGAAGAGATAACTCTAAAATGTCCTAAAAGGGCAAAATTTTTATTTTTTTATATAAGGAAAATTTTAGTGTTTTATTATTAAAGAAAACTATGAAAGTTTAGACAGATTTGTTTTAATCTTAACCATTTATTTAGTTTGATCTAATGATTAGAAAATTGTGTAAAACTCATGAGTTTTACATGATCTAAATGGATCCTTTCCAAAAAAATCATAAATAATCAAGTGCATGTTAAGATAACATTCTTCTTAAGTTCTTTACTGAAACTTTTTTACCATATCCATATTCGAGTAAGTATCATGTAACATCATCTCAATATGCCAAGACCCATACTCTATCATCTTCCAAATTTGCATGATCTTTTGACATGTTTATCTTATTATCATATGTTTTCAATTAGTGAAGCATGAGCTTTTCATTTCACATAGCAAGAATTATATTAATAGTATAGTACATAGTTTATCGCTCTTATGAGTCAGAGTAGGACTCAAGACGGATAGATTGATCAACCAACTATAACGTGTAGGTTTGTGCAAGAGTACACAATCGTTATCAAGTAATAAGTAAAAGAGTTATCGTCTCCATAGGGACTGTATATATTAATCAATATTTTGTAAAATTAAATTTAACAACTTGGTGATAAAAATACAATATCTGAGAGTTTTGATGATTAAAATTAAATAATTGTAACTAAATGCAATTTAACCTAATATGATAATTATCTAAATGAATGAATGAATTTTAGCAGCAAAAAACACAATTTAAGCAATCAATAACATGCATAAGCTAAGACAATAACATTAATTAACTCAATTCATTCTTATCATGCTTAATAATATTCAGAAAACATTCCATGGTAACTAGATCTTTCATGAGTTTGAAAACCAAATTAGATCCTCTCAAAATCCTTTACTTAGTAAAACATGCATTTTACTAATCATATTAAACTAAAGGTTTCTTAGCATTCATGTGAAGTAACAGGGACGTGTTAGGTTTGAAACAATTTAATCACATAAACCTAAAAACTATGCAAATAACAGACCTCGTCAAACTTATTATGAACCTCAATTTAATCAAGTCAAGATCTAAATTGTGTATGCGCATTTTAATTATTATGCCCACTAGCCGTCGTCTGGTTGGGATCGCTCAACTAATTCTAATGCATCCATAACAACCTATGCAATTAACAATAGAGTATTTCCACCATTTCAACAAGATACATGCTTTCAATTAACTCAAATAAGACCATTTCATATACATATTCATTCAAAATCACCTAACTAACCATCAACTTAAAACCGAGTTATCATATGCTCTATTGCAAGGTTTCAACCATTTAAACCTTTTCAAATACTTATACTAAATTCATATATGCATTTAACACATTATAAACATTAAAATCAAATGACATTACCAATTAGGAATTCAAAATGACCATTTGATACAAAATGGACTTAAAACATAGAACATGCCATTTATCGAAACAAAAGGAACTATACAAACATTACTGAGTCAAGTATTACTTTTTGCATACTAGATCACTTCTCGTAACCTCGAGATTTACCTACTTTTTCAAACAGAATAAATAAAGAATACGCTGAGCAATAAAGTTCAGTGGTACATCCATGGTTCAAGTCATAAAATGAGCATAATCACAAGTAGATTTCAATCAATATATGCTATGATACAACCATTTTAAAATTACATAACACACAAATATAAATTTTATACACAAGTTCATTTGTTAATCAATTGAACATTCTTTACTATACTTTTTATCATCAAGGATGCATTCAATTCCATCAATCCTTTTTTTTTTTATTCAATTTTCTCTCTCTCGAGTCTATTGACTGATCGCCTCTGAACATACTCTGTTTTGGCGTGTATTTTGGGCTTCCACAAGTATACAGGTCGAGTTGTAATATAGTTACAACAAAGTAACATGTACTCCGAGGATCGTACCCAAGAGAGGCGAAGCAATAGTAATTTCAATCCCTGCACTGAAAAGATCTAATTAGTACAATTTTCAAGATTATAGTATGAAAGTAAAATAAGAGTTTGATTTTAGAGTAATAATAAAGAGCATAAAAATAAAATAAGCAAAGGAAATGAGATAAGGATTCGATAAACTGATTTTATGGAGGATTAGCTTACTTTGGTACGATTTCTTCAACTATTTTTTTAAGGGTTTTTGTCAACCAACTAGTCTCTACCATAGTAGGATCTTCAAATCTTCCACTAACATAACAAGTTAGCAAGAGCTACTTATCTTCCGACCTCACAGTTCAAATTGGTTTGAGGTAAAGGTGTTCATGAATGGGCAATACCAATTTTGGGTTAATTCCCACATAAATGACTTCCTTGGTTGTTAGGCATAGGGTTTGTTTCACGTTCTTCCCTTTCTAAACAATTGATCCGTTGAAGATCCTTACACAATAATTAAATGATCATACCTCCACTCCGTAATCTCCCACAAAGGGATTAATTCTTTATGGTTTATTGGCACATTATAAATTCAATTGAAAGATATAACATAATAAATACGATTGAAAATGTAATTGAAGAAACTTAAGGATTTCTATTGCAATTTGTTGGGACGAATCCACAATCGTTTATGCGAAAGTTACAAATCTCATTTCTATAAAAACAAAAATAACTAAGGAAATAAACAACTAAACCTAAATTACAAGAGAGGAATTAAGCTAAAGCAAAGGTGTGTAAACCTAAGTGCTAAGGGGACCTATTTATAGCATTTGAACGATCATTTTCCTTAGCCCTAGGTTAGATGTCATTCTTCGAGTTTAAGTGCGTTGTGAAGATCAAATTGCCCCTCACTCAGTGTAATTCTGCATTTAGGAGTCAATGTCGCTACACACAGGGTCCCTATCGCAACATGCTAGGCAATCTACTCCTTGGTGTAATTTCCAAGCATTTTTACGACACGCTATGCTCATGTCGCAACATAGAAGACAACTTCAGGGTTCTTTGATTTTGGTCCCTATGTTGCGACATCGCTTGTCCTGTGTCGTGACATAGTGACCAACTTCAATGTAGTTCATCTTCTAAGGGTCTCCTGCACACTCACAAAGTTCATTAGCCAATCATTTGGCCTCAATCGACCATATTTCAAGCTACTAAAGTACGAAAACTAGTTTCATCTGCTAGGTCAAATTACGAAAGATCAAACTCCCCCACACTTAAGCCATTACTTGTCCTCAAGTAAACAAAAAAGACGAAAAAAATAAAGGCTTGAGAACATATCACACAAGGACAAGGTTCGAAACACCTACACTAGGCATTTTATATCTTCTAATAATTTTTGCATGATAAACAAGTAATCTTACCACTTTTGATTAAAACATCTAAGATTTGTAAGTTACAAAAGCTACAAGTATAAAGATTTTATCTATAGAATTCCATCAATGACTAATATGAATACTTTAATTATCCTAGTATAATATAAATAGTTATAATGGGATTGTTTAATGCCATATTCATTCTTGCATAGATCTATTTAGGTCACATAGGTCTTTTCGGCTTGTAATGTTCTAAGGCTTAGGACATTTATGAATTTCAAAAGAATGATAAGCAACAAGAGGTTACAAACACGAAAATAGTTTGACACATTGCATTGTTCCCTATTCTTCCCTTTTAGCATCCCGTTTCCCACTCACCACCTTATTTCTCCTTCTCTCACCTTTCTTATCTCTCCAATTAGAAAATCTCAACATGGTCTAATCCCTATAGCTAACCTACGAGCATTCTAAATTCTTGAACAAGTTTTTCTTTTAACTTTGTGACTTTATCACCTTTCATGCTTTTTCTCACTTAAGATTATTATTTTTTTCATTTTTCTCATTTATTTCTAATCGTCTTTTTCTTCTTTTGGATTTTTTCTTGTTTCACCATTCTCGCTATTCTAAAGTTCACATACCACATTGATTTTTCCTACTTCGCTCTTGTTTTACAAACTCCACCTTAATGTGTCTACTTACCCTCAATACATATTGCCATATGTCTATAATCAACCAATTTGGCTCAAAGATTAGTACTAATAGGAAAATATCAGAATAAGTTTGCTTTTTGGCTCTAAGTGTTTCCAAACAATGCCTTAGGTCATCCCTAAATATCTCAATATTCATACATGTTAAATAAAGCCTTATTAAATAATATACTTTGATATTACAAATTAAAATGTTTTTAAATAAAAGTAAAGTTGAACAAATTGATAAAATCAAGTTGAAATGGTTCCAATTAAGCCAAAAATTTTCAAATATGTTGTAATCATTTTCAAACAAGTTAGAATTGCTCCAACACAAAAAGTATCGATACTTTTTGTCTAAGTATCGATATTTTATGTCATATTGATACCCTTTGATAAACGATACCAATAGAGCATTTTGTTTTATCAAACCCAAGGAAGTATTAATCTGGTATCAATACCTTTTGTAAAGGTATAGATATTTTCACGATGGTATCGATAGTTCTGCTCCAACGGTCACTGAAATATGCATTAATTACAAAAAATATCGATACCCTTTTAGCACGTATCGATACTCGAAGTTGTAGGTCACATTAATGAGCTGATATTTCATCCCTAATGACTACATTTACTTTCCTAACAACCACAATGGTTGAAAATCTCTTAGAGGGCATAAATACTATCTTCCAGAGGTCTAGCAATAACTAGAGATTGTGCAAAGCCTAAAGATCAATAAAAAACAACCTAGAGCTTAATTCTTTCTTACCTTTTCTTGTAAACACTTGTGAGCTTTAATTGTATTCATTTAGCTCAACTGTTCTTTGTATTTATGCTTAACTGGCAAACATCTTGATCTTGTAAGGATTATTTCTTTGTTTGCTTATTTGTTTCTCTTTTGAGAGAGGGTTTATACTTAAGGTTTGAGTGGAAACCTTAAGGAGTTGTCTCTTAAGACTTTGGGGTATAAGTCTTAAGTGATTGTAAGATTAAACCTTGCCCTTAAAGGTTATACAAATATAATGGATTTGGAAAAATCCTTAGTTGGGGAAAGCTAAGGTAGTGGAGTAGGCATTTGGAGCTGAACCATTATAAATCCTTGTGTTCTTTGTTGAAAAATTAAATTGCTTCCACCATAACTTCTAAAAGGTCGATTCAACCTCCGTTACCGTCATTCGAGTTGATCCATTGAGCTAACAATTGGTATAGGAGCAAGATCTCAAGAGACGAATTAACAACCAAGAGAAAATCCTCGGAGAAGCTCAAATGATCAACAAGTATTCCAACATCTATGACGTCAACTTTCAGGTCAACATTCATGGGAGAAGGATTTTCCACCGTAAGACATCGTCTATTCAATAACATCGACTATTCTTATTGGAGAACAAAAATGAAGTTATTTATCCAAGCCAACGATTATGGAGTATGGATGATAATCATAAATGGCCTATTCATTCCAATGAAGATAGTTGAAGGTGTTAGTGTTACAAAGGAAGAGAGTGAATGGGATGCAAATGACATCAAGAAGGTGCAACTCAATACAAAAGCTATGCACACTCTATTTTGTGCTCTTGGTGAAAATGAGTACAATAGATTCTCCTCGTGCAATGATGCCAAAGAAATATGGGACAAGCTTGAGGTCACCCATGAAGGAACGAATAGAGTCAAGGAATCAAAGCTAAGTATTCTGACTCTTGACTATGAATTATTTAAATCAAAATCGGAGGAAGGAATCAAAAAGATGTCTGATCGATTTACAAATATCATCAATGGTCTCAAAGCCCTTGGGAATGTTTATCCTAATAAGGAGATGGTGAAAAAGATGCTGAATAGTCTCCCAACATTTTGGGAACCAAAGGTGATGGCCATAGAAGAATCAAAGGATCTCAACTCACTCTCTCTTGATGAGCTAATTGGTTCTTCGCTTACATATGAGATGAAGCTTAACAAAAGGAGTGAAGAAGAAAGACATATGAAGAAGAATGTTGGTAGAGCTCTTAAATCCACCACCATTGAAGAAAGGTGAATCAAGTGAAGAGGTGGATGAAGATGAAGAGATGAAAAGGCTTGATAGAAGATTCAAGAGATTCATGAAGTCCAACAAAGGAGGAGAATTTCGAAACAAGGAAGGACTCAAACTTAAATTAACCCAAAAGAAAGATCCGATTATTTGCTATGAGTGCAAGCAACCGGGACACATCAAGTATGATTGTCCTAAATTTAAAAAGAAGGGGTCTAGCAAACAAAAGGCTTATGTTGATTGGAGTAATGAAGACTCATCCGATGAAGAAGCCAAATTAGTCCTTATGGTTACCGATGATCTTAAGGTAACTTCTAATTCATCTATTTTAAATGATTATTCTTTTGATGAGTTGCAACAAGCCTACGATGAATTGATTTTTGAATTAAAAGTCATGATGTCAAAACACAAGAAAAGCGTTTCAAAATTGAAAAATGAAAATGACTTACTTTCCAAAATCAGTCATGAACTTGAAGAGAAAGTAAACAAAATGCAAGAAATCATTAATGATTTTGAAAGGAAAAATTTAGACTTGCATAATTTACTTTCAAAAGTTCATGAGGTTCATCAAAAGCAACTTGAGTTGCTTAAGAGTGAAAAAGCTCACTCTAACAAAGTTTTTGAAAAAGCAGAAAGTTCAAAACAAAGCTTTGTTAAAAATAGCTTTAATTTCTATAAACATAGAGGTCCCTCAAGATTTTACAAGGGAAAACTTGTTAAGAGTGTATGGGTCCCTAAAGGACTTAGTGCTACTCATGATAAGGAAGCTGTTTCAAAATGGTTACCTAAAGGGACTAAGATTTTGAAAACTAATGATTATGGACCCAAAAGACATTGGGTACCAAAAACTTAATTCTATGTTTGCAGGTAAGGTGCATTGCTTCAAGGTAAACAAATGCAAATTCTATGTGATTGCACCTTAATATAGATTGGCATGGTAGTTCATTAATTATTTATATTTAATATCTATATTTGAACTAACCACTAATTATTTATTTGTTTATTTTTTATATAACAAAAAGAGGGAGAAGAGAAATGTAAATTTTATGGTTGATTGATTGCTTAGATTAGTGACTAAATTTTTGCAAAGAAAAATGAATGTCAAATTTAAGCTTATTGAAAATTAATGCTCCAAATATTTATGCCTTAAATTAAAAATGATTTTTTATATAGGGGGAGCTTAATTTCAAAATGTCATTTATTAAGAGGGAGAAATTATTCAAAAACAAATTTACAAAATGTTTTGTTATATCAAAAAGGGGGAGATTGTTAAACAAAACCTTATTAAATAATATATTTTGATATAACAAATTAAAATGTTTTTGAATAAAAGTAAAGCTGAACAAATTGATAAAATCAAGTTGAAATGGTACCGATTGAGTCAAACATTTTTAAATATGTTTTAACCATTTTTAAACAAGTTAGAATTGCTCTAGAACAAAAACTATCAGTACTTTTTGTCTAAGTATCGATATTTTATGTGATATCGATACTCCTCTGATAAACAATACCAATAGAGCACTGTTTTATCAAACCCTAAGATGTAACGATCTGGTATCAATAGCTTTTGTAAAGGTCTCAATATTTTCACCATGGTATCGATAGTTCTGCTCCAATGGTCACTAAAATATGCATTAATTACAAAAAATATCGATACCCTTTTAGCAGGTATTGATACTCGAAGTTGCAGGTTACATTAATGAGCTGGTATTTCATCCGTAATGGCTACATTTACTTTCCTAACAACCAGAATGGTTGAAAATCACTTAGAGGGCATAAATACCATCTTCCAAAGGTCTAGCAACAACTAGAGAATGGGCAAAGCCTAAAAATCAATGGAAACAACCTAGAGTTTAATTCTTTCTTACCTTTTCTTGTAAACACTTGTGAGCTTTCATTGTGTTCATTTAGCTCAAGTGTTAGTCTTTGTATTTATCCTTAATTGACAAACATTCTGATCTTGTAAGGATTATTTCTTTGTTTGCTTATTTGTTTCTCTTTTGAGAGAGGGTTTATACTCAAGGTTTGGGTAGAAACCTTAAGGAGTTGTCTCTTAGGACTTTGAGGTATAAGTCTTAAGTGATTGTAAGGTTAAACCTTGTTCTCAAAGATTATACAAATCTAGTGGATTTGGGAAAATCCTTAGGTGTGCAAAGCTAAGGTAGTGGAGTAGTCATTTGGAGCCGAACCACTATAAATCCTTGTGTTCTTTGTTGCAAAATTAAATTGCTTCCACCATAATATTTAAAAGGTTGATTCAACCACCGTTACTGTCATTATCGAGTTGATCCATTGAGCTAACAATAAACATCAATTTAATCACAATCCTAAAAGTACCATTGACCACCCTTGAACGTACTCTTGTTTGGTGTAGATTTTGGCTTTTCGCAAATATACAGGTCAGGTTGTAAATATAGTGTGTTTACAATGGAACATTTGGTAGTATTTCGAGGATCATACCTGAAGGAGGTGTAGGCTATAGTAACTAAAATTCCTGCAAAAAATAAAAGTAATTAGTACTAATTTTAAGGTTTATAGTATGAGGGAAAATAAGAGAGTTGTTTAAAAGCATAAGGATAAAAAGGTAAAAATAAAATAAAAAAGTTGAGTTGAGTTGTAGAAATTCTTACAAATGGCTTTGGGGAGATTAGGTTGTTTTCGTATGATTTCCTCAATTGTTGAGTTTTGGGGATTTTCCTCCAATCAACTAGTCACTATCCCACTTGGATCTGTCAATCTTTTACCAACATAACAAGTCGATAGAGATTACTTATCGCTAGATGTTACAATCTAAACTGGTTTGGGGAAAAGGTGTTCACAGATGGGAAAACCAATTTTGGGTTCATTCCCACCTAGATGACGTTCTAGGGTTGTCAGGCCTAGTGTTTGTTTAATGTTCTCCCTTTTCCAAACAGCTAATTTGAAAGGTAAAATCCTTGTAAAACAATAATTAATTATTCATACTTCCACTCCCTAATTACCCAAAATAGAATTAGTTATCATGGTTTCTTCATTCATCAATGAAACACTATATGAAAACATATAAGTGCAAAAGAGAATGAAAAATAAATTAAATTGTATTAAGCTATCTGTCTGGAAAAAACTCCTCGATCGTTTACGCGAGTTTCTACAACCTCATTTCAAAAGCGAAAAATAAATAAAATTGAAACTGAAATTTAAAGTCTAAGTAGTGGTGTGTACAACCTTAGTACTAAAGGTCCTATTTATAGCTTTAGATGGCTATTTTTCCTCAACCCTAGGTCAATTGTCATTCCTCATGTTTAAGTGGTATTGTAAAGACCAAAACACCCTTCTTTTAATGTGAGATCTGCATCTAGGGGTCGATGTCGCGACACACCAGGTCTTGTGTTGCGACATAGGCATTAGTCTCCATTTGAAGCATTATTCTACAGGCATTGTCGCAACATAGCCCTTACATGTTGTGGCAAAGAAGTCAGGCTTTGAGTTCCTTAAGTTTGGTCCCTTGGTTGCGACGTAGCTCAGCGTATGTCATGACAAAGTGATCAGTCTCCTATTATTACACTTCTTGTGGTCTCTTGCACACTTACCAAGTACATTAGCTAACCTTTAGGCCTCATTGACAAATAAAACGAGATTTTAACACTTTGCTTACACAATTTATTCAAATAAGAAATCTAACTAAATCTTATGAAAACATCATGAAAATACTTGATTTCAAGCTCTTCAAGTGTGAAAAATAGTTCAATCTGCTAGGTATGAAACCGAAAGTTCAAACTCCCTTAGACTTAAGTCTTTGCTTGTCCTCAAGCAAACAAAACAAAAAAAGAAAAATGAAGAGCTTAAGTTTTATAGTCAAATGCACTTTTAAATGCATAATCTCGTATCTTCGTGTATCTCCAATATGATTGTTGTTGCCATTGCATGTGTCTCATCATGCATTCCAATCAGTTCTGTTATCGAAAGATCATCCTCAATTTCCACAGGATCTTTTTCTTTTTCTTTAGCTTGCTATTGAAGGATGGAATTTTCTGCTACTCGATATAAATCTCAATCAGAGATTGCTCCTTGGTTATAACCTGCTCTATTCACGTCCCCAAGAATTTCAGCTTTTAGGCACAACACTATGATCATGAATGGGAAATAAGTTTGAATAGAATGTCTCATGGTAGAGTTTCGAATTTCTTTTATGATGATTCTTCCCACAACTATGATTTTTTCCTTTAAGATTGAATAAATCAACACCAATCATTCTAATGAAACAGTAGTTCCCTGTTGAATAGGCACGAGACTAATTAGAATAAAGCAAAACAACACTTTTGCTATCGGTGTCAAATTTTCTCTGC
This sequence comes from Kokia cookei, assembly GCA_039519145.1. Lineage (NCBI taxonomy): Eukaryota > Viridiplantae > Streptophyta > Magnoliopsida > Malvales > Malvaceae > Kokia > Kokia cookei. The sequence continues at coordinate 22,592,648 of CM076907.1, forward strand.
ATCATGTATGAATTCCATACTTTGACTCATTAATGGTGCTTGACTTCAATGACAGCTTGATTCCTCAGATGGAGACTTCTTTAAGTTCAATCGAGCTAAAATTTGCATAAAATTATCAAGCCAATTCCTCGTCTGCACTCAGTCACTTTTTTCACAAAATAATCCCTAGTCCAGAGCTTCAGCAAATTGCCAGATTTTTGCCAAGAATTTGGTGTATTTGCAAAGTGTTCGGAATTCTTCTAACTTATTTAGCTGAAGCATTTGTTTTTCTTTAGAAAGCTTCGGATCCAAGTTGAGCTACTGAGGAGCCCAGTAAGCTTTGTGTTCTAACTCCAAAGGCAGATGACAGACTTTTCCAAATACCAACCTATAGGGAGACATCCCTAAAGGTGTCTTGTAAGCTGTTATTTAAGGCCATAAAGCATCGTCCAATCTCTTGGACCAATCTCGTCGATTTGGACACACTACCTTCTCGAGTATGCCTTTTATTTCTTTGTTTGCCAACTCAGCTTTCCCATTCGTCTGTAGATCGTAAGCTGTAGCAATTTTATGTCTTATTCAGTGTTTATCGAACCTTCATGCCAGGTCAAAAGGTATTATTGTTTAAAACAGCAGCATAGTCACTTGCATCACGCATAATAATAAAAGGTCCTGACCAGTTTGGTGTGATAATTATAAGAGTTGATATTAATTTCTAAATGAAGGTATTTTCTTGAAGTTCATTAAAATATTTTTCTACATTCTGGTTTAGAAAATTTGAAGGAGTAGTATCCAATGATGGTTTAGATTTTACCATACGTATAACCTTTCTAGGAGGCATTCTAAATAATAAAGATGTAAGAATAGGAACTTTAAACCTGGATGGGAGTGCCATTTCCCTTTACTTGGAAACCTAAAAAGTAAGGAGAAAATTCCTTTATTATTATTTGTACTATAGCTCAATTAAACAACTAATTAGACCCTACTCTTTCTTAGATTAAACTTGCTCTAGTGCTTCACCTCCTTTGGGTACGATCCTCGAGCTGCTCACCTACTCCATTGTAAAATTATATTACAATTTGACCCGTATACTTGCGGAAACCACCTCAGATCTACATATTTTGGAAGCAGTATTCACACTTTGGATGTTAGTACATCCGGAGGTGGTCAAGGCAGGGACGTTTTTGTTTTGGCTTGGAATCGACATTCAATCAGTAACATCCTTTTGATGTTTTCAATAAAGAAGGTATATTTTCAATCTTTTTTAATCCGATTCATTCCACGTTCATGGATCCGTGGTTGATGATTACTGGAATAATTTTTCGCTGCGCCATGAGGCGTACCGACGATCCCAACTCATCGTGTGTCAGAATGTGTGAACTTTAACTCCTTTCCTTTGAGTCCACCAGTCACCTTTATGGATGAAAATTTCCTGTTCTAGAATATAAATAAACAAAAGTGCGTTATTCTAATAACAATACAATTAATATAAATTTGAATAATTACAACCGAAATTGTTATCAATCACCCTTAACTTGTAAGAAATTGTAAGTTAAAAGGTATTAAGATAACTCTATAATTTAGAGTTATCAAGTTACAAGATTGTTTTATATAATCATTTCCAAAAAGAATACCTTAAGAGTAATGGGTATATATATTTTTTGGGATTATAAGAATAATTAGATACTAGTATGGTCCATTCATGTTTTGCACTTTGTTTCAAATTATAGAGTAAAAATTTGAAGATTAAATACACTCTAAGAAAAGTTTTTAGAATCAAAACGGTGATCGAATTGGTCAAACTGTTGGGTCGTATGGTTTAATTAAATGAATCATTAAAAAAATAACATTTCAATCGATTTTTTAACCAAGCCCTACTGGCCCTTACTAGTTCGCGAGTCAATCAGTTTGATACCTCTCTTCTGACTAGTACCTAATCAGTTTGATCAATTCAAGCAACCATGACTCTTAGTCTCTAAACTTCATACATTTGGAATTTAGTGTTCTAATTTTTATTTACAAGAATTTAGTTTTTCAGTTTTATGGATTTAAGAATTCGCTTTCAAATTATATATAATCACATAAAAATTTAATTGAAAAGCTAACGATGTTAACTATTTGAACTAATTAATAAAATTTAAAATATAGAGACTAAATTATGTTAGAAATTAAATTATAAGAATAAAAGAAAAAGAATCGGTAGATATGTACCAAGGATGTAATATATAAGTATTTAGATGTACTTTCCTATGCCTTGAGTGGGAGAAGAAAAATCCGAAGAAGACATATAATGTAGTGAAAGTTTCAACTGAGGTAGAAATCATCTTTGAAGAGTACTCTATATTGCTCTTGGGAATTTAATCATTACAATGATCTGATCGTAGACACTACTTTATTGAACAATATTCAAGAAAGATTATTAAAACTTCCATTAGCCCTCTTCACGTTCGATTGTTTTTCAAATATATTATGAGTTATTTTATACCATATTTTGAACATGACACAAAGAAAGTAATTAAAACATAATATAAAAAATAAACACAAAGACAACACAAAGCATGAATATTAAAAAAATGTTATATATAAAATATTATATATTAAAAACTATTAATTTGCAATAATTTATATAAAATTAAAACAAGTTTTATAATATAAAAAATATACCAATTTAATATAAATATACAAGTTGTCATATCTAATGTATCCTTGACATGTGATGAAATATGAAATATTTTCAATTTAAAAAATAGCGATGAAGTATTAGGTGGGTAGAAAGTAACATAAAAATATATGTATTATATCTTATATTGCACTTTTATTTTCTTATTGAAAAAAATTAGTCTCTTAAGTTGAACTCAATGAGTGGTTCTAGTTGAAAAAAGGATTATGTTCATTCTAGAATATCCGGGTTTAAGCGCTTATGTGTGCAATGCGTTGTCAAAAGATTAAAAAAGTATGATCAGATACTACCATGTAATCACACCAATATATTAAAAAAATTGGTGCCTTAAGTTTGATGAAGCAGCAAAATGCTCCTTCCATTCAAGTTGAACAATTGAATGCTTTTTTTATGAAAGACAAGACAAAATAAATTAATCTGGATTAACTTGACCACCATCACCCTCTAATTTGTCATAATTTAAAACTTTTATGATTTTCTTAGGTGAATTATCAAAAACTTGTATATTTTCCTTCGTGTCGAGAGCCACTTTGGCAATGCAATTCACAAGTTGATTATTATTTTTAGAAACATATCTTAAGATTCAATGATTTTTTTACTGCCAAATCTGTTGAATATGTCTGATCAAAGCATAATTCGAGTCTATCGATGAACTTTCTTGGATAGCTTTGATTACATACACGTTGTCATATTGAACAACTACCTTGTTGTAACCTTGTCTTTGAAGAAGGACCAAACCATCCAAAATTTTCCACAATTCAGCATAAAATATCAAACACTTTCCCAACTGTCGATTATACTCAAGAATCTAATCTCCATTCCCATCTCGCAACACTCCTCCGGTGGCTCCAATTCTTGAGTCAAACTTCATTGCACCATCAGTATTTGAAGGGCACAATTATTTATCAAAAGCTTACTGGAACTAGGCTAATGGTGACTAACCTAAATGTCCTTATGAGTTAAAGTGTACTACTTTTCCCAACTATAAAAGACTTTGACAATCTCAAACGAGCTCCAAGATACTCCTTGCAAATTGAAGAGATTTTTGTTCTTCCAAATACGCCATGCAAGCAAGCCAAAAAAGACAGGATGAATAAACTCCTCCTATAATCACCCTCAAGTTTTTTTGTAAATTAGACACCAGCCAATCATGAAAATTAACATAGAAAAATCTGTTATGGTGATTAACCGAAATAACCTGTGCTCAAACTTCTTTGGCATCTATACAATCTCTAAGCACACGTAAAATATCTTTCGATGCATGGCCATAGAACAAATAAGAGATATCATTTCCAATTCCACATTTCGCTCGTTCTACATTGGTAAGTAGTCGTAATTTGAGAACTAACCAAATGAAGAACCTTACCCTTTGGAGACCCTGAAACTTCCATGCCATTTCCCAAGCAGCATCTTTAGGAGTCTAAATTCTTTCTTGTAACACCCAGTATGCACTTTTAACAGAAAAGGACCTTGTTGGAGTACCCGTCCAAGTGATTCTATCTGATCTAGCCGTAAGATGAGGAGGGGGAGTACTCACAATTAGTCTTATAAAAGTTGATTTTTATAATCCTAATTAAAGTAGTTTTTTTTCTATCACATTAGTAATGAATTTTGAAATCATAAAAATTGTAATAAAAATAAAAAAGTTAAAAAATCATAATATACAAATTATAATTCCAAAAATTATAAAAAATTAAAAAAGATTTTCAATTTTTAATAAAAAATTCTCAAAAATTATAAATAGAAATGAAAAATAATTATATTTTTTAAAATTATAAAATATTTAGGAAAATTATATAAAAAGAATCTTCAAAATGTTTTAAAAATTTTCTTTTTGCTCTTCAAGTCTAATGAAACTAAAAATACAATTAGAATTTTACGTTGAAACAAGATTCATATAAGAAAAATACTATTTATGCCGACACAAATCCATGTAAATTTCACCTTAAAAAGATAAAATTTTAACTATTTTTTAATTACATCAGGGAAAATATAGTCGAATTGATGCACTTTAGTTCCACATGTTCAAGGTTGAAACAAATACCAACATATTATTAAGAGTTTTTGCCCTCATTTGTTTATATGTCTTTATATTCAATTTGAGAAGTAGAGTAGCATATGAAAGTCCATGTCCCACCCTCATTTCTCCTAGAGAAGGTCCTGGGGAAACCTATGCAACTCTCTTCTTTAATTATTACATGGACAACTACTACAATTTCCTAATTTTTTTATGCAAACTTGAAAGTTTAGTAGTTTTATACAATTATAATAAAAGATATAATACTCTGACTAGAGATTCGATCCGATGATTCAATTCAAAATATCCATAGTTTAAGTAGCTCCAAACATTCCATTTGAAAGGGGGATTGAGTTTGCTTTTTGAACCAGCACACCATTCTCCTTTCCAAATTAACCTCCCTTGATACACAATATAAACAAGACTAACATGACTGTTAAACGGGACTGTAGACAATCAACAATTACAGCAGAAACTAAGTAATTGTGAATAAAGAAGAAAATTCATTCCCATATCTATTATGCTTCCTATATTGTTCTTTATATACAGGATTTAAATAACTGCTACCTAACTATTTTTTTAAACTAACTAACTATACTAACAATAGTTAGTTAAATATATTTACAAAGCCTACAGTCCCCCTCAAGTTGGTGCATGGAACAAGTCTCTCATCCCCAACTTGGAAACTAAGAACTCAAGCTGATGAACACCCAGCCCTTTTGTTAACACATATGCTAATTGTTCTTTAGTTGACACATGCTCTGTCCAGAGTAGCCCTTTTTGTATATTCTCTCGTACAAAATGGCAATCTATCTCTTAATGATTTGTTCTCTAAAGAAATACTGGATTGTTTGCTATTTGAATCGCTGCTTTGTTATCACAAAACAATGTAGCCAGTTCTTTGCTCTTAAAACCAAGCTCATCTAACAAACCATTTAACCATACTATCTCTACAACTGTTAAGGCCATGGTCCTGTATTCTGCCTCAATTGACGACCGTGAGATAGTATTCTATTTCTTTAACTTCCATGAAATCAACGAATCTCCCAGCTTTATACAGTATCTAGTAACAGACTTTCGCGAGATTGGACATTACGCCCAATCAGAGTCACAATAAGCAACCATCTGTAAAGTGCCTTTTGCAGGAAAAAATAAAGCTCTTCCTGGATTTTTCTTCACATAGCGTACAAGACGACATGCTGCCTTGTAGTGTGATTTCTTGGATCTTTGCATAAACTAACTTAAATGTTGAACAAAAAACACTATATCTGGCCTTGTGTGAGTCAAATGCAATAATCTTCCGATGGGCCTATGATATAATTGAACATTTGCTAGAACTTCATCATGCTGATTCACTTGAATTGTTCATTATATTCAATTGATGTTAACTTCAAGTTTTTCTCTAAAGGAGTAACAACCATTTACCCTTCCGAAAGCCCCATGTCTGAAATTAGATCAATAATATACTTCCTTTGAGTCAAGATTATCCCAACGTCTGGTTGAAAAATCTCAATGCCAAGAAACTATTTAAGATCCCCTAAATCTTTCATCTTAAAGTTGTGATGCAACACTTGTTTCAACTCACAAATCAATTCAGCATCTTTACCAATTATCAATAGACCATCAATGTATATAAGCATTATAACAATCCAGTCTCCCACCCTTTTTGTAAACAAGGAATAATCATGCTTACGTTGTGAATATCTATTGAGAAGAAGAGCTTGTGTAAGCTTCATGTTCCATTGTGTCGAAACTTGCTTCAAACAATAAATGTATTTTCGCAATCAGCAAACTCGAGTCTCCCTCTGAGTGCGAAAACCAAGAGGAAGACACATGTACACCTCTTCATGTAACTCACCTTGTAAAAAAGCATTATAGACATGCATTTGAATCAAGGACCAACCATGTTGAGTTGCAAGGGCAATGACAATATGGACAGTGACTTGCTTGACCACTGGAGAAAAATGTCTCATGATAATCAATACCCTCTTGTTGAGAAAAACCCTATCCCATAATATGTGCTTTAAACCAGTCAACAAATCCATCCAAATTGTATTTCACCTTGAAGACCCATTTTCACCCAATGGGTGTTTTACCAGGGGGTAAGGAAACAACCTTCGATGTGACATTAGATTCCTATGCTTGAATTTCTTGTTGCATGGCTCCAACCCAACGATGATCTTTAATTGCCTCAGCATAGGTACGAGGTTCAGGTATATGAGAAATAGAAGCAACAAAAAATTGAGTGTGAGGAGGTAAATGACGATAAGCAAGAGAAGAAGAAAGGTAATACTTACCTATCACAAGTGAAGAGGACAAAGGTGATTAGGAGCAGCAAACATAATCTCACATCCAAGATGGTGGCTTAGAAGATCGGTTAGTGCGACATAAAGGAGCTGGGGAAAAAAGATTGATAAGACTGCTCAAGTTTAAAAGGAAATATTTCTTCATTAAAATAACATTCCTAATGACAAAGAAGGATTTAGTATCAAGATTATACAAAATATAATCTTTTTGTACATATGAGTATCCCATAAAAATCGAAGGTAAAGACCAAGGGGAAAATTTATCATAATAAGTAAAACTTTTAGTATAACAAAGGCATCCGAAAACCTGCAAATAAGATAAAGAAGGTGGTTTGTGATAAAGCATCTTGAAAGGAGTTTTCCAATTTAAGATAGAAGTAGGCAAACAATTAACAGGATGTTAAAATGCATTCTCCCCAAAACTTTGTAGGAACATTTGACTGAAATTTTATAGCTCGGGCACCATCCAACAAATGTCAATGTTTATGCTCAACAACACCATTCTGTTTCGGTGTTCGAACACGAGAACTTTGATGAAGAATGCCCAAGGAAGTAAAAAAAGAATTACATTCAGAATTAAAAAATTTCGTACCATTGTCACTACAAAATTTTTTAATTGGCAAAGTAAAATGAGTTTGAATAAGAGCAACAAATTGTTTTAAAACAATAATAGTATCACTCTTTAGTTTGAGTAAAAAACCTAGTGTAATTCGTGAAAAATACTCAACAATAGTTAAAAAGATATGATTCCCTGAATGTGTTGGTACTTTATATGGACCTCATAAGTCAAGATGTACTAAATGAAAAGGTGCAATTGTATGTGAATTACTGATAGGAAATGGAAGTCGTGTTTGTTTAGCCAAAGGACAAATATGACAACTAGATACAACTAGTATTAGAAGTATTACAAGGTAAAGAATGCAATTTATGAAGCTTTGAAATTGAAGCATGCCTAAGACGAGCATGCTAGAGAAATGAATGATCTTGTGTAGCCAAGGATGAATGTAGTATGGAAGCACAATTGGTTGACTATGGAGGAGAAGATGATCGGAGGATGTAAAGACCATGTTGCTCCTTACCAATCACCTTCACCTGTCCACTGTAAAGGTTGTGAAGAAGACAAAAATGAGGATAAAATGAAACAAAACAATGTAAATCATGAGTCAGTTTCTAAATAGAGAGCAAATTAAAGTTGAAATCCGCCACATGAAAAACATTAGTAAGCTTAGGCATGGAAATAAAGAATATGAACCAATGTGTGTAATTGGAACTGATTTTCTAGTTGGCAATTGAACGAATGAGGAATTTGAAACACATGGAACAGGACAATCTAAGAATTGTCCATCAGATATCATATGATTTGTTGCCCTTGTATCTAAAATCCACTGAAATCAAAGCTGACTTAGAATCATTCTTTAAAAGATTTAATATCTGCAGATACTACTCTTGAGATAAAATCGGTGCTGTCGATAGAGACTCAAACACAACCTCATTTGCACCAACTTGATTAGCCATTGGATTAACTGTTTTGCGTTTGGTAAACTTAAAGTCTGGTGGAAAATCAATCAATTTGTAACAAGATTCTCTCTTGTGCCCCTTTACCTTACAATAATCACATATCTCACTGAACCGTATTTTTGATTTCGTTGCTTCACATTTGAAGAATACAAAGTAGTGGGATCATTGAGAGAAACCCTTGAAGAATATTACCTTTGTGATTCTTCTTGAATCATCATTGAATAAGCAAGATTCACTATTGGAAGTGGCTGCATAAGCAAGATTTGACTATGAATGGTAGCATAAGAGTTATTCAAACCCATAAGAAATTGAAACAGCCATTACTAGTGCAAGTGATCAGAATATCTTTGTGACATTTAACATTTGCATGAAGAAAGTGGGATCAAAGCATCAAATTCATCCCAAGTGACTTCAACCGAGTAAAGAAAACAAAAATGGAAGCAGTGCCTTGAACATTTGAAGCAATCTCCTGATGTAAAAAATATATATGAGTTCCATCAACTTTATCATATCACTCCTTGAGATCTTTCCACACTTGCACTGCACTATTAGCTAACACAATACCAGTTGATAACTCGGAACTCACAATGTTTAAGATCCATGAAAGAACTATCTTATTATAGCAATCCTATTGAGGTTGCAATTCCACTTGCATAGCTTCCCTTTTGCATGATCCATCAACAAAACCAAGTTTGTTTTTAGCCAAACGAGCAATTCACATTGAACGACTCTAAATGGTATACTTTTCATGACTAGTCAGTCGATGCGAAACCAATAAGGATCCAAGCGTATCTGAGGGATAAAGATATACTGGATTGTTGAAATCAATAGTAAGAGAAGACTCACCATTTCAATTGATGATCCCTACGACACTCATTGCAAAGAAAGCAAGAAACACACAGCACAAAAGAATAATGAAATTAAACTAAAAAACATAAATCTGAAATAATAAAGTCAGATTGAACAACCAAGAAAGTAGGAGGGATGAAGAGAAGGACCAAAAGATTACTGATTAACGTCTGATATCATGTTAAACGGGACTGTAGACAATCAACAATGACAACAGAAACTAAGTAATTGTGAATGAAGAAGAAAACTCTTTCCCATATCTGTTATGCTTCCTATATTGTTCTTTATACACAGGGTATTTACATAACTGCTACCTAACTATTTCTTTAAACTAACTAACTAAACTAGTAGTAGCTAGTTAAATATTTTTTACAAAGCCTACAATGATCTTATATAGTAATATTCTATTTGATAAAATTAAATGTCGACAATGATGAAATATCGCAATGAAAACGTAAAGGAAGAACACACAGGTTTTACATGGAAACCCTTTCGGGAAAAACCACGGGCAGAGGAGAAGAAGATTCACTAATGTCGAAAATTGAATAATTACAAGAGGAGATGACTACGCCTATTTATAGGTTGAAAAACCTTATTCCAATCAACAACTAATAGAAGTAACGTAGTAAGGTTGAAACACCTTATTCTAATTAAAATAAAATAGATGACTTATTCTAATTAAAATAAAATAAAAAAAGTCTAGTTTATTTGGACTTTACTTTTATTTTATTTTACCACTATATTTTATTTTAACAAGAATTCTAGTCGCCCAATTCTAACAATCTCCACCTTGAAAAGAATTCTCTACGAACAAGAACTCTCGACAAAGAAGTTCTCCACCTCTTCCACAAAACCCCTTCAGGGGTAATCTTCAACAATGAACACCAACCAAGTCCATGCAATACTCAAACTTGGTTATGTGAAGTGACTTAGTCATCATATCTGCAGGATTTTCATGAGTAATAACTTTGCTCACAACAACATCTTCACGAGCAATAATATCACGCACAAAATGATACCGAACATCAATATCTTCAACCATGTTTAAAGCATAAGCTACTAGATTAGCCTCAGCGTACCTCTTCGGAGGTTTAATTTCTCTTCTAGGTCTATTTTTGGCAATAGAATATTGTGGTGATGAAGTGACTCTATTCTAAACTTCTGTACTAACTTGAGAAGTTGACTCTGTTGTAGATATTGGATCAATCTGAAACTCCACCTGCTTTTTTTGTTCTTTATTGGAAGAGTCTTTAAGAGATAAGTTAGGTAACGTAGCAGTTTCATCAAAAACAACATCTCTGCTAATCACAACTTTTCTATTTTCAGGAACCATAACTTATACCCTTTTACACCAGCTTTAAAACCAAGAAAAACACATTTAATGGATCTTGGTTCCAATTTTCCATTATCAACATGAGCATAAGCAGGACACCCAAAAATATTTATATCAGAATAATCAGCAGGCTTACCAGACCATATCTCTTGTGGAGACTTTTTCTCAATAGCAATGGATGGAGATCAGTTGATCAAAAAACATGCAGTAGAGGCTGCTTCAGCCCAAAACGACTTCGGTAAATTAGCATTCGAGGACATACATTGAACCTTCTCCATGATTGTTCTATTCATTCGTTCTGAAACGCCATTTTGCTGTGGATTATGACGAGCTGTCAAATGTCTCATGATCCCTTCTGATTTACACAATTCATTAAACTTATCAAAACAAAACTCCAAGCCATTATCTGTACGGAGGTGTTTTATCTGTTTTCCTGTCTATTTTTCGACCATAGTTTTCCAAGACTTAAATGCGAAAAACATATCGCTTTTCTGCTTTAGAAAGAATGCCCAAACTTTTCTGAAAAAATCATCAATAAGAGTTAGCATATAATTAGCTCCACCTCTCGAAGGCACACTAGATGGTCCCTAAATATCAGAATGAATATACTCTACTATTCCCTTCGTGTTATGGATTCCTCTGGTGAATCAAACTCTCTTTTGCTTCCCAAAAATACAATGCTCATAGAACTTCAGTTTGCTAATGCCTTGCCCATCAAGAAGTCCTGTTTTACTCAATTCTGCCATATCATTCTCACTCATATGCCTTAGACGCATATGCCAAAGTCTAGTAATATCATCATCTGACAAGGAAGAGGAAGCGACTACAACATCACTAGTAATAGTTGAACCTTGCAAAACATATAAGTTGGAAGTCTTTCTCTGCCCTTTCATCACAACGAGGGAACCCTTACTGATCTTTAGAACCCCACTTTCAACTGTGTACCTATGTCCTTTTGAATCAAGAGTCCTCAACGAAATCAAATTCCTTTTCAATTCTGGTACATGTCGCTCACCACTAAGAGATCTAGCGACCCCATCAAACATCTTTATTTTGATTATGCTAACACCTACGATTTTACATGGAACATTATTTTCCATCAAAACAACACCTTCAGACACAGCTTCATATGTTGTAAACCAATCTCGATTGGGACTCATATGGATGGTGCAACCAGAATCCACTCCTCGCTCACTTTAGAATTGTCAACAGAAGCAAGTAGGAGTTCACCATCATTGTAGTCTTCTACTACATCAACTTCACCGGATTGTTCTGGTTGTTTTCACTTTTGATTATTTGCCCCCATTTTGATCTTATTTTGTAACTTGTAGCACTCTTTCTTAATGTGCCCTTTTTTCTTGCAGAAGTTACAAGTTTTATCACTATTTGAAGATCTCAATCTACCTTTAGATTTACTGCGGGGATTTCATTCCTGTGTCCTCCCACGATTATCATCACTATTTCGATCTTGTCTTTCACGAACAATGAGACCCTCTCCCTGAGATTAGATCTAGCCACAAGATGCTTCATCTTATCATACGAGGGTAAGGAAGCATAGACTTCATCAACAGTGAGAGATTCACAACTATACAAAATTGTATCTCTGAAGGTTGAATATGATAGTGGCAACGAACAAAGGAGAATTAACCCTGAATCCTCTTTATCATACTGAACCTCCATGGCCTCCAAATTTGGGACAATTTCTTTAAACACATTTAAGTGTTCGTACATAGACGCACCTTCTTCCAAACGATGAGAATACAAATGTTGCTTCATATGCAATTTACTAGTTAGGGTTTTCGACATACATAACTGCTGTAATTTTGCCCATAATGCAGCAGTAGTCTTCTCCTTTAACACATTTTGTGGAATTTCATTCGATAGATGCAGCTGTAATTGCGTCAAAACCTTCCGATCTTTACGCTTCTTCTCTTCATCTGTCAAATTCGAAGACATCTTATCTAACCCTAATAGGGCATCCTCTAAATCCATCTGCGCAAGAACTGCTTGCATCTTTACCTGCCACAACGCTAATCTGGTGCTGCGATCTAACAACGAAATATCATACTTCAATATCGCCATTATCATGATCAAGACTAGTAACCCGAAAAGCTCTGATACCAATTTGATAAAATTAAATGTCGACAATAAAGAAATATCGTAAAGAAAACGTAAAGGAAGAACACATGGATTTTATGTGGAAACCCTTTCGAGAAAAACCACGGGCAGAGCAAAAGAAGATTCACTAAAGTCGAAAATTGAATAATCACAAGAGGAGATGACTACGCCTATTTATAGGCTGAAAAACCTTATTCCAATCAACAACTATTAGAAGTAACGTAGCAAGGTTGAAACACCTTATTCTAATTAAAATAAAAGAGATGACTTATTCTAATTAAAATAAAATAAAAGAAGTCTAGTTTATTTGGACTTTACTTTTATTTTATTTTAACAAAAATTCTAATCACCCAATTCTAACACTATGAAATATAAAAAAAAATTTAAATGAAATTACTCAAAAAGAATAAAATTATACATCATACAAACTTTCTGTACATATAACTAAAATTAATAATCAATTAAAAGTAATCTACTCATGTTTAAATTTTTAAGAACCACTATTTATACTTTTATTTTATAACTCTCATGAAAAACATTTACTTGATTTTCTCTATCAAGAAAAGTACTTTATGGTGGGATTAGACATGATATTAATGATTAACTTGCACTTGATTTTCATGAAATAAAAATAAGACTCTCAAAAGCAACCAAAGAATAAATTGGCTTTATTTAAAAATGAAATACTAGATTGGATAACAACAATTAAAAATCTTAAAGATATCTTTCAATTTTTGCCATAATTTTTGAAAATTTTATAAATTATTAAAAAATTATTTTTCATTTAAAACAGTTTTATTAAAATTTTAAAAACTTTATAATTCTTTTTGAATTTATTTTTATTTTTTAATTTTTAATTGTTTTTTACATAATTGTTTTAGAATTTTAATATTAATTTTATAATTTTTTTTCAATTTTTTAATTTTCAAATTATTTGTTGATGTGATACATACGACAAAATAATATCAGGTCAATAGGGGAAGGATAAGTGCCAAATTTCTCTAAATGAAATAGTAAGGGTCACATTGAATAATAGTGTAATGATCAAACATTAATTTTATTATTATACCTTGTATAAAACACCAAAATTAACATTTGAGAACACAGATTTAATAAAGCCACCATTTTGCTCTTTCATTTAACATATTCCAACTTGTTTGCCCCTTTTTCCAATACAAGAACCAAAATGCAATTCGAGGTATACTGGAAAGACTACTATGCCACTTTTACCATGTTGGGTATAATGGCAAGGAAACTCTCAAGGAGACAACTCAAATTTGAACATTGAAAATGACATTGTTGGAAGGAGTAGACAAGAACCTGAAAAGAATTAGTCATTATGAACAATAAGACAAATATAAATGATACAAGTATGAATGATACTTTAATTGTAGCACCTCACAAGCGACCCGATCATCGGGTAAAAAAAACTAGGAATAACCATTCCTTTAAATTCATCTCAAACATCAAATATTTGTTATATAATACAAACTATTTATTCCAAGTATAGAAAAGCTCAGACATTCAAACACTTTATAATTTCATGAAAACAAGTTCAAGGAGATTAATTAAAACATGTAGAACTAGTTCCCATTCAACTCCAACACAATGTCCTACTTTTATCATAATTTATAAAACATTTATATTCATTAAAATCAAGTTCAAGTCAAATTAAAATCTTCTAAAACATTTTTAATCGAGCTATAGGTGTTCGGGAATGATTGGTACCAAGGTCAATTCTTTGAGGGTCAAAACTAGACAAAACAAATGAGGGACCTTGTTCTAACATGCTTATATCGATAGAAGTCCCTACTATTGTTCATTTTTTGCTACTGATTTACTTGTACCGATACATTTGACCACTTGTATCGATAAAAGTTTAGTACAACAAAAAAATAACCCTAAAACTCACCTAGTTTGATCTAAAATAATACTAAATTATTTCTAAACATTATAAGCCATTATAAGTTTTAAGAACCTTTCCAAGAATATTTAGAAACCTTTAAACACATTATCACAAACATATACATGTCATTACCAATTCTATGCATCAAAATAACTTACTAGACATGTAAATAATACCAATTTAATTCCAAACATTATGGGACACTAAAATCTTGTTCCAAACATCATCCAAACATGTTGTACCACATTCGAACACATGACTTCAATCATGATTATCACATTATCAATTTCCTACTTAAACTGACTTACTTGGCACACAAGTAACACATCAAGCATAGTATAAACTTAACAAAAGAATCAAACATGTCATTATAGTTTTAAATTTTCATATTTTCACATCAATATATATATATATATAATCACACTCTAGTCATTATTCTTAGGCATAATGGTTACCTAAAAATCAAATGGACTCCAAAACCAATTATGACACTAGGTACTTGCCAATTTTAACATGACTTCAAAAAATTATGCCAATTTTTGTTGAGCTGAGAAATGAGTCCTGGATGTTCCCAATCTCTTGATATCTTGAGACCTAATCGTCACCTATGTATGGAAATAAATAATTCATACGCTTGGCAAAAAAGCTTAATGTTGCTATGAAAACAATGCATAATCACATTAAGCATATACTTTAATATAAAATCATACAGAAAGGATTCACTTACATAATGTAAAACTCGAGTTTTACACAATTTTCTAACCATTGGATGAAATTAAATTAAGGGCTAGGATTAAAACAAACCTTTTTAAACCTTCCTAGTTTTCTTTAATAATAAAACACAAAATTTCTTTTTTTAAGCAATCTTGTTCTACGCAATGCAATTTTTTCTTTGGAAATCAAACTTTTTTAAACATCATTCATAAAATCCAATGGATTGCTCAAATATTCTTTTTACCCATTTTATTTTTCCATTCATGCTCCTAGTTAGTTTGGCAAGTGCATTTGCTGCCTCTTTCCTAGATCTCTTTACACGTTCGACAATGCATGTCGATGAGTATGACCAATCAATAGTATCTGCATGCAGACTTCTTATTATATATTAAATCTCCTTAAAAATATTAGATCAAAACCCCCTATGGCAAGAATTTTAGAGTCTTGAACACTATCTTATCAAAGCATCAACTATTACAAAGAGGAACAATAAAACTAAGAGATAAATATTATTTTTCATAGTATTTGTCGATTCTGTGAACATGATGCTTGATTTTGCAATATTTGATGATTATTTAATATTTATCTCTTGATTAAAGAAAACAAAATATATCAAATTGTTTGATTCTATAAACTTAGATTAGAATATTATTCTGATTTCTTATCAGAATAGAAATCACAAGCAAGACCACTTTTAAGTTATAAATTATGCATCTATGTTGAAACCGTTAATAACTAAATTTTATACTCACAATTTGTACCAAGAAAGCAATTTTGTAAAAATGAAAAAATATTATGATATGCAATAATGCAATTCATTAAAAAAAAACTGTAATGCAATGCATTTAAAAAGAAAAAACCCGATTATATTGTTTAAAGAATTATTAGAGGATAAAATAAAAGAACGAAATAAAGCATTGAAGAAAGTTTTGCAATGCCATTGAAGAGATAACTCTAAAATGTCCTAAAAGGGTAAAATTTTAATTTTTTTTTATATAAGGAAAGTTTTAGTGTTTTATTCTTAAAGAAAACTATGAAAGTTTAGAAAGGTTTGTTTTAATCTTAGCCATTAATTTGGTTTGATCTAATGATTACAAAATTGTGTAAAACTCATGAGTTTTACATGATCTAAATGGATCCTTTCAAGAAAATCATAAATAATCAAGTGCATGTTAAGGTAACATTCTTCTCAAGTTCTTTACTAAAACTTTTTTACCATATCAATATTCGGGTAAGTATCATGAAACATCATCTCAATTTGCCAAGACCATACTCTGTCACGTTTAGTGTCATTATTTAAATTCATACATAGCATCACTACTATCTCAATCTCATTAATAATCATGTGACACTTTCATTTTAATATCAATATCATGTTCTGACAATCGAGTTGTTTAACTCGTTCCATAGCTTCATCAACCCACAAGGCTCATCATATCCAAATTTGCATGATCTTTTGACATGCTATCTTTATCTTGTTATCATATGTTTTCAATTAGTGAAGCATGAGCTTTTCATTTCACATAACAAGAATTATAGTAATCGCATAGTACATAGTTTATGGCTCCTATGAGTCAAACTAGGACTCAAGACGGATAGATAGATCAACCAACTATAATGTGTAGGTTTGTGCAAGTGTACACAATCGTTATCAAGTAATAAATATGTAAAAGAGTTATTGTCTCCATAGGGACTGTATATATTAATCAATATTTTGTAAAATTAAATTTAACAACTTGGTGATAAAAATACAATATCTAAGAGAGTTGATGATTAAAATTAAATAATTATAACTAAATGCAATTGATCTTTAAATGCAATTTAACCTAATACGATAATTATCTAAATGAATGAATGAATTTTAGCAGCAAAAAACACAATTTCAACAATCAATAACATGCATAAGCTAAGACAATAACATTAATTAACTTAATTCATTCATATCATGCTTAATAATATTCGAAAAACATTCCACGGCAACTAGATCTTGAGTTTGGAAACCAAATTAGATCCTCTCAAAGTCCTTTACTTAGTAAAACATGCATTTTACTAATCATATTAAACTAAGGGTTTCTTAGCATTCATCTGAAGTAACAGGGATGTGTTAGGTTTGAAACAATTTAATCACATAAACCTAAAAACTATGCCAATAATAGAGCATGTCAAACTTATTATGAACCTCAATTTAATCAGGTAAAGATCTAAATTGTGTATGCAGATTTTAATTATTATGTCCACTAGCTGTCGTCTGGTTAGGATCGCTCAACTAATTCTAATGCATCCATAACAACCTATGCAATTAACCATAGACTATTTCCACCAATTCAGCAAGATACATGCTTTAAATTAACTCAAATAAGACCATTTCATATACATATTCATTCAAAATCACCTAACTAACCATCGACTTAAAACCGAGTTATCATATGCTCTATTGCAAGGTTTCAACCATTTAAACCTTTTCAAATACTTATACTAAATTCATATATGCATTTAACACATTATAAACATTAAAATCAAATGACATTATCAATTAAGAATTCAAAATGACCATTTGATACAAAACGGACTTAAAACCTAGATACATGCCATTTATCGAAACAAAAGGAACTATACAAACATTACTAAGTCAAGTATTACTTTCTGCATACTAGATCACTTCTCGTAACCTCGAGATTTACCTAGTTTTGCGCACAGAATAAACAAAGAATACGCTGAGCAATAAAGTTCAATGGTACTTCCATGGTTCAAGTCATAAAATGAGCATAATCACAAGTAGATTTTAATCAATATATGCTATGATACAACCATTTTAAAATTACATGCTCAACAGACAAATATCAATTTTATACACAAGTTTATGCTTTAATCAATTGAACATTCTTTACTATACTTTCTATCATCAAGGATGCAATTCAATTCCATCAATCATTTTTTTTGGTTTTTGATTCAATTTTCTCTCTCTCGAGTCTATTGACTGATGGCCTCTGAACGTACTCTTGTTTGGCGTGTATTTTGGGCTTCCGCAAGTATACAGGTCGAGTTGTAATATAGGTACAACAAAGAACATGTACTCTGAGGATCGTACCCAAGAGAGGCGAAGCAGTAATAATTTCAATCCTTGCACTGAAAAGATCTAATTCGTACAATTTTCAAGATTATATTACGAAAGTAAAATAAAGAGTTTGATTTTAGAGTAATAATAAATAGCATAAAAATAAAATAAGCAAAGGAAATGAGATAAGGATTCGATAAACTGATTTTATGGAGGATTAGCTTACTTTGGTACGATTTCTTCAACTATTTTTTAAGGGTTTTCGTCAACCAACTAGTCTCTACCATAGTAGGATCTTCAAATCTTCCATTAACATAACGAGTCGGCAAGAACTACTTATCTTCCGAACTCGCAGTTCAGATTGGTTTGGGGTAAAGGTGATCATGAATGGGCAATACCAATTTTGGGTTAATTCGTACTTAAATGACTTCCTTGGGTTGTTAGGCATAGGTTTTGTTTCACGTTCTTCCCTTTCCAAACAATTGATCCGTTGAAGATCCCTACACAATAATTAAATGATCAAACCTCCAATCCCTAATCTTCCATATAGGGATTAATTCTTTTTGGTTTATTGGCACATTATAAATTCAATGAAAAGATAGAACATAATAAATACGATTGAAAATGTAATTGAAGAAACATAAGGATTTCTATTGCAATCTATTGGGACGAATCCACAATCGTTTATGCGAAAGTTACAAATCTTGTTTCTATAAAAACGAAAAATAAAAATAACTAAGGAAATAAAACGACTAAACCTAAATTACAAGAGAGGAATTAAACTAAAGCAAAGGTGTGTAAAACTAAGTGCTAAAGGGGCCTATTTATAGCATTTGAACAGTCATTTTCCTTAGCCCTAGGTTAGATCTCGTTCTTCGAGTTTAAGTGCGTTGTGAAAATCAAAATGCCCCTCACTCGGTGTAATTCCATGTTTAGGAGTCGATGTCGCGACACACAGGGTCCTTGTTACAACATGGTAAGCAGTCTACTCCTTGGTGTAATTTCTAAGCATTGTCGCGACACGTTATGCTCGTGTCGCAACATGGAAGACAACTTCAGGGTTCTTTGATTTTATCAAACCCTAGGAAGTATCAGTCTGCTATCGATACCTTTCGTAAAGGTATCGATATTTTTACCATGGTATCGATAGTTCTGCTCGAACAATCACTGAAATATACATTAATTACAAAAAATATTGATACCCTTTTAGCAAGTATCGATACTCGAAGTTGCAGGTCACATTAATGAGCTGGTATTTCATCTCTAATGTCTACATTTACTTCCCTAACAACCACAACAGTTGAAAATCTCCTAGAGGGCATAAATACCATCTTCCAAAGGACTAGCAACAACTAGACAATGTGCAGAGCCTAAAGATCAATAAAAAACAACCTAGAGCTTAATTCTTTCTTACATTTTCTTGTAAACACTTGTGAGCTTTCATTGTGTTCATTTAGCTCAAGTGTTCTTCTTTGTATTTATGCTTAATTGGCAAACATTTTGATCTTGTAAGGATTATTTCTTTTTTTGCTTATTTGTTTCTCTTTTGAGAGAGGGTTTATACTTAAGGTTTGAGTAGAAACTTTAAGGAGTTATCTCTTAGGACTTTGGGGTATAAGTCTTAAGTGATTGTAAGGTTAAACCTTGTCCTCAAAGGTTATACAAATCTAGTGGATTTGGTAAAATCCTTAGTTGTGGAAAGCTAAGGTAGTGGAGTGGGCATTTGGAGCCGAACCACTATAAATCATTGTTTTCTTTTTTGAAAAATTAAATTGCTTCCACCGTAACTTCTAAAAGGTCGATTCAACCTCCGTTACTGTCATTATCAAGTTGATCCATTGAGCTAACAATTGGTATCAGAGCAAGATCTTTAGAGACAACTTAACAACCAAGAGAATATCCTCAAAGAAGCTCAAATGATTAACAAGTCTTCCAACATCTATGACGTCAACTTTCGGGTTAACATTCATGGGAGAAGGATTTTCCACCGTAAGACATCCTCTATTCAATAACGCCGACTATTCTTATGGAGAATAAGAATGAAGTTATTTTTCGAAGCTAATGATTATGTAGTATGGATGATAATCACAAATGGCCTATTCATTCCAATGAAGATAGTTGAAGGTGTTAGTATTCCAAAGAATGAGCAAATGACATGAAGAAGGTGCAACTCAATGCAAAAGCTATGCACACTCTATTTTGTGCTCTTGGTGAAAATGAGTAGAATAAAGTCCCCTCGTGTAACGATGCCAAAGAAATATGGGACAAGCTCGAGGTCACCCATGAAGGAACAAATAGAGTCAAGGAATCAAAGCTATGTATTCTCACTCTTGACTATGAATTATTTAAATCAAAATCGAAGGAAGGAATCAAAGAGATGTCCGATCAATTCACCAACATCATCAATGGTCTCAAAGCCCTTGCGAATGTTTATCCCAACAAGAAGATGGTGAAAAAGATGTTGAATAGTCTCTCAACATTTTGGGAACCAAAGGTGACGGCCATAGAAGAATCAAAGGTTCTCAACTCACTCTCTCTTGATGAGCTCATTGGTTCTTTGCTTACATATGAGATGAAGCTTAACAAAAGGAGTGAAGAAGAAAGACTTATGAAGAATAATGTTGGTAGAGCTCTTAAATCCACCATCATTGAAGAAAGTGAATCAAGTGAAAAGGTGGATGAAGATGAAGAGATGAAAAGTCTTGCTAGAAGATTCAAGATATTCATGAAGTCCAACAAAGGAGGAGAATTTCGAAAGAAGGAAGGACTAAAACTTAAATTAACCAAGAAGAAAGATCCCATTATTTGCTATGAGTGCAAGAAACCAGGACACATCAAGTATGATTATCCTAAATTTAAAAAGAAGGGGTCTAACAAATAAAAGGCTTCTGTTGATTGGAGTAATGAAGACTCATCCGATGAAGAAGCCAAATTAGTCCTTATGGTTATCAATGATCTTAAGGTAACTTCTAATTCATCTACTTTAAATGATTATTCTTTTGATGAGTTGCAACAAGCCTATGATGAATTGATTTTGGAATTAAAAGTCATGATGTCAAAACACAAGAAAAGTGTTTCAAAATTGAAAAATGAAAATCACTTACTTTCTAAAATCAATCATGAACTTGAAGAGAAAGTAACAAATGCAAGAAATCATTAATGATTTTGAAAGGAAAAATATAGATTTGCATAATTTACTTTTCAAAGTTCATAAGGATCATCAAAAGCAACTTCAGTTGCTTAAGAGTGAAAAAGCTCACTCTAAGTTTTTGAAAAAACAAAAAGTTCAAAACAAAGCTTTGTTAAAAATAACTTTAATTTCTATAATTATAGAGGTCCCCCAAGATTTTACAAGGGAAAACTAGTTTAAAGTGTATGGGTCCCTAGAGGACTTAGTGCTACTCAAGATAAGGAAACTCTTCCAAAATGGTTACCTAAAGGGACTAAGATTTTGAAAACTAATGATTATAGACCCAACAGACATTGGGTACCAAAAACTTAATTCTATGTTTGTAGGTAAGGTGCATTGCTTGAAGGTAAACAAATCCAAATTCTATGTGATTCCACCTTAATATTGATTGGCATGGTAGTTCATTAATTATTTATATTTAATATCTATATTTGAACTAACCACTAATTATTTATTTGTTTATTTTTTATATAACAAAAAGAGGGAGAAGAGAAAGGTAAATTTTATGGTTGATTGATTGCTTAGATTAGTGACCAAATTTTTGCAAAGAAAAATGAATGTCAAATTTGAGCTTATTGAAAATTTATGCTCCAAATCTTTATGCCTTAAATTGAGAATGATTTTTTTATATAGGGGGAGCTTAATTTCAAAATGTCATTTACTAAGGGGGAGCAATTATTCAAAAACAAATTTACAAAATGTTTTGTTATATCAAAAAGGGAGAGATTGTTAAACAAAGCCTTATTAAATAATATATTTTTATATAACAAATTAAAATGTTTTCGAATAAAAGTAAAGTTGAACAAATTGATAAAATCAAGTAGAAATGGTTCCAATTGAGTCAAACATTTTCAAATATGTTTTAGCCATTTTCAAACAAGTTAAAATTACTCCAAGACAAAAAGTATCAGTACTTTTTATCTAAGTATCAATATTTTATGTGATATCGATAACTCTATGATAAACAATACTAATAGAGCATTTTGTTTTATCAAATCCTAGGAAATATCGATCTGGTATCAATACCTTTTGTAAAGGACTCGATATTTTCACCGTGGTATCGATAGTTCTGCTCCAACGGTCACTAAAATATGCATTAATTACAAAAATATCGATACCCTTTTAGCAGGTATTGTTACTTGAAGTTGCAGATCACATTAATGAGCTGGTATTTCATCCCTAACGGCTTCATTTACTTTCCTAACAACCACAACGGTTGGAAATCACTTAGAGGGCATAAATACCATCTTCCAAAGGTCTAGCAACAACTAGAGAATGTGCAAAGCCTAAAGATCAATAGAAACAACCTAGAGCTTAATTCTTTCTTACCTTTTCTTGTAAACACTTGTGAGCTTTCATTGTGTTCATTTAGCTCAAGTGTTCTTCTTTGTATTTATGCTTAATTGGCAAACATTCTGATATTGTAAGGATTATTTCTTTGTTTTCTTATTTGTTTCTCTTTTGAGAGAGGGTTATACTTAAGGTTTGGGTAGAAACCTTAAAGAGTTGTCTCTTAGGACTTTGGGTATAAGTCTTAAGTGATTGTAAGGTTAAACCTTGTCCTCAAAGGTTATACAAATCTAGTTGATTTGGGAAATTCCTTAGTTGTGGAAAGCTAAGGTAGTGGAGTAGGCATTTGGAGCCGAACCACTATAAATCCTTGTGTTCTTTGTTGCAAAATTAAATTGCTTCCACCATAATATTTAAAAGGTTGATTTAACCTTTGTTACCGTCATTATTGAGTTGATCTATCGAGCTAACAATAAACATCAATTTAATCACAATCCTAAAAGTACCATTGATCGCCCTTGAACGTACTCCTGTTTGGTGTAGATTTTGGCTTTTTACAAATATACGAGTCAGGCTGTAAATATAGTGTGTTTACAATGAAACATTTGGTAGTATTCCGAGGATCATACTCGAATGAGGCGTAGGCTATAGTAACTAAAATTCTTGCAATAAATAAAAGTAGTTAATACTAATTTTAGGGTTTATAGTATGAGGGAAAATAAGAGAGTCGTTTAAAAGCATAAGGATAAAAAGGTAAAAATAAAATAGAAAAGTTGAGTTGAGTTGTAGAAATTCTTACAAACGGCTTTGGGGAGATTAGGTTGTTTTCGTATGATTTCCTCAATTGTTGGGTTTTGGGGATTTTCCTCCAATCAACTAGTCACTATCCCAGTTGGATCTCTCGATCTTCTGTCGGCATAACAAGTCGATAGAGATTACTTATCGCTAGATGTTACAATCTAAACCTGTTTGGGGAAAAGGTGTTCACAGATGGGCAATACCAATTTTGGGTTCATTCCTACCTAGATGACTTCATAGGGTTGTCAGGCCTAGTGTTTGTTTAATGTTCTTCCTTTCACAAACAGCTAATTCGAAAGGTAAAATCCCTATAAAACAATAATTAATTATTTATACTTTCACTCCCTAATTCCCCAAAATAGAATTAGTTCTCATGGTTTCTTCATTCATCAATGAAACAATATATGAAAACATATAAGTTCAAAAGAGAATGAAAAATAAATTAAATTGTATTAAGCGATTTGTCTGGAAAAAACTCGATCATTTATGCGAGTTTCTACAATCTCGTTTCAAAAGCGAAAAATAAATAAAACTAAAACTGAAATTTAAAGTCTAAATAGTGGTGTGTAAAACCCTAGTGCTAAAGGTCCTATTTATAGCTTTAAATGGCTATTTTTCCTCAACCTTAGGTCAACTGTCATTCCTCATGTTTAAGTGGCATTGTAAATACCAAAATGCCCTTCGTTTAATGTGAGATCTATGTCCAAGGGTCGATGTCGCGACACACCAGGTCCTGTGTTACGACATAGGTATTAGTCTCCATTTGAAGAATTATTCTACAAGCATTGTCGCGACATAGCCCCTTCATGTCACGGCAAAGAAATAAGGCTTTGAGTTCCTTAAGTTTGGTCCCTTGGTTGCGACGTAGCTCAGCCTATGTCATGACAAAGAGATCAGTCTCCTATTATTACACTTCTTGTGGTCTCTTGCACACTTACCAAGTACATTAGCTAACCTTTAGGAGTTATTGACAAATAAAACAACATTTTAACACTTAGGTTACACAATTTATTCAAATAAGAAATCTAACTAAATCTTATGAAAACATCACAAAAATACTTGATTTCAAGCTCTTCAAGTGTCAAAAATAGTTCAATCTGGTAGGTATGAAACCGGAAGATCAAACTCCACTGACTTAAGTCTTTGCTTGTCCTCAAACACACAAAAAAAAAAGAAATATGAAGAACTTGAATTTTATAGTTATAAAGAGAGTGGCTGATAGCTTGTAATCTAGGCATCATATTTTTTTTAATAACATTGGCATGATAATTAAGTAAGTTCACCATTTTTTATTAGAAATAATATAAGTTCAGTAGATTATAGGAAATACACATATTTATTCGTAATGAAATCATGCAATTTCCATATTTATTCATGCATAAAGTTGTTTAAGTCGCAAAGTGCTTTTCGGCTTGTAATGTATTGAGGCTTAGGATAGGTATGAATTTCAAAGAACAATCAAGTAGAAAATGTTACAAACATGAAAATAGTTTGACACATTATATTGGTCCCTATTCTTCTTCCCCTTTATGTCCCACTCCATCTCACCCCTTTATTTCTCCTTCTCTCACCATCCTTTTCTCTCCATTTTAGGATTCTCAAAATAAAGTAATCCTTTTAGATAGCCTATGAGTATTTTCTTTCTTTTTGGTTCTTGAGTAAGATTTCTTTCTTTTTCGTCTTATTGGTGACTTTATAATTTTATCACTATTCACATGTTGTCTTATACTTCTTTTGTTTCTACTCATTTTTCTTTTTGATTTTTTTTCTCTATTTTTCTTTTTCTGGCTAGACTAAAGTTCATATATTATGTTAAGTTTCCTAATTTTATTTTGTAACCTCCACCTTATTGTGTCTATTAACCCTTAATATCAATGGCCATACATCTATTTCCATGCAAAACAGGACCAAAGAAAAGAGTATATGCAAATATTTTGTTTTAAGGCTAAAGAGACTTATAGTGTGGTTTATCAAGAAGGGTCATAAGGCTCAAAGATAGGTACTAATTGGAAATTCAGAATAGGGTTTGGCTTTTTTAGCTCTATGTAAGTCAAAACATTGCCTTAGGCCCTCCATCAACACCTTAATAAACACAAATATCAATTTCATCACATAATTTCAAAATTATCATCTATCATATATACTAGCATGCTTGTTTCCTCATATCTTGTACATCACTTGGCATTAATAATACCTTTCTATCTATACTTTAATATAACCTATAGAACTTAAAAGTTTCATGCTCAAAAAATTAAAATTTCCTTATCATCATGCAAGTTTTACCAATCAACCTATTATACATGCTCCTAGCCGATCACTTGTATCTCTACAAGCTCAAGCACACATAAAAAGAAAAACTAAAAATAAAATTTATGTGCCAAAAATTCCTATGTTATCCCCTACACTTTAGAAAACACATTGTCCCTAATTGTAGTCCCCTCAAATAATAAAGGAAAGAAGTTACCCGATTTATCGTGAAGGTTCTCTTCTTCTTATGCTGGTTTTCCTTCTCCTTTCGGTGTTAATGTTCAAAATTATTGTGTCTTCCATAATGTGAGCTTCCTACAAAAAGAATTCAAGCAAATATAAAAAAATAAATTCTAGTGCTACTCCTATGAATTATATTAGTCTTAAAATAAAACCAAATATTATCCAAAATTTACAAAACTAAATTGTTTCAAAGAGTTATTCCTCCTCATCCATCTCATCCTCCTCATCTTCACTATCATTCCATAATTTCGGCTCTTTATCATCATGCTCCTCATTCATGACCCCAAACATATTCGTAATGTAGTTAAGGACCCTAAGGTTATGTTGTCGAGCGACCTCTTGGAATATCGATCTTGATTCGTGCATCCATTGGAGCATTCAATCCACCTTTGCATGAGTCCTGGAACAATGAAAATGTGCAAGTGTACACAATCGTATTCAAGTAATAAAGTGACAAGTAATATCGAGTATCGTACCCATAAGGACTGTGCTAATAAAAATATTTATGAAATATTTAATCAACAATTTGGTTAAGAACAAGATAATATTCGTGAGGAAAATTAAACTAAAGTATTCTAAATTAAATTAAACTAAGTTAAGCTAAGACTAAATTATATTCCTCTGCACGATTTCTAAGGGTTTTAATCAATATGACATAAATGTACCAGGTTAATTGTTTTAATTAGTCAATTACATCTAACTCATGTTCGTGCTTGTTATGAAGTAATATTCACGGTAACTCAATACTTAGCTAACTTATGAACAACATCAATTACTAAAATTCATTCATCTCTTGAATATATCTCTATGCCAATTCAACTGACTAAATCAATCTTAATAAGCAAATGTGTTATTGCACATACATGTTATATGAAAGCTAAAGAATCTCTTGAACATATCTCTATGTCAATTCAGTCAATTAATTAACAATTATAAGCATGTAAAGGGTCAAGTGAAGTAGCAATCATATCTCTATGCTGAAACAATTTAATCACAAAAATCCTGCAAGTTATGCTAGGCTATGTATTGTTTAATACCATCACAATTCTAACCTTCAGCTCCCTTAGAAGATTAGACATGCACAAATTAAATAGTGTGTCCATTAATCACAATTTCAATGTGCTTAAATGATTAATTCAATAGTTATATCATAAGGGTAATGCAATAATAACTTAGGCATGATAATATTTAATTAAACAGAATATTTAGGACCTATAACA
The DNA here is from genome assembly GCA_039519145.1 of Kokia cookei. Lineage (NCBI taxonomy): Eukaryota > Viridiplantae > Streptophyta > Magnoliopsida > Malvales > Malvaceae > Kokia > Kokia cookei. The sequence continues at coordinate 22,620,111 of CM076907.1, forward strand.
TTATGAACATAAATTAAATATAAACAAGCAATTAAACACAACCAACCCAACACTTAAAAAACTTAAGCCATTTCAATTAAATAATTAATAGCATTCATAATAGCATTCATCATAACAACAAACAAGAATCTAAAAAATAAAGAAAAAGACTAGGATTAAATCCGTCGATTTCTAATAACTACTGTCTCATTCTTCGTCGTTCTTGGTTGATTCTTCTCAAATAGAGGTATCTAATGAACAGTCATCCAAAGCTATGGAAGGGATAAAGAATCACTCTTTCTCAAGAGGGAAATCGGCAAGGGAATGAAGGAAAATGGAATGGAAAAGCTAGAGAGAACACTAGAGATAAGGAAAAGAGAATGGATTGTTGTGGTGTGGAAAATGAGTTGAGTGAGGGTGGTATTTATAGGTGGAGTTGAGGTGAGATGTGATGGCTATATTTAGAAAATAAATATCATCCCCACACTCCCCCATGGTCGGCCACCACTCATCAAGCTTTGACATGTTCAAAGTTTTCTTAAAATGAGCTAGGGTGAGAATTTGAAACCATGAAAAAAAGAGGGGTTTGAATGAGATTTTTGGAAAGTTTGAGGGCTTTTTACAAGGTTGAAATGGTCAACATATCAGCTGATTATGGTCAACACTTGGACGGCACATGGCTAGACCAATTAGAGGTGGTTCGACCCTCGGTTGCATGCACATTGAGCCACTTCAGTTCAGCCTTTATAATTTATTTTTCATCCAATTTAATTTAAATTAAAAATATAATTATAAATCATAATTTAGCTTCATATTGGACCGACCCTTGACTTGAAAAATATTCTTCATAGCTCTTTATTAACTCGGTGTAAAAATTCGCTCAACGGTTTAAGTTTTCAAAACTGTCAAAAAATCATCAAATTCATGCTTATTATTTATGAAAATCGTTAAAAATCAATGTGTTGGAAATTTTAGAAAAAAAATAAATATTTTATAAATATAATATATTTTTCGACATTAATTTCTTAGAATTTGCATGAATTAGGTAAAAAAGGTATGAAAAAGTTTATATATTTTCATCGTTCCACACCCAAACTGAATTCATTGCTCGTCCCGAGTAATGCACAAATCACAAAAGAGTTGATCATTTCTCCTCATACTTATGAATTCAAAATAATTAAGCATAAAAGCAAAAATTTAGAAATTATGTAGCTCAAGTATTTTTAATTCAATTATCTTCAAGTATCATCATGCTTATCTTAATAAAAACATGTCAAAATCCTATCACTCAATTTTTATTCCCTAGTTAAGACTAAACTGCAATCATTAAGTTTAACTTATGTCTTCATATGCTGAACATAGCAATTTCTTTCCACTAATGTTGGTAGCATTAAAATATTGAATAAAATAGGTCTTTTGCATAGGTTGTTATGGGGTTAGGCTAGGGGGTAAGGAAAAGATAGATAAAATTAAGCTAAAATCCTAGACTCAGCTTGCAGCAGACCTTCAATGTTACCAACTCTTTTCGAACTTTGCATGCTCATGCTCTTTTCTTTTTCTTTTGAGTGCATATGCTCTTTCTTTCTTTTTTCCCTTTTTCTTTTTCAATTCTGTTTTTCTGAGCATCAAATTGTATGTACTATACTTTTGTTGAGCATTTAGGTACTTCTTCTTAACTCCCCCAAACTTAATTTCAGAACAAAATCTTGATAGACTGAGTCTAGTAGTTAGGAAAATTTAGAAATAAGTACAAGGGATAAGATGACTTATAATCGTAGGGTACAAAGAAAATCACGCCATATAGTCTTAAAGTTCGCTTCAAGGGATAACATTTTTCAGGCTAGCCTGAAAGGCTCAAACAATCCAAACAAATGTTGCCTATATCATTTTCAAAATTTCATGCTTCCTAGGATTTCTCCTTATGAAAATACTAAGTCAATTGTGGAAAGTATAATTTCACATATTTTATTAAGAGTAACATTCTTATCATGGTTCAGCTTAACATCATAACCATTGAGATAATTACATTTTATTTTTACTGAAGCTTAACATTATTAACATAAATTCAAATTTTCAAGCTAAATTATAACTAAATTCATAAAATAAGAGGAAATAATACTTATTATTTCAGTTTTTGATTTTTCAGTCCCCTTACTTAAATTGAACAATGTCTCCATTGTTAAAAATAATAGAGAATGTAAAAAATAAAAGTGAATAAATATTGTACACCAGGTAAGATCAAAGAAGAGGAGCTACGTCAATTTGATTGCTTAAGTACCAAGCTCTTCAATGTCCAATCCTAGACATGTACATATTTATTACCACACACTTATTTTTTCTAAGTTGCTCAAATTTTGTCTTCAACATCTTAATTTAGTATGCAAGAATACCTAGCGACCCAATCCTAAATTCATTCAAGAATTAAATATTGAAAAATAAAAAAACTAAAATTAAAGAAAGACAAGTTCCCCCCTTTTTATTTATGTTCAAACCCCCTAGACTTTGACTCTCCTTTTGCTTGGTAGTCCCTATTGTTGCTCGAGTCACCTTGCTTCTTTGTTGCCATTGGAATCCATTGTTCAAATATGTAATCTGGAAATTCAAGCATAAGACAAATGAGCCGTGGAACACTTTTTAAAATGCACTTTTAAATGCATCATCTCGTATCTTTGTGTATCTCCAATATGATTATTGTTGCCATTGCACGTGTTGCATGCAATCCATCATCTTTGACAGCTTAATTCGAAGTTCAGCTGGAGGAGCCTATGGTCTCGGAATAGATTTTTCAGGCTCGGATGTTTGTTTAGTAGACTCTGTCTCATCATGCATTCCAATCAAAGATTGCTCCTTGGTTATAACCTGCTCTATTCACGTCCCCAAGAATTTCAGCTTTTAGGAATAACACTGTGATCATGAATGGGAAATAAGCTTGAACAGAACGTCTCATTGCATAGTTTCGAATTTCTCTACTGATGTCTCTTCCCACATCTATGGTTTTTTCCTTCAAGATTGAATAAATCAACACCGTTCGTTCTAATGAAACAGTAGTTCCCTATTGAATAGGCATGAGACTGAATCGAATGAAGTAAAACCACACTTTTGCTATCGGTGTCAAATTTTCTTTGCGTCATGTACAAATTCCATACTTTGACTCATTAATGGTGCTTGACTTCAATGGTACCTTGATTCCTCGGACGGAGACTTTATTAAGTTCAACCGAGCTAAAATTTGCATAAAATTCTCAAACCAATTCCTCATCTGCACTCGATCGTTTTTTGCAAAATAATCCCCAGTTCAGAGCTTCAGCAATTTGTTAGATTTTTACATGAATTTGGTGTATTTACTTTCTTCCTAAGTAGATCCTTTCTCAAGTAACATTTGCTGATTTCTGAATGTGCTATCATATCTTTCCTTAGCTCTTGCACTGTGAAATTTGTTCGGCACTTCTTCCATTGCAGCATGAGTTCTACTGCGTGGCATGATTTTGACTTGATCAACAAATAAATGTACATGAACATTTTTGTAACATTTAATTAGCATAAAATATTTATAATTTAAAATAAATTAAAGAGTTAATAAATTAAATAAATTAAAATTAGAAGATGAATTTTTACCTCCTTTTGTCGAAATAAAATCCAATATTAGTTAGTAGGGCTAAAAATAAAAGGGTTTTATTTAAGGTAGGGTTTGAAGAAAACTTAGTGTTTAGGGTAAGAAACACACGGCCTAGTGTCTAGAGCATGTGGTGCGCACGACCTAGGAAAATGGTACACAAGGCAACAGCACGGCGTGGGCGTGGCTTGGGATGGGCAGCATAGTAACGGACAGTAGCACATTAGCACTTGGGCGTGCAGATGTTGACGTTTACGGAGTAGCTTGGTCGTGCGAAGGCTATCGAATGTTATCGGGAGCTATCGGGCGCTTGCGGGTGGATGCGTCTGGAGGCGTGAGGTGCTTGCGGACATTATCGGACGCTTACGAGAGCTATCAGACAGATGCGTCGGGAGGTGTTGGAGGCTTGCGGAAGCTTGCGAGAGCTGCGTCTGGAATCGTCGGATACTTGCGGAAGGTGTCTGTTGGTGGAGCTCGATGTGGCCCGATGACTTTCGGTGACTGTCAATAATTACCGATGATGGCTGCCTATGGCAGCTAATTTGATGGTTTGAATGATAATTTCATTAAGAAGTGGGCTATTTATAATGCATGGAAGATGATTCACATTCAAACATTCAAATTAAAATTCATATGTCCTATTTTAACTTAAACAAAAATTTTATTTAAATTTTAAAAAAAATCCTAGTTTAAACTTTTGATAATAATTAATATAAATTATAAATTTTAATTTATAATTTAATATTAAGAATTATCAAATTTTAAAAAATATAAATAAATTAAAATGAAAATTTTATATTTTTTAGCTGTTTTTAAAAATATTTACAGAAAAACACAACTTATTTTAATATTTACAAAATTAACAACAAAATTTTGCAAATATTTCAATTAAGTCCTTAAACTTAAAATAATTTGAAAATTAGGTTGCAATTAAAATTTGGATAAAAACTTGTCCTTTTTATTTGAAGAATTCGAAATTTTTTTTTTTAATGTAGGAAATAATTTCTCAAAAAATTATGTTAAAATTAATTCTCATGAAAGATTGGAGAGGTCGCAAGCGGTCCCACTTAAGTTCCAAACTCCTAGATAGAATTTATTTCAACATTCTAGTGTAGAAAATATAATCTAAGTTCTTTATTAAAATCAAAGAAATTTAATCATCAGATAAAATTAGCGACAATTTATTCCGCTCAATTTCACATCCCCTATTGTGTGTTAACCGTTGAGCATTAACTCGAAAATTACCAATCTTACTATGAAGTTCCACAACTCTGTAAGGAAAAACTTTATGGATAAATGGACCAAACAAACGAGATCTTAACTTACATGGAAAGAACTTCATTCTTGAGTTAAATACTAAGATTTGGTGACTTGCTTCGAACTCTCTGACTCAGATGTGCTTGTCATGTTATATTTTTAATCTTTCTTTGGATAGCTTGGCATTGTTGTATGAAAATGTTTGGAATTCTTCTAACTCGTTGAGTTGAAGCATTCATTTTTCTTTAGCAAGCTTCGGATCCAAGTTGAGCCACTGAAGAGCCGAGTAAGCTTTGTGTTCTAACTCCAATGGCAGATGACAGGCCTTTCCAAATACCAACCTGTAGGGAGACATCCCTAAAGGTGTCTTGTAAGCTATTATGTAAGCCCATAAAGCATTGTCCAATCTCTTGGACCAATCTCGTCGATTTGGACCCACTACCTTCTCGAGTATGCCTTTTATTTCTTTGTTTGCGAACTCATCTTTCCCATTCGTTCGCGAATGGTAAGCTGTAGCATCTTTATGTCTTATTCAGTGTTTATCGAACCTTCATGCCAGGTCAAAAGGTATTACTATTTAAAACAGCACCTACGGCGTAGTCATTTGCATCACACATAATAATAAAAGGTCCTGACTAGTTTGGTGTGATAATTATAGGAGTTGATATTAATTTTTGAATGAAGGTTTTTCCTTGAAGTTCATTAAAATATTTTTCTACATTCTGGTTTAGAAAATTAGAAGGAGTTGTATCTAATGATGGTTCAGATTCTACCATATGTCTAACCTTTCTAGGACGCTTTCTAAATAATAAAGATGTAAGAATAGGAACTTTAAACCTGGATGGGTGTGCCTTTTCCCTTTGCTTGGAAACTTGAAAAGTAAGGAGAAAATTTCTTTCTAGGTTTTTTATGAGTTAAAATAAGAAAAGATGTTTAGATATTTATAAGGGTTAGTATTTAGGGTTTTAAAGTGTAAAAATTTGAAAAACATAAGCCCTTAGTCGTCGAGTTGCGCAGTTGGACCAAGTCAATTTTGTAGAAATTGCAGTCGATGTCGCGACATAGATAGTGTCTGTTGCGACATCCCCTTCAGTGCCTCTAAGTCACGATATTATTGACGGCTTTTCGTGACATTCTCCTCAGCCCAATTCTATCTACTTTGTGGCGACGAGAGGGTGTCCATGTCGACGTCGGCTTCAATCTTGCTCTTTCTTGATTCTATCACTTTTGTTGCAACAAAGTTGATAGTATGTCGCAACAAACCCATGTTTTCTATTAAAAACTAAAAGAAAAACATATAAAAGTGATATACAATATTATACATAAGTTAGTACCGCCATTTTCCTTTAAGTCTTGCTACTAGACTCATCCGGTACGCTTATCCTTGCCGAATGGGTCCAATTTTGTTCACATCTCATGAGATCTTTCCAATTCCTTCAATTAATCCCTTTCCTTGAATCGGTTAATTCTTTCCTTGTTCATGAATGGACTTCAATTGTTCCCTTCTCTCTTATTTAATTTGAGTAGATGACATCTTTTATTGTGCTCCTTGGTTTCATCACTATTATTCCCACATTTGAAGGTTTTCACCTCACCATTTATTCTCATAGTGAGCTTATTATTATTTAGGTTGATGGTGGATCATGACGTGGCTAAAGTGGTCTTCCAGGAAAAATGGGGATATCCTTACCTTCCTTAAAGTCTAAAACAACAAAATTCACGGGAATGATAAAGCCTCTTACCTAAACTAAGACGCCATATAAAATTCCCCTTGATTGTATAGATGACTGACTTGCCAGTTGTAAAGTAACTTGGGTATTCTTAAGATCTTCACTCCCAAGCTTCTTGAATACTAACAAAGGTATTAAGTTTATCTTGCACCATGGTCACACAATGCCTTGTTAAACTAAAGATTCCAAATTTTAATTGGAATAGTAAAACTACCAGGATCTTTTAGTTTTTGGGGAATTACCTTTGAGATAATCGCACGTGGCCGTTATCGGTAATTATGTGGTGATTTATTCACAATGTGCTGTGTGACCGTCTATCGGTATCTATGTGGTGGCTTGTCCACAAATTGGTGTGTTATTGGATAGATGAGTTCTGGGAACTCAATATTGGTGTGTGGCGGAGATGGGTAAGAAATTCTATCACTTTGCTTTACTCATAAGCATGTCATGTGTTAAATGTGAAATATGTGATTATGTTGTGTGATGAGTTATGCTATGTGTTAAATTGTGTGTATGTTTTGGTCTCACACTGAACCTTTAAAAGCTCATCCATGATATTATGTGTCTCAGGTAATTCTCGTGATTTAGGCTCGTATTCGGATCTTCAGAGAGGCTCTCGGTAATAAAATGCTTCCATAGATGTGGATTGTGGACATTATTTGAGGGTTTTATAAACTCTTTGAACTTATTTTGGACTTTGAATGGGATTTGTTTTAGTGTTTGTATGTTGGGATTTTATGTTTAAATTATGAACTGTGGCAGGGGGACATTTTTGGATTGATGTGGTATTATGCATGAATTTTCATATGTGATATTTTGCATTCAAATTATGAACGATTTAAAGTGATATTTAGCTGCTGCAAATAAGTGTTGTTTTTAAAACTAAGTGACTATTTAAATGATTTTTCTATAAAAAGGAACACGCAATTCTATATCGAAAGATTACAAGTGGTTTTATAAAATCAAATGTTCTCAAGATAAGTGAATGTTTCTCTAAAAATGTTTTGGCCATGTTTAAGGCCCATGTAATTGCTCAGATTGGGCCATAATGTCTAGGCCCAATTTGAGGGGTTACAAGTAAGTCTCTATGTTTCCTAGAAGCCAATATTAACTTAATGCCCTTATCTATTTATAAGAAACTTAGGTTAGGGGAAGTAAAGAACACATATCACACTAGAAATGTTTAACAAATCTCTATTGGATCTGATGCCCTAAGTGTAGTATTTTCGTCGTCAATATACACTTGTAATTTTTTTGAACAGATTGGTTAATAAAACAAATTCATTGATTACATTAATATACTTTGTATAATTATTCTCACGTGGTTTTTTCACGTAAAGAAAAATGGTCGTAAATGTTGCTCATTGGTTGTCTAATGTTTAACTAATACTAAGCGGTATTATGTGGTTGGATCATAGTACAAAAGACAACTTGTATTAGTAGAGGAATCTAAACATGTGCTTAGTATAATCGAAAATGAGCAAACTGATTGAAAAACTAATATGTCGTCTATCAAGTCCAATTAGGGAGATGCCTTGTCTTGGGAACCGAATAGATCTTGAATCGACTTGTGACATTCATAATGTGGCATACATAAATATTGAGTGGATAGAAGACTATGTATGTACACTTTGATGTAAGTAAAAGCCTAAGTTCAAATACATAAGGAACCGAAAGCTAGTACGTTGGGTGTATGACTTCTATAGTATGTAGCGTCATTTGCAACAATGGAATTCATAGCCCAAAACATGAGTAAATGATATTCTCTCATTGGCATTACATGGTTAATGAACAATAAACATGGCCATGAGTCACTCGTCTTTGTGATGGATGACTTGATCACTATTTAATAGTGAATGACTTTTCATGAAGGAAGATGTAATGGTTACCATGAGATAAAATAGGATCATATTAGGAGAACGAATATTATCCCAAAAAAGATCAAGAATATCCTATGAGTGTAACACACTAATGACAAGGTCATTGAACGAGCACTGAGTAGTTGCTTTCATAATGGTATGTCATTGGGGAGAGCTCAGTCATGATACTATAGTGGAATGACTTCATTACTAAATGAGCTTCTAATTAATAGAAAAAAAGTTGAAACTTAATTATAAATCATTCGAGCCTAAACTATATATGTTCAATTGATCCCTCCGCTAGCTCATTGAAACCGGAAATGAATTGCGTGTCTTGAATACAAATGATCAGAATGAATAGAAAAAGAGAAATGGGAAACATACAAGTTTTATTATGGGTTTCTTCGAAATGGAGAAAAGAAATCATTTGAAAATGAATGTAGGTTTCCGAAAACGGAAATGGAAATGGAAATGGAAATGAAAATTAAAATGAAAATGGAAACGAAAACTTTCAATCCTATATAGAATAACTTAAAAATGATGGAAGAATAGTTTATGTTTTTGGACCGTTTTGAAGCCCAAAAATAATAATAAACCATTCGGTCATAGTGAACATGTTGAGTTGTGACATATTGAACAAAATTTCACGAAATTTTATAGGGGGTAATATCGTCAAAATTTTATTAAAGGTAAAATTGTCAAAATTTTACTGAGGTATAATTTGGATGAGAAAATTATTTAATATGTAAATATTAAAGTTTATTTTGGGAATTAGAAAAACTAAATCGAGTTGGATCATATTACAGAGTACTGAGTCAAAAATAGGCTAGGAAGTACTTGTAATTTAATCCGATGTGAGAGGCCCAAAACCCCTCACATATCATGAAGGGTCAGCAATCTCAGTAGAAATAGGGTTGGACCTTAACCCATCTCCTACTCTAAGTAGGATGTTATTTTTCTATTTGAAATAAACCTCTACATCTCTTAAAGGGTTCTACCTTGTCTTCCTATAAATAGATGTCACTAGTAGAACTATTTACATTATCTTTTGAGAGATTGTTATTCTGCCAAAAAGAGAGAATTTATTCTCAACTTTCAAATATATTTTTCCAAAATAAAATTTTACCAATTTCTATTAAGAATGGAGAATTTATGTTTTCACCCCAAAAAGAAAACTTTTCCAGTATTGTGTTTTAGTTCAATTTGTAACATCCTATACCCAGCCCAGTTGCCAAGCCCGAATATTAGGATGCCACACCATCGTCACACAACATGCTTACCTCATTTTTGCATTTTATTTCACATGTAATTTTTTTTTTCAGGGTAAAACCGAAGAAGTGAATGTGAACCATGCACTAGGTAAGGTCTTAGGAGAGGGACGTGAGTAAAATTTGACCGCTTAAAAACCAAGTCTTTCTAGCCAGAGCCTATCTTAGACATGACCTTCTCATTACCACACTTCTTACAATTATCAAAAATTAAATTAAATTTTAAATAATTTCATCTTACATCGATTTATCAACTATCAAACATTTATCATATAAAACAAACCTCAAAATGTCTCAAATATCATATTTTCAAGTCTATAATGGCATGCAAATAGCTAAAGGAACGTAACAAAAACCAATATAAATCAACCATATTGCCTAATGCATTGCCTTAGGTACTCAAAACATAAACAACTTATAAATCTACTAATAAAAGTAAAAAGGTCGACTTGACTTGGATCACCCTCGAGGCCACACCGCTCACACCGACACTAAGAATCTGCAATGGTTAAAAAGGGAGTGGGTGAGCTTAACAAGCTCAATGAATGCCTAGAATAACCACTACATAAACAACCATCATGCATCAACTCAACAATCATACATCACATTCATATCATCTTACTTGTATATTTTTGCACATTCTTTACATAGTTTTTAGCATACTTTATTCACATAAAAGCATATTCAGTCATATATACATATAATTATAATCAAACACAATTTATGATAATATGGCTATTGAGATTATGAAACATATAGTGAGATCTATCATCACACATTGAATACACGGATCTCCAACACACCAACACTGGAGTTATAGAGTCGAAACATATCCCATAAGTGAAGCATATAGCTAACACTCTCCAACAAACCAAACATATCCCGTGAATAGAGCATAGCTCGCATTCCCTTATCTCTCCAACATGTACTTGGGCCTCAACGACCCACATATAACACAAATGTGAGTACTCACAATCCTATGGCATGCCAACTATATCCCAAGGTCTCATAAGATAGTAAAGACAAAATATTCACATTATTACTATTACATATTTTTATCATCTATTCACTGCATATTCACTTTACTATCATAATATAATCAGTCACATGACATGAAGAATATATCCAAATATCTCGGTCACATGGCTTCAAGAACATACCCACATATTTTCTATCACATTGAATGAAGAACATATCCACATATTCAATTTCACAACATTCATCATAAGCATATAGTATATATCACAACATCTCATGTTTTTCCACAATATCACATCTTAATTCTTTAAGCACAAATCATATTAATATTTAATCATATACCATATTAATATTTAAGCACAAATTTCATTAATATTTAAGCATAAATCACATTAATATTTGAGCACAAACCATATTAATATTTAAGAACAAACACAATAATATTTGAGCGCAAATCATATTAATATTTAAGCACAAATCACATTAATATTTAAGCATAAGTCACATTAATATTTAAGCACAAATCACATTAATATTTAAGCATAAATCACATTAATATCTAAGCATAAATCACATTATTAATTTAGCACAAATCATATTAATATTTAAGCACAAATCACATTAATATTTAAGAACAAATCACAGCAATATTTAAGCACAAATCACATTAATATTTAAGCATAAATCACATTAATATTTGAGCACAAATCATATTAATATTTAAGCACAAAATCACATTAATAAATGAGCACAAATCATATTAATATTTAAGCATAGATATAAGAAAACTTACACTCGGAATTTAGAATAGGTGTTTAGGTTATCTCTAAATTCCCAAATACATAATGAATAGTCTATGATTAGTGATTCCAAAACACTCGCCAAATATACGCTTTCTTTAAAAAACCTGAAAGCTTAGACAAACTTTCCTTTGCCTTCATCTTTGCTTGTTGAAGGTCCTATCAATTCCGACACTTCAACCACATATATTAAACAAATACACAAGCAAAAAGTAGTCATCCATACAACTCATACAGTCATAAACAATAGACTAAGCTATGTTCTCTTAAACCGAAACCTTAAACCTAGTAAACTTTAAACTCTAATATCTCGGTCTACACTTAATCTTTTTACATGAAACGAATTGTTCATCTACATATCTATCCATGATAGATTCCCAACCTTTAAAATACCGAATATTTTCTACACACAATGGCTATAATAACGAAAATTCATTAAAACTCAAGAAATACTTAACGAAACTTCAAAGTAACTTTAGAAACCTTCTAATCATGTTAAAACAAGTTGAGAACATTTTAAAAACAAGTTTTTATCCACAAACTCAAAATTCACCATTAATGAGTAAATTTTCGGCTTTTATTTAAAACATTCGTTTTAATGGTTAAAAATTCAGTTTAAGAGACTAGATATCATAAAACTCATAATAAATCGAACGATTATATTTTCTTGATGAAAATTGAGCTTTGACATGAATCCAAAAAAACCCACCTTTGGAGAAGATGAAGAAGAAGATGATGTAATGAAGGTTTTTGGTGTTTCTCTTGGTTTCTATAGGTATTTAAGGTTTTAGGCTTATTAAAATTCAAAAGTAATTAGGAGTTGGTGTTTAAAAGAGATTGAAATACCAAGAGAGAATAAGAGACAACAAATACTAATTTTGGAGTTGTTTTTACGTAAAATAGTTGAAGAATGGAGGGGTTGGCTTGAAATTTAAAGTTTGGTCAAATTACTTCATATAACTCTTAATTTTGACTCTTTTACAAATTAGTCATATTTTCAAAATTAAAGCTATTTAAAACTCATTTTCAGAAATTAGTTTAATTTTCTAATAGTAATTGTTGAAAATATTATCGGTTACCAAATTAATGAAATTTCGAACACATCTAGGCCCAAAATTCCTATTTTACCCTAGAAACTTTAAGGCCTAATTTTGAGGTGTGACAATTCTCCCTCTTTAAAAAGAATTTCGTCCTCGAAATTCCCTACCAGCACATCACTTGCTTTATCACAAAATATGTTAATTCTACCTTTAAAGTAACCAATACACTTCCGGTGCGCACTCCGAATCCTATTTTCTTGAAACTTTTTACGACTTTTCTTAAAGATTCCATTCACTATCATGGATTTTTCTATAATAATTTGGTAATGGTTTCATCTATTCGTTATGCACTTTCGTCTAAAGAACTCGTAATTAGTTTTCCTAATCTACTAACCTACTATGATTCTCAACTTATTAGCTAAATCACTTAGAATGTACGAATACGTTCGCATACATTACATAATCATATACGAATTTATATATACATATACATACTTATTTAGTAACCTTTGTCACATCAAATTTTAGCATACATTAACATCCCATAAATATATTATATATAACACCAAAACTCATGCATATATATACTATATATAATAAAGCCCATACACATATATTATCTATATAATATGGCCACGCCTATATATGATATATTAACACAAGACTCACACATATAACTATTATATATCACTAAACCATGCACACTTATTTATATTATATACTTAACCATTAGTACAATCACAACTGCACACACCTACTAATATGAACACACACACACACACACAACAATTAATGCACCAACTTTATCACGTCAAAAACACTTTCAATTTTGCATAGCATGCATATTCAGAACTTCAAGCAAGACTTTAACAATTTGCACAAGGAAATAAAAACTAAAGTTTGCATACCATAAAGGGGTTTGTAGGCTTCATTCTAACATTCCAGATTTCGCAATTCATGCAAAAATATAGTATACAAGTGCACTCACAATAACACGTCTAGGAAGCATATCGAATATAATTTAATTCATACACACAACAAATAAAACATGTGAGTTACGAAGGAAATGATCCAAGTCTTATTCCTACAAAACAACTTTAGGATTAAAGGCAATGTGTTCCCATTCATACCTCACATGCATAGCAAACAAACAAACATAAAAAATTTCATCAACAAATCAGCATAATTTACTCATTTGGGTTTGAAATCCTACTACACACAGCCATATACTAGGTCTGAGTGTCATTGAACCTAAGCTTTGATACCACCAAATGTAACAGCCTATACTCGGCCCGGTTGCCAAGCCTAAATATTAGGATGCCATACCACCATAACACATGCTTACCTCATTTTCGCGTTTTATTTTACATGTAAATTTTTCATTTTAGGGAAAAACTAAAAAAGTGAATGTAAACCGTGCGCCAGGTAGAGTCCTAGGAGAGGGAGGCGAGACAAATTTATCATATAAAACAAACCTAAAAATGTCTAAAATATCATATTTTAAAGTTATAATGCATGAAAATAGCTAAAGGAGCATAACAAAAACACATATAAATCTATCATATTATCTAACACATTGCCTTAGGTTCCTAAAACATAAATAACTTATAAACCTACTAATAAAAGTAGAAAGGTCGACTTGACTTGGATCACCCTTGAGACCACACCGCTCACACCGACTCTAAGAATATGCAATGGTTAAAAAGGGACTGGTTGAGCTTAACAAGCTTAGTGAGTGCCTAGAATAACCACTACATAAATAATCATCATGCATCAACTCAATAATCATACACATCACATTCATATCATCTTACTTGTATTTTTTTGCACATTCTTTATATATTTTTCAGCATACTTTATTCACATACAAGCATATTCAGTCATATGTACATATAATCACAATCAAACACAATTTATGATAACTTCGTTGTTGTGATTATGAAACATATAGTGAGCTCTATCATCACACATTGGATACATGGATCTCCATCACACCAACACTAGACTCATAAAGTCGAAACATATCCCATAACTGAAGCATATAGCTAACACTATCCAACACACCAAACATATCCCGTTGAATGGAGCATAGCTCACATTCCCTTATCTCTCCAACATGTCCCTAGGCCTTAGTACCCCACATATATCACAAAAACATGTACTCACAATCCTATTGCATGCCAACTATATCCAAATGTCTCATAAGATCACAAAGCCAAAATATCCACATTATTATTTCATATTTGCATAATATATTCAGTACATATTAACTTTATTATCACAATATAATCAGTCACATGGCATGAAGAACATACCTACATATTCACTTTCACAACAATCATTATAAAGTTATAGCATATGTCACAACATCTCATGTTTGTTTATAATATCACATCTTAATTCTTTAAGCACAAATCACTTTAATATTTTATCATAAATGAAATTAATATTTAAGCACAAATCACATTAATATTTAAGCATAAATCAATTTAATATTTAAGCACAAATTACATTAATATTTCAGTACAAATCATATTAATATTTAAGCACAAATCAAATTAATATTTTAACACAAATGAGATTAATATTTCAGTACAAATCACATAATATTTAAGTAGAAATAACATTAATATTTAAGCATAAATCAAATTAATATTTAAGCAAAAATCACATTAATATTTAATCATAAATCACATTAATATTTAAGCATAAATCATATTAATATTTAAGCACAAATCACATTATTATTTAAGCACAAATCACATTAATATTTAAGCACAAATCCCATTAATATTTAAGCATAAATCACATTAATATTTGAGCACAAATCATATTAATATTTAAGCACAAATCACATTAATTTTTGAGAACAAATAAAATTAATATTTAATCATAGATATAAGAACAATTACACTCGAAATTTAGAGTAGGGGTTTAGGCTATCTCTAAATTCCCAAATACACAATGAATGGTCTACGAGTAGCGATTCCAAAACACTCACCAAATATATGTTTTCTTTAAAAAACCTGAATGCTTAAACAAGCTTTCCTTTGCCTTTATCTTTTTTTGTTGAATGTCTTATCGATTCTGATACTTCAACTACACATATCACACAAATACACAAACAAAAATTAGTCATCAACACATCTCATGCAATCATAACAATAGCCTAAGCTATGTTCTCTTAAACCGAAATCTTAAACCTAGTAAACTTTAAATTCTAATATCTCAGTCTACACTTAATCTTTTCACATGAAACGAATTTTGTTCATCTACATATTTACCTACGACATATTTCCAACTATTAAACCACACAAAACTACATGTTTTAAAATACCGAATACTTTCAACACACAATAGTTATACTAATGAAAATTCATTAAAACTCGAGAAATAATTAGTGAAACTTCAAAGCAACTTTAGAAACCTTCTAATCATGTTAAAACAAGTTGAAAACACTTTAAAACAAATTTTATCCAAAAACTCGAAATTCACCATTAATAACTCGATTTTCGGCTTTTATTTAGACCATCGTTTTAATGGCTAAAAATTCAGTTTAAGAGACTACATATCATTTAAAACCCATAAGAAATGAAATGGTTGCTTTGCTTGAAGAAAAATGAGCTTTGACACGAATCCAAAAAACCCACGTTTGGAGAAGATGAAGAAGAAGATGAAGGTGATGAAGGATTTTAGGTGTTCCTCTTGGTTTTTATAGGTATTTAAGGTTTTAGGTTTATTAGAATTTAAAGGAAATTAGGAGTTGGTGTTTAAAAGAAATTGAAATAGCAAGAGAGAATAAGATATAGTAAATACTAATTTTGGAGTTGGTTTTACGTGAAATAGTTGGAGAATGGGTGGTTTTTGGCTCGAAATTTAAAGTTTGGTCAAATTCATTCATAAGAACTCTTAATTTTGACTCCTTTACAAATCAATCTTACATTCAAAATTAAAGCTATTTAAACTAATTTTCAGAAATTAATTTAATTTTATAATAGTCATTGTTGAAATTATTATCGGGTACCAAACTTATGAAATTCCGAACACATTTAGGTCTAAAATTCCTATTTTACCCTCGAAAATTCTAGGCCCAATTTTGGGGTGTGACATAATTGGTTCGAGCCAACAATTGAAGTAGTTTGTGGTACGAAAATAGTGAAGAAGATCATTTGGTTGAAAGCCAAAAATCACCAAAGTTCGCTTATTCGAAAAAACAGGTACGTATTATGTTAAGGTTTATTGATTTAAATATCACAAACTGGGTATGTTTTAAAACTTTTAATTTTCCGCTGTGCAAGTGGAACAATAAAATTATATTGACTTTTTCATGCCCTTTTTAACTCAAATTGTTGAAAAATACAATCTAATTATAAAATAATTAATTTGTACTTAATCTTCGAAAATATTAATTTTTAATTATTTTTTATAAATATTAATCATGAATTTGATGTTTTTTTTACAGTTTTGCACAATTGATGAAAATCGGCTCGAAAGACACTACAAAAGGCTTGAACCGTTGAAGAAATTTTTATATCGAGTAAACTAATAGCTAAGAATATAAATTTTCTAGAAAAATTTTGGTCCAATATTGAGCATAATTTTACTTTATAATTATGTTTTTAATTCAATTAAATTGGGTTAAAAATAAATTACAAAGCTTGAAGCAAAGTGGCCCGATGTGCATGCAACCGAGGACTGATCCACCAAGGTTTGGACAAGCCCAATGCCGTCCATAAGGCCTGACCCAATCAGCTTTTTAGCTGAATTTTCATCCTTGTAAATCAGCCCTCAAAGTCCTTTAAAATCTTATTCAAACCCCTCTACTTTTGGTGCCTTTACAGATTTGCCCCAAGCCAATTTAATAAAAGTTTGAACTAGTTAAACTTTCTCCAAGGGTGGCCGGGCATGGGGATTGAGTCGCTGATATTTACTTGCTAAGAATAGCCCTCAACTCCCACCTATAAATACCCCCTAAGCTTCCCATTCTAATCACCAATTCACAACACATTCTCTTCTTTCACTAGTTTTCTCTCTAAGCCTTCCCATTTCTCTTTCCTTTCTTCCTTTCCTGATTTCCCCCTCCTGAGAAAGAGTGTTCTTCAGCCTTGGAAATAGCCTTAGTGGGTGTTCATCAGAGACCTCGATCTCAGAAAAATCGAGCAAGAACGACGAAGAACACAATAGCAATTCTTGAGAAATTACTGGATTTGATTCTAATCCCTTTTCTCTTTTTTTAAATTCTTGTTGTTATTATGATGAATATCATTATTATGGCTATTATTTATTTAATTGAGATTGTTAGGTTAATTGTGTTGATTGCTTGGTTCATTCTTAATCATGTTTATAATGTTATAGTCCCTCATTATTCTGTTTAAATAAATAAAATATTGTTATGTTATATTTGCATTAACCTTGTGATATAACTAATGAATTAATCATTTAAGCATATTGAAATTGTTATTAATGGACACACTATTTAATTTGTGCATGTTTAATCTTTTGAGGGAGCTGAAGGTTAAATTTAGCGACGGTATTAAACAATACATTAGCCTTGCATAACTTGCAAGATTTTTGTGATTAAATTGTTTCAATATAGAGAAATGTTGTTACTTCACTTGATCCTTTACTTGCTTATGAATATGAATTTATTGGTTGAATTGGCATAGATATGTGTACACGAGATATTTTAATTTCTTGAGTATGTATGTGCATTAACACATTTATTTATTAAAATTGGTTTAGTCGATTGAATTGACATAGAGATATTGTCAAGAGATAAATGAATTTTAGTAAGTAATGTTGTTCATAAGTTAACAGAATATCGGGTTGCTGTGTATTTATTTCATAACAAGCATGAACATGATCATGATTTAATTAAGCTATTTAAGCAATTAACCTAACACATTTATGTCATATTGATTAAAGTTTAGAAATCGTGCATTGGAATTAATTTTTATTTTTATCTTTTTAACTTAGATTAATTTTAATTTAGATTAATACTCTACAAAATTATTATCTTTTCCTTAACCAAATTTTTGATTAATTATTTCATAAATATTTTTCCTAACATAATCTTTGTGGGTCCTATAACACCTAAAACCCATCACCGTCGCCGGTTAGGGTTTCAAGGCTACTGACATCCACGTCTCAACGAAATTAAGTAATCATATCATATTTCATCATACTTGATATAATCAAGTACAATTCAATTCTAGTTCATCATTCTCACTTTGTTTTACCATCTCAATTCATAGGGACCTGATTAAACACATCCGAAACATTACACAAAACATAGAATTCATCAAAATAGGGGTCACACGGCTGTGCCCCAGACCGTGTGCCAGACTGTGTGCATACATGAAATACCCATACCCGTTCATGTCATAGACTGTGTGACGAGTCGTGTGAACATGCAAAAATACCCCGCACGCCGGTGTGTGAAATCGTGTGCAAGATCGTGTCAATTCGAATTCGGGACACACGACCATGTCCCAGCCCGTGTATTGCTCATGTGAACCTTGCACCTATTTTTCCCAGGGCACACGCCCGTGTATTAGCCCGTGTGTCAGGCCATGTTCACCTACAAAAAACCAAATTAAACAAGAAAAATTCATACCATTAACTTAACAAGTACAAATATCAACAACCCTTAAAGTTCTATTGAAACACGTTATAAAGCAAATAATTTCTCATAAAAATAGGCAAAACATATCAATTACTCATGAATCACAAAACATTACACCTTTGTTGCATATATGCCAACCTGATGCACTAACCATGCTAACAAAATACAATTATAACATTCATCTAGGCTATTAACATTTTTACAACTCAACCAAAATCATGTATTAAAAGCCAACATCCTAGTACATGTCATATAACCAGGGGATGTAAAACCTACCGAACGAGCTCTCGAGATAGTGTGACTTCTTTGAGGTGATCCGATCTTCAGACAGCAAAATAGGATCTACAAAACAATAACAATTGCACAGGTAAGCCTTCAAAGCTTAGTAAGTTTGTAAAGTTAAACATAATTACCAAACAACTTGTGCTGAAACAGTCAATAACTTATTCGAACCAGAAAGAGCATTGCTTCATCGAGCTATAACAAGAATTTCATTCTTTCAAGCTAGAATCAAAATTTTGACCTGTTTACGATGCTGCTCACACAAGCTGATGAGGATTCGCAACATATGCGGTACCTCAGCTATCGCTACGGTATCTATATATCACCCACTCACGATGTTGCTCACACAAGTGGATAAGAATATGCAATTTATGCAAGATCTCAGCCATCATAGGGGTCCGTGTAATCATAATCCCATATTTATTTCAGAATTTCACCGACTCACAATGTTGCTCACACAAGCTAATGAGAATCCGCAACATATGCAGGACCTCAACCATCGCATTTGTATAAATAAAGAATATAAATATAGTATTATTTTGATACAAATATAATAGTATGAACTCACCGGACTAAGATGTAGTTACGAATAAGCTCTAAGGACTATTTTTCCAATTTCCCTTTTCGTCGATTCGCGGCACGATCGTGATCTAACACAATAAATCATTCAATTTTCTTATTAAATCATTTAGTACATTTAAGTCCTTTTTGAAAAATTTACAAAATTACCTTTAACAATTCATTTTTATTCAATTTAGTCCCTAAGCCTTAAATACACAAAATAACCATTTTCTCCTATACTCAATCCTAGTTGAATATACAAAACATTCATACAAGTCCCTACAATAATTTATTTCACAACAAATACATGTAATTTCACCATTTTAACATTTTAGTCTTTAAACCCTAAAATAATCAAAAACCACTTTACAAAATCAATAAATCTAACAACCAAACTTCTAAACTTTCATAATATTTCAAGAACAATCTCATTCATCAATGGAAAAATATTTAACATTGGAAAGATTCACAAATTAGTTTTAGGGTTAGCTAGATTAAGCAAATACAAACTCAAAAACATAAAAATTACTAAAACAGACGGGATTTACATACTGAATCAATGGCATAAGCTTGGCTGAAAGTCTCCTATGTTGTTTTAGGGTTTTGATTTGTTTAGAGAAGGAACAAGATGAAAATAAAATTGTTTTTGTCATATTTTAGGTTAAAATCATTCTTTTTCCATTATACTATTTTACCCTTAATTACTAAACTATTTCTTCATATTTTCTCATCCTAAAACCATCCAATAGCCTTTCACATGGGTTAATAACCTTATTAGCCCTTGTTCTTAGATTTCTTAAGCTATTTAATGCCTCTTACAAATAGAACTCAATTTTCATGTCTTTTCAATTTAGTCCTTTTCACTTAATTAACTATCTAAATGATAAAATTTCTTAACCAAAATTGAATACGATGCTACTGACATCGTAAATATTAAATAAATAAAATTTATAGACCAACTCATTGAAGTTGTGGTCCCAAAACCACAATTTTTGACACAACTAAAAATCGAGCTATTTCAACTCTCCCGTTAAAGAAATTTCGTCTCGAAATTTCTTAACCAATAAACAGATTGGGGTACTTTGATCTCATCAATGCTTCTGTCTCCCATGTAGCTTCTAACCCATGACGATTCCATAAAACTTCTACCAACAATACTCTCTTGTTCCGTAACTCTTTCACTTTATGAGCTAGAATTCTCATTGGTTCTTCTGAATACAACAAATCTGATTGGATCTCAACCTCACAAGGATTAATCACATATGAAGGATCTGATCTATACCATCGCAACATCGAAACATGAAAAACATTATGAATCTTCTATAGTTCCGGAGGCAAAGCTAGTTTGTATGCTATAGGACCTACCCTCTCAATGATCTCATACGGCCCAATAAACGATGGACTTAGCTTCCCTTTCCTTGCAAAACATAGCACCTTCTTCCAAGCTGAAACCCTCAAAAAACCTTGATCTCTAACTACAAAATCTATATCCTTTTCTTGAGGTCTGCATATGATTTATGACGATCGGATGCTGCTTTTAAACAATCACAAACTATCCAAACTTTATCTTTATTGTAACTTTCTTCAACTACCGATAATTTATACATATTCTCATAAAGCCATCCTTTTTCTTCACATACAACACTGGTGCACCCCAAGGTGATACATTCGAACGGATAAAACCTCTGTCTAATAACATTTGCAGTTATGCCTTAAGTTCTTTAAACTCAGTCGATGCCATTTTATACGGTGGAATCGATATAAGTGTGGTGTCTAGTATCAAATCAATGTCAAATTCCACTTATTGATCGGAGGCAATCCCAGTAATTCTTCAAGAAACACATCTATAAACTCATTAACAACGAGTACCTGATTCAGTTCTGTCCTTAACTCCCGAGTAACAAGTATATAAGCTAGAAATGCCTCACAGCCAACCATTTTATGTGCACAAATAGCTTGAATCACCCTAGCATCACTATTCAAATTAGCATACTCAACTGTAATTATTTCTCCTGTTGGGCATTTTAATTCAATCTGTCTCTGTTTGTAGTTGACTACGACATCTTGCTCAGATAACCAGTCCATGCCCAAAATCACATCGAATTCATAAAAAGGTAGTAACATCAGATCAGTGGGAAATTCACAACCTTAAACTTTCAATGGACAGTTACGACACATCAGGTTAACTATGACACTATGACCCAATGGATTTATAACTCGGACATCAAATTTAGTTGACTCAACAGACAAGTTTTTATCAGTTGCTAATGGGGTACAAATATATAAATGAGTCGACCTTGGGTCGATCAAGGCACACACTACATCATTAAAACAATAAATATACCAGTCACAACATCAAGAGCAATAGCCACTTCTCTAGTTCTAATGGCGTATGTTAGTGCAGGTGCTCGAACCTCAGACCTGTTTGTACTATTTTTATTATCACTACGATTTCCACCCACTTTGCTGCTCTAACTCGGACGTCTACCCTTTTACGGTGTGATCGGGGTTTTACACTCTGATCCTCTTTTACCTCAAAAGTCTTCAAGCAATTACGCATCAAATAATCAGTAGCTCCACACTTGGAACATGCTCTCTTTTTTAATCGACACTCACTGAGATGAAATCTTTCACAATGCTCGCATGCCTGATTTGGTGCCTTACGAATACTAGCCACACTATCCAAAGGCCGATTTTGGAATCTAGATTCAAGTTGCCTTGATCTATCCGTATGAGACTACCTCGTGATTTTTATTTTCTCTGAATTTCTTCGAAGATGGCATAGAAAAAGTCCTAGAAGGATTCTTTTTTTTGAACTCTCAAAATCTATTCTCTCTCTGTCTTTTATGATTATAAATTTCTTCCATTTTTTGAGGTCGATCTGGTAGAAGAATGAATGGTCGTAATTTGGAGCCACCTACAATCATTTTAATTTCATCTTTCAACCTGTCCTCAAAATGGATACACATAGCCTCATCTATCGACCCAATCTCTCGAGCATATTTATTGAGATGTACAATTCTCGTTCATATTCTATCACTGTCTTATTCCCTATTTTAATTCAAAAAATTCTTTTTCTTCCGATCCAAATATCTTTCGCTGATGTATTTCTTTTTAAATTCAACCTGGAAAAATTCTCAACTAATTTCATTCTCAATAACTACTACCAATATCGTTTCCACCAACTGTAAGCCTCATCTTTCAAAAGCGAAGTAGCACACCTAAGATATTCTTCCAGAGGACAAGCCATTTCATTCAGAACTCTCAAAGTGTTTTTCAACCAGTATCCAGCTCTCGACGAATAATCCTCTATACTCCCTTAAAACTCCTCAGCCCCATACTTCTTGACCTTTTCTGTCGGAATGTGACATCTTTGCTCTATCATTAGGGGAGGTGGAGGCACAACTAGAGGTACTACGGGTCGTGCAGTAGTTTATACAATAAGAGGTGGAGGTTGCGGTGCCATCAGATTATTCCTCAAAAACTCTAAGAACCACTATCCCATTAATCCGAAGAACATATTTTTAAATTTGTTTTCTATCATTGGTAGTATCGGCACACAGTGACTTGCCCCAAAATCATTGGTCAAAACATTACTATTCACCTCATTAATCTCATCTCGTTCAGAATTAGATATCCTTAGTTATTTGCAAAAATTGAAGTTAGATCGGATCCAATAATATCACACTATCACAGGTTAATATGGCATGAACTACTAAACCATTTAAACACTTTCAATACAAGCCAAGAATCAACTAAACTATAGCTCTGATACCACTAAATGAAATAGCTAAAACTTGTCATCATCGTCGATTAGGGTTTTGAGGCTGCTGACATCCACATCTCAAAGAAATTACGTAATCATATCGCATTTCAACATCGTACTTGATATAATGAAGTACAATTCAATTCTAGTTCATCATTCTCACTCTGTTTTATCATCTCAATTCACAAGTACCTGATTGAAAAAATCCAACACATTACACAAAACATAAAATTCATCAAAATAGGGGTCCCAATGCCGTGTCCCAAACCGTGTGTATACACAAAAAACCTATACACGACAATGTCATAGATTGTGTGACAAGTTGTGTGAACATGAGATAATACCCCACACGCTTGTGTGTGAAATCGTTTGCTACTGTTGTCGAATGAGAATGAATCAAACTCCCCTACTTCTTCAGTTGACACCTTCTTTATCATCGTTAGAAAGTGTATGGGCTTTTCTACACTCTCATTAACGATCGATTTAAGCTCCATCTTAATGGTTAGTTCATCTATTTCAACTAGATCAAATATCAATCCCCAACATATCCCTATGGGCTTGAATAGTGTCTTTGGGCATGACTCTTGAAATCGTTGAAGGTCTTGAACTCCCCATGAATTTGTTTCCCTTTTTAATGAGGGCTCAATTACTCTGACATTTGAATAGTGAGGTAACGACTCATAAAGGAAAATATTACTAGTTATCTAAAGCATATGAAAAGCCTACATATCCTTGATTTCTCTGGATTTTGTTTCAAAACAAAGATGTTGTGTATCATAGCTACCTCCCTTCTAAGGTTGAACCCTTGATTTATGGACTCTTCAATTTCCAACTTTTCTTCTGTATCTCTATCGACAATAGTTGTCAATTAAAAACCCACATTTTGCAAGTCAAGGTCATCATATATTCAAAGGAACCGATTCATCACTAGATTAAAGCTCGTTTTCAATGCTCAGAATATGTTCAATCTCCTCTTCATGATCTTTAATTACGAGCTCAGATTCAAACTTACCATATTTCTCATCATAGCTAGATTCAAATTCCTTTGGATAAAAGTTGGGAACATCATTCACGACCTCTTGCCTTGAGTGTGATGCCTCAGATATACCTTGAAGCGTTTTCATTGTTTGTTCCATTTTATCTAACATTCTTAATGTAACCTCAAAGGTGGTTCTAGCCAAATCAGAAGGAGGCTCGTCTAAATAATTGGGCACGTCATGATCTTCTTTAATTACCTCATATAAATTACAAGTAGGCTTATGTGGATGTTCAAATGTATCAATATCTTGATCATTACTCCACTGGTGTGTTGAGGCTTCATTTCCGTGTTGGCTCCATTTTATCATGAATAATTTTTTATTTTCAACTTTTTCCCAATCTTTGTAATATCCATCTTCGTAGATGCCATTGTCGTAATTGTACCTCTCATTTAACTACCTGTAATAGCAGTCATCCATGGCCTAAAAAAATGTTACGGGAATTTTGATTAAAAGTAATTGATCTCAAAAATAGAAAACTGTTTGTATTGTTAAATTGTAACATAGCCTAAATAATAATAATAATAATAATAATAATAATAATAATAATAATAATAATGAAAATAAACAAACTAAAATAACGAAAATCGTATCTATAGCCTACAAATTTCCAAATTATTCTATTGACAAAGAAAGAATAAAATTTACTAAAGCATTACCTCCCTGGCAATGGCACCAACAACTTGATCGCTCCCGACCATACTCCCGTTCGGTGAAGATTTCGGCTTCCGCAAGTATACGGGTTAGGTTGTAAAAATAGTTTGTTGACAACGGTAAACTTGGAAGTTTTTCGAGGATCGTACCCAAAGGAGGCTTAAGGCGATAGTAAATAGAATTCCTACAAAGACAAAATTAATTAGTACTAGTTTTAGGGCTTATAGTACGAGTGGAATTAAGAAAGGTTGTTAGAAGCATAAAAATAAAAAGATCAAAATAAATTAAAATAAAGTGAAGATGAGTTGTAGAAATTCTTATAAACGTCTTTGGGAAGATTAGGTCGTTTTCGTATGATTTCCTCAATTGTTGGGTTTTGGGGATTTTCTTCTAATAAACTAGTCACTACCCCAATTGGATCTCTCGATCTTTCGTCGATTTAGTTAGTTGATAGAGATTACTTATCGATAGATGTCACAATCTAAACCGATCTTGGGAAAAAGTGTTCACGGATGGGCAATACCAATTTTGGGTTCATTCCCACTTAGATGATTTTCTAGGGTTGTCAAGCCTAGTGTTTGTTTGATGCTTTTCCTTTCCCAAACAACTGATCTGAAAGGTAAAACCCCTATAAAACAATAATCAATTATTCATACGTCCACTCCCTAATTCCCCAAAAATAGAATTAGTTCCTCATGGTTTCTTTATTCATCAATAACATAATATATGAAAGTATGTGAGTCAGAATTGAATGAAAAAGAAACTGAATTGTATTAAGTGATTTGTTGGGAAAACTTCCTTGATTGTTTATGAGAGTATCCATAATCTCGCTTCAAAAGCTAAAAATAAATAAACTAAAACTGAAAATTAAAGACTAAGTAATTGTGTGTAAACCCTAGTGCTAAAAGTCCTACTTATAGCTTTATATGGCCATTTTTCCTAAACCCTAACTCAACTTTCATTCCTCATGTTTAAGAGGCATTGTAAAGACAAAAAGGCTCCTCATTTAATGTGATATCTGCGTCCAGGGGTTGATTCGCGACACATTAGGTCTTGTGTCTCGACATAGGCATCAATCTCCTTGTGAAGCTTCAGTCTACAAAGAAGTAAGATGTCAATTTCCTTAAGTCTAGTCCCTTGGTTGCGACATAGCTCAGCCTATGTCTATGTCGCGACGAAGTGATCAGTTTTCTTTTAGTGTACTTCTTTGTGGTCTCCTGCACACGTACTAAGTATGTTAGGTAACCTTTAGGCCTCATTTGGCTTTAAAGATAAATAAATAATCATTTTAATACTTAGGTTACACAAATTATTGAAATAAGAAATCTAACTAAATACTATGAAAATATTATGAAAATACTTGATTTCAAGCTCTTCAAGTACGACAAATAGTTCAATCAACTAGGTATGAAACTGACATATCAGTAATTGTGGCAAAGTCTTATTAATCTCATTCATATTGAAATTAAAAAATTGGCTAAAACTATCCGACAAAATTGCAATATGACATTAGTGGCCAATTCCTCACCTAGAAGGAATCCAAGTTTTTCAAGGCTTCCAATGTAGCCTATCATTTTGAGAATGTTAGTTCCCACCAGAGTTCCCTCAACCAATTTGCATTGAAACTGAGTTTCAAAGGTCTTACACCTATCTTGACGTGCTTGCCCCTCATACAATTCCTTGAGGTGTTGGATCATATCATAAGCAACCATATCCTCATGTTGCTTCTAAAGCTCAAGAGTCATGGTAGCAAGCATTAGACATCCTATGTCAACCATGTCATCAAGGTGCTTCTTATAAGCATCTTTTTTAGCTCTAGAGGCATTAGATGCTGGTTCATTAGGAATGGGTTCTTCAATGACATATAATTTTCGCTCTTGCCTGATGATAATCCTCAAGTTACGAAACTAGTCAAGGAAGTTCAAGCCATTCAACTTGTCCTTCTCAAGGATGGATCGCAATGATAATGAGTTTGTGTTATTTTCCATAATAAATCTACAAGAATGAAATATTTGCATAAGTAAATTTACTAAGTTTATTATAATCATTTAACAAAAACTTTATTAAACTATGCTCCCACAATTTTATTCAAAATTAATAACCCTCATGTATTAATTTTGGAAAATCCTTTCTCTAAATTTTTTCTAGCGGGTAAGGATTCGTATTTCACCTCCTCTTAAGTTAGCTTTAGCTTTACTCTTAAGATTATGGTTATTTAGGTAAGCAACGCTTGCTAATTACATCATATGTAACTCCTTACTATTTGGTGAACAATTATTGTTCCAATCATCTAATGATTATCCAAATCTTTTGGCTCTAGGTTTTTAATCCTATTAAAGTAACCTAATTAAGTTACTAACAATTATTATAACTTACGAATATCACTTGCTTATTCTTCACGTTTGACCAAGATAGATATAAGTACTTTACTTTAGCAGAACCCACATTGTATCGATCGAGGCTTTAACGAAGGTAAATATTGGAAGGTATCTTAACTTAATATTTTATTGAGGGTTTTTAAGAATAATAATCTCACCATTAATAAACAATTTGGCTTACTATTATTTTAATTGATCTCATCAATTTTATTAACATACATGATAATATATCATTCATTGCATCTCATACATGAAAATATAAAGCATTAAATGAAACGCAAAGGTTATGGCCCATTAAAACTAATGTGGTTCCTCCCAAGCTAATGGGAGAACCGAAAGAGATCCTAAGGGTGCAAGTCACTTGTCAAGCTTCTTTTCCACGTTAGAGAGCTCCATCTTCATCTCCTTGAGTCCACAGTAGCTCAAACAATTTTACAAATTATAGAAACTCATTTTACATATGAGGAAGTAAGATGAGAAGAGAAGTACAATAGAACTATTAACTACCCCCAAACATACTCTTGTTCAGTGTAAATTTTGTCTTTCCGCAAGTATACGGGTCATGTTGTAAATATAGTGTGTTTACAACAAAACACTTGGAAGTATTCCAAGGATTGTACCCAAAAGAGGGTAAAACTATAGTAAATAAAATCCCAGAGAAGAATAAAATTAATTAGTACTGATTTTAGGGTTTATAGTATGAAGGAAAATTGAAGAGTGTTTTGGAAGCATAAAAATAGAATGATAAAAATAAAATAATGTTAAAGTTAAGTTGTAGAAAATATTATAAATGGATTTTGGGAAATTATGTCATCTACATATGATTTCCTTGATTATTGTGTTTTGGGGATTTTTCTCCAATCAACTAGTCACTACCCTAGTTGGATCTCTCGATCTTCTGCCGACATAGCGAGTCAATAGAGATTACTTATCGCTAGATGTCACAATCTAAATCAGTTTGGGGAAAAGGTGTTCACGGATGCGCAATACAAATTTTGGTTCATTCTCGCCTAGATGACTTTCTAGGGTTGTTAAGCCTAGTGTTTGTTTAATGCTCTTCCTTTCCCAAACAGTCAATAACACAATATATGAAAACATATAAATGGAATTAGTCCTTGTAAAATAACAATCAATTATTCCTACGTCCACTCTCTAATTCTCTAAAATGGAATTAGTTCCCCATGGTTTCTTTATTCATCAATAACACAATATATGAAAACATATAAATGAAGAATCGAATGAAAAAGAAACTAGAATTGTTTTAAGTAATCTGTCGAGAAAAACTCCCGGAACATTTATGTGATATTCTACAATCTCATTTCACAACTAAAAATTAAAAACTAAAAGCTAAGGAATAGTATCTCAAACCCTAATGCTAAATGCCCTATTTATAACTTTAGATGGTCATTTGTCCTCAACCCTAGATCAGCTATCGTTCTTCGTGCTTAAGTTACATTGTGAAGACAAAAACACCTGTCGCTTGATGCAGATTTGGAGTCTAAGGCCGATGTCGCGACACACTGGGAATTGTGTCGCGATGTAGCAGGTAGGTTTTTGGGATTCTTTGCTGCTTATCCCTTTGTTGTGATAGAGAGCTGTATATGTCATGATGTAGCGGTCAGTATCATTATGGTTCACTGCTACTAGTCTCATATGCACTCACAAAGTATGTTAGATAATCTTTAGGCCTCTTTTGGCCTTAAAAGCAATAATATAACCTTCTTAGAACAATTTATTAGTAAATGAAAACTAGACTAAAAATGCATAAAACATATAGGAAATTACTTGTTTTCAAACTCATCAAATGTGAAAATAAGTTCAATTTGCTAGGTACGAAATCTGCAGATCAAACTCCCCCACACTTAAGTCCTTGCTTGTCCTCAAGCAAAGAAGAAAACAAAGCAAATAACAAAGAAAAGAGAAAGGTAGTTGAGCTTGAATGATTAGGCTCGTCACATTTATTCTAGGCTTTATGCATTGTTTGACAAACTTAACATGAGAAGTAAGTAACTTCACCTTTTCCAAGTGGAAATAATCTAATTCAGTGGGTTACAAAATATACAAATATCAAATTTTTATCAATATGACTCCATCAATGCCTAACATGAGTATTTTGATTATCCTAGTACGATACAGACAATTATAATGGAATTATGCAATTTTTATATCAATCTATGCATAGAGTCGGTTAGGTCACATAGGGTTTTTTAGCTTGTAACGTGTTAAGGCTTAGGGCAGGTATGATTTTCAAAGAGTAGTTAAGCACACAAAAGGTTACATAGCACAAAAATAGTTTGGCACAATCTTTTCCTTCCAGCAGCATCATAATCCATATTTACCTATTTGATTGCCCACATGGCTTTATGCTCAAACTCTACTGGCAAGTGACATGACTTACCAAACACTAGTTGATATGGCGACATCCCCAACGGGGTTTTATATGCGGTGCGAAGCGCCCACAAAGCATCATGTAGCCGCGAAGACCAATCCCTCCTAGATGGGTTAACCACGTTTTCAAGGATACTTTTAATCTATCAATTGGATACCTCCGCTTGGCCATTTGTTTGTGGATGGTATGTTGTGGCCATAATGCTTCACGCCATATCTTTTCAATGTTGTCGCAACTTGATTGTTGTGAAAGTGAGTACCTTGATCACTTATTAATGCTCTAGGTGTTCCAAATCTCGTAAGGATGTAAGTGTGGAAAAACTTCAACAGCATTCGAGCATAATCTTTTGGCACTGTGATTTCGTCTATCCACTTTGAGACATAGTCAACAGTAACTAAAATGTACACATTCCCAAAAGAGTTTGGAAATGGCCCCATGAAGTCTATACCCCAGACGTCGAATAACTCCACCTCCATAATAGGCTATTGGAGCATCTCGTTGCGTCAAGATATTGAGCCAGTGCATGGACATCGATCACATTGTTGTCCAAAATTGTGGGCATCTCGAAACAATCTGGGCCAATAGAATCCAGATTGTAAGACCTTTGCAATAGTCCTCATTCCACCGAAATGGCCTCCATAAGGAGCATCATGACAATGTCTTAGAATGGAAGTCATTTCTTCTTTAAGAACGTAGCGATGGATTATGTTGTCGATGCAAACCTTGAATAGGTATGACTCGTTCCAACGATACTTTGTAGCGTCACATACAAATCTGATCTTCTTATAACCTTTGGCACTCAAGGGTAGCTTCCTACTCACAAGGTAGTTGACAACATCAGCATACCAAAGTGATGTGTCGACAAAGAATAACTACTCGTCTGGAAATGCATCGACAATTTGGACTTTATTCCCATCTTCACTTTCAACTTCCAGTTGAGATAAGTGGTCAGCTACTTGATTCTCGAATCCTTTTCTATCCTTGATTTCAACATCAAACTCTTGTAGCAATAGGATCCATCTAATCAACCTTGGTTTGACGTCTTTCTTAGCAAAAAGGTACCTCAATGCAGAATGATCTGTGTACACTATAATTTTCGCGCTGATAAGGTTTGAACGAAACTTATCGAATGCAAAAACTACTGCTAGTAATTCCTTCTCAGTAGTTGTATAATTGACCTGCACTTCAATCAAAGTTTTACTAGCATAATAAATGGAATGAAATACCTTTTCTTTGTGTTGACCTAGCACAACTCCTATAGCAAAATCACTTGTGTCACACATTAATTCAAACAGTTGCATCCAGTCCGGTGTAACAACAATTGGAGCTTATACCAGCTACTTCTTTATTGTGATGAATGTGTCCAGACAGGTGTCATCAAACATAAACTTTTATTCTGCTTAAGTAATGAGCATAATGATTTAACAATCTTGGAAAAGTCTTGAATAAATCTCCTATAAAAACTAACATGTCCAAGAAAGCTTCTTATTCCCTCAACATTAGTTGGCGGTGGTAATTTCTTGATGATTTCGACCTTTCCTATATCTACCTCAATGTCTTGACATGATATGTGATGGCCGAGGACAATGCCTTTAATTTTCATGAAGTGACATTTTCCCCAATTCAGAACTAGATTTGTATCCTCGCATCTCTTCAGAACTTTAGCCAGATTGTCAGCTCATTGGTCAAAAGTTTACCCATAAACCAAAAAATCATCTGTGAATACCTTTAAAGAATCCTTGATCATGTCCGAGAAGATAGCCATCATACATCTCTAGAATGTGACTGGTGCGTTGCACAATCCAAATTGCATACGTCGAAAGGCAAAGGTCCCAAATTGGCATGTGAACGTGGTCTTTGTTTGATCTTCCGGCGCAATGGCAATTTGGTTGTATCTAGAGTAGCCATCTAGGAAGCAATAATAGGCTTTACCAGCTAGCCTATCCAGCATCTGGTCAATGAAAGGTAGTGGAAAGTGGTCCTTCTTTGTGTCCGCATTCAGTCGACGGTAATCCATGCATACTCGCCAGCCAGTCGCAATGCGAGTAGCGATCAACTCGTTCTTGTCATTGCGTACAACTATGAAGCCACTCTTTTTAGGCACATATTGGACAGGGCTCACCCAATTGCTATCAGAAATGGGGTAGATGATGCCCGCGTCTACCCACTTGATAATCTCATTCTTCACTACTTTCATCTTCTCATTGAGTCGTCGCTGTTGCTCAATGGATTACTTCCCTTCATCTTCCAGCCTGATCTTGTGCATGCAAAAAGAGGGACTAATGCCTCTGATATCTGAAATGCTCTAGGCGATGGCTCTTTTGTGCTCCTTTAAAATTGTGACAAGCTTTTCTTCTTGTGTTGTGTCGAGGGTTACGCTGACAATTATTGGTAATGTTTCATTGTCACCCAAAAAGACGTATTTCAAATGCATTGGTAGTGGCTTCAACTCCAAGGTAAGAGCTTGTTCAATCAATGGTTTAAACACTGGGATTATCCTATTAGACAAATCCAATGATTCCAATTGCCAATTCTGTTTCAACTCACAGCTATTAACCTCAGCATTGTAGTCACATTCAGCTAGGACTTCATCAACAGATGTCACTGCATCTTCATCTAAGACTACTGAACTCCTCTTATTAAACTCTTCCATAATTATTTCATCTAGCATGTCAATGTGGTGACACTACTCTTTACTCTTGGACAGAGATGCCTCGAACACATTGAAGGTCACATGTTCATCGTTATGTCGTATGATAAGCTCACCCTTGAAAACATCAATAAGAGTGTGTCCTATTGCCAAAAATGGATGCCCCAGAATGATGGGTACTTTCTTATCTGCCTCGAAGTTAAGGATTATGAAATCGGTAGGGAACACGAGCTTATCAACTTGCACAAGGACATCTTTGATCTGGCCTTCAGGTTGCACTAGAGATCTGTCTGCAAGTTACAATGTCACTATAATGGGCTTCATTGATCTTACTCCTAACTTCCTGAATGTGGAGAAAGGCATGAGATTAATAGTATCTCCCAAATCACATAAAGCTTTATGTAGATAATGATTTCCAATGGAGCAAGGGATTGTGAAGCTGCTAGGGTCTTTCATTTTTGGTGGCAACTTGTTAGTTAGTACAGCGCTGCACCCTTTTGTGAGTGCGATTGTCTCGATTTTTGACAATTTC
Source organism: Kokia cookei (assembly GCA_039519145.1). NCBI lineage: Eukaryota > Viridiplantae > Streptophyta > Magnoliopsida > Malvales > Malvaceae > Kokia > Kokia cookei. The sequence continues at coordinate 22,653,508 of CM076907.1, forward strand.
TTTTTCTTTGATAACAGCTCCTTCATAAATTTCCCGTAACTGTGTATCTGCACAAGAGCATCTACAAGAGGTATGTTAATATATAATTATTTCAAAGGAGAAACAAACTTTGGATAGTCTTTATCATGGTCTTTCTCTTTAATCTTTGCGAAAATAGCAAAGTATACTATCATTGGGTTGTTGAGGAATAACCAGTAGCATTAACACAGGCTGTTGTGTCGACATTTTTGTTGTGCGACTTATAGGCATAGAGGTCACTACAATTGACACTTCCTCATTAATTTTTTCTTGGTTCTTTTCATCTGCTGCTCCTTCTTGTTACGTTGGTTCGGATGCCTCGACATAGTCTTGGTTAGAGTGTCTACTTGGCTTGGCAGTTTGCTTCCCACTTTGCAACGTGATAGCTTTACAATGCTCCTTCCCTCTTTGCGTTAGATTCTCAGTATCACTAGGTAGAGCACCTGGTAACCTTGAACTTAGATTAGAAACCAACTATCCTAGTTTGGCTTCTGATGCTCGGATAGAAGAAGAATTGCCTTTGACTATTGCTTCAGTTCGCGTGGTATGCTCTCGTATCAGCGCTTCAAGAGCAGCCATAAGGTCTGACCTTGGTTAAGAAAACTGCTATTGTGGTTGCTGGTGCTATCCTTGCATATGTAGCATTGCATTCTGTTGCAGCTACAATCGCTTTCGTGGTTGCATCTGGCTATGTGCCTGCAATTTATCAGGATGCGAATGTACCTTCGACTTCTGATTAAAATTCTACTATTGATGGTTGTCGTAACTTTCTTGTCTATAACTCCCTCGGTTTGAGGAATTTCTATATCTATATGTGGAAGGATTTTGATTTCCCCAAGGTTGTTGAGATCTATTGTTGTATGAATTACCATAGGAAGCTCCTCTGATGTTATTAACGTAAAACGCATTTTCAGCATATTGTGGGCAATCCTTGTAACTGTGGTTATCGTTACAAATCTCACTGAAAAATGTCGGCACATCCATCTGTTGGGCCACTTGGATAAGGGCAACGTTAGTTGTCCCCTTCATATTCATTATAATATTGGCAAATAGGATACCTGCGCACTCAAGGCGGAAATAACATCTAGTTCAAGAACACCAGGATTAGCTTTTACCTGAGCAGAATGAGAGATTGGATATTGATAATCATTATGTGAAATTCTCTCTAGAATTTGTACAGCTTCATTGTAGGTGCAATCTAACAAAGGATCGTTAGTAGATGCGTCGACAAGATTCCTTATCTGAGCATTCAATCCATTATAAAATATCACTATCTAGGTCTCTTGTTGAATTCCATGCATTAGGCAGCGTCTAAGTAGAGTCTTATAACGTTCCCATGTTGTATGTAAGTTCTCATCATCCAGTTGATAATATGCTGTAATGTCATTACGGAACCTTGCATTCATTGTCGGCAGATTGAATCTTAATATGAATTGTGAAAATGCTAACGCATTCCAAGATGTAATAGATCCAGCTGGCTCTTCCCTGCAATGAATAAGGAAATAATTTCATTTTTAAAGCATCTTCAAGGACACCGTGTTGGCTACAAGATGCGGCAATAAGCAAAAATGACTTTAAATGTTCCCTTACATCTTCATGAGCTGGCTCTTCCCTACAACGAATAAGGAAATAATTGCATTTTTAAAGCATCATCAAGGACACCATGCTGGCTACAAGATACGACAAACAAGCAAAAATGATTTTAAATGTTCTCTTGCATCTTCATGAGCTAAGCCAGAATATAGCCCATTTGAATTAAGCATATGAAACATCACCGATTTCAACTTGTATGGCCGGTCTTACAACCCTTAGTTGCAAATCGTCTAATACAAGAATAACAAAATCACTGATTGTCCTGTTCTGCACCTGTTCTTCTTATGGAGGTGGTGGTGGTAAATTATTGATTCATTATGGCTGTATTAGAGGAACTACATCTTGTGGCAGCAATGGTGGTGCATTACATAAACCAAACGGCATGCGTCTAAATGCGAACATACCATACGGGCATGTGAATGTCGTCTTGTGTTGATCTTCTGATGTGACTATAATCTGATTATACCCTGAGTACCCATCTAGAAAACAATAATAGTCTCAGCCCACAAGTCTATCCAACATTTGATCCATGAACGGCAAAGGACAGTGATCCTTCCTCGTCGCTTTGTTCAATTTTCGATAATCGATGCAAATTTGTCATCCCGTGACCATTCTAGTCGGTATTAACTCATTGTTTTCATTCTTCACGACCGTAATACCTCTTTTCTTTGGTACGCATTGGACAGGATTAACCCACGAACTGTCTGAGATGGGATAAATGGTACCCGCATCTAACCACTAGATAATTTCTTTCTTGACTACATCTTTCATAATGGGGTTCAGTCTCTGTTGTCCATCAATCGTCGCCTTTTTGTCATCTTCCTGAGTAATCTTGTGCATGCATACAGATGGACTTATACCATGAATGTCAGCTATGGTCCATCCTATAGCCTTCTTGAATTGTTTCAACACTTTAATCAGTTGATCTTCATGGTTCTCAGTTAGTTGTCCTAAAATAATCATAGGCAAAGTAGAAGCATCACATAAATAATCATATTTCAAGTATGAAGGTAATACCTTAAGCTCTAATTTAGGTGGCTCTTCAATCGACACTTTCAGTTGCACATAATCTCTACTTTCCAATTCCAATGATTCAAAACGAAGTGTTGCATTAAATCTCCTCGAATTAGCTTCCAACAAAGTTAAGTTTTCCTCCCCCTCTTTATCACTTAGAGGGTTTGTCAGCAAAATATTTTCTAAAGTATATTCAACATAGTTGAACTCCTCTTCAATGATTAGCTCTTCTAACTCAAAAACTGCAGAACAGTCATCAACTTCATCAGGAAATCTCATCGATTTGAAAACATTAAACGTCACTTGATCATCCTGAACACGCATAGTCAGCTCACCTTTCTGCATATCAATAAGGGTCCTTCCAATTTCTAGGAACGGTCTTCCTAAGATGATTGACACTTTTTTATTTACTTCAAAGTTTAAAATGATAGAGTCAACAAGAAAAAAGAACTTATCAACATGAACCAATCTATCCTCAATTTTTCCTTCTGGATATGCTATAGATCGATCAGCTAACTGAAGTGCAACTGTAGTTGGTCTAACTTCACCTATCCCCAACTTTCTAAATATCGACACGGGCATTAAGTTAATACTTACACCCAAATCACATAATGCTTTACCACAATAAGTTACTCCAATGTTGCATGGTACGGTAAAACATCTAGGATCCTTCAACTTTGGGGTAGTTAATCTTGAAGATATGCACTGCATTCCTTCGTTAGAACTAGTCTCTCAAATTCTCCAAGTCTCCACTTTTCAATAGAATGTCCTTCATAAACTTGACATAATTCGACATTTGCTCAAGTGCTTCTACCGATGGGATGTTGATATGAGGTTGCTTGAGTACGTCTAGGAACTTCTTGAATTGGACTTCCTGCTTCTACTTTTGAAGTCTTTGAGGGTAGGGTGGCGGAGGATTTCTTACTTGAACTAGTTGCTTCTACTTCTGTGGCACTTCTGCATCTAATTGGGTCGTTAGATCATCTGACTTAACTGGTTTTGAAATTTCTTTTTCAACATTCACCACTTCTGGTTTTGGTAAAACTGGTTCTGGCAAATTTGGTTCTGGTTCTGGTAAAACTGGTTTTGGTTCAATTGGTTTTGGCAAATTTGGTTCTGATTATAACAAAGTTGGAGTTTCAACACTTGGTTTGAACTTCAACTAATTCTTAAGCATCATTTTGCTCTTCTTCAACTTCAATAACATTAGGCTGCGACGTCTTTTCGCTCCTTAATGTCAATGCTTTACAATGTTCCTTCCCCGGATTTCTTAGATTCTTAGTATCACTTGGCAAAGCACCTTGTGGATGGTTCTTTAGTTCAGTGGCAAGTTGCGCCACTTTATTCTCCAAATTCCTTAGAGTTGCATCATTCTTAGCCATATATGCCTTTAATAAACGCTCTAAGCTATTGGAAGATTCAGCTTGTTGTGGCTTCTGAACTTGTTGAGTAATTCCTTGTGGACGGATCGGTCTCGGTTGAGCATAAATGTTACTGGGTCCAGCTCCTTGATTACTCCATGAGAAATTAGGGTGATTTTGCCAAGATAGGTTGTAAAAGTTATGCAAGTTATGCAATATGAGTAAATCCTGCAAGTTATGCAAGGCTATATATTGTTTAATACCACCACAATTCTAAATTTCAGCTCCCTTAGAAGACTAGATATGCACAAATTAAATATTGTGTCTTTTAATCACAATTTCAATGCACTTAAATGATTAATTCAATAGATATATCACAAGGGTAATGCAATAATAACTTAGGCATGATAATATTTAATTAAACAAGATATTCAAGGCTTATAACATCATAAACATGATGAAATATAAACAAGAAATTAGACACAATCAACTTAACACTTAGAGAATTTAAGTCATTTTAATGAAAGAATTAATGACATTCATAATAACATTCATCATATAACAAACAAGAATCTAAAAATATGAGAAAAAAAATAGGATTAAATCTAGCAATTTTTCAAGAATTGCTTTTGCGTCCTTCATATCATTCTTGCTCGAATCTTCCCAAATCGAGGTCTCTAATGAACACTCAACAAAAGATATGGAAGGCTAAAGAACTACTCTTTTCCAAGAGGAGAAATTGGCAAGGGAATGGAAGGGAAATTATGATGGAAGGCTAGAGAGAATTAGAGAAAAAGAAGAGAAGATGTGAGTGAATTGGTGTGTTGAAGTGAGGGAATGAGAGGTGCATTTATAGGTGGAGAAGAGGAGGAGTTGTGTGACTATTTTTGGTAAATAAATATCAGCCACACAATAATGGGTGATCGGCCATGCATAATCAACTTTGACTTGTTCAAAGTTTGCTTAAAATTAGCTAGGGGTGAGAATATAAAACCATGAAAAGTGGAGGGGTTAGAATGGTATTTTGGGAAACTTCAAGGGCTGTTTTACAAGGTTGAAATGGTCAACATAATCAGATGAAAATGGTCAACACTTGAACGGCACATGGCTAGCCCAATTCCAGGTGGTTTGACCCTTGGTTGCACGCACATCGAGCCACTTCAACTTAGCCTTTATAATTAATTTTTAATCCAATTTAATTTGAATTAAAAAAATAATTATAAACCAAAAAGTAGCTTCATATTGACCGACCCTGACTTGCAAAAGTAATTCTTCATAGCTCTTTACTAACTCGATGTAAAAATTCCCTCAACGGTGTAAGCTGTCAACAGTATCTACCGGGCCGATTTTCACCAATTATGCAAATCTATCGAAAAATAATCCAATTCATGCTCAATATTTATAAAAATAATTAAAAATTAATATTTCGATAATTTTAACACAAATAAATTATTTTATAAATAAATTATACTTTTTAAAATTAATTATTCAGAATTTGCATGAAATTAAGTCAAAAAGGATATGAAAAAGTCTATATATTTTCATCATTCCATACCCCCAAACTTAATTCATTGCTCGTCCCGAGTAATGCACAATTCACAAAAGAGTTGATTATTCCTCCTTATACTTATGAATCTAAAATAATTAAGCATAAAAACAAGAATCTAGAAATTATGTAGCTCAAGTATTCTTTATTCAATTATCTTCAATCATCATGCTTATCTCCACGAAAACATGTTAAAATCCTATCACTCAATTTTTATTTCCTCAATTAAGACTAAACTGCAATCATTAAGTGTAACTTATGTCTTCATATGTTAAACATAGCAATTTCTCTCCACTAATGTAGATAGCATTGAAATCTTGAATCAATTAGGTCTTTTGCATAGGTTGTAATGGGGCTAGGCTAGAGGTAGAGAAAAGATAGATAAATTTAGGCTAAAAACCTAGACTCAGCTTGCATTGGACCTTCAATTTCACCAAATTTTTTCTATACATTGCATGCTCATATTCTTTTCTTTTTCTTTTGAGTAAATATGTTCTTTTTTCTTTTTCTTTTATTTGTCATTTCTATTTTTCTAAGCATCATTTTGTATGTACTATACTTTTGTTGAGCATTTTGGTACTTCTTCTTAACTCCCCCAAACTTATTTTTAGAATATAATATTGATAGACTGAGTCTAGAAGTTGGGACAATTTAGAGGTAAGTACAAGAGATAAGATGGCTTATAATTGTAGGGTACAAAGAAAATTAGGTCATATAGTCTCAAAGTTGGCTTCAAGGGATAACATTTATTAGGGTTGGCTTGAAAGGCTCAAATGATCCAAACTATGTTGCCTAAATCATTTTCAAATTTTCATGTTTCCTAGGATTTCGTCTCAAGAAATTTCTAAGTCAATCCTAGAGAATTAAACTTTCATGCATACCTAGCTTCTATAAGGAATAAATAAATTTTATGATATGATTTCACATATTTTATTAAGAGTAGCATTCTTATTATGGTTTAGCTTAACATCATCACCATTGAGATAATTAAATTTTATTTTTACTAAAGCTTAACATAATTAACATAAATTCAAAATTTTGAGCAAAATTATAACTAAATTCATTAAATAAAAAGAAATAACAACTTATTTAAGAAGTGTTCGATTTTAGGTCCCCCTACTTAAATTGAACAATGTCCTCATTGTTGAAAACAATAGAGAACGTTAAAAACAAGATTGAATATATATTGTACACCAGGTAGGATCAAAGAAGAGGAGGTGAGTCAATTTGACTGCATAAATAACAAGCTCTTCAATGTCCAACCCTAAAAATGTACATATTTATTACCACACTCTTATTTTTCTATGTTTGCTCACTTTTTTTTTCTTCAATCTCTTTGTTTATTATGCAAAAATTGAAACTAACCTAGTGATCTAATCCTAAATTTATTCAAAAATAAAAGACTGAAAATAAAAATAACTAAAATTTAAAGAAAGACAAGTTCCCCCCATTTATTTATGCTCAAATCCCCTAGCCTTTGACTCTCCTTTTGCTTGGTAGCCCCTATTATTATTCGAGTCACCTTTCTCCTTCCTCGTCATTGGAGTCCATGGTTCGAATATGTAATCTAGAAATTCAAGCACAAAAACAAATGGGTCACAAAACACTTTTTCAAATTCACTTTTAAATGCATCATCTCGTATCTTCGTTTGTTCCTGGCATTGCATGTGTTGCATGCAATCCATTACCTTTGACAGATCACTTCGAATCTTAACTGGAGGCGACGGTGGTCTCGGTATGGATCTATTAGGCTTAGATGTTTGTTCAGTCGACTCTGACTCATCATGCATTCCATCTTCAATCTCCATAGGATCTTCTTCAAGGTCTTCCTCAGGATCTTCTTCTTCCTCGGGATCCTCTTCTTCTTCAGAATTTTCTTCTTCTTTAACAAAATCTCCTGCCACTCTATATTGATCTCAATCAGAAATTGCTCCTTGGTTATATTTTGCTCTATTTATATCACCAAGAATCTGAGCTTTCAAGCATAACACTGTGATCTTAAATGGGAAATAGACTTGATCAGAACGTCTCATGGCACAATTTCAAATTTCTTCGATGATGATTTTTCCTATATCAATGGTTTTCCCCTTTAGAATTGCATAGATCAACACCATTCGATTTAACGAAACAACAGTTCCCAGTTGAATAGGCATAAGATTGAATCGAATGAAATAGAACCATACTTTTGCCATTGGTGTCAAATTCTCTCTGCAACATGTATAATGTCCATATCTTGACACTGGCCACTCGGATCCTAGAATTGTAAGTTCTCAAAGAACTTCTTGCAATTTTTCATCCTTTAAGTTATTCAATAAAGTATGGTATTCATCCTCTTCAAAATCAGGTAAGTCAAAGAACTCATTAATAGTGCTTGACTTTAATGGTACCTTGACTCCTCGGATTGAAATTTCTCTAAGTTCAATTGTGGTGAAATTTGCATAAAATTCTTGAACTAGTTCCAAATCTGCGCTCGGTCACTTTTCACAAAATAATCCCCAGCCTAGAGCTTCAACAACTTTTCTGACTTTTGCCATGAATTTGGTGTACTTACTTGTTTCCCAAGTAAAACCTTTTTCTGGCAATATCTGCTGATTCCTAAATGTGTTATAGTATCTTTCCCTAGCTCTTGCATTGTGGAATCTATCTGAATCTATTTCTGTTATGGCACGAGTTCTTTTGCGTGACATAATTCCAACTTGATCAACAAATAAATGGTAACACACATTTTTCTAAAATTTAATTAGTAACAATATTAACAATTTAAAATAAATTAAAAAGTTAATAAATTAAAATTAAAAATTAGAAAATAAAATTTTTACCACCTTTTGTTGAAATCCAAATTAACCAGTAAATAGGTGAGGGTATTTTGATCTCATTGAAGCCTCTGTCTCCCAAGTGGCTTCCTCTAACCTATGATGATTCCACAATACTTTCACCAATAGTACTCTCTTGTTCCTCAGTTCTTTTACTTCGCGGGTCAGTATTCTAACCAGTTCTTCTAAATACGACAAATCTGGCTGAATCTTAACTTCCATGGGTGTAATCACATGAGAAGGATTTGATCTGTACTGTCTAAGCATCGAAACATGAAATACATTATGAATTTTTTCTAATTATGGTGGTAAAGCCAACTTATATTCTACAGGGCCAACCCGTTCGATGACTTCATATGGCCCAATAAATCGCGGACTCAACTTTTCCTTCTTACCAAATCGCAACACCTTTTTCCAAGGTGAAACTCTTAGGAAGACTCGATCTCCTACAAAAAATTCTATATCATTTCTCTAAAGATCTACGTACGACTTCTGTAGGTCAGGCGTTGCTTTCAAATAATCATGAATTACCCGCACTTTTTCCTCAGTCTCATGAACTAAGTCAATTCCAATCAACTTAGGCTCGCTCAATTCTGACCAGTACAAAGGTGTTCTGCGTTTTCGACAGTATAATGCTTCAAATGGTGTCATTTTAATTCTAAACTGATAGCTGTTATTATATGCGAACTCCACTAACGACATATACTTTTCCCAACTTCCTTCAAACTCAAGTGTACAGCATCGTAGCATATCCTCAAGAATCTGTATCACTCGCTCTGATTAACCATCTATTGACGGATGGTTTGCAGTACTAAAGTTCAACTTGGTCCCTAAAGCTTCATGTATCTTACCCCAAAATCTAGAGGTAAAGCGTGGATCCTTATCGGAGATGATAGAGGCTGGTACTCTGTTTAGTCGAACTATCTCAGACACGTATAGCTTGGCCAATCTCTCAAGTGGCTAATCTACCCGAATGGGGATGAAATGAGCTGACTTCGTCAATCTATTTACAATTACCCAAATTGAATCTTTCTTTCTCAGTGTTACTGGAAGTCCTGTGACAAAATCTATTATGACTCGTTCTCATTTCCACTCCGGGATGGAAATTGGTTGTAGTAACCCAGATGGCACCTGGTGTTCGGCTTTCACTTATTGACATATAAGACATCTAGTCACAAACTCTAAAATCTCTCGTTTCATACCTGACCACCAATATAATTTCTTCAAGTCTTTATACATTCTCAAACTCCCCAGTTGTAAGGGACAAGTGCTACTATGAGCCTACGTCAGAATGTCTCGTCTTAAATCTGAATCATTTGGAATACATACCCTGCATTTGTAATACAACTACCCTCTGTATCAATTGTAAACGTCGTAGTAGCATCACCTTGTATCTTCTCCCTTTTAGCTATAAGCTTTGGATCCTTTCTCTATAATTCTTGAATCCGCTGTAGAAATAACGACCTCATCCTAAGCTCCGTGGTGATAAAATCATCGCATTCCAATGATAGGTGGGCATTCATTGCTCTCAAAGCAAACATCGATTTTCGACTCAAGGCATCAGCTACAATATTGGCCTTACCCGGATGATAATCGATTACAAGGTTATACTCTTTTAACATCTCAAACCATCGATGCTGTCGTAGATTCAACTCCTTTTTGCCATCAGATATCTCAAACTCTTGTGATCTTTAAATATATGGCATCTCTCCCTATAAAGGTAGTGTCGGCAAATCTTCAATGCAAAAACTATAGTAGCTAACTCCAGATCATGAGTCAGATAATTCTTTTCATGCAATTTTAACTGTCGGGAAGCATAAGCTATCACTTCCCCATCTTGCATCAAAACACACCCCAATCCACTTAAAGATGCATCACTATAAACAACGAACTCTTTTCCCGTCTCTGGTTACGTCAAGACCGGGGCTTTAGTTAACAAGTTTTCAACTGGTCGAAACTTTGCTGAGACTTTTCGAACCACACGAACTGAATGTTTTTCTATAGCAACCTCATCATCGGCAAGGCTTTGATGGAAAAGTCTTTCACGAACTGACAGTAATAACATGCCAATCCCAAGAAACTGCGTACCTAGGAGACATTCTTTGGTACCTTCCAATCGAGAATAGCTGAGACTTTGCATGGATCAACACGTATTCCTTTTGAAGATACTACATGACCCAAGAATCTAACTTCTCGAAGCTAGAATTCACATTTACTAAATTTGGCATACAACTGCTTTTCTCGCAAAATCCGTAACACCTCTCTCAAATGTTGAGTATGCTCTGATTCTGTCTTGGAGTAAATCAATTTGTCATCAATAAACACAACCACAAACCTCTCCAACTGAGGCTGAAATGCTATGTTCATTAAGTCCATCAATGTTGTGGGGGCGTTAGTCAACCCAAACGGTATAACTAAAAACTCATAATGTCCACACCTAGTTTTGAATGTCATTTTCATTATATCACAATCTTTCACTCGCATCTGATAATAACTTGACCGAAGGTCTATTTTGGAGAACACGGTTGCACCCTTTAACTGGTCAAATAACTCATCGATCTGAGGCAATAGATACTTGTTCTTGATCGTCACCTTATTTAGCTGCCTATAGTCTATACACATCCGCATCGATTCACCCTTCTTTTTCACCAATAATACGGGCACACCCCACGGTGATACACTAGGTCATATGAACCCTTTGTCTAACAATTCTTGCAGCTGAGCTTTCAGCTCTTTCAATTCAGTCGGTGCCACTCTGTACAGTGGAATAGAGGTTGGAGCAGTACCAGGTAGTAAATCAATTCCGAACTCTACCTCTCGGACTGGCAACAAACCTGGTAGTTCTTCTGGAAACACATCTGTATACTCTTTAACAACTGGTACCTGATCTAATTCAATTCTCGATCCCCGAGTATCAAGTATGCATGCCTAGAATGCTTTACAGCCTCTATGAACCATCTTCTGTGCTAAAATAGCCGAAATCACCCTGGTTTCACTGTTTAATCTGTCGAACTCCATTATAATTACCTCATCTATCGGGCATTTCAAACTGATTTGTCTTTGTTTGCAATTTACTATTACATCATGCTTAGATAGCCAATCCATACCCAAAATCACATCAAACTTGGTGAATTGTAATAGCATTAGATCAGTAGAAAATTCACAGCCCTGAACTTTCAGTGGACATTTACGACATACAAAGTTAACACGACACTATGGTCTAAAGGGTTTGTAACTTGCACATCAAATTCAGTCAATTCAATGACCAATTTATTATCAGTGGCAAATATATGAATGAGTTGACCTTGGGTCAATCAAAGCACATACAATGTCATTAAAAAAATAGAATATACCAGTCACCACATCAGGAGCGGTAGCCTCTTCTCTAGCTCGGATGGCATAAGTCTATGCAGGTGCTTGAGCTTCTGACTTACTCTTACTGTCTCTATGTTCATTTCGATTTCCACCTACACTGCTACTTTGCCCCGGGTGTCTGCCTTATTACGGTGTAACCAGAGGGTTAACACTCCGATCTTCCCTTGCGTCCGAATTCATCGGACAATTTCGCATGAAGTGGCCGATATTTCCACATCTGAAGCAGGCTCCTTTAACTAACCGACATTCACCCGAATGAATTCTTTTGCAATGCTCGCACACCGGTGTTGGTACATTGCAAACACTAGCCACACTGTCAACCGACCGATTTTGAAATATGGATTCTAGTGGTCTTAATCGGCTTCTGCTCAGAAAACTAGAAGAGACTGCTGTGCAGACTTCACTATCTCTAAATTTCTTCGGTGGTGGCATTGAGAAGGTTCAGGTGAGATTTTTCTTCTTGAAATCCTGAAGTCTCTTTTCCCTCTATTTCTTTTGATTGTATACTTCCTCCATTTTTTGTGCTCGATTTACCAGTACGACAAATGGCTGAATTTCTAAACCACCCACCATCATCTTTATCTCGTCGTTTAAACAATCTTCGAATCAAACACACATGCCTCATCCGTAAGTATGATCTCTCGGGCATACTTACTGAGAAATACAAACTCCCATTCATATTCTGTCACCGTGTTGTTTCCCTATCTCAACACTAAGAATTCTTTCTTCTTCTTGTCCAGATATCTATTGTTGACATATTTCTTTTTAAACTCTATTTGGAAGAATTCCCAAGTTACCTCACTTTCTGATATCACTATGACATTCATCGACCACCAATTATAAGCTTCGTCTTTTAGTAACGAAACAGCACACTTCACAAAATCTTCGGGTAGACAAACCATTTCATTAAAACACTTTCAGAGTGTTTTCTAACCAATACTCGGCCCTAGACGAATCATCCTCAACATTTCCACAAAATTCTTCTGCCCCGTACTTACTTACCCTATTTGTTGGAATATAACGCCTCTGTTCAATTATCGGGGGAGGTGGAGGCATTATAAGAGGTGCCGTAGGGCGAGCAGCAGGTTATGTAATTGAGGGTGGAGGACGTGGCACCATTTAATTATTCTACACAAATTTCGAGAACCACTGTCCCATTAAGCCGAATAACATGTTTTTAGCTTCACTTTTTGTCATTGGTATAATAGGGACCCCATGACTAGCCTCAGAATCACTTGTCGGGTCATTGTTTTTTACTTCGTTAGTCTCCTCTCTTTTAGATTAAGGCATTTTTACTTTTATTTGTAAAAACTATACTTAGATCATATTCATCTGTATCACACTATCACAAGTTCATATGACATTTACTATCAAATCATTTAATACAACCATAACTGTCCAAGAAACGGTTGAAAGCTCTGATACCACTAAATGTAACACCCGAATCTGAACATCGTTGCTGGTTAGGATTCTAATGTTTCTATTAATTTAGCACTGCTCATCTTTTAAAATATGCAAATATTTAACTTTATTCAATACGAAATTCACTTCTCACATTTTAGATCAATATTTAATCATAGTACAATTTCATCAAGGGTAAAATGACATTTCCAATATTTTAGGGGACTTCTACCGGTACTTGAGGTTCAAGTATCAGTAATAGTCAAGTCGGTGAACAATTTAGAAACTGTGTAGATTTCTACCGGTACCTATGCTAGTTCTACTGATACAAGTATGGTTTTTATCGATACAAGTCATGCAACTACTGATACCAAAAACTCCAAAGAGCAAAAATTTTCACCCTGCAGCTTTCACCGATATAAGCATACCTACTACCGATACATCAGTACTAAAAGCTACCGATACTTGTAATTCATCTACCGATACAACTCGAGTCAAATAACAACCTCTCTCCTACCTTGTACTTCTATCGATAATTGCATAAGTTCTACCGAAACAAGTATGTAGAATCTCCAGAATTATGCCAAGACACAAGTTTAACATATAAAACACAAGTTATGCATTAAGTAATCACACTACATACAATCATCTAAGACTTTACAAGCATCTTAAGCTTAAACATCTACATTGTACTTCATGCATTTACACATTCAAAATAGCAAGTTTTCAACATCTTTAGTTCAACATCCAAGGTTAATATTATCCTAGTACATGCCATACGACCAAGTGATGCAAAATCCACCGACAAACATCGCAATAGTGTGACTTCAAGAGATGATGATGATCCGATCTTCAGTCAGCAAAACGATCTACAAAACAACAACAATAACTATGGTAAGCTTTATAGCTTAGTAAATTCAATAGTTAAGAAATACTAGTATCCAATGCTGCTCACACGAGCTGTCGAGGACTCGTAACTTATGCGGTACCTTAACCATGGATACGATGTTTATCTGTACTGTAAACTATTTCCTAACGATATTGCTGACACGAGCTGTAGAGAGTATGTATAAAGCATAAGTCTTAGCCATCGTAGGACCTGTAATCAATATAGGATCCATATCTCTTTTTTGAGTCACGATGCTGCTCACACGAGCTATCAAGGACTTGCAACATATACAGTACCCCAACCATCGTGTTGGTACTATTTCAACGGCATAAAGCCTACTATCTCTTGCGTTTCATTTCTTTGATCATCTTCAATACTGACTGATTCAAATTTGTTTAACATTGACAATATATATACAAAGAATATTAAGTAAGATTTACATTACGAACTTACTTGACTAGATTGTAGTTTAGGAAAGACTTTAGGTACTAATTCGCTAATTTTCCTTTTCCACGGTCTATAGCATGATCGTAGTCTACATTCATAAATCATTCAATTCCCACATTAAGTCACATAACTTAATCATTCAACACAATTTAGTCCTTTTTTAGGAAAATTACGATTTTACCCCTAATAGTTTCCTTTTATTCAATCTATTTCTTTCAACACAAAACATGCAAAAATAACCATTCTCTCACACAACTAACCATAGCCGAATTCTCTTGGGTGTCTATCCAACCCATTCACACATTTATTTTCACAACAATACATGTAATTTCACCATTTTCACACTTTAGTCCTTAAACCTAATTTCATCAAAAAATCACTTTACAAAAAGATTTAGCCCAAGTATGAAACACTCAAATACTTCAAAAGCTTTCAAAAACAAGCAATTTCAACAATGGTCAATTTTCTAACATTTGACAGATTCACAAATTAGTCATTGCATAAGGTAGATTAAGCTAATACGAACTCAAAAACATAAAAATTATTAAAAACTATCAAGGTTTGCTTACCCAAATCAAAGCTTAAAGATTGGAAATGAAAACCCTAAGTCTTTCCTCCCTTTTGTCGTTTGAAGAAGAAAGAAGAAGAAAATGTGATGAAATTCAATTTCTTTTCTTTTAATTTCATATATATAGTAATGACATTTTTGTAATTTTTAAGATTTCCACCATTAAGCCTTAATTAATCATTTTTTTAAACTTAATTAAATCTATTTACACTTAATATAAACCATACCAATCTACTAACTAATACTCCTTTGGTTAATTTACTCATTTGGTCCTTATAACTTCACATCTATACCTTTGCACCTATTACGATTTAGTCTTTCCTATTCAATTAACTATCTAATCAATAAAATTTCTGAATCAAAATTTAATATGATGCATACAACACCATAACTATTAAAAATAAATAAATTTATGACTTGACTCATCGGATTTGTGATTCTGAAATCACTGTTTCTGACACCACTGAAAATCAGGTTGTTACACACGTAATCTTTGCTTTCCAATTCTAATAATTTAAAACGAGGTGGTGGATTAAATATCCTCAATTTAGCTTTCAGCAAAGCTAAGTTTCCCCTCTTCATCACTTAGAGGGTCTGTCAGCAAAATCTTTTCTAAAGGATCTTCAACATAGTGTAAATCCTCTTTAATGATTAACTCTTCTAACTCAAAAACTGCAGAACAGACATCAACTACATCAGGAAATCTCATCGATTTTAAAACATTAAACGTCACTTGGTAATCCTGAATCAAGGTCCTTCCTGTTGCTTGGAATGGTCTTCCTAAGATGATTGACAATTCTTTATTTGCTTTCAAGTCTAAAATGACAAAGTCAACAGGAAAAATGAACTTATCAACACGAACCAATACATCCTCAATTTTTCCTTTTGGATATGTTATAGATCGATCGGCTAACTAAAGTGTAACTATAGTTGGTCTAACTTCATCTATCCCAACTTTCTGAATATCGACATGGACATTAAGTTAATACTTATATCCAAATTGCATAGTGCTTTACCACAATAAGTTGCTCTAATGTTTTATTGTATGGTAAAACATCTAGGATCTTTCAAATTTGGGGGTAGTTTATCTTGAAGATATGCACTGCATTCCTTCGTTAAGGCTACTATCTAAAATTCTCTAAGTCTTTACTTTTTGGATAGAATGTCCTTCATGAACTTGACATAATTCTGCATTTGCTTAAGTGATTTTACCAACAGATGTTGATATGAAGTTTCTTGAGTACTTCTAGGAACTTCTTGAATTGGACTTCCTACTTCTGCTTTTGAAGTCTTTGAGGGTAGGGTGACGGAGGATTTCTAACTTTAACTGGCTGCTTCTGCTTCTGTGTCACTTCTGCATCTAATTGGGTCATTAGATAATCTGACTTAACTGGTTTTAAAGTTTCTCTTTGAACATTCACCACTTTTGGTTCTAGTAAAACTGGTTCTAGTTCAATTGGTTCTGGCAAATTTGATCCTGGTTTTGATAAAACTAGAGTTTCAACACTTGGTTGAACTTTAACTGATTCTTGAGCATCATTTTACTCTTCTTCAACTTTAATAATGTTGGGCTGCAACATCTTTCCACTACTCAATGTTAACGCTTTACAATGTTCCTTCCTCGAATTTCTCGGATTCTCCGTATCACTCAGCAAAGCACCTTGTGGACGGTTCTTCAGTTCAGTGACAAGTTGCCCCACTTGATTCTCCAAATTCCTTAGAGTTGCATCATTCTTAGCCATATATGCCTTTAATAAACTCTCTAAGCTATTGGAAGATTTTGCTTGTTGTGGCTTCTAAACTTACTGAGTAAATCCTCGTGGCTAGGTCGATCTCGGTTGAGCATAAGTGTTACTAGGTCCAGCTCCTTGATTACTCCATGAGAAATTAGGGTGATTTTGCCAAGATGGATTGTAAAAGTTTGACTGCAATCCTTGCCTTCCTCGGTTTTGGTTCTAATTGCCCATGTGATACATAGATTCTAGATTTGATGGACATTCCTCAAACATATGCCCTTCTCTATAATAGACACAAGCTATGTTCTTGAATTGATTAGGTGACTGAGCTGCACCATTATTAAACCCATTAGTAGTAAGATTCTTAAGCATTGAGGACATCGATAATACCTGAGCTGCAAGTGATGTAAGTGGATCAATATCATGAATTCCTGTAACTCATCTTCCTGAGTTTGCTTTATTAGTTGGCCATTGGTAATTTTTGCTTGCGATCCTCTCTATAATTTCGTAAGCCTCATTGTAAGACTTAGAAAGAATGCTCCATTAGCGAAAGCGTCTACTACCATCCTTGTATGTGAATTAAGATTGTTATAGAACATCTCTAATTGGATTAAATGAGCAATTCCATAATGAGGACATTTCCTTAACAACTCTTTGAATCTTTCCCATGCCTCATACAAAGATTCATCATCCATCTATTAGAAAGTAGTGATTTCACTCCTCAGCTTAGCATTTTTGCTTGGAGGGAAATATTTCCTATGGAATCGTTCAGCTAACTCTTGTCATGTTGTAACAGAATTTGGTGGTAGCAAGTTCAACCAGGCTCTAGCTCTATCCCTTAGTGAAAATGGGAACAACTTCAATCGAAGTGCATCTTTTGACACTCTGGCCATCTTGAAAGAATCGCTAACCTCCATGAATAATCTCAAATGAAGATGAGGGTCTTCTGTAGGCATTTTATTGAATTGGCCTATTGTCTGAAGCATCTGAAACATCACTAGCTTTAGTTTGAATTGTTGTGCCTCGATATCAGGTCTCCTAATTCCCAAATTAAGCTCGTGGAATAAAGGTATTGCATATTGTCTCAAGGCTCTATCCCTATCATCAGAAATAAGGATAGGATTCTGAGCATGGTCAGCTCCATGTCCTTGATTCAGGTTCTCGAAGTTCAGCTCTTTTGTCCTTCTTTGAGATGCTTGTCTTCTTCTCTGTCGAAAAGTTTGTTCAATTTCAAGGTCCATTGGAAGTAAGTCGATAATTCGGTCAATACTCATAAACACCTGAAATAATAAAAAAGAATAAGTTAGTAATTAGATAAATAAATAAACCAAAATGTAAATTAAATAATTTCATAAATAATTTTTTACAATCCCCGGCAATGGCGCCAAAAACTTGGAACGATGAAACAGTGCAAGTGTACATAATCGTATTAAAGTAATAAAGTGACAAGTAAATATCGAGTATCGTACCCATAGGGATTATGCTATGAAAAGTATTTATGAAATATTTAGTTAACAAATTGGTCAAACACAAGATAATATTTGAGAGGGATATTAACCTAAGTATTCTAAACTAATTAAGCTAAGTTAAACTAAGACTAAATTATATTCCTGTGCACGATTTCTAAAGGTTTAATCAATATGACATAAATGTGTTAGGTTAATTGCTATAAAAGCTTAATTAAATATAAACCATGTTCATGCTAGTTATGAATTAAGATTCACGAAAACCCAGTATATTGCTAATTTATGAATAACATCACTTACAAGGATCAGTTTATCTCTTGAACATACACCTATGCCAATATGACTGACTAAACAAACCTTTGATAAGTTAATGTGTTATAACACA
Organism: Kokia cookei; assembly: GCA_039519145.1. Classification (NCBI taxonomy): domain Eukaryota; kingdom Viridiplantae; phylum Streptophyta; class Magnoliopsida; order Malvales; family Malvaceae; genus Kokia; species Kokia cookei. The sequence continues at coordinate 22,672,120 of CM076907.1, forward strand.
TACGTACATTAAGAAATTAATCTATCTCTTGAACTTACACCTATTGTAACACCTAAAACCCAAAACCGTCGCGGGTCAGGGTCCCGGTGTCATACTGTTCATCTTTTATTATCATTTCATTCAATCTTATTTTAATAAAGATGTGCACCCAACACATCATCAATCGAGTATAATCACAAATCAACAAGGGCAAAAAAGTCATTTTCATGATTTTTGGAGACTTACCGATTCTTGTTGGACAAGTATCGGTAGTTGTCAAGTTAGAAAACAGTTCTAAAATAGTGCAGAGTTCTACCGATACTCGAGATGGTTCTATCGATACATGTGACATAACTATCGAAACAAATCATGCTTCTACCGATACTAAAAACTTCAGAGAGTTAAAAGTTCTACCCTACAACTTCTACAAAAAAAGTTCACAAACTACTGATACTTCTATGAGTAGAAATACCGATACTTATCTTGCATCTACCTAAACAACACAAGTAAGTAACCTACATCTCACTTCCTTTGTACTTCTACCGATACAAGCAAGAATACTACCGAAACAAGTATGCAGATGTCAAATATATACATAAATTTCTAAGCTTGCACAATAGTCTATAACATTTACCAATTTCTCAAAATCATACCTACATAGACATTTCATATTGGTATTTAATCTTCACATAACAACAAAGAATACATATTGAAACATACCAAGCTATTTAAACATTACACCAAAACAACTCAAGTAACACAATCCTAATATATGCCATATAAGCCAAGTGATATAAAGACTAACGAACGAGCTCCCGGGATAGTGTGATTTTTCTTAAGGATCCGAACTTTAATAGCAAATGAATCGACAAAACAGTAAGCATATACACAGCTAAGCTTACGAAGCTTAGTAAGTTCGTAAGAACAAATAACTTACAAAATAACATATTCGATTATGGAAAGAGTAATAAACTATCATCGTTATCCCGTGGCATTAACATCAGGTTGATCTCACTAAGTCTTCAAGAAATTTAGCTCATACGAACCCAGACAAAATTAGCCCATACGAGCCCAGATAGGTTAGCTCTAACGAGCCCAGATAAGTTAGCTCATTCGAGCCTAGACAGAGTTCAACCAGTATATGATGCTGCTCACACAAGCTGATGAGAATCTACATCATATGCAGAAACTCAACCATCGATACGGTCTAGAATTACCCACTCATGATACGTCTCACACAAGCTGATAAGAATCCAAACCGTATGTAGAAACACAGCTATCGTAGGGATCTATATAATCAGTATTCAGTATTCATCCTGAATCTATCGACTCACGATGCTGCTCACACAAGCTGTCAGGAAACTGCAACATATGCAGGATCCAGCCATCACATCGATACAAATCATCGGCCCAAGGCCTAATGTCTCCTTTCTTCATTCCTGTCTCAAATTTCTCAAATATCCAACATATTTAATTTGCTACAATAATAATCGAAAATAAAATGGATTATAACAGCATATAAAATATCAATACGAACTTACAGGACTGATTTGCAGTAATTGTCAAAGTACAGTGATAATTCCATAATTTTCTCCTTACTTCGATTTTCAACCCATTCTTAATCTATAATAATAATTTCATTTAATTAACTAATTCAGCAGTAAAATAAACTTATTTTATGCAATTAAGTCCTTTTTACATTTCACAAAATTGCCCTTAACTTTTCACTTTTATTCAATTTAGTCCCTTAGCTCAAAACTTGCAAATTAACTATTTTTTAAACAAAATCAAGTTCATCCGAATACTATAGTACTTCAATATTACCCATTTTCGCAATTATTTCACCTTAAGTCCTTGCAAATTTATCACTTTAACATTTTAGTCCTTAAATATTAAAATCATCAAAAACTACTTTACAAAATAATCAAATCCAACAACCAAGCTTATAAATCTTCCATAATCTTTCAAGAACAACCTTATTCATCAATGGAAAATTTTAACCTCAAAATTTTGTCCCCTTAGGAAATTTTGTCCTCAAAATTTTTAATTTAGTAGTTCTTGCTTATTTAGAAGTTTTCATATACAATAGAAAAATCTTTTACTCGAGCTTACTCAAACTCATCTCTTAACTTTACTTACCAAGAAAATCAACCTTACTAAACCAAAACTCACCGTTGATAGTTTTCACATAAATTATTTCTCACACATAGCCTATAATACATTTCTCACACATTACGCATATACAGATTCTATTTGAAGTCTATCAGAATATCATCAATAATCATAATTACAACTACACCTAAATATCTAGATAAGATTGAACAATCTGATTCATCATATTCATAAATCAACAAAGACATTAGTTAATCTAGGCAATATTAATAGAATTCTTAATGATTATCTCAAGTTAAAAGAATTTTCAGCATCTCATATCTTTAACTAGAATTGAATAACTGAATCTTTATTAGCTTTTGGATACACTGTTACATCTCTTTTAACTTGTTGACTAAGTTTTTTATATGGAATATGAGATAATTACTTTTATCTTGAGTTTATTTAATTATCAAATTTAGACAGAAATCCCAAAAATCTTTCAGAAAACAGATTAAGAGACCCATTAACAAACGATACATAGTATCTGAAACAACTCTAATTACGATATCTGATTTTCCTGACCCAACCCTAATTAGTACATCAATATGATATTTCAGTCAATTCATTTCAATCTACAATTCACTACTGTATCATTTAAGTTAATTTATTCCCAGCATAATACCAAATTTATGAAATGATAGTAACATCAAATCGACAGAAAAGTTACAGTCACGAATTTTCAGCAGATAGTTTCGACATATCGGTTCTATCCCAATGGATTATGATTCAACATTAATCTCATTGGGTTGGAAAATTAACCCCTAACCATTATAAATATAACGCAATATATAAATAAATTAACTCAATCTTAATCTGTGCATACCCAATAAATAATATCAAAAGAATATACAATACTAGGAATAATATTTGGCATTGTCATTTTAGATCCATCATTACATCTTTAATCCAACTCTATTTACCTATACTCAGAGATGGCGGTTATAAAGTCACTCCTTGATTCAAATATTTATGAAACCAATATCCTATAACTTGCACCAGAATCAGTACTCAAATATTATTATTAACTCCATTAATTTCGTCACGTTCAGATTCAGATAACACCTTCAGAATCTACAAATAAACAAGAGTTAGATCGGATCAATCAATATCACACTATCACAAGTTTATGTGGCATGTACTTTCTAGACTTTATTCACACTACACTTAGTCCGAGAATCGACTAAACCAAAGCTTTGATACCACTAAATGTAACACTCGAAACCAGAAACGATAGTGGGTCACGGTGTCTTACTATTCATCAATAACTGTTCATCTTTTATTATTATTTTATTCAATCTTATTTTAATAAAGATGTGCACCCAACACATCATAAATCATCAATCGGTTATAATCACAACTCAACAAAGGCAAAAAAACTCATTTTCATGATTTTTGGAGACTTCTACTGGTTCCTATTGGACAAGTATCAGTAGTTGTCAAGTCAAAAAATAGTTCAAAAATAGTGCAAAGTTCTACCGATACTCGAGACGGTTCTACCGATACATGTGACACAATTATCGAAACAAATCATGCATCTACCGATACTAAAAACTTCAGAGAGTTAAGAAGTTCTACCCTACAACTTCTATCGATACAAGTTCATAAACTACCGATACTTCTATGAGTAGAACTACCGATACATATATTACATCTACCGAAACAACACAAGTCAGTAACCTACATCTCACTTCCTTTGTACTTCTACTGATACAAGCAAGAATACTATCGGAATAAGTATACAGATGTCAAATATATACATAAATTTCTAAGTTTGAACAATAGTCTACAACATTTACCAATTTCTCAAAATCATACCTACGTAGACATTTCATATTGGTATTTAATTCTTCACATAACAACAAAGAATACATATCGAAACATTCATCAAAATGCTACCATGCTATTTAATCATTACACGAAAACAATTCAAGTAACACAATCCTAATACATGCCTTATAAGCCAAGTAATATTTCTCGGGATAGTGTGATTTTTCTCGAGGATTCGATCTTCAGTAACAGATGAATCTACAAAATAGTAAACAAATACACAGGTAAGCTTACAAAGCTTTGTAAGTTCGTAAGAACAATTAACTTACAGAATAACATATTCGATTACAAAAAGAGTAATAAAGTATCTTCGTTATCCCATGGCATTAGCATCAGGTTGATCTCACTGAGTCTTTCAGAAGTTAGCTCATACGAGCCAGAATAAAATTAGCCCATACGAGCCCAGATAGGTTAGCTCTTACGAGCCCAAATAAGTTAGCTCATTTGAGCCCAAACAGAGTTTAACTAGTATATAATGCTGCTCACACAAGCTGATGAGAATCCGCAACATATACAGAAACTCAGCCATCGATACGGTCTAGAATTACGCACTCACGATACTGCTCACACAAGCTTATGAGAATCCATAACGTATGTAGAAACTCAACCATCGTAGGGGTCCAAATAATCAGTATTTAGTATTCATCTTGAATCTACCGACTCACGATGCTGCTCACACAAGCTGTCAGGAAACTGCAACATATGCTAGATCCCATCCATTGCGTCAATACAGATCATCGGCCCAAGCCCTAACGTCTCCTTTCTTCATTCCTACCTCAAAATTTTCAAAGTATCCAACATATTTAATTTGCTACAATAATAATCAAAAATAAAAGAAATTATAACAACATACAAACTATCAATACGAACTTACAAGATTGATTTGTAGTAATCGTCAAAGTACAGTGACAATTCCATAATTTTCCCCTTGCTACGATTTTCAACCCACTCTTGATCTATAATAATAATTTCATTTAATTAACTAATTAAGCAATAAAGTAAATTTATTTTATGCAATTAAGTCTTTTTTGACATTTTACAAAATTCCCCTTAACTTTTCACTTTTATTCAATTTAGTCCCATAGCTCAAAACTTGCAAATTAACTATTTTTAAACAAAATCAAGTTCATCTGAATACTATAGTACTTCAATACAACCCACTTTCGCAATTATTTCACCTTAAGTCCTTGTAAATTTATCACTTTCACATTTTAGTCCTTAAACATAAAATCATCAAAAACTACTTTATAAAATAATCAAATCTAACAACCAAGCTTATAAATCTTCCATAATCTTTCAAGAACAAGCTTATTTATCAATGGAAAATTTTATAACAGTCGAAAAAATCACAAATTAGTCCTTGAGCTAGCTAGATTAAGTTAATACGGACTCAAAAGCATAAAAATTACTAAAAACAGACGAAGTTTACTCACCCAATCGAAGACACCAAGTTTGGACGATGGTTTTCTCTTCTCCAACCTCGGGTTTCAACTTTACAAGCTAAAAGAAAGGAAGAAAATGACTTTTCATCCTTTTAATTTTAGCTTAAATTAATTTGTTTATAAATTTACCAATTTACCCTTTGTTCACACTTAATTTCAACCAAAATTTAAGCCAAGTTTGTCCACTCAAGTTACTAATGGTTACATTACAATTTAAGTACCTTGACTTACCTTTCAATTAAAAGAATTCAACTTTTGTACCTTTTACGATTTAATCCTTTTTATTTAATTAACTACCTAAACGATAGAATTTCTTAACCAAAATTTAATACTATACTAATGACCTCGTAAATATTAAATAATTAATATTTACAGTCTAACATATTGAATTTGTGGCCTCGAAACCACCATTCTCGTGTATACTAAATTAAACTAATTAGTAAATCCTCATTTTATTAGGATTTAATTGTAATTTACCAAAATCTAATGAGTTTCATATCATTTCTATTATTAGGTTATTTAAAGAGAGTCCAATTTCATATTTGGTCCTTTAATTATATTAAATTTCGATTAAACAAATTTGTTTTCAATTGACTCCTAAACTAATTACGACTAAATGAATAAATAACCCCAAAGTTAATGGAATCAATCATATCCACCAGCGCTTGGACTTTTTGACCATGGTTTAATTACCATTTTGGCCCGTTTACAATTTTTAATCAATGACAATTAACTTTTACCTCTTTTACAATTTACTCCTTTTTCATTAGTTAAGCAATTAAGCATCAAAATCACCGAACCAAACTTCATTTCACATATAATAAGAATTTGTAAATATTTAAGAAAATTATTTACGACCTTTAATTTCAGAAACAAGGTCCCGATACCTAATTTTCTAAAACCACTTGACTTTTGAACCAAACCACTTACTAACTTTTAATTCAATAATTTAAATTCGTCGATTCAAATTTCCATATAAAATTATTATTGACTTATTTAATTTAAACACTCATTATAAAAATTTTCCCATCGGGTTTGTGGTTCTCAAAACCACTGTTTTCGACACCACTGAAAAACAAGCTATTACAACTCTCCCCCCATAAGAAATTTTGTCCTCGAAATTTTTAGTTTTGTAGTTCCTTCTTATTCAGAAGTTTTCATATACAATAGAAAAATCTTTTACCCGAGCTTACTCAAACCCATCTGTCAACTTTACTTACTAAGAAAATCAACCTTACTAAACCAAAACTCACCGTTGATAGTTTTAACATAAATTATTTCTCACACGCCTATAATACATTTCTCACAGATTACGCATATACAAAGTCTATTTGAAGTCTATCAGAATAACATCAATAATCATAATTATGTCTGTATCTAAATATCTAGATAAGATTGAACAATCTGATTTATCATATTCATAAATCAATAGAGACATTAGTTAATCTAGGAAATATTATTAGAATTCTTAATGATTATCTCAAGTTCATGGAATTTTCAGCATCTCATATTTTTAACTAGAACTGAATAACTGAATCTTTATTAACTTTCAGACACACTATTACATCTCTTTTAACTTGTTAACTAAGTTTTTTATATGGAATATGAGATAATTACTTTTATCCTGAGTTTATTTTATTATCAGATTTAGACAGAAATCCCAAAAATCATTTAGAAAACAGATTAAGAGACCCATTAACAAACGATACATAGTATCTGAAACAACCTTGATTATGCTATTTGATTTTCCTAGCCCAACCCTAATCTGTACATCAGTATGATATTTCAGTCAATTCATTTCAATCTACAATTCACTACTGTATCATATAACTTAACTTAATTTATTCGCAGAATAATACCAAATTTATGAATTGATAGTAACATCAAATCGACAGAAAAATTACAGTCTCGAATTTTCAGTAGATAGTTTCGACATACCGGTTCTATCCCAACGGATTATGATTCAACATTAATCTCATTGGGTTGGAAAATTAACCCCTATCCATTATTAATATAACGCAATATAAAAATAATTTAACTCAATCTTAATCAGTGCATACCCAATAAATAATATTGACAGAATATACAATACCAGGAATAATATTTGGCACTATCATTTCAGATCCATCATTACGCCTTTAATCCCACTCTATTTACCTATACTCAGAGATAGCGGTTATAAAGCCACTCCTTGTTTCAAATATTTTTGAAACCTATATACTATAGCTTGCACTAGAATCAGTAGTCAGATATTATTATTAACTTCATTAATTTCGTCACGTTTTAGATTCAGATAACACCTTTAGAATCTACAAATAAACAAAAGTTAGATCGGATCAAACAGCATCACACTATCACAGGTTTATGTGGCATGTACTTTTTAGACTTTATTCACACTACACTTAGTCCAAGAATCGACTAAATCGTACCTCTGATACCACTAAATGTAACACCCAAAACTCGAAACCGTTGCGAGTCAAGGTCCCGGTGTCTTACTGTTCATCTTTTATTATCATTTCATTCAATCTTATTTTAATAAAGATGTGCACCCAACACATCATAAATCATCAATCGATTACACAACTCAACAAGGGAAAAAAACTCATTTTCATGATTTTTGGAGACTTCTACCGTTTCCTGTTGGACAAGTATCAGTAGTTGTCAAGTCAGAAAATAGTTCATAAACAGTGACACAACTATAAAAACAAATCATGCTTCTAGCGATACTAAAAACTTCAGAGAGTTAAGAAGATCTACCCTACAACTTCTACAGATAGAAGTTCATAGACTATCGATACTTCTATGAGTAGAACTACCGATACTTATCTTGCATCTACCGAAACAACACAAGTCAATAACCTACATCTCACTTCCTTTGTACTTCTACTGATACAAGCAAGAATACTACTGAAATAAGTATGCAGATGTCAAATATATACATAAATTAAGTTTGCACAATAGTCTGCAACATTAGCCAATTTCTAAAAATCATACCTACATAGACACTTCATATTGGTATTTAATTCTTCACATAACAATAAAGAATACATATCGAAACATTCATCAAAATGTTACCATGCTATTTAACCATTAAACCAAAACAACTCAAGTAACACAATCCTAATTCATGCCATATAAGCCAAGTGATATAAAGACTACAGAACAAGCTCCTAGGATAGTGTGATTTTTCTTGAGGATTCGATCTTTAATAACAGACGAATCTACAAAACAGTAAACAGATACACAAGTAAGCTTATAAAGCTTAGTAAGTTCGTAAGAACAATCAACTTACAGAATAACATATTCGGTTACAGAAAGAGTAATAAACTTTCTTCGTTATCCCATGGCATTAGCATCAGGTTGATCTCACTGAGTCTTCCAGAAATTTAGCTCATACGAGCCAGAACAAAATTAGCCCATACGAGCCCAGATAGGTTGGCTCTTACGAGCCTAGATAAGTTAGCTCATTCGAACCCAGATAGAGTTTAAACAGTATACGATGCTGCTCACACAAGCTGATAAGAATCCGTAACATATGCAGAAACCCAACCATCGATACGGTCCAGAATTACCCACTCACGATTTTGCTCACACAAGCTGATGAGAATCCACAACGTATGTAGAAACTCAGCCATAGTAGGGGTCCATATAATTAGTATTCAGTATTCATCTTGAATCTATCGACACACGATGCTGCTCACACAAGCTATCAGGAAACTGCAACATATGCAGGATCCTAACCATCGAATCGATACAGATCACCAACCAAGGCCTAACGTCTCCTTTCTTCATTCCTGTCTCAAATTTCTTAAAGTATCTAGCATATTTAATTTTCTACAAAAATAATAAAAAATAAAAGGGATTATAACAACATATAAACTAACAATACGAACTTACAGGACTGATTTGCAGTAATCGTCAAAGTACAACGATAATTCTATAATTTTCTCCTTGCTTCGATTTTCAACCCATTCTAGATCTATAATAATAATTTCATTCAATTAACTAATTCAGCAGTAAAATAAACTTATTTTATGCATTTAAGTCCTTTTTTGACATTTTACAAAATTATCCTTAACTTTTCACTTTTATTCAATTTAGTCCCTTAGCTCAAAACTTGCAAATTAACCATTTGTAAAAAAAATCAAGTTCAGCCGAATACTGTAGTACTTCAATACCACCCACTTTTGTAATTATTTCACCTTAAGTCCTTGCAAATTTATCACTTTTACATTTTAGTCCTTAAACATTAAAATCATCAAAAACTACTTTACAAAATAATCAAATCTAATAACCAAGCTTATAAATCTTCCATAATCTTTCAAGAACAAGTTTATATATCAAAGGAAAAATTTATAACATTTGACAGAATCACAAATTAGTCCTTGAGCTAGCTAGATTAAGCTAATACGGACTTAAAAACATAAAAATTACTAAAAACGGACGAAATTTAGTCACCCAATCGAAGACACAAAGTTTGGACGATGGTTTTCTCTTCTCTAACTTAGGGTTTCAACTTTATAGGCTAAAAGAAAGGAAGAAGATGGCTTTTCATTCTTTTAGTTTTAGCTTAAATTCATTTGTTTATAAATTTACCAATTTACCCTTTGTTCACACCTAATTTCAACCAAAATTTAAACCAAGTTTGTCAACTCAAGTTACTAATGGTTATATTACCATTTAAGTACCTTGACTTACCTTTCAATTAATAGAATTCAACTTTTGTACTTTTTACGATTTAATCCTTTTTACGTAATTAACTACCTAAACGGTAGAATTTCTTAACCAAAATTTAATAGTATACTAATGATCTCGTAAATATTAAATAATTAATATTTACTGTCTAACACATCGAATTTGTGGCCTCGAAACCACCATTCCTGAGTATACTAAATTAAACTAATTCTTAAATCCTCATTTTATTAGGATTTAATTGTAATTTACCAAAATCTAATGAGTTTCATACCATTTCTTTTATTAGGCCATTTAAAGAGAGTCCAATTTCATATTTGGTCCTTTAATTATATTAAATTTTGATTAAACAAACTTGTTTTCGATTTAGTCCTAAAATAATTAGGACTAAATGAATTAATAACCCCAAAGTTAATGGAATCAATCATATCCACCACCGCTTGGACTTTTTGACCATGGTTTAATTACCATTTTGGCCCCTTTACTATTTTTAATCAATAGCAATTAACTTTTACCTCTTTTACAATTTACTACTTTTTCTTTAATTAAGCAATTAATTATCAAAATTACCCAACCAAACTTCAATTCACAAATAATAAGACTTTGTAAATATTTAATAAAAATATTTACGACCTTTAATTTCAAAAAAGAGGTCCCGATATCTCATTTTCTAAAACCACTTACTAACTTTTAATTCAATAATTAAAATTCGTCAATTGAAAATTTCGTATAAAATTATTATTGACTTATTTAATTTAAACACTCATTATAAAAATTTTCCTGTCGGGTTTGTGGTTCCTAAAACCACTATTTTCGACACTACTGGAAAACGGGCTATTACACCTATGCCAATACGACCGACTAAATTAATATTCATAAGCATGTAAAGGTTCAAGTGAGGTAACAACATACACCTATATTGAAATAGTTTAATCACAAAAAACCTACAAGTTATGCAAGACTAGTATTGTCCAATACATCACAATTTTAACCCTCAGCTTCCTTAAAGGATTAAGCATGCATAGATTAAATAGTATGTTTATTAATCACAAATTCAACACGCTTAAATGATTAATTCAATAGTTATATCACAAGGGTAATGCAATAATAACTTAGGCATGATAATATTTAATTAAACAAGATATTCAGCGCTAATAACAACATAAACATGATTAAATATAAACAAGCAATTAGATACAATCAACCCAACACTTGGAGAATTTAAGTTATTTTAATTACAGAATTAATAGCATTCATAATAGCATTCATCATATAACAAACAAGAATCTAAAAATATGAGAAAAAGAATAGGATTAAAATCCAAAAATTTCTCAAGAACTACTTCCGCATTCTTTGTCGTTCTTGCTTGAATCTTCCCAGATCGAGGTCTCTAATGAACACTCAACAAAGGCTATGTGTAACACCCAAAATTTGAACATCGTCATCGGTTAGGATTTTTGGTGTTTTTACTGTTCATTTATCACTAATCATCTTATCGTAATATTATACAACGTTATTTATTAAAATATTTCACTTCACGTGTTACACATCGTCATTTAAACATAACCACAATTCAACAAGGGTAAAAATGACATTTCCAACATTTTGGGAGGCTTCTACTGGTACCTGAAGGTCAAGTACTAGTAGTAGCCCTGTAATTAAACAATTCTAAAATGGTACAGATTTCTACCGATACTTGTGCTAGATCTACCGATACAAGTATAATTTCTACCGATACATGTCATGCAACTACCGATACTAAAGACTCCAAAGAGCTATAATTCTCACCCTACAACTTTTATCGAAACAAGTATGCAAACTACCGATACGTTTATGCATATAACTACCAATACTCACAATTCAACTACCGATACATCTTAAGTCAGTGAAAAATCTCTCTCCTACCCTGTACTTCTACTGAAACATACATGAGATCTACCGAAACAAGTATGCAAAATCTCAAGACTTATACCAAACACAAGTTCATTAATCTTCATTCGTACACAACTTTAAATATGCATTTAAGTCAACGCAAGTACATGATTTTTATGTCAAAACAATGTACTTAAGTCTACTTTCAACATTTCATCAAACATAGCAAGGGTTTTCACAAACTCATTATACATAAGCAAAAAGAGACATCATCCTAGTACATGCCATATAACCAAGTGATGTAAAAATCTACCGAACAACTCCAGGATATTGTGATGCTTCAAGATGATCCGATCTCCGAACAGCAAAATTGAATCTACAAAACAAAAGCAAATCCATAGGTAAGCACTTTAAGGCTTAGTAAGTTCATAAAGTTAAATAGATTTATCAAACTTCAAGAGTCATAAAAATCTAATTAACCGAATGGAATACTGTGTACATTCGAGGTAAGTTTCAACTCGCATTTGATACTCACGATGACTCAAAGTCATCGAACCCTTAATTCGCTTGGGACTCATTTCATTTAAAACTCACAAAAACATATAGTCGTCGGACCTCCTGTTCCGTAAAGGAATTCAAGTACTCATGATGACACTTAGTCATCGGACCTAACCATCCGTAAAGGATTCATATACTCACGATGACACTTAGCCAGCGGACCTTATAATCCATAAAGGATTATTTACTCATGATGACACTTAGTCATCGGACCTCATAATCTGTAAAGAATTCATTTACTCAAAATGACACTTAGTCATCAGACCTCATAATCCGTAAATGATTCATTTACTCACAATGACACTTAATCATTGGACCCTTTTCATTTATAGCTCAAATCCTGTTGCCTTTCTTTTTATTTATTCTCATCTTCCAACTTTCGATCATCATTTCAATTCACTACAATGGTTTACAGTACAAGAATATGAAATTCAAATTAGAATTTAACCATACGAACTTACCGGATTGGATTGCGGTTGTGAATGGATTCTAGGGACTACTCTACTAATTTTCTTTTTTCTCGATCCGTGGCACGGTCGTAGTCTACATTCACAAATCATTTCATTTCTCACATTAAAACACACAACCAATTAATTTAACACAATGTACTCCTTTTTGGTAAAATTATGATTTTACCCCTAATACTTCCCTTTTATTCGATCTAGTCTTTTCAACACAAAACATGCAAAATAACCATTTCCTTTCTAAACCTTTAGCAGCCGAAAGTTCCAAGTCCTCACACAAGTCCCTAAATTTCATTTATTTCATATCAAGTACACCAAATTTCATCATTTTAACATTTTAGTCCTTAAACCCTAATTTCATCAAAAATCACTTTACCAAAATATCAAACCCAATCATCAAGGATACAAATCCATCAAAAACTTTCAAGAGAAAACATATTGAACAATGGCAAGATTTATAACATTTGATAGATTTACAAATTGGTCCTTGAGTTAGCTAAATTAAGCTAATACGGACTCAAAAACATAAAAATTACTAAAAACGGACGAAGTTTACTTACTAAAATCGAAGCTCAATGTCTAACAATGGAAACCCTAATTTTTCCTAAGCACGCCATGAGGAAGAAGATGAAAATAAGAGAATTTTCATCTTTCTTTCTTTTAATTTTTACTTATATACAAGAGCATTTTTGTAAATCTATAAGCTTTTATAATTAACCTAATTAATCCACTTTAACCTTAATTAACTCACTTTTAAGCACTTAAACATCATAACAATCCACTCACTTAACCACTATTAGCTAATTTTCTTATTTGATCCTTCTAATTAAATAATTCTTCCTTTGCACCTTTCTTAATTTAATCCTTTTTACTAGTAACTATGTAAATGATAAAATATTTTAACCAAAATTTAATACCATGATATTAATATCATAAATATTAAATAAATAATATTACAACTCGACTCATCAGAGTTGTGATCCCGAAATCACTGTTTCCAACACCACTAAAAATGAGGCAGTTACAACTCTCCCCCCTTAGGGAAATTTTTTACCAGTGAACAGAGTAGGGTATTGTGATTTCATCGAAGACTTTGATTCCCATGTAGCTTCTTCGAGCCCGTGTCGGTTCCATAGAACTTTTACCAATGGTACCCTTCTGTTTCACAGTTCTTTTACTTGCGAGCCAGAATCTTTATCGGTTCTTCGGAATACGACAAATCTGGTTGTATTTCAACCTTACAAGGTATAATCACATATGAAAGATCTGACATGTACCGTCTCAGCATCGAAACGTGAAACACATTATGAATCTTCTCTAATTCCAATGGTAAAGCCATCTTATATGCCAAGGACCAACTTGTTCAATTATCTCATACGACCCGATAAACCGTGGACTGAACTTTCCTTTTCTGCCAAACCTTAGAACTTTCTTCTAAGGTGAAACTCTCAAGAAGACCCGGTCTCCCACTGTAAATTCTATATCTTTCCTTTTAAGATCTACATAAGACTTTTGTCGATCAGATGTTGACTTCAAACAGTCGCAGATCACCCGTACCTTTTCTTCGGTCTCACGAATCAAGTCAGCACCAACTAACTTGTTTTCACTCAACTCTGACCAATACACAGGTGTTCTGCATTTCCTACCCAATAATGCTCCAAACAAGGCCATTTTGATACTAGTCTAATAGTTGTTGTTATATGCAAACTCTAACAATGGTAGATACCTTTCCCAGCTACCCTCAAATTCAAGTATATAGCACCGTAGCATATCTTCAAGGATCTGTATCACCCGTTCTGACTGACCATCTATCTGCGGATTATATGCAATACTGAAATTTAGTCTGGTTCCTAAAGCTTCATGCAACTTACCTCAAAACCTTGAGGTAAAACATGGCTCTCTATCAGATATAATAGATGCCAGTACTCCATGTATTCGTACTATCTCAGATACATACAATTCAGCCAACTTCTCTAGTGGAAAATTCACTCGGATAGGAATAAAGTGAGCTGATTTCATCAATCTATCCATTATAACCCAAATCGAGTCTTTCTTCCTCAACATCACAGGTAATCCTGTAACAAAATTCATAGTGACCTGTTCCCATTTCCACTCGAGAATCATAATAGGCTGCAACAGTCCAAACGATACTTGGTATTCAGATTTTACTTGCTGACACACCAAACATCTAGTCACAAACTCTAAGACTTCTCGTTTCATACCCAGCCACCAAGATATCTTCTTCAGGTCGTTATACATTTTCACGCTTCCCAAATGAATGGAGTAAGTATTATTATGAGCCTCTGACAGAATGTCTTGTCTTAAGTCAGAATTATCAGGAATGCATACTCTGCCCCAAAAGTACAACATACCATAATCATCTGTAGTAAATTTAGTAGTTGCATCATTATGCATCTGTTCCCTCTTAGCCTTAAGCTTTGAGTCATCTTTTTGCAATTCTCGTATCCGCTGTAAGAATAACGATTTCATCCAAAGTTCTACTGTAATAGAACCATCACCCTCAAGTGACAAATGAGCATTCATTTCTCTCAAAGCAAATAATGATTTTCGACTCAAAGCATCAGCAACAACATTAGCCTTCCTTGGATGGTATTCAATTACCAAATCATAGTCTTTCAATAATTCCAACCATCGACGTTGCATCAAATTTAGTTCCTTCTAAGTCATCAGATACCTTAAACTTTTATGATTTGTGAATATGTGACATTTCTCCTCGTATAAATAATGTTGCTAGATAGTTCCGTTCATGCAGTTTTAATTATCGAGAGGCATAAGCTATTACCTATCCTGTTTGCATCAATACATAACCCAGACCATTTAGAGATGCATCACTATATACTACAAACACTTTACCCGTTTCAGGTTGTGTCAGAATCGGAGCTTCTGTCAATAATTTCTTCAACTGATCAAAACTCTGCTGACACTTTTTTTACCACACAAACTGAATATTCTTCTATAGTAATTTCTTCATCGGTAGGGCTACAATGGAGAAATTTCTCACGAACCGATAAAATAGCTTGCCAATCCTAGGAAACTATGTACCTCAAAAACATTTTTAGGTACCTTCCAATTGAGAATAGCCGACACTTTACTTGGATCAACCCAAATCACCTTCAATGATACCACATGGCCCAGAACTCCTACTTCTCAGAGCCAGAACTCGCACTTGCTGAATTTTGCATACAACTGCTTTTCTCACATTATTTACAAAACTTCCCTCAAATGTTGAACATGCTCTATCTCTTACTTGGAATAAATCAATATATCATTAATGCACACCATTATGAATCTGTCCAGCTGAGGTTTAAAAACCCAGTTCATCAAATCCATAAATTCTGCAGGAGCGTCAGTTAACCCAAACGACATTACTAAAAACTCATAATACCCGTATCTAGTTCTGAATGTTCTATTCTGCACATCACCGTCTTTTGCTCGCATCTGATAATAACTTGATCGGAGATCTATTTTAGAAAAGACGGTCGTACCTCTCAACTGATCAAACAACTCATTAATACGAGGCAACGGGTATTTATTCTTGATTGTTACCTTGTTTAGCTGTCTGTAGTCTATACATATTCTCATCTGTCCATCTTTCTTTTCACAAACAATACTGATGCACCCCAAGGTGATATGCTCGATCAGATAAAGCCCTTGTCCAACAACTCTTGTAATTGTGCCTTTAACTCTTTAAATTCAGGGGTGCCATCCTGTACAGCAGAATCAAAATCGATGCGGTTCCAACTACTAAATCAATGCCAAACTCTACTTCTCTGATCAGCGGTAAATCCGGTAACTCCTTTGGAAACACATCTGTAAATTCCTTGATAATTGGCACTTGTTCTAACTCTGTTCTCGTACTCCGAGCATCAAGTATATGAGAAAAAAATGCTTCACAACCTTTACGAACCATTTTCTGTGCTAATAAAGACGAGATTATTCTGGTGCCACTGTTTAACTTCGCAGACTCAACTATGATTACTTCCCCTATCAACCGTTTCAAGTCGATCTGTCTTCGTTTACAATTAACTACTGCATCATGCTTAGTTAACCAGTCCTTCCCCAAAATTAAGTCGAACTCAATAAATGGTAATAACATCAAATCAGCAGGGAACTTAGAGTCTCGAATTCTCAGTGGACATTTACAACATACCAAATTAACAATGACACTATGACCTAATGGGTTTATGACTTGTACGTCGAACTCAGTCGACTTAACAAATAATTTCTTTTCAATAGCTAATGCAGTACAAATATATGAATGAGTCGATCTCGGGTCAATCAATGCACACACAATATCATTAAAGAGATATAATATACCAATCACAACATCAAGAGCGGTAGCCTCTTCTCAGGCTCAAATGGCATAAGTTCGTGCAGGTGCTCGAGCCTCAGATCTAGCTACAGTGTCCTTGTTATCTTCGCGGTTTCCACCTGTACCGCTACTCTGCCTCTGACGTCTACTCTTTTGTGGTGTAGTAGGAGGATTTATACTCTGTTTCTCCTTTGCTTCAGATCTCATCGAGCAGTTCCTCAGAAAGTGATCTGCACTTTCGCATCGATAACATGTCTCTTTCATCTTGCAACACTCACCTGCATAGCTCCCCTTATATACCCACATATCGAGCTAGGTATATTACGAATGCTGGCTACACTGTCTGTAGCTCTTTTCTAGAATTTAGATTCCGGGGGTCCCGACTTACTCCTACTCAAAAATCTTGAAGAAATTGGGCCTGACTAGCTTCTTCTCTAAATTTTTTTGGCGGTGGCATAGAGAAAGTCCTGGCAATGTTTTTCTTTCCAGATTCTTGAAACCTCCTTTCTCTTTATCTCTTACTGTTGTAGATTTCTTCAATCTTTTGAGCTCTGTCCGTGAGCACTACCAGCGATCGAATTTCAGAACCAGCCACCATCATTCTAATTTCGTTGTTTAGCCCCTTTTCGAAATAGACACACATAGCTTCATCGGTTGGTACCACTTCACTGGCATACTTGCTAAGCTGCACAAACTCTCGTTCGTAATCTCCCACTGTTTATTTCCTTGTCTCAGTTCTAAAATTCCTTCTTCTTTCTATCCAAGTATCGCTTGCTAACATATTTCTTCTTAAATTCTGTTTGGAAGAAATCCCAAGTAACTTCGTTTTCAGGCATCATAGTCGCGATCATAGCCCACCAGTGGTAAGCTTCGTCCTTCAATAACGATGCGACACACCTTACATAGTCTTCAGGAAGGCAAGCCATCTCACTCAGGACTCTCAACATATTTTCCAACCAATATTCAACTCTAGAAGGATTGTCTCCTACACTACCTCGAAAATCTTCAGCTCTGTATTTCCTAACTCTATCTGTAAGGATGCGACGCCTCAATTCTACCACTGGAGGTGGCAGAGGCCTTTCTAGGGGTGCTACCAGTCGGGCACCTAGTTTTGTGACAGGAGGCATATGGGGTGGTGCCATCAGATTATTTCTCATGAATTATGTGAACCACTGTCCCATTAAACCAAAGAAAATATTCTTTGCTTCATTTTCTATCATCGGTAATATTGATGCACTATGACTAGCCCTAGAGTCATTAGTCGGAACATTGCAGTTTACCTTATTAGTTTCATTTTTTTAGAGTCAGACATCTTGTATTTATCTGTAAAAATTATAGTTAGATCGGATTCATTCATATCACACTATCACAGGTTCATACGGCACATACTTCTAAATCATCAAACACGACCAATATAGTCTAAGAAATGGCTAAACTATAAGCTCTAATATCACTAAATGTAACATCTAAAATTCGAACACCGTCATCAATTAGGATTTTTGATGTTTTACTATTCATTATCACTAATCATCTTATCGTAATATTATACAACTTTATTTATTAAAATATTTCATTTCATATGTTACACATCATCATTTAAACATAACCACAAATCAATAAGGGTAAAAATGAGATTTCCAGCATTTTGCAAGGCTTCTACGGATACCTGAAGGTTAGGTATCGGTAGTAGCCCTGTAATTAAACAATTCTAAAATGATGTAGATTTCTACCGATACCTGTGCTAGTTCTACTGATACAAGTATAATTTTTACCGATATATGTCATGCATCTACCGATACTAAAAACTCTAGAGAGCTATAATTCTCACCCTACAACTTCTACCTATACAAGTATGCAAACTACCGATACGTCTATGCATATAACTATCGATACTCACATTTCAACTACTGATACATCTCAAGTCAATGAACAATCTCTTTCCTACCTTGTACTTCTACCGAAGTATACATGAGATCTACCAACATAAGTATGCAAAATCTCAAGACTTATACCAAATACAAGTTCATTAATCTTCATTTATACACAACTTTAAGTATGCATTTAAGTCAACACAAGTACATTATTTTTATGTCTAAACAAGGTACTTAAGTCTACTTTCAACATTTCATCAAACATAGCAAGGTTTTTCACAAACTCATTATGCATAAGCAAAAAGAGACATCGTCCTAGTACATGTCATATAACCAAGTGATGTAAAAATCTACCGGACAACTTCGGGATATTGTGATGCTTCAAGATGATTCGATCTCCGAACAACAAAATTGAATCTACAAAACAAAAGCAAATCCACAGGTAATCACTTTAAGGCTTAGTAAGTCCATAAAGTTAAATAGATTTATCAAACTTCAAGAGTCATAAAAATCTAATTAATCGAATGAAATACTGTGTACATTCGAGGTAAGTTTCAACTTGTTTTTGGTACTCACGATGACACAAAGTCATCGGACCCTTAATTCGCTTGGGACTCATTTCATTTAAAACTCACAACGACATATAGTCGTCGGACCTCCTGTTTCGTAAAGGAATTCATGTACTCACGATGACACTTAGTCATCGCACCTCACCATCTGTAAAGGATTCATATACTCACGATGACACTTAGCCATCAGACCTTATAATCCGTAAAGGATTCATTTACTCACGATGACACTTAGTCATCGGACCTCATAATCCGTAAAGAATTCACTTACTCATACCAAGTACACCCTTCATCATTTTAACATTTTAATCCTTAAACCCTAATTTCGTCAAAAATCACTTTACGAAAATATCAAACGCAATTATCAAGGATACAAATCCATCAAAAACTTTCAAGAGAAAGCATATTGAACAATGGTAAGATTTATAACATTTGATAGATTTACAAATAGGTCCTTGAGCTAGCTAAATTAAGCTAATACGGACTCAAAAACATAAAAATTACTTAAAACGAATGAAGTTTACTTACTAAAATCGAAGCTCAAAGTCTAACAATGGAAACCCTAAGTTTTCCCAAGCTAGTCGTGAGGAAGAAGATGAAAATAAGAGAATTTTCATCTTTCTTTCTTTTAATTTTTACTTATATATACAGTGACATTTTTGTAAATTTATAAGCTTTTATAATTAACCTAATTAATCCACTTTAACCTTAATTAATCTCACTTTTAAGCACTTAAACATCATAACAATCCACTCACTTAACCACTATTGGCTAATTTGCTTATTTGATCCTTTTAATTAAATAATGCTTCCTTTGCACCTTTCGCAATTTAACCCTTTTTACTATTAACTATGTAATTGATAAAATCTTTTAACCAAAATTCAATATGATGATATTAACATCATAAATATTAAATAAATAATATTTACGACTCGACTCATCAGAGTTGTGATCTCGAAATCATTGTTTTTGACACCACTAAAAATCAAGCTATTTCATTATAGAAGGCTGAAGAACTACTATTTTCCAAGAGGAGAAATCGGCGAGGGAAAGGAAGGGAAATTATGATGGAAGGCTAGAGAGAATTAAAGAGAAAGAAGAGAAGATGTCAGTGAATTAGTGTGTTGAAGTGAGGGAATGAGGGGTGCATTTTTAGGTGGAGAAAAGGAGGAGTTGTGTGGCTATTTTTGGAAAATGAATATCAACCACACAACAACGTGTGGCCGACCATGTATAAGCAACTTTGACTTTTTCAAAGTTTGCTTAAAATTAGCTAGGGGTGAGAATATAAAACCATGAAAAGTGGAAGGGTTGGAATCTTATTTTGGGAAACTTCAAGGGTTGTTTTACAAGGTTGAAATGTTCAACATAATCAGATGAAAATGTTCAACACTTTGATGGCACATGGCTAGCCCAATTGCAGGTGGTTTGACCCTCAGTAGCATGCATCTCGAGCCACTTCAGCTTAGCCTTTATAATTAATTTTTAATCCAATTTAATTTGAATTAAAAATATAATTATAAACCATAATGTAGGTTCATATTAGACCGACCCTTGGCTTGAAAAATATTCTTCATAGTTTTTCACTAACTCGATGTAGAAATTCCCTCAACGGCGTATGCTATCAGTAGTGTCTACTAGGCCGATTTTCACCAACTGTGCAAATCTGTCGAAAAATCATCAAATTCATGCTCAATATTTATAAAAATAATTAAAAATCAATATGTTGATAATTTTAACACAAATTAAATATTTTATAAATAAATTATACTTTTTGACATTAATTACTCAAAATTTGCATGAAATTAAGTCAAAAAGGATATGAAAAAGTCTATATATTTTCATCATTCCATGAGGCCACAGACACATGTTCCTCATTTTGAACTCAAGCCAGTTATGTTCCAAATGTTGCAAACAGGTGGGCAATACAGTAGTATGGCAACTAAGGACCCAAGGCTACATTTGTGATTATTTCTTGAGGTCTGTGATTCATTTTCCCAGCAAGGTGTTCCTGATGATTCCCTAAGATTAAAGTTATTTCCAAACTCACCACGGGGTAGAGCGAGAGCATGGCTGAATGCTTGGCCATCTAGGACAATTCCTTCGTGGAATTACCTTTGCCAAAAATTTCTATTGAGGTATAATCCTCCTAATATTGATTGCGACTCTACATAACGATATCATTTCATTTAAGCAGGTAGAAGACAAAAGTCTATATAAAGATTGGCAGCGATTCAATGATTTATTGAGAAAATGACCAATGCACGATTTCCAACATTGGACACAAATGGAGATGCTCCTTAATGGACTAAATGCCCACACTCGAATGATAGTTGATGTGTCTGCTAACGAAATTTTGTTGGATAAATCCTACAATGAGGCATACGAGATACTATAAAGGATAGCCACCAACAATTATCAATATCCAACAACAAGGCTGGGAAGTGGCAAAAAAGCTTTAGGAGCAATGGAGCTTGATACCATGACATCACTTACAACCCAAGTATCCTCTCTAGCTAACATGATTAAAAACATGCAAAATTCCGTAGCAGCTAAAGAAGTAAAGATTGTAGAGACAATCTGTGTCTATTGCGGAGGCAATCACAAGTTGGAAGAATGCAATTTAAATACTGAACTCATGTGTTACGTGAACAACTTCAATCGCAACAACAATCCCTACTATAATACATACAACCCAGGTTGGAAGAACCATCTTAATTTCAGCTAGAACAACAAAAAGGGAGGAAGTCCAAAGAATATGGTACGTCAGAATGCCACTAATGCTCCACAGGGCTATAACCAAGCAATTCCATGACAAAATTAGCAACCACCTTCAACGTCAACATCCTCAATTGAGAATTTGCTAAAATAATTTATGTCAATAAATAATGCCTTGATTCAAAGCCAAGCTGCGTCTTTACGAGCATTGGAGAATCAAGTAGGACAAATAGCCAATGTACTAAATGCCAAACAATGGCACTCAAAAGTGGATTGGAATTACCAGAATGTGTTGCTACCCAAAATGCCACAGAAAAAGGAGGAGAAACAACCCATGCCCATGAAGAAGAAACTAAAGTGCCAAAAGAAAAGCCTTTATCTAAGAAGGTTAAAGAAAAAGTAGTGTTAGAACTTGAGCTTGACAAAAATACCACAGTAAAACAGTCACAACATCTAGTAGGAAGGCCACCTTCACCATTTCCCCAAAGATTCCAGAAATCCAAGAAAAACATTCAATTCAAGAAATTTTTGGAAGTCTTGATACACTGCATTTCAACATCCTACTTTTTGAAGCTTTGGAGCAGATTCCCAACTATGTCAAATTCATGAAGGACATCTTTTCGAAGAAAAAGCGGCTGGGAGAATTTGAGACCATTGCTCTCACTGAAGGGTGCACGAAAATGTTGATTAACAAATTGCCACCAAAGTTAAAAGACTAGAGAGTTTTACTATTCCTTGTTCTATAGACAATCATTATGTAGGTAAGGCATTATGTGATTTAGGAGCAAGCATAAATTTAATGCCTATGTCTATTTTCAATAAATTGAGAATTAGGAAAGCAAGGCCTACCACTGTAACGTTGCAACTTGCGGACAAATCATCTTCACATCCAGAAGGTAGAATCGAAGATGTATTGGTAAGAGTAGACCAATTTATTTTTCTTGTTGATTTTATCATTCTTGATTGTGAATAATTGCCTCTGAACATACTTCCATTCGGTGTGTGCTTTAGGGCTTCCGCAAGTATACGGGTTAGATTGTAATATAATTTGTACATGAAATACTTGGTAGTATTTTGAGGATCATACCTAAAGGAGGCTTAGAACAATAGCGATTTAAATCCATACAGAAAAAAGAAGTAATTAGTACTATTTTTAGGTAGATTCGATAAACAGATTTGGAGATTTGTAATTGTAGAACATAAAAATAAAGGAACAAAATAAAGTAAAGGGAAAAAGATAGGTAGATTCGATAAACAGATTTGGAGAGATTAGGTTGATTTAGCATGAATTCTTCAACCATCAGTTTTGAGGACTTTGCTTCAATCAGCTAGTTGCTACCTTAGCAGGATCTTTCGATCTTCGACAAACATAACAAGTCAATAAAGACTACTTATCACTAGATGTCAAAATCTAAACTGGTTTGGGGTGAAGGTGTTCATGAATGGGCAATATCAATTTTGGGTTCATTCTCACCTAGATGACTTTCTAAAGTTGTCAGACCTAGTGTTTGTTTCACGTTCTTCCTTTCCCAAACATTTGATCCGATTGCAAATCCTTGTATACAACAATTAAATAACCATACTTCCACTCCATAATCCCCATAATGGGATTAGTTCCTTATGGTTTCATCAAACATCATAAAAGAAATAATAGAAATGAACATAAAATTGAATCAATGAAATAGAATAAACTCAAATTGTATAGCAATCTGTTGGGAAATAATTCCATAATTGTTTATGCGAAGTTACAAATCTCGTTTCCCAAAACTGAAAAGAAAATAAAAAAAGTAAAATGTGACTAAGCTAATAGGTATGTAAAACCCTAGTGCTAAAGGTCTTATTTATAGCCTTGGACGGTCATTTTCCTCAACCCTAGGTTAGCTGTCATTCCTCATGTTTAAGTGGCATTGTAAAGACTGAAAGCCCTTCATTTGGTGTCAAATTTGCATCCAAGAGTCGATGTCACGACACATCAGGTCTTGTGTCATGACGAAGAGGTCAGTCTACTCCTTTGGTGTAATCGTACAAGCGTTGTCACGAAATAAGTGATGTATGTCATGACAAAGAAGTCAACTTCGAGATTCTTCAAGTCTCATCACTTTGTTACAGCTTAGAGCAATCTATGTGATTACATAGTGATCAGATTCGTCATTAATTAATTTCTAAAGGTCTCCTGCACACTCACGAAGTATGTTAGCTAACCCTTAGGCCTCAATCGACCTTAAAGACAATAAAAAACTACTGTTTTGCACTATTTACATAATTTATTCAAAAACAAAAAATAAACTAAATCCTAAGGAAATAAAAGAGAAATGTTTAATTTCAAGCTCCTAAAGTATGAAAAGTAGTTTCAATCTACTAGGTACAAAACCAGCAAATCAAACTCCGCTACACTTATGTCATTGCTTGTCCTCAAGCAAAAAAAAAAGAAAAAACAACATAGGAGCTTGAGTCTGTATCATACAAGGATTAGGTTCGCAACATTTGCTCTAAGCATTATGTATCTTTGGCATAATGACAAAATTAGCCCCTAACATTTGATGGTTTTGTCACTTTGACCCTTATCGTTTTTTTTTGGGTCACTTTCATACATAACCTTTATTTTTTTTGTCAAATTGATCATTTTTTAACGATCTTATTGACGTGGCCGTTAAGGGGCTAACAGTGCTGACGTGGCATTTTTTTCCAGCTGGGCTAGTCCACAGAAGCATCTACTGAGATGGCATATAAGACAAAAATATGCCACGTCAGCAAAAAATTTAAATTTAAAACATAAATTAAATTAAAAAAACAAAAACAAAAGTAAAAATTCATTTAAAACACATGGGTAACAAAATTAACAAATCCCCTTGAAGACTCCTAAATCCCAAATTCTCTCCTTCTCCATTTTCTCCTTATCCATTCAAATTCTTTAGAAATTGAAGCTTGAAATTTAGTGGGTTTCTATCTTCTTCAAAAATATTAGAAATTTTAGAGACAAAAATAAGCTTCCATGAGGAGTTCTTCTGTAGATTTGGAGCGTTATGGAATTGTTTGAGTCATTTCATTGGTGTTAGATTTATCTTTAATATAATATTCACATGGCTGCACCTCATTATAGGTAAATGACCCACCAGTTCGAAATTCATAAGAATCTTTCATGATGGAGATGCGTGCAGCCAGAATGGTAAGTAACCTTTTATTGTTTACCAACATTTGTTAAATGTACATAGACAATGATACATTTTGAGTTCTAGTATCTGACATGATAGATTATATAAATCCACGGTACAACCATTTTCACAAAGTCCACAGCTCGGATTAAAGAATGTCCATTATAGTCATTTTTCATTGACGCCATTCGTCATTACCAATATATACTAACTGCAGGTCCAGGCAGCTGATTCTTTGCTTAAGTTAGTGTCTGAGTTGATAGTGGCTTGTACCCATTGCCACTAATACAACCAAGTAAATAGCTCTCTCTCTCACAATATCTTATTTTGTTATTGACATATTTTGAAAGGCATGGTTTGGATTCCATCCCTGAAGTCATTGCATGCTGGTTATTTATTGTTCTTTTAAGTTTATTTCTAACTAAGCCTTGTTTCCCTTGTCCCAAATTCAAAAGCAAACAGCAATCTTTTCAAGATTTGCATCACTTAATGATCATGTTGAGCAAAGAACTACAAAGTTTAACCAACAAGCAGAGAGAACAAATTGAATGTTGGCCAGGATTGGAGTAGAGGTTGCAGCAAGCCTCAAGGAGCTTGAATCTCATTATTATTCTTCTGCACAGAGGACACCTGACACTGCATAGCCATAGAAGAAATAGCTTGCTGTAATCAATACTTTCCCAACAAGCTTATATTGTTGGTTTATATAGAGAATATGAAGCATTTGAATGCCTTTCGTGTAAAAACTGCTTTAGTTTCATTATCTGTTTCCAACTCAAACCATGTTGCAAGATATGTGAATCTGCATATCTAACAAATTTATTGAGCATTCAAGTTTGAGTTTATTTATGGCATGAAAAAGCAACAAATGTTATCAACAGGGAGACCAAAAAAGCAGAGCAGAGATTTATAATTATTATGAAATGATGTCACCCTTACACTTTTCACATGTAAGAAAAATAACACAACTTGTATCATCGTAACTCAGCCACTGCTTCATAATCTCACCAAAAATATTGCCAACTGCAAACCAGTTTAGCACCCAACATTGAAAAATGCAGTAGATGGACACTTTACACAAGTAAAGTAAAAGGCCTATGAATCTCAATTCAACATTTAGTTACGAACTCTGAAGTGTGTCCACTCGATCGATGACATCCAATGCCTTGATCCGGTTGATATCAAAGTTAATGAAAGGAACTAAGGACAACCTTCGACTAAGGAAGGGATCTTTCTTAGATTCACTTGTTGGAGAGTGGCTAGTGCTTTTACTCAACCTATGGTGCTTGATTAACTTAGTTTTTGCAGTTTCAAATTCCTAGCTCTTACTTATTCCAAGTGCATTTTTCCTCTTACCTGCATCTCGAAGCATTTCTTGATCTTCAACAGTCAACATCGATGATGGGGACTACTTCTGAGTTGATAGTTGAACTGTCTTCTGGTTTGGAGACCTAATTGGAGACTTAACAGGATATCTGATTCCATCATTGCCAGCCCTTATTTGAGTAATAAGATGGTGAAGCCATACTACCAGATCAAGAATATAAACTTCAGTTTTCTCCTTGTTCGCATGGTGTAGTGTCTCGATCCTAAGCAAGTGAGACTGGCCAGCAGGTTTACGATTCTTCTCAAACCTGAAAATTTAAAAACAAAAACTGAGTAACAAAAAGTATTAACATCGAGGAATGAAAAAGCATCTAAATGGAAGAGAGAATTTGGGATTTAGGGTTCTTCAAGGGGATTTGTTAATTTTGTTGCCCGTGTGTTTTAAATTAATTTTTACTTTTGTTTTTGTTTTTTTAATTTATGTTTTAAATTTAAATTTTTTGCTAACGTGACATATTTTTGTCTTCTATGCCATGTCAGCAGATGCTTACGTGGAGTAGCCTAGTTGGAAAAAAAATTATCACGTCAACACCATTAACCCCTTAACGGCCACGTCATCAAGACCGTTAAAAAATATCAATTTGACAAAAAATAAATGTTATGTATGAAAGTGATCCAAAAAAACGATAAGGGCCAAAGTGACAAAACCACCAAACATTAGGGGCTAATCTTGTCATTATGCCTATACCTTTCAATAATTTCGACATGATGAGCGAGTAACCTTACCATTCTTAAGTAAAAAATTATAAGTTCATTAAGTTACAAGAAATATAAATATCAAGGTCTCATTGGTATAACTCTATCAATGCCTAATACAAGTACTTTTATTGTCCTAGTACAATATAGATAGTCATAATGATACCATGAGATGTCATATTCATTACTGTACAGAGTTGTTTAGGTCACATAGGGCTTTTCGACTTGTAATGTTTTGAGGCTTAAGACAAGTATGAATTTCAAATAATAGCTAGCACAAGAGGTTACAAACACGAAAATAGTTGGCATATTATATTGTTCCCTATTCTCCTCCTTATGTCTCCTTCTCTCACCTTCCTTTTCTCTCCACTTAGGACATCTCAATATAGTCTAATCCCTTTAGCTATCCTATGAGTATTTTTTATTTCTTGAGCAAGGTTTTTCTTCTTTTTGGTGTTTTTGTCACTTTGTTTTTCTCATGAATTTTTCTCCACAAGAGGTTTTTCTCCACTCAAGAATTTTTCTTTTGTTTCTACTCATTTTTTCTTCTTTCGGGATTTTTCATTGTTTTCTCTTTTTGCCTATACTAAAGTTCATATTCCATATATTGATTTCCCTATTTAACTCCTTGTTTTACAACCTTCACCTTAATGTGTTTACTTACCCTTAATACATATGGTCATACATCTATTATCGTGCAAAATAGGACCAAAGAAAAGAGTACACACAAATCATCTTTTTAGGCATAAAGGTTTGTAATACAGTTAATTAAGAAGGGTCGTTAAGCTTAAAGATGGGTACTAAATGGTAATTCAATATAAGGTTTTGCTTTTCAGCTCTAGAGGTATCCAAACAATGCCTTAGGTTATCCCTAAACATCTTAAAATGCACAAATGTCAATTAAATCACATTATCTCAAAATTACTATCTATTATATATACTAGTATGCTTTTTTCCTCATATCATTCACATAATTTGGTACCAACAATACCTTTCTATCTATACTTAGTGTAACCTACAGAACTTAATAGTTTCATGCTCAAAAGTTTAAAAATTTCTCATCATCATGCAAAATTTATCAAAAAATACAATAAACCTATTATACATGCTCCTAACCAATCACTTGTATTTCTACAAGCTTAAGCACACAATAAAAATGCTAAAAATAAAACTAAATTCAATAATTCCTATGTTACCCCTACACTTTAGATAACACATTATCCTCAATGTGTAGACTCTAAAATAATAAGGAACGAAGTTACTCGATTGATCGTGAAAGCACCTCTTCTCATGGTAGTTTTCCTTCTCCTTTTTGTCATGAATGGCTCGAAATATTGTGTCTCCTTTATGTGGGGTTCCTACATAAAAATTAAGGCATTTGTATGAAAAATTATAGATCCTCAAAAATAAAGTCTTTAAAAGATTCAAAAATTCCCAATCTTCTTCTGAGTTAGATTAGGGATCGATTGGAGCTTTTCCCTTGCCAGAGTACTTTTGGTGAGAGTTCCCACCTTATTGTCTCGTTGGACTCCGAATCACCGATCCTCTGAGAGTTAAATATTGAGCTGAAACATCGCCTTGTATTCATCTTCCGTGTTGGGGCCCTCCTGCTCCACATTGGCCCCTTGAACCTCAACTTCTCCTTCATACCTTCTTCTTCTCCAAACATGTATGATGGGTAGCTCGTGGTTGGTAGCCCATTCACTCTTGCAAATTCTTTCAACACAGGACCCATTTCTTATATCCACCGAATCATGCCATCAAGCTTTATGTCAATGCTTCCTTGGATTTTCTTCCCAGTGTTTGATTTGTCTTTTCTTTTCAATGAAGCCGACACATCCATCTTTTCCTTCCTTCTTTGGTTCCACTCCTTAATTCATTTTCTCTGAAGCTCAACATATTACTTGTATAAGGTGTCCTCGATGATGCTTCGAGTTGGCTTAAAAAATTGTTCGTTTTTGCTCATTGACACTCTTGCCTTTTTGCATAGTGTCATTACCATATGGGGGAAGAAAAGACCACTCTTTTGGCCTTGGGTGCACCGTTTCATCTCGTTAAAGATCTAAACACCTACACATATTCGTTTTCGCTGCAAAATTCCATATAATAAAACAAATCGAAAGGTGTTAACATTAGAAACATTCAGAGCTGGTGCAATTCGAGTTACCAAGAATTGCATCCACGTCTTTGCAACCAGAAACATAGTAGCTTGATTGAAATTTGAAGGCGACCCTATATCCAATCTATAATTCCACACACCTCTTCCCTATGTTAAGAACCTAATTATTTCCTCCATACTAGTGTTTTCAAATGAGGTAAAGTTCACACCATCTACAAAATCTTTCTCAAACTAAGGTACATTATAGTACTCGTAAATATTTATAGGTAGAATAGGAACATATCTCCCCCTCACTACTACCATTTTACAGGTTTTTCTCTTAATGATATTATCTTTAACAGATGCATAGAATTCATGGACTATTGGGACTACAACGTTATCTATTAGGGGAACATAAAATTGTTCTCATTGGTGATACCTTACCAGCGGCCATGTTTCTTTGCAATGAATCATAGATGGTTCAAAACCTCATTCTTGAATGAGTGGACGTCCTTGTGAGGCTACGAAATAGTTTTCGATTGCGGTATTGTCAAACCCTTCATAATCCGAATCACTGTCGTCCTCCTAAATGATAATTTGTTTGCTCTTTCTGGGAGGCATCTCAAATAATGATAAGTGATAAGCAATGGAACAGTAAAAGTTTAGAAATACCTCTTCCCTCGAGTTTATGCCTTGTCGAATAGATGAAATCGAGCCTTGGATTGCTACAATGAACCTTTCTTGGTTGATGGGAGAGATGGGGTTTTAGGTTTATGAGAAAAATAAAAAAAATAGAAGATCTAGAGAGATTTGGAAAGGCTTTGATGTGTTTTAAGCAAATGAATAGGTTTAGTTTAAGTTAGTATATATAGAGGTTGTGAAAATTAAGGTTTTAGGGTTAAGAAGTCGAGTAAAATGTTGGTTAAAATGTCGGGTTGCACAATCGGGTTGGGTCGACCCTGTTAAAATTACAGATGATGTTGCGATGTAGGCAATGTGTGTCATAACAAACTCTCCAGTATCCTTTTGTCACAACATAGACCTCCTTGTGTCGCGATATACTAATCAGTCTTGAAATTTCTCGTAGGCTGATCTCTTTTTCCCAATGTATATAGGGGTATGTCGCGTCATTACATTGTTTGAAGTCCTTAGGGTATACGGAATGCTTTGTCGCGACATAGGCAAGGTACGTTGTGACAAACACATCAGTTTCGCCTAAGTTATTTTGAAATGAAAACATAACAAAGTCAGTAAGTTAGTGCATATATCAAAGTAAAAATAATTAATGCTTGCCAGAATTTTCTGGCAAAGCAGTTAGTGTGCATTTTGGTACTCCGGAATGGTTCGTTCTATCACTATTAGTACAGTAGTCGTCATGCCAAGCTATCCATTGGCATTTTTCTCTTTCTCAAAACTTTCCTTTTCATCTTGCATTAATAACTACCATTTCCTTTCTTCGATCATATTTATCAGTAATGGCTATGGATTGATACCAGCAATTGGTCTGGCGACTGCTTTCTTTATTGGGCCACGTATAGAAACCATAGGTCCGATTATGGTGCCCTAATAGCTGATCAATCGTCTTGTTCAGCAAAAAAGATTCTATCAATAAATTTTCATTTGGTTGTTTCCATATTGGTGCAGCTATATACTCCAATTGACAACAAACATCACATATTTCTTTAAATGATATTTCTATACATGGTTCTTGAGCCCCTTGCAAAGATTGAGTTCTCCAAAAATTTGTTTTCTCCTTCCTTGAAGACATAATTACTTTGACAGCCAAAAACTTAGGTGTTGGCTCATAAATATAGATTTCCACAGTTATTTGAAGTATATGGAAGATTCCCATATTATTGATTTTTCTAGGGATATATTGCAACAGAGAAATATTTTACATTACAGCCATTTCCCATTCAAACTCAAATTTTTAATCCATAGACTCTTCAATTGTCAACATTTCTTCCATAGGTCTATCTTCAACAGTGGAAACCATCATTTTCTTCAAATGAAATCACTTCTTTATTAGATGGAAATTCATTCTCGATGCTCAAGACATTTCCAACTTCCTCCTCCAATGATGGTGCTTCAATATGTTTGATGGTTTGATCAACAGATTCTTCAGAGATTTCTTTGTCCTATTCAACACATAGTTGTTCCTTTTGTTCTCATTCTTTTCATTCGAGATCTGTATGTATTCTTCTGAAAGATTCATCACTATGTTGATCGGGAATCAGGACTTCTCCTCAAGTCAGACTTAATTCAAGCATTAACATCCTTTGATTTTCTTGGATTTCCTATTCTTCATAGTACCCATCCTCGTAAATGTCATCTTCATAATTGTATTCCTCATCTTAGCACATGTAATATTAATCATCTATCGCATAGAAATAATGTGATAAGGTTGGATGAAAATAGTTAATCTGAAAAGCAAAGAACAATTAGTATTGTTAGTTCGTAGCTATATCCTAAAAATTTCATAATTATTCTAAATAACAGTGAAAAAATAAAAATCACTAAAAGCGTTGCCTCCCCGGCAATGGTGCCAACAACTTTACCACCTTCGAACGTACTCCCATTCAGTGTGTGTTTTAAGGCTTCCGCAAGTATATGAGTCAGCTTGTAATATATTTTGTACAACGAAATACTTGGTAGTATCTCGAGGATCATACCGAAAGGAGGCTTAGAGCAATAGTGATTTAAATCCCTGTAGAGAAAATAAGTAATTTGTACTATTTTAAGGTTTATAGTACGAAAGTGAAAAAGGTTTGTGATTGTAAAACGTAAAAATAAAGGAAATAAAATAAATCAAAGGGAAATAGATAGGTAGATTCGATAAACAGATTTGGGGAAATTAGGTCACTTTAGTATGGATTCTTCAACCATCGGTTTTGGGGACTTTGCTTCAATCAACTAGTTGCTACCCTAGCAAGATCTTCCAATCTTCCACCAACATAATGAGTCAATAGAAACTACTTACCACTAGATGTCACAGTCTAAATTGGTTTTGGGTAAAGGTGTTCACGAATGAGAAATACCAATTTTGGGTTCATTCCCACCTAGACGACTTTCTAGGGTTGTTAGGTCTAGTGTTTGTTTCATTGTAACGACCTGAAAGTTAGGGGTGTCGAAAAGTGTATTATCGGGACTCCATAACTGTGAACTGAACCCATAAATATTTAATAAAAAAATTTACGTAGTTGATCTGTAGACTAATTGATTTTTCGAATAAAGTAATTTTAATTGTGCAATGCTTAAATTAAGTACGGGGACTAAATTCCATGAGTGGTAAAAGTGCAATATATAAAAAGGATTTTAATTAGAAATAAATAGGAGGGACCAATGGGGAAAATCTCCCATTTACATTTGTAATGTCGTTAGGTAGTAACCTATGGCTTATATTGTTTCAATATTTTTTTTGATTAAAAAGGAAATTTAAGGAAATGAAATGGTTTAAGCTATAATGGGAGTGGTTGAAACATAAAAATTTTGTTTCTTCTTCTTGAGTCTTCAAAGCAGAGAAAGGAAAAGAGAAAGCTTAGGGTTTAATAGGTTCGAGCTTCAAATTGGTAAGCTTAAATTAGTCATTTTCTTATAAATTTTATATTTTGGAATCCTGATATCTTAATCTAGCTAACCTGGGGATTTATTTGTAAAACCATTAAAGTTTTAGAGATTTCCCATTAATGATTTTGAAGTGTTTTTTATTTTAAGGGATAAATTGTTTAAGTTGATGGCTAGATATAAGTATTTTGTTAAGTCATTTTTTGTGATTTTGAGTATATGAAATTATCTGAGAAGTGAATAAAAGGAAATGGTAGAAAATTTGAGTTGTTATAAACTCATAATAATATGGCTAGTTTGATCATTTGCATGGATGGTGATTAAATTATAAATTTTGGTTAAATGATTTAATTGCATGAAAGTTAAGATGTTAGGGATAATTTTGTTATTTTACATTAACATGGGTTGTAAGCTAGAATTAAATATTTTAAATTATTGAAATGGTTAAATTGACGAGAATTAATATCTAGATCAAGAAACGAAGCAATCAGATTTAATTCGAGGAAAAGTTAAAGTTTGGTATAATCATCGGCTTTGTTTGGCAACCGTTTTAGTCGAGGTAAGTTTGTAAATTTATCAAATTAATTATATGTTATTTTTGAAATTTAAAACATATCTATTTATGTTGCAATTAAGTTTAAATACTTGAAATAAGTATGTGATGAGTTAGATTAAGAGGTGATGATGTGTAAGTTGAGTATTATGATTTAGAAAATGTGAAATGCATGGATACAATTGAATTCATATTACAAACGAAGATTTAACTATTTATATGATATGTTAGTTATTATTTATGTTATGTTTGTTAAAAAATAACTATAAGGATGGATGCTAGTAATGGAATAATGTAAAATAAGTTTCTAACAGTGTGCTTATTTTATTTCAATATTAATGTTGATGAATTTACCTATATACATGTGTTATTTATATATTGAAAAGTAAATAATTATAAGATGCATAAATGAGTTAAGTGAAGTAAATTTCGATGGATCAAATAAAAGTTTTGAACGTAATGTTTTTCATCTGATTAGTTAACGAGCGTAAATGTTTTGACCGAGCTCTTGCATGTGTTGTGGACTTAGGTTATTATGGGAGACAGATTTAGCTGAGAGTATCTATCTATTGTTGTTTTATGTGTTACTTAGCTCTGGCCAAGCTAGTGTTATATGAGTGATCATTGGTTAAATCCAAAAGGATAACTTGATAGGATCATTCTGATTTTGATTTGCTGACAAGCGTAAACATTCTGACCAAACTCCTGCATGTGTTGCGGACTCGAGTTATTATCAGACACAATCATTCTAATTCTGATTTGCTGACAAGCGTAAACATTTTGATCGAGCTCCTGCATGTGTTGCGGACTTGGGTTATTATGAGACACGATCATTCTGATTTTGATTATCTGACAAGCGTAAAAGTTCTGGACTTACGTATTGAACACTTTTATAAGGATCCATCGAAATAATAAAAGTTAATTACTATGATATTATTCAAAGGAAGTGTTAAAGGTTTCGAAGTATAAATACTTAGAGGCTAAATGAGAATGATTATGAATTATTAATTTATGTTGAACATCGATGGTTCATAAGGATTAAATATTCTCTAACCTGGAAGATATTTAAATCTGGTTCAACGGATATTAAAGGCTTAAATGAATCTTTATATGTTAAATGTACAAAATGAAATGGTTATAAGCAAAAGGCTATAGGGAATAATTACATGAAATGGTATGTGAATTGTTATGTAAAAATATATGTATGGATTGAGACATTAGATTTAGATAATTGAAATGAAAGGTGATTTGAGTGAAAATATGATGTTTGGTTTATATGCCAAATGTGTTTTTCATGTATAAGTTTGATATCATGTTAAAGTTATATGTTTACATACGAACTCACTAACCTTGTGAGGGTTGTGATGCGTATAGATGATTAACAAAATTACAATCATGACATTGAATTTTCTTGTAAAAGGTTTAAATTTTCATTCCTTATGGTAAGTTGAATTTATGTATATTATGAATTTACTAAGCTTTAAGCAAGCTTACCTCGTTTGATTTTTCTTCCTTGCAAACCGTCATATATGAGTTGTCGTTTGGATTACATCTTGTATTTAATCATTTAGTTGGTTTGGTTATAAGTGGCATGTATTTAGGATGTTTTGTTATAGAAGAATGAATTAGGTTATACATTTTGGTCTTGTATATCATTTTTATTCTTGTCAATGTATGTATGGAAAGGTTGTGGTATGGATTGGTTTAGGTCCCTAAACAACTATGTGATGGATGAGTTTGGTTTTAGACATTTTTGGGCACACACAGCCTGCAAACGAGTGTATGCCCTAAGTGTGTTAGCTACAATACTCACACGGTTTGGTACACAGTCGTGTGACCCGTTTTCATAACCACACACTGTCTGTCACATGATCAGTGACACGATTGTGTGTCCCTTAATTGAGTGGAAACACAGGCAAGCACACGGGTTGACACACAGTCATGTGCCCCTGTTTTCACAAAATTTTCAACTCTCTTAAACTTTCTTATTTGTTTCAAAATAGTCCTGAATTGTTTTTGAACTATTTTTTTAGGCCTTAAAAGCATGATATAAGTTCAAAGTATACGTATGATACGAGATATGCGAATATGTTATTTTAGTTGAATTATTTTACAGTAATATGAGATTTGGTGTTTGATTTG
Source organism: Kokia cookei (assembly GCA_039519145.1). NCBI lineage: Eukaryota > Viridiplantae > Streptophyta > Magnoliopsida > Malvales > Malvaceae > Kokia > Kokia cookei. Next base: position 22,708,190 of record CM076907.1, read on the forward strand.
ACTAGTAATGCTCCTTAACCTTAAATCGATAATAGAGACGGGTTAGGGGTGTTACATTCATGTTCTTCATTTCCCAAATAGTTGATCTGATTGCAAATCCCTATGTATAACAATTAAATAACCATAATTTCACTACTTAATCCCCCACAATGGGATTAGTTCCTCATGGTTTCTTTAAACATCATAAAAACAATAATAGAAATGAACATAGAATTGAATCAATGATATAGAAGAAACTCAAATTGTATAGCAATCTGTTGGGAAATAATTTCGCAATCGTTTATGCGAAGTTACAAATCTCGTTTCCCAAAATGTAAAAGAAAATAACGAAGTAAAATGATACTAAGAAAATAGGTGTGTAAAACCCTAGTGCTAAAGGCCCTATTTACAACCTTGGACGATTGTTTTCCTCAACCCTAAGTCAACTGTTATTCCTCGTATTTAAGTAGCATTGTAAAGACTGAAATGCCCTTCACTAGGTGTCAAATCTACGTCCAAGAGTTGATGTCACAACACATCATTTCCTGTGTCGCAACGAAGAGGTTAGTCCACTCCTTTGGTGTAATCATACATGTATTGCCACGACATAGGTGTTGTATGTCGTGACAAAGAAGTCAACTTTGAGATTCTTCAAGTCTAGTCCCTTTATTGTGGTGTAGAGCAGTCTATGTCATGACATAGTGATAAAATTGATCCTTAATTGATTTTTAAAGGTCTCCTGCACACTCACGAAGTACGTTAGCTAACCCTTTGATCGCCTCCGAACGTACTCCAGTTCGATGTGTGTTTTTGGCTTTCGCAAGTATACAGGTCAGGTTGTAATATAGTTTTACAATGAAATACTTGGTGGTATTCCAAGGATCGTACCCAAAGGAGGCTTAAGGCAATAGTGATTTATATCCCTACAAGAAATGAAGTAATTCGAATTGTCTTTCGGGATTATAGTATGAATGTAAAATAATGATTTGTGATTGCAAAACATAAACAAAAGTAAATAAATTAAAGGACGATATATGTAGATTTGATAAATGGCTTTTGGGGAGATTAGGTTGCTTCAATATGGATTCTTCAACTATCGGGTTTTGGGGATTTTACTTTAATCAACTAGTAGTTACCCTAGTAGAATCTTCCGATCTTCCACCAATGTAACGAGCGATAGACTACTTATCTCTAAATGTCATAGTTCAAATTGATTTGGCAAAAAGGTCTTCACGGATAGGTAATACCAATTTTGGGTTCATTCCCACATAAATGATGTTCTAGGGTTGTTAAGCCTAGTGTTAGTTTCATGTTCTTACTTTCCCAAACAGCTAGTCCGATGTAAAATCTCTGTTTATACAACAATTAAATATTTATACTTCTACACTCTAATCCCCCAAAATGGGATTAGTTCCTTATGGTTTTCTTAAACATCATAGAAACAATAATATAAGTGATCATAAAATTGAATCAATAAGATAAAAGCAACTTGAATTGTATTGGTAATCTGTCGAGAAATAATTCCACGATCGTTTATATGAAGTTTAAAATCTCATTTCTAAAACCGAAAGTCAAAAATAATGTAAAAATGAAAACTAAGAAATGGTATGTAAAACCCTAGTGTTAGAGGCCCTATTTATAGCCTTGGACAGTCGTTTTCCTCAACCCTAGGTCAACTTTTCTTTCTCGTGTTTAAGTAGCATTTTAAAGATCAAAACGCCCTTTACTCAGTGTAGAATTCAGGACCAGGGGTCAATGTCGTCACACGTCAGGACTTGTGTCGCGACGAAGAGATCAATTCCCTTATTTGGTGTCATCGTGCAGGCATTGCCGCGACATAGCATATGTATGTGGCGACAAAGAAGTCAGTCCCTCATTTTCGAAGTCTGATCCATTTGTTGTGATGTAAAGCAGATTATGTCGTGACGTAGTGATTAGTTTCATATTTGTTCAACTTCTAAAGGTCTCCTACACACTTACGAAGTACGTTAGCTAACCTTTAGGCCTCAATCGGCCTTAAAGACAATAAAACAACCTTTTTGCACTTTCTTACACAATTTATTCAAAGACAAAAACTAAGTTACATCTTACAGAAATATAACGAAAATGTCTAATTTGAAGCTCCTCAAGTGTGAAAACTAGTTCAATCTACTAGGTACAAAATTGGTAGATTAAACTCCCCTACACTTAAGTCTTTGCTTGTCCTCAAGAAATCAAAACAAGAAAGCAAATAAAGCAAGAAAAGAAAACAAAGGACTTGAGTTTATATCATACAAATATTAGGTTTGTAAGATCTACTCTAGGCATTATGTATTTCTTAATAATTCTAACATGATGAGTGAGTAACTTACAAGAAATACAAACATCAAAGTCTTATTGATATACCTCCATCAATGCTTAATATAAGTATTTTAATTATCCTAGTATAATATAGATAGCTATAATAAGATCATGCAATTCCACATTCTTTCATGTATAGAGTTATTTAAGTCACATAGGGTTTTTCGGCTTGTAATGTGTTGAGGCTTAGAATAGGTATGAAATTCAAAGAACAGCTAAGCACAAACTATTACAAACACGAAAATAGTTTGGCACATTATATTGTTCCCTATTCTCCCCCTAAATGTCCCATACCATCTCACCTCCTTATTTCTCCTTCTCTCACCTTCCTTTTATCTCCACTTTAGGAAATCTCAATATAGTTTAATCCATTTAGCTAGAACATGAGTATTCTTTTGTTTCTTGAGTAAGATTTTTCTTCTTTTTGGTATTTTTGTGACTTTGTCACTTTTCATATGTTTTCTCACTCATGAATTTTCTCTTTTGTTCCCACTCAATTCTTTTTCTTTTATTTTTCATTTTTTTTTCTCTTTCTGGCTATACTAAAGTTTATATTCCATATTAATTTTTTCCTATTTCACTCTTTGTTTTGTAACCTCCACCGTAATGTGTCTACTTACCCTTAATACATATGGTCATATGTCTATTATCGTGCAAAATAGAACCAAAGAAAAGGGTACACACAAATCATTTTTTTGGGCTTTTAGATGCTTGTAATGTAGTTCATCAAGAAAGGTCATAAGGCTCAAAGATAGGTACTAATTGGGAATTCAGAATAAGGTTTAGCTTTTAGCTCTAAATGTAACCAAACAATGTCTTAGGTCATCCTTAAACACCCCAATATGCACAAATATCAATTTAGTCACATAATCCCAAAATTACTATCTATCATATACACTAGCATGCTTGCTTCCTCATATCATTCACATCATTTGGTATTAACAATACCTTTTTATCTATACTTAGTGTAACCTATAGAACTTAATGGTTTCATGCTCAAAAATTTTAAAATTCCCTATCATCAAGCCAAATTTATCAAAAAATACAATCAACCTGTTATACGTGCTCCTAACCAATCACTTGTACTTTTATAAGCTCAAGCACACATCAAAGAAAAACATAAATGTTAAAATAAAACCTACATGGAAAAATTCTTATGTTACCCTTACACTTTAGATAACACATTGTCCTCAATGTGTAGCCTCTTAAATAGTAAGGAAAGAAGTTACTCGATTGATCATGAAAGCTCCTCTTCTCATGGTGGTTATCTTTCTTCCTTTTTTTTTCATGAGTAGCTTGAAATGTAGTGTCTCCATAATGTGGGGTTCCTACATAAAATTTAAACCATGTGCATGCAAAAAAAAATCTACTTCTATTCTTTCTCCTAATAAGTCTTAAAACATAAATCAAAATTATCCCAAAATTACAAGTCTTTAAAAGTAAATAAATTCTTTAAAATTGTTCAAAAAATATTCTAAATCTTCTTCCTCTAAGTCAGATTGTGGATCCATTGGACCTTTGCCCTTGCCAGAGTACTTGTGGTGAGAGCTCCCACCATGTTGCCTTGTCAGACTCTGAATCACTGGGCCCTTTAGGAGTTGAATATTAAGACTAGAACATTGCCTCATACTCGTCTTCTATGTTAGGGTCTTCTTGCTCCATGTTGGTTCTCCTAACTCAGCTTCTTCCTCAATACCTTCTTCATCCTTAAACATTTTTTACGGATAATTTGGGATTGGTAGTCCATTCATTGTTGTGAATTCCTTCAATACAGGACCTGTCTCCTGCATCCATCGAATCATACCATATAATTTCCCTTCTACACTGCCAACGTATCCTTTTTGAGCTTTTGCAGTTTCTTTTCATTTTAGTGATGCTGGTACATCCATCTTCACTTTCCTTCTTTGATTCCATTCTTTAATCTGCTTTCACTGAAGCTCAACATATTGTTTGTATATTAAATCCCCAATAATGCTTCTTGTTGGCTTCAATAATTGCTCATTTTCACTCATTGGCACTCTCGCTTTCTTGCATAGTACCGTTAACAAATGGGGAAAGAAGACACTAGCTTTTTGACTTTGTGTGCAATACTTCATTTCCCTATAAATCCATTGTCTCACACAAATTCATTTTTTCTGCAAAATATAATACAATAAAATAGCTCAAAAAGTATTAACATTAGAGACATTTAGGGTCAGTGCAATCCTAGTGGCCAAGAATTGTATCCATATTTTCGTAACAAGGAACATAATAGCTTGGTTAAAATTCGAAGGTGAGCCAATATTTGGTCTATAATTCCAACTACCCCTACCCTATGTCAAAAAATTAACAATTTCCTTCATATCAATATTCCTAAACATATCTAAGTCAATCTCATTAATGTAATCTTTCTCATAGTATGGAATATTGTAAAGCTCACAAACATCAGCAGGTAAAATGGGAACATAATTTCCCCATACAACTACTATTTTAAGATTTTTTTTTCTCTTAATAATATCGTCTTTAAGAGATGCGTAAAACTCACGAACTATGGGTACTACAACGTTACCTATTGGGGGAACACAGAATTGTTCCCATTGGTGGTACCTTATTAATGGTCATATCTCCTTGCAAAGAACCATCGATAATTCAAAGCCTCATTCTTGAATAAGAAGATATCCTTGTGATGCTAAAAAGCAATTTTCGGCTTGGGTATTCTCTAACCTTTCGTAGTCCAAATCGCTATCACTATCCTAAACAATGGTTTGTTTGCTCTTCTTGGGAGACATTGTAATCTGCAAGCACTTTGAATAGAAATGAACAGTAAAAGATGAGAGGTACCTTTGTTTTCGAGTTTGTGCCTTGCTAAGTAGATGAGATCGAGCCCTTGAGTGGTGGAATGGATCGTTCTTGAATAATAGTAGAGTTTGGGGTTTTAGGTTTAAAGAGAAAAGAGTAGTGGATCGAGAAATTTTTGAAGAGTTTTTGAAGTGTTTAGTGTTAAGAAATAAGTTTAGGTTGAGTTGTTATATATAGGGGATGTGGAAATTTAAGGTTTTGCAGTTAAAATTTAGGTAAAATAAGGGTTAAAATGCCACGTTGCACGATCGGGTCGAGTTGGCCCTACTGAAATTGCAAATGATGTCACGACATAGCCAATGGTGTGTCACGACAAACCCTTCAGTACCCTTTTGTCGCGACAAAGCTCTCCCTATGTCACAACAAACTTGCTAGTCTTGGATTTTTAGTAATCTGACCCCTTTGTAACAACATACAAGGGGTGTATCGTGTCATTGATTTATGAGATGTCTCTGGGCATATATTGGTTGCTTTGTCACGACATAGACAAAGTTCGTCACGAAAAACACGTCAATTTTTCCTATATTACCCTGACAAGTGAAAATAATGAAGTTAGTAAGTTAGTACACATATAAAAGTAAAAATGCTTATTAGTGTTTTTCAAAATTATCTAACAAGGTAGTTAGTGTGCACTTCGTCACCCGCAAATAGTTCGTTCTATCATTGTTAGTCCAAAAGTCGTCATGCTAAGTTACCCTCTAGCGTTTATCTCTTTCTCAAAATTTCCCTTTTCGTCTTGTATTAATAACCGCTAGTTCATTCCTTTAGTCATATCTATCAATGACAACCATGAATCTATACCACCATTTGATCTTGTGATTGCTTTCATTATTGGGCCAATTATACAATGTGTGAGCACGTGCATGATGTCTTAATAGCTGCTCAATTACTTCATTCAGTAAAAATGGTTTTCTTACTGAATTTTCTCTTAATTGTATTGGTGTTCCTACAGTTGTCTCCTTTCACCCATAATTTTCATCACATATTCCTATTAATGTTGGTTCATGAAACCATCGTAACAACTGAATTCTCCATGGACTTACTTTCTTCTTCCTCAAGGATTTTATTATTCTATCATTTGAGAGCTGGGGTGCTAGCTCATAGAAATAAATATTCCCTTTTATCTAAAGAAAATGAAAATTTTTCATATTAGTAATTTCTCTGGGAGTTTATTGTAATAGGGAAGCATTGTACATCACAACCATTTCGCATTCAAAATTGAATCTTTGATCCATAGACTCTTCAATTGTCAACATTTCTTTTGTGGGCCTGTTTGTAATAGTAATTAATTGAAGATCTATGCTTTGTGAGTGGGAACCATCATCCTCTTCTACAGAAATCAATTCTTCACTAGATTGGGGTTCAATCTCGATTCTCAAAACATTTTCAACCTCCCCTTCCAATGATGATGTGTCGAAATGTTCAATGGTTTGATTAAAAGATTCTTTAAAAATTTCTTTTTCCTTTTTAATGAATGGCTTCTACTCTTGCTTTCGCTCTTTTCGTTCGGGATCTGTATGTATGCTTTCGGAAGATTTGTTACTATGTTGATCGAGAATCAGGACCTCCTCACGAACTTGACTCAGTTCAAGCATTAACAACCTCTGATTTTCCTGGATCTCCCAATCTTTATAGTACCCATCTCCGTAGATGTCATCATCGTAACTGTAGTCCTCATCTAAACAGAGATAATAATAATCATCCATGGCCTAGGAATAATGTGATAAGGTTGGAGAAAAAATAGTTGATTTGAAAAATAAAAGAACTGTTAATATTGTTAGTTCGTAGCTATATCCTAAAAATTTTCTAATTATTCTAATAACAGAGAATAAATAAAATCATTAAAGCATCGCCTCCCCAGCAACAGTGCCAACAACTTGATCGCCTCCGAACGTAATTTCGTTCAGTGTGTGTTTTCAACTTCCGCAAGTATTTGGGTTAGGTTGTAATATAGTTTGTACAACAAAATACTTGGTAGTATTCCGAGGATCATACCCAAAGGAGGCTTAAATCGATAGTGATTTCTATCCCTACAAAGAAAATAATTTATTGGTACAGTCTTTAGGGATTATAGTACAAAATTAAAATAATGATTTTTTATTGCAAAACATAAACAAAAGTAAATAAAGTAAAGGACAAGATATGTATATTCGATAAACGACTTTTGGGGAGATTAGGTTGCTTCAGTACGGATTCTTCAATTATCAGGTTTTGGGGATTTTACTTCAATCAACTAGTCGTTACCCTAGCAGGATCTTTCGATCTTCCACCAACATAATGAGTCGATAGAGACTACTTATCCTTAGATGTCACATTTAAATCGATTCAGGGAAAAGGTCTTCACAGATAGGCAATACCAATTTTGGGTTCATTCCCACCTAAATGACGTTCTAGGGTTGTTAGTCCTTGTTTGTTTCATGTTCTTTCTTTCCCAAACAGCTGGTCCGATTGAAAATCCTTGTTTATAAAACAATTAAATATCCATACTTCCACTTCCTAATCGCCCATAATGGGATTAGTTCCTCATGGTTTTCTTAAACATCATAAAGCAATAATATAAGTGATCATAAACTTGAATCAATGAAATAAAAGAAACTTGAACTGTATTAGCAATCTGTCAGGAAATAATTCCATAATCGTTTATGCAAAGTTTACAATCTCGTTTCTAAAATGGAAAGACAAAAATAAAGCAAAAACAAAAACTGACAAAAGATGTGTAAAACCCTAGTGCTGAGGCCCTATTTATAGCCTTGGACGGTCGTTTTCCTCAACCCTAGGTCAATGTTTAAGTGGCATTGTAAAGACTAAAATGCCCTTCACTTGCGTATTATCCACCTCTAGGGGTAGCTATCGCGACACATCAGGACCTGTGTCACGACAAAGAGATCAGTCCCTTCATTTGGTGTCATCGTGTAGGCGTTGCCGTGACATAGCTCATGTATTTCGCGACAAAGAAGTCAGTCACATGTTTCTTCATGTCTGATCCATTTGTTGTGACATAGAGCAGCCTATGTCATGACATAGTGGTCAGTTTCACATTTATTCGACTTCTAAAGGTCTCATGCACACTCACAAAGTACGTTAGCTAACCTTTAGGCCTCAATAGGCCTAAAAGACAATAAAACCACTCACGAAGTACGTTAACTAACCTTTAGGCCTCAATCGGCCTTAAAGATAATAAAACGATCTTTTTGCACTTTTTTACACATTTTATCCAAAGAGAAAAACTAAGTTAAATCCTACAGAAATATAAGGAAAATGCTTAATTTCAAGCTCCTCAAGTGTGAAAACTAGTTCAATCTGCTAGGTATAAACCGGAAGATCACCCTTAGGCGTTAATGACCTTACAGGTAATAAAAAACACCGTTTTTCACTATTTACACAATTTATTCAAAAATAGAAAACTAAATTAAATCCTATGGAAATAAAATAGAAATGCTTAATGTCAAGCTCCTAAAGTATAAAAAGTAGTTTCAATCTACTAAGTACAAAACCAACAGATTAGTGAAGCTGACAATGAAGTACCCATCATTTTTGGGAGACCTTTCCTTGCCACAGGATCTTTCATTGATTTACAAAAAGGTTAACTCACTATGAGGGTAAATGATCAGTAAGTAATGTTTAATGTGTTTGATGGTGTGAAGAATTTTGATGTTAAGGAGGAATGTCATGACATTAAGCTCTTGGATATTCTCAATGAAAGAATACCATGATGCCATGAAACTGACGGGGTCAATAGGGTAAAAATAGAAAAATGCTTTGATAAAGAAATTTCGTCATGGCAATTCAAACCTGGACAACAAGTTTCTTTATCTAACTCAAAGTTGTTCAAGGATAAATCCCATTTTTATTAGCTTAAACCCTTTAAAATACCTTCTGATTTCTCTCATAATATTCAGAATTTTGTTGAAATACTGAGGCATTAAATAAAATTTAAAAAGAAACTTGAAGTGCGTAGGGACACATATTTTAAACTGTTTTGAATTTGTTAAGGTTTCTTTTCTTTTTATTTTTTTTCTTTTATTATATGTGCTTTATTTCAGGTGAATTTTCTCTTTTGTCTTATTCAATTTGTTAAGTTTTATTTTTATTCCAAAGCATGTTAAGTGTATGCAGGTGTAGAAAGATGCATGAGAAGGGAATGTTTTCCCAACGGACGCACGGACACCCCATCTGATCAGTTGTCAATGTGGAAGGATAACTCCTTAAAGGCCACATCAATTTTTCATCCTTCTCCATGTCTGATTTTATTGCCTTACTGCACAGTCCATGCCTCCATATCTTTAGCCATAATCATTTCAACAGTGGTCTACTCCTTAGCCTTACATTTAACCTAGGTTGTTGACATAATTTTATCATTCTATCATTTCAAAAATGCTTTGTCTTCTTCATTTCATTTCATTTAACTTACATTTCTAAAGACTCCATTTTTGTTCTCAAAACTTCTGTAACCATGTCCAAAAAAATGCAAAGTAACCCAGGCTTGCCAACCCGAACGTTCTTCAATAAAGCTGCTAAGGAAAAATATAACAAGCACACTAGCAAAAGAGGGCTATGACTAGAGAAGAGGATGAATCAGGAAAATATTGTGAGGAGGTCATGTCAGTTATACGCACTCACAGATGGGAGATCTTTTTCCTACACCTAGATGATGTATACACAAAAGTAGTACGTCGGTTTTATGCTCATATAACAACCCTTGAGAATGCTTTTGTGTACGTAAGGGGCAAGTAAGAACTATTTGGAGAAGACGTGATCAATGCCCACAATTGCTTGATGAACACTATCGTTGAGCACATGCCGTTTTTGGAGAGTCTTAATGAGAAAGGTTTGAATAGGGTACTTTTAGATTTGTGTGTGCCTGGTACTGGGTGGATAGTGTCCAAACAGGACTACTGTACCATTAATATAACTTCTTTGAAACTAGAATATTGTGTTTGGAACCATTTTGTAAATACCAATTTGATGCCTTGCACGCATCATAATTCTATTCTGAAAGATAGGTTGCTTTTGTTGCACTCAATAGTCATGGTATGGAAGCTTAATGTGGGCAAACTGATCTTTAAGAAGGTCCACAAGTGCGCTCAAAGGACTGCTAGAGCTTTGTTCTTCCTAGCACTTATCTTGGCACTATGTGAAGAGGTCGGAGTCCTAATGCAAACCAACGAGGATATCACCTACAACACTGGAGCCATCTTAAAGAAGATAGCACAAGACTTTTTGGATAAGGAAATGCCACAATAAATAAGTAAAGGTCCTTCCACTTCCATGCCACCAATGCTTGGAGCAACAATTGCCTCGGATAGTGATTTCAAATGAACGATTCTCTATCTGATGAGAGAAATGTATCACCATGTTGGAAGCTTGGCCCAAACTCAAGCAATGCTAGTAACAATTTAACTGAGGCAACTGTAGAGTTAGGGATGTATTGGAGCTACACAAGGAGAAAGGACAATGCCTTCAGACTCAAAAGAACTTCACAAAGCCCATGCTTGTGTTCCCAGCATTTTTGAAGGACTTATACTCCGAGTCTGACCTACCAAAAGATGATGCCACGACATCAGTACCATCCACTGATGCACCTGCTAAGACAGCACCACCATCAGCAGCTGCTAAGGAGAAGAAGCAAGACAAAGACATCGATGATATGATATACGATCTAACACACTCCAATGATAAGGAGAGCATCCCTATCAGCGCTATTAAGAGGAAAACCAAAGTCAAAACTAGTACTAGAAGAAAGATGCCACACGCCAACTAGAGTAAATTTTCTTTTAACCAAGCTTTGTTTCTAATTTTTGCATTTTATTTTTATTTTTCATCCTTCACATGTTCATGCATTGAGGACAATGCAAACTTTAAGTTTGGGGGAGTGTTGTCCTACATTTAGTTGCAAGTAGTTTTATTTTTAACTTTGCCATGATATTAGTATAGTTGCATTATGCCATGAAATGATTTTAATATCACAGCATTATCATTTTTGCATTTTACCATGGCATAACTGAGAATATGAATGAATTAGAGCATATTATTTTTGTTGGTGATGTTCGATGATGAGATTAAAATTATTTGAAAATTTAAGACTTTGATAGCCGAGTAAGTAGATTAAGTATAAAGATTTGTTAAAATTTGAGTTATCTTTAGAATAGAAAAATTTTGTTTGTTAATAGATTTGTTTAAAGTAGATATTTTTTAAAGACTTAGAAAATTTTTTCGAAAAATTTAGTACTCAAGAGAAAGTAAAGCTTTGTAAAGGCATAGGAAATAAATAAAATTGCCATCATACACTTCAATGCTTGAACTATGAAGTAGGTCAGCAATTCTTTGTATGCTCCTTTGTATTGTTGATAGAAAAATAGGTTAAGTATAAGTGCTATAAAAAATAAATAAATAAAATTTTAGAGCACTCCACTATAGAAAAGAATGAGTAAGCTAAGAAGATAGTTGTTTGCTCCATCTATCTTTTAAGTGGGAAAAAATTTAGCTATACGAGTGTATTTTAATTGAAACTGTGACATGGCATAGTTCTAGGTAGTTTAGTGTTTTCTCCATTGAAGTTGTCAAGAACATAAAGTTGTGTGACAAAATGAATCCTTAGTTTGAGTAAAAAGATAAAATGAGTAAGAAAACGGAATAAGTCATTAAAAAAATCCTGCTATAAATAAAATTGCATTAATAAATAAAACTTTCTATTTTGACATGATAACATTTTTGTATTTCTTTTGCTTAGTAGACTTATGAGACTTGATTAAGTTTCTAGATTTATGAGATATTCTGAGAATGGAAACACTAAGGTATGCTATGTAGGACTTTTGATTTCTCAATGATGTCATCGCAAAGCTTTCATGCATTCATGCATTTTTGCTTGAGGACAAGCAATAACTCAAGTTTGGGGGTGTGATAACTCTCAAAAAGAGTTATCTTTTACGCATTATTAGCCTCGAGAAAGTGCTTCAACTTAGGTGAAATTAGGCATTCTAGGATAGATTATATTGTTTTCCACGCAGTCATGCAAAAAAGCTTGGTGGGACATTTTATTGCATTTTTACTCTTAGTTTGGAAGGAAAGTGTGGTGGCAAGATATGGTGTAGGTGCAGGTGAAGGTGAAAGAACAGACGTAGGAATAGATGCGAGGAGAAAGAGAGGGAACCAAGATGCAGGACTATGCCATGACTATTGTCATGGCAATCTTGGGAGTGTTGTTTGCCACGGGGATGGAAAGGAGAATGACTCAACAGCTTTGAGAAGCGAACAGTTGGAGAATACACTAGAACACACGCTGAAGGTGTGAATATGCCAGAGCTCTTCTAGAAGTCGTGTGGACGTTGAGTTGTCCAAGCAAGTACCGACCTACCTCTCTCCTATAAATACTCGTGGAAACATTGATGGAAGGTGTGACCAGTAAAGGGGAAAAATCTGAGTGAGTTGAGGCACATCACACACGACCAATGCACAAATCATGAGTGGATTTTCGAGGCAGGCGGGAAATGAAGCTGACGACTCCATTGAAGGACTGAGCATGAGGAAGATGACGCTCTACCCTCCAAATCTAGCTGAAATGCCGGTGAAGGATAGCACCTCTTGTTTTCTTTCTTGGTTAGCTTAGTATTTTTCAATTGAGTTTGTTGAGATGTTTTAAGAATTATTTAATTCTAAATTTATTTTGGATGATTTTTATTATATTTTAATTAATGGTTAATATGATATTTTACTATTTATTCAAGTGAACTTTTAACAATGCACTTCACATTAATATGATGGGAGTTTAAATGTTTGTGATCGCGGCCATAAGAATTGGAGGTTTGCCATGGCATTTTAGGATATAAGAATATACTCCAAATGTATTCGATCTTTTCATTCATAAACCATCTCTCCCTGATATATTGCCAACACTTCCACTACTACTAAACTCTTCCCATTTACTGATTACAAACTTTACTTTCTTTCACTTTAATTTATTGCAATTTAAATTCTTGCCTTTAAATTTATGCATTTACTTTTCTCAAACTAAACACAACCAATAAACTTATCCTTTAATTTTCAACACTTATATATATAATTATACTTATAATATTTTTTTATTCTTTATATTTACAGCATTTATATATTTTAAGTTTTTTTATTTTTTTCTTATATTTCTATTTACCGTAATTAGTTTATTTTTGCTCTTTATATATTTTAAGTATTTTGTTTATCTTTATTCTTTATATATTTTTATTACATATATATTTCTATTACATCTTATATTTTTATTCTTTATATATTTTTAATACGTATTATTTTTATTCTTTCTATAAATATATATACATATATATTTTACTTTGCCGTAGCATAGTATTTACAAACCTTTGCCTTGATATAATTTTAGAGTCATGACATTAACATATATTGACTTAGCCATGACATTATTTTACCTTAGTAATAACTGAATTAAATCACATTAACAAAAGTTCTAATCCCTATGGAGAATGATAACTCACTTATCACTTGAGCGACGTGCATACTTGCACAGTGATGACAGTTGGGAATGGAGGTTAGGAAAGGATGCAGCTACACCATCATTGACGCAATTAGATGAAAATTCATTGAGAGAACTGTTTTTTCTAGATGAGATGATTGAGTAGCTATTAGGGCATCAGGATCAAACTTATATTTTTCACGAGTAGTCCAATAAAGGTAGTAATTACAAAATCAAGTGGTGGCGTCAATTCATACCCGTTACCAATAGATATGATCGACGTATGGAAATAGAAGTAATTAATGCAGGTCGAAAGGGTAAATTTCGAGAAAGAGACAAACGCCAGAGAATAGCCTAGCATGATGGAAGTTGGACTAATAGTGACAAAACGAACCATTCCAAAATGCCGAAATGCACACTAATAGACCTACCAGACAATTCTGGAAAGCACTAATGAAATTTTTACTTTTACATATGTACTAACATACTATTATTGATAAACTTTATTTCAGGTTTAACACAGAAGATCTTGACACGTGTGTCGTAACATAGCTTGCCCATGTCGCGACAAAGGAACTAAAATACCCCAGAGTCACCAAAACACCTCGGTGACCCGGCATGCATATCATGTCTGGCGACAAAGGATCCAGAGTACCTTCCTTACAAAAAGTTTCAATACTGGTTGGTATGTCGTGCCACGAGGGAATCTATGTCGCGAAAAAGGCATATTGATGAGTACATCGTGACACGAGATACCCTATATCACGACATCATCTACAATTTTTGTAGGGTCGACCCGACCCGATCGCATAACTTGATGTTTTAAACCATATTTTACCCAATTTTCTAAACTTAAAACCCTAATTTTTAACCACCTTATATGTACTAAACTTAGTCTAAACCTATTAACCACTTAAACACTTTAAACACTTCCAAATTCTCCAAGTCTACTAGCTTCTTCTCTAAAACCCAAAGCCTCCATCTTTACCATCCAACCAAGGGGGGCCGATTCTAGCAACTAAAGGACCGATCAAAACCATTCGACAAGCACGAAAATAAGGATTAAGGTATCTCTTGAATTATTATTGTTCCATTTATTATTTTTCATCATTGTCTATTGTGTAGAAATTACAGATGCCTCCTAGAAAGAGCAAATTAACCACGGTGCAACAAGAGGAAGATTATTGGAATTATGAGAGGTTCGAGAATGTCAAAACCAAAAAATATTTCCTAGCTTCACAAGGATGCCCTTTAATTCAAGAATGAGGATTTTAACCTTCCACGGTTCACTACAAAGAGATCTGGACACTAGTCAAGTGACCACCCTCGAACGTACTCCTCGTTCGGTGTAAATTTCAGCTTTTCGCAAGTATACGGGTTAGGTTGTAAATATAGTGTGTTTACAACAGAACACTTAGAAGTTTTCCGAGGATCATACCCAAAGGAGGCTTAAGGCGATAGTAAACAGAATCCCTATAAAGAATAAAATTAATTAGTACTAGTTTTAAGGTTTAAAGTACAAGGGGAAATAAGAGAGTTGATTGAAAACATAAAAAATAAAAAGATAAAACTAAAATAAAGTAAAATTGAGTTGTAGATATTCTTATGAATGTCTTTAAGGATATGAGGTCGTTTCCGTATGATTTCCTCAATTGTTGGGTTTTGGGGATTTTCCTCCAATCAACTAGTCACTACCCTAGTTGGATCTCTCAATCTTCCGTCAGCATAGCAAGTTGATAAAGATTACTTATCGCTAGATGTCACAATCTAAACCAATTTGGGAAAAAGTTGATCACGGATGGCCAATACAAATTTTGGATTCATTCCCACCTAGATGACTTTCTAGGGTTGTTAGGCCTAGTGTTTGTTTGATGTTATTCCTTTACCAAACAGTTGATTTGAAAGGTAGAATCTCTGTAAAACAACAATTAATTATTCATACTTCCACTCTCTAATTCCCCAAAAAATGGAATTAGTTCCTCATGGTTTTCTTATTCATCAATAACACAATATATGAGAACATATGAATGTAAAGAGAATGAAAAAGAAACTAAATTGTATTAAGCGATTTGTCGGGAAAACTCCTAGATTGTTTGCGTGAGTTTCTACAATCTCGTTTCAAAAGCGAAAAAATAAATAAACTAAAATTAAAAATTAAAAGCTAAGTAATGGTGTCTAAACCCTAGTACTAAGGTTCTATTTATAGCTTTACATGGTCATTTTTCCTTAACCCTAAGTGAACTACCATCCTTCGTGTATAAGTTGTATTGTGAAGACGAAAACACCCCTCGTAGGATGCAAAATTGAAATTTGAGGCCGATGTCGCAACATACTAGGACTTGTGTCACGACGTAGTAGACAATCTTGGAACTCTTCGCTACTGTTCCCTATGTTGCGACATAGAGCTAACTATGTCGTGACGAAGTGGTTAGTATCCCTACGGCTTACTGCTACTAGTCTCTTGTGTACTCACGAAGTATGTTAGTTAATCTTTAGGCCTCTTTTGGCTTTAAAAGCAATAATACAACCTTCTTAACACATTTTATTAGAAAACGAAACTAAACTAGAAATGCATCAAATATAAAATAAATTACTCAATTCCAAACTCATCAAATATGAAAATTAGTTTAATCTGCTAGGTACGAAACTGGCAAATCAAACTCCCCCACACTTAAGTCTTTGTTTGTCCTCAAGCAAACAAGAAAACAAAGCTATCAAGAAAAAGAAAAAGATAAGTGAGCTTGAAACTATATCATACAAAGATAGGCTTGTAACATTTATTCTAGGTTTCATGTGTCTTTTGACAATCTTACCATGATAATGAAGTAATTTCACTATTTCAAAGTAGAGACAATTCAAGTTCAGTAGGTTACAAAAGAGACAAAAATCAAGGTTCAATCAATATGACTCTATCAATGCCTAACATGAGCACTTTGATATCCTAGTACAATACAAACAATTATAATGAGATTATGCAATGTCAATATCCATCTATACATAGAGTTAGTCAAGTCACATAGGAGTTTTCGACTTGTAACGTGTTGAGGCTTAAGACAGGTGTGGTTTCCAAAGAACAGTTAAGCACACAAAAGGTTACATAGCACAAAAATAGTTTAGCACATTGCATTGTTCCCTATTCTCCCCCTTTGCGTCTCACTCCATCTCACCTCCTTATTTCTCCTTCTCTCACCTTCTTTATTTCTCTATTTAGGAAACCAATCCAAAGTACTCCTTCTAGCTAGCCTATGAGTATACAAATTGCTTCTTCGAGTAAGCTTTCTCTTTTTCTATCAGTGACTTTGTTGTTTTTTTCACTTCTCACGCTTTTTCTTACTCTTTTTTTTTTTGTATTTTTACTCATTTTTTTTCTTTTCACTTGTTTTTCTTTTCTTTGGCTAACTCTAAAAGTCATACTTTATCATGATTTCCCTCTTTTATTCTACAACCTTCACCGTAATGTGTCTACCTACTCTCAATACATATGGCCATACATCTATTTTCATGCAAAATAGGACCAAAGAAAAGGATATACACAAATCATTATTTGAGGCTTAGAAGACTTGTAATGTGGCTCATTAAGAAGGTGTCATAAGGCTCAAAAATGGGTGTTAATTGAAAATTTGGAATAGGTTTTGACTTTTTAGCTCTAGTTATGTCAAACAATGCCTTAGGTCGTCCCTTAACAACTCAATATGCACAAATGTCAATTTAATTACCTAATCTCAAGATTATTGTTTATCATATATACTAGTATGCTCATTTTCGTATACTATGCATATCTTGTGGTATCAATAAAGCTTTTTCTATCTATATATAGTGTAACCTAGAGAACTTCAAAAATATCATGCTCAAAATGTAAAATTCCTCATCATCATGTCAAATTTATCAAGAAAACACCCTAAACCTATTATTCATGCTCCTAACAAATCACTTTATTTCTACAAGCTCAAGCACACATCAAAAAGATAAAACTATATGCCAAAATTCCTATGTTACCCCCCACACTGTAGAAAACACATTGTCCGCAATGTGTAGCCCGAAAACTAGTTAAGGAAAGAAGTTACCCGATTGATCGTAAAAGCCCTTCTCTTCTTATGGTGGTTGTCCTTCTGCCTTTGACGTGAGTGCTCAAAATTATCGTGTCTCCAAAATGTCGGGTTCTTACAAAAAGAATTAAAGCGTACCAAAAATAATTCCTAATCCTACTCCTATTAATTATATGTCTAAAAATTAAAAAAAATTATCCCAAAAATTATAAGTCTTAAAACAAAATCCAAAAATGATTAAAAATTAAAGGTCAATCGTCTTCCTCCTCATCGGGTTGGGGATCCATTGGACCCTTGCCCTTGCTGGTGTATTTTTGTCAAGAGCTTACACCTTGTTGTCGTGTTGGGATCCGAATCATCGGTCTTATGGGAGTTGAGTAATGAGGCTGAAACATTGCCTCATACTTATCATCAGTGTTAGGCTCACTTTGCTCCTTATTGGCTTCTCCCAACTCTAGTTCAACCTCATCTCCTTCTTCTTCCCCGAACATGTTTGACAAGTAATTCGGGGTTAGTAACCCATGCATTTTTGCAAACTCCTTCTGCACAGGAGTTGTTTCTTTCATCCACCTAATCATTCCGTCAAGGTTTTTGTTGATACTTCCTTTTATTCTTGCTCCCAACTTTGATTTGTCTTTTTGCATAAGTGATGTTGGTACATCCATCTTCTCCTTCCTCCTCTGATTTCATTCTTTTATTTGTTTTCTCTGAAGCTCGACATATTATTTGTATAATGAATCCCCTATAATAATTCAAGTTGACTTCAAGAACTGCTCATTGCCTTGCATAGGTACATCTGCAGTTTTGCACAAGGCAGTTACCAAATGTGGGAAGAAGAGGCCAGTCTTTTGGCCTTGGGTGCAGTTTTCATTTCTTAAAAGATCCAAGAACCTACACAAATCTGTTTACACTGCAAAATGCCATATAACAACAAAGCTCGTAGACAATTAACATTAGAAACATTTAATGTAGGTATAATTCGTGTACCTAAGAATTGCATCCACATTTTTGCTACCGAGAACATAATGGCTTGATTAAAGTTAGAAGGTGTGCCCATATCGGATCTATAATTCCAACTACCTTGCCCTTAAGATAAAAACCTAACAATTTCTTCCATGTCCACATTATTAAAGAGATTAAAGTCCACTTTTTCTACAAAATCTTTTCATAGAAAGGGACATTGAAATATTCACAAATATCTCGAGGCGTCACATGCACATCCTGCCCTCTTACTGTCACTATTCCTAAAAGTTGCCTCTTAACAATATCATCCATCATCCTTAAGGGATGCATAAAATTCATGAATGATAGGGACAATGGCGTTACCTGTAGGAGGGACGTAAAATTGCTCCCATTTGTAATATCGAAAGCTTGAAATTAAGCATTTTTTTATATTTCTATAGGAATTAACTTAGTTTTCATACTTGAATAAATTGTGTAGATAAGTGCGAAAAGGTTGTTTAATTTTCTTAAAAGCCGATTGAGGCCTAAAGGTTACCTAACGTACTTCGTGAATGTGTAGGAGACCTTTAGAAGTTGGACAAATATGACACTGATCACTACGTCACAATATACGTTGCTCTACATCGTAACAAATGGATCAGACTTCGAGAAATGAGGGACTGACTTCTTTGTCGCGACATACATAAGCTATGTTACGACAACACCTGCACGATGACACCAAATAAGGGGACTGATCTCTTCGTTACGACACAGGTCCTGATGTGTCGTGACATCGACCCCTGGATGCAATTTCTACACCAAGTAAAGGGCGTTTTAGTCTTTACAATGCCCATTAAACATGAGGAATGGAAACTGACCTAGGGTTGAGCAAAACGACCGTCCAAGGCTATAAATAGGGCCTCTAGCACTAGGGTTTTACACACCTTTTCTTAGTTCTTGTTTTTACTTTGTATTTTCTTTTTAGAAACGAGATTGTAACTTTCACATAAACGATCATGGAATTATTTCCCGACAAATTGTCGATACAATTGAAACTTTTTTTCATTTCATTTATTCAATCATATGTTTTTGCATATTATTGTTTTCATGATGATTAAGAAAACCATGAGGAATTAATTTCATTTTACAAAATTAGGGAGTGGAAGTATGGATATTTAATTGTTGTATAAATAGGGATATTCAATCGGATCAACTGTTTGGGAAAGGAAGAACATGAAATAAACACTAGGCCTAACAACCCTAGAATGTCATTTAGGTGGGAATGAACTCAAAATTGGTATTGCCTATCCGTGAAGACCTTTTCCCCAAACTCATAGATGAATTCTCGCCGTAATTATGTTTCAATGAGATCGTACTAATATCAATTCTTTGTTTAACAGAGACATAAGTACCCACAACTACCACACTTTCCAGTGTTGATAATGCTGAGCACTCAAGAACAAGTGACCAGAATTCCTTCTAGTCTCAAGCAACTTCCGCTGCCTTTCTTGTTAATCTAACTTGTCACCGCACCTTCTAGTGACTGTGACTGCAATCGCACTTCCGTGGTCAAAACAGTTAAATCCAAAGATAAACAAATGCGAAGAATTGAATAGAACTCAAAGCAAATCTAATATTAAAAGATACTTCTGTATCAATCAATTATCGATAGTATTCATCAACATTTTAAGAGGGATTAACAAATGAATTGAAGCATCCTATTCCTAGTCTACTAAAATTCTCCCTTAATCGCTCCTCTTGCATTGCACCAAGCACTTCTTGTTAGAAGTTGTTGCGTCCTTGTGGCATCAGATCATCTTCCTCCAGAAATTAAGCTTCCATGGCAGCTATCTTCAAAAAATGAATAAGAGAAATTATAGATTTGAAATCTTCACACCTTGATCATCCATCGTCTCTTTCATCCTTCTATTTATAATCACTGCCATTCCAAATCTTTCTCCCTTTTCATATCTAAATCCTTGATGCAGCTGTAAAAGTTTTTAATGCCAACTATGCACTCACGCAAATCTGGTTTATTTATTAATCAATTGCAAATTGTTGCGACATTCTTGAATGCAAATTATGGTTTTTAATTTGTTGCGAAAATTTTTCATTCTCCTGCGCTGGTGCTTCTGTGTATGTTTTCATCATGAAATTCTTGAAGAAGAATTCATGTGATGACATATTCGATTGCAATTCTGGATCAACTTGTGACAGCACCTTTGAATGCTTTCCTACTCTAATCTTCCCAAGTGGATCTCTGCGCTGACAACTTTGGACGCAAAACTAGTACTAAATACAGTGACATTAGTAGCACAAGAAAGATAAAATGAAAGAAAATAAAATCTAGCAACACTAAGTTAAAAAATGTAAATACTAAGTATGAAATGCTAATAATGCATACTACATATGATACAAAAGGAACAATTTATACATTAATTTAAGGAGAGATTAAGTGTCATTGCTAATGCTATCACACCCCCAAACTTGAGTTTTTACCTGTCCTCAATAAATAAAAGCTAGAAAAGTTATATCTAAATTTTTTTCACCACATTCATCATTCTAGCAACTTATATTTTCTGGAATCCTAATGTATAAATTATATTCATATGCTGAAATATTACACCGACAATTTATAGGTATGAATAATCAAAATTACGACTTCACAATGCTAGCATCATGCTTCAAATCTGAAATCTTCTTAACCAACACAGCATATATTGTATAATAATATACATATATATATATATATATATACATTTTTTTTATTTTTATCAATTTTTTTTCTTTCTTTATTTCTTTCCTTTTTCTTTTATGCGACTGAGAGATGTCATTGCATTACTACACTATTGTTCCTAGGCAGTCACAATGCACCCACATTGAAGTGTCTTTTATTTAGTAAATAAAATTATAAATATAACTGCAAGATGGTAAGTTAATTCAATATTTAAAGAATAATGCTACTCATTTATTACTAATCAATCTCAATCATTCATCCAAAAATGGAAGGATTCAACATTCAATCATATTCATTCAATTCACGCATTAGCATTCCAAATAATTTAAGAATCATGCATCAAATGAAAAATTATGGTCACATTTTTTCTTAACTTTGCATACTTTCATTCGACTAAAGAAACAAATATATTGCTAAACTTGTGGGTGTAATTACATTTTCATTCCACATTTTCCCCCAAATTTAATGTTTGCATTGTCCCCAATGCAATAACAATACTATACAAATCATAATGGACATGCAACTACAATGCAACTATGGAAACAAATAAAATCCAGGGACAATAAAAATGAAATGACAAAAAAAATGCATGCAACTAACTACGAAAAAGTAAATTAACTCATTGTGTTGCAGCCTCGGAAGTGGCTGCTTTGGATTTCTTTTTCTTCTTCAGGCGCTCCTCTTTGCTTTTCTTCTCGGCCTTTCATTTGCGCCTCTTCTCTTTTTATTCAACTGGTGGAGTATATTGCTCCTCTATTACTGGTTGAATATTGGCTTCATCAACAGTCACATCCAATTTATGGAGTTCAGCAAGTGGTGCCACATATGGTACAATAGCTAGAGGATTGGAATCCTCATTCTCAGATATGACTGCCTCGGCTTAGCTCGCCCCAGTTTACGCCAATTATTCTATAAATGCACCCACACCTGTAGATGTATCGAAAAATTTCTCAGATAAATTTGTCGGGGCATCTGCTTCTTTTTCTTCCTTCTCTTCTTCTTCTTCTTCTTTTCTTTCTTCCTCCTCAGCCTCAATACCCACAGAGGCAACTAGTGTGTGTTCATTCACCATAGCAGCCTCTCGCTCTGCCATAGTGGCCCCCAAACTATACGACAATTCATCTTCAAAGAGGCTAGCTATTTTTTTGAAGCAATCTTCCATTTCTTTGGATTGCGCCTCTTAATCCTCATCATCAGAGATGTGGATTCGATTTGGGGACTGGACGAATTAGGTTCTGCCTTCTGAACCAAGCTGCTCCGATGTTGGAGTGGCTTCATTGATAGTGGGAGGGAACATAGAGAATTCTGGCATTAGGTTCCTACTCAAGCCGCACAATGTGGTGATAATAGCATTATTCCATGCCTTAGTATATCCATAGAATAAATTATGTCTGAATTGCATCTCTTCCACTGCGCTGACAAGTCTGATTTGTCTGGTGCTATTCGATCGACAAATTTTTCAATCTCATCAAGCTTCCTTTAAATTTGAAGGTTTGTGGGTGCATGCGTCTTGGCGACTTTCTTTTTTCCTTTTCCCTTTTCTTTCTTCTAAGGTACCTCCTTTACCATAGGGGTCTCTTGCCCCCTAATCATCCTCTCTACCAAAACATCGTTAATTAGGCCCTTATTTTCCAAATTCTTCTCCCCTTCCTGAGGCACAATGCCTCTTTGTTTACACAACAACATTATCAGAGAAGGGAAGGGTAGGATACCAGTTTGTTTTGTGTCCCTCTCAGCAATTTCTTGATGAAGGATTGCGTTGACATCAATTCTACATCCCTTTAGATAGAATGCAACAAACACATTCTATCTAGTGTTGTGGTGGTGCTATAGGTAGATGGTAACAGGCGACAGTTTATAAAATTGAACCATACCTTACTTTGAA
The DNA here is from genome assembly GCA_039519145.1 of Kokia cookei. NCBI lineage: Eukaryota > Viridiplantae > Streptophyta > Magnoliopsida > Malvales > Malvaceae > Kokia > Kokia cookei. The sequence continues at coordinate 22,731,415 of CM076907.1, forward strand.
CAGTGAGAAAGTGACGGTGCATGGTGTAGTTGTTTGGATTGTTGCCAGTCCAAACTGCGCCGTCGATGCATAAATCATTCAGTAAAAGCTAGGTACCTTCTTCAGTCAAATTTTCCAAGAACTCGATGTGTTCATCTTCTCCCTCAGCAATATGCAAGAGAGCGTTTATGTGGTCGGCGCTCCAGGGTACCAATCCTTCACGAACAATTATGAATTCCTATTCGGAGTCCACCAAGTTAGCGTAAAATTCCCTTACAAGAGAGGGAGAGTACCCGACCGAATGGTAACAAAACTATTCCCATCCCAATCGAGAGATTATCCTACTAACTTCCCTAGAGTCAGATGCAGGGACAACTGAAATCCTTGTTTAGGATGACAGTTCCTCTTCAGCATAACTTCATGTTAGCAGTCCTTCGCTGCCTTTGACAGGAAGAGAATGGGCTATTTGGGTTGAGGTTGGTCGGCATTCTTGACCATAACATCTGAGGATTTAAATGGGGTTTTCACTTCACGAGTTCTTGCCACGAGGACTAAAAGAAATAAAATGAGAATAGTTTGTAGAAAACACAGAAGGTTGAAGATAAAGAAAATACGGTAATAATAGAGGTTGTGAGTGTGAGAGAGCAATCAGCACAAAAAAGATGTTTCATAGACGATAGAGGCGAAGAGACGCGATGATAGTAGAGAGTACACTGTGTTTGTGGCCAATAAATGCTAGAACACAGATCGTACTTTTTCAGGACAATCTAACGATTGGGGATTGGAGTGAATCAATCGATGTGATCCTTGCCCAAAACGTTTCTCTGAGTCATCAAAGAAATGCGCCGACAAGTCGTGCTTTTGTGTGGATCAACAAAAAGGAGATCTTTTATTCCTACATAAAACTAAGGAAAACTAATTAAGAGTAAACAAAAGACAAAAAGTAAATATCAAAAATTGCAATGACATTATTAAGTAAATGTGACTAGGTTAATGGTCTCTTTTTGTTCGTTGATGCCTAGGCTGTAGTAATGCTTCAATCGTTGGCCATTTACTTTAAATTGGCGCCTATTGTTCAAATCTTTAATTGTCATTGTACCATGTGAAAATGCTTCGACAACTTCAAAAGGTCCTAACCGCCTTGAGCGTAATTTTCCTGGATGCAATTTTAAACGTGAATTAAATGAAAGCACTAACTGACCAGGAGAAAATTGTCGATGTAAGATGATGTTTTCATGCCATCTTTTAGTTTTTTCTTTGTAAATGGCCGCATTTTCATAGGCATTGCGCCGAATTTCTTCCAGCTCTGAAAAGTCTAATAATCTTTTCTATCCAGTAGCATCATAGTCCATGTTCACTTGCTTGATTGCCCACATGGCCTTATGTTCAAGTTCAATAGGCAAGTGACATGATTTTCCAAACAAAAACTGATATGGCAACATTCCTAACAGAGTTTTGTAAGCAGTGTGAAGCACCCACAATGCATCATGTAATGACGAGGACCAATCATGTCTAGATGGGTTAACCACCTTCTTAAGAATACTTTAATTTGTCAATTGGAGACCTCTGTTTGTCCATTTGATTGTGGATGATACGTGGTTGCCATGCAATGCTTCACACCATAGCATTTCAAATCTGTCGCCACCTGATTGCAATGGAAATGAGTACCTTGATCACTTATTAATGCTCAAGGTGTTCCGAATCTTGTAAGGATATATGTGTGAAAGAACTTTAACACCGTTCGAGCATCATCTTTTGAAACAGTGATTACTTTGATCCACTTGGAGACATAATCAACAGCTACCAGGATATACACATTCCCAGAGGAATTAGGAAATGGTCCCATGAAATCTATACCGCACACATCAAAGAGCTCAACCTCCATGATAGGTTGTTGAAGCATCTCGTTGCGTCGAGATATGGAATCAGTGCGCTGACATTTGTCGCACTATTAAGCAAAATTGTGTGCATCTCGAAATAATGTAGGCCAGTACAATCCTGATTGCAGAACCTTTGCAGTAGTCCTAACACCACCAAAATGGCCTCCATAGGGAGCATCATGGCAATGCCTCAAGATAGATAACATTTCCTCCTCAAGAACACATCGATGAACGATGTTGTCGGAGCATACCTAAAACAGGTATGGCTCATTCCAATGATACTTAGCAGCATCCATGAGAAATCTGACCTTCCTATGACCTGTTGCACTCAGTGTTAGCCTTCCAGAAACTAGGTAATTTACGACATCTGCATACCATGGAGATGCGTCAACAAAGAATAATTTCTCATCTAAAAATGTATGGACAATTTGTGACTTATTTCCATTCTCACTTCCAGCTTCCAAACGAGAGAGGTGGTTTGCTACTTGGTTTTTTGATCCTTTTCTGTCTTTAATTTCAACGTCAAATTCTTGGAGTAAAAGGATCCATCTAATCAGCCTGGGTTTGGCATCTTTCTTAGGAAAAAAGTATCTCAAAGTTGAGTGATCGGTGTATACTGTAATTTTTGTGCCATCAAGATATGAACAAAACTTGTCAAATGCAAAAACTACTGCCAACAATTCTTTCTCAGTGGTCGTATAATTTACCTGTGCTTCAGTTAGCATTTTACTAGCATAATATGTTGAATGAAATACCTTATATTTCCTTTATCCCAACAAAACACCTACAGTAAAGTCACTCGCATCGCACATTACCTCGAATGGTTGCGTCCAATCTGGTGCGACGACAATTGGTGCTTGCACTAACTGTTGTTTAATCTTCAGAAATGCTTCCAAGCAAGCTTCATCAAACAAAAACTTCTTATTTTGCTCCAATAAGGAGCAGAGTGGTTTTGCTATTTTGGAGAAGTCTCGAATGAATCTTTTATAAAATCCAGCATGGCCAAGAAAACTCCTTTTTCCCCTCACATTATTCGGTAGAGGTAACTTTTTAATGATTTTTACCTTCACTTTATTCTTCAATGCCCTGACAAGATATTCGATGGCCAAGGAAAATTCCTTCGGTTCCATGAAGTGGCATTTTCCCCATTTTAGAACCAAGTTGGTGTCCTCGCATCTTTTCAACATTTCTGCTAAATTGTTAGCGCATATATCAAAATTTTGCCCATACACAGAGAAATAATCCATAAATATCTTTAATGAATCCTAGATCATATCCGAGAAGATAGCCATCATGCACCTCTGAAATGTAGCTGGGGCATTGCACAAACCAAATGGCATTTATCGGAAAGCAAATATTCTAATTGGGCATGTGAAAGTTGTCTTTGCTTGATCCTCCAACTCGATTGCAATATGGTTCTATCTAGAGTACCCATCAAGGAAATAGTAAGAGGCGTTACCAACTAGCCTATCCAACATTTGATTAATGAATGGAAGTGGGAAGTGTTCCTTCTTTGCGGCCGCATTTAAACTACGCTAGTCCATACACAATCGCCAACATGTAGCAATGCGAGTAGGGATTAACTCATTTTTATCGTTACTTACTATCGTGATACCACTCTTCTTAGGCACACATTGGACCGAGCTCACCCATGTGCTATCTAAAATAGGGTAGATTATGCTTGCGTCCAACCACTTGATAATCTCCTTCTTCACTACTTCCTTCATCTTCTCATTCAGTCTTCGTTGTTGCTCAATTGACTGTTTGCCTTCATCTTTCAGCCTAATTTTATACATGCAGAAAGAGTGACTAATGCCTTTGATGTCTGCTATGCTCCAGGCAATGGCTCTTTTGTGTCGCTTCAGTATTCCGATTAATTTTTCTTCTTGGCTTGCATCGAGACTTGCGCTGACAATCACAGGCAATGTATCATTATCACCTAGGAAAATATATTTCAAGTGTGTTGGCAATGGTTTTAACTCCAGAGCAGGAGCTTCTTCAATTTATGGTTTAAAAACAGGGATCGTCCGATTAGTCAAATCCAAAGATTCCAATTGCCAGCCATGTTTCAGTTCACAAACATTAGCCTCAACTTTGTGGTCACATTCAGATGGGATATTGTTGTCAGATGTCACCGCATATTCTTTTGGCACTATTGAGCTTCGTTCATTAAATACCTATGTAATTAGCTCATCCAGAATATCAATGTTATGACATTGTTCCTTACTGCATGATGGAGATGCTTCGAAAACACTAAAGGTTACATGCTCATCATTATGACGCATAATCAGCTCACCCTTGAAAACATCGATAAGAGTGCGTCCTGTTATGAGAAATAGGCATCCCAAAATAAAATGCACCTTCTTATCAGCTTCGCATTCAAGTATGATAAAGTCGATTAGGAACACAAACTTGTCGACACGGACAAGAACGCCTTTAATTTGTCCTTTAAGTTGTGTCAAATATCTATCCTCAAGTTGTAATGTCACCGCAGTGGGCTTCAAATGACCAATCCCTAATTTCTTGAAAGTTGATAGTGGCATAAGAGTAATGCTAGCTCCTAGGTCACATAGAGCTTTACCTAAATAATGATTTTCAATAAAGCATAGGATTGTAAAACTGCCAAGATCATTCATCTTCGGTAGCAATTTATTTGTCAACACAATGCTACACCCTTCTGTGAGCGCAATTGTCTGGATATCTGATAGCTTTTCTTCTTCGATAATAACTCCTTCGTAAATTTCCCATAGTTGGGGATCTACATAAGAGCATCAACTAAAGGTATATTAATATGTAATTATTTCAAGGTAGATACAAACTGTTGATAATCTCTATCATGTTCTTTCTCCTTGAATCTTTGTGGAAATGGCAAAGGTATGTTTATAGTGGGTTGTTTTGTTGTAATCGATTGTGTCGGCATGGCTAGTTGCGTCAACAAGTTTTGAGGATGAATGGTTGGCATCGGTGTGACTCTTGGTGGTTCCTCCTCATCTACTTCTACTATGTCTTCTTCAGCTGTAACTTCTTTTTGTTGCTTTGATCCATCTGTATTGACAGGTCCTTGGTTAGAGCTACTACTTTGCTCTACAGTTTGCTTTCCACTTCGCAATGTGATAGCCTTGCAATGCTCCTTTTCTTTCTGATTTAGATTCTCAGTATCGCTTGGCAAAGCACTTGGTGGTCGTGTGCTCATGTTAGAAGCCAATTGTCCTAGTTGTGCTTCTAACACTCAGATGGAAGATGAATTTCCTTGTACAATTGCTTTCGTTCTGTTAATATGCTCACGCATCAAAGCTTCAAGAGTAGCTAATGGGATCTACTCTTAATTAAGAATACTGTTGTTACTATTGCTGATGTTGTCCTTGCATATTTGGTAGCACAGTTTGTTGTGGTTGCATTTGAACCTGTGGCTGCATTTGAACTTGTGGCTCATCTAAGTATGCGATTGCACCTGGTTCTATGATCGCATTTGGTAAGGTTGCGCATACACTTAAGGATGAGTATAATTTTGCTACTGTTGACTGTAACTCCCTTGTATAAAATTACTTTGATTTGAGGAATTTTCATATCTATATGTAGACGTATTTTGACTCCCCCAAGGTTGTTGAGCTCTACCTGAACTTTTGTATAAGTTACCATAGGAATTCCCACAAATGTTATTAACATAAAATGCATTTTCAACATGCTATGGGCAATCTTTATAACTATGGTTATCGCCATAAATTTCACAGGAAAATGTCGGGACATCCATCTATTGAGCTACTTGAATAGGGGCAACATCACTCGTTCCCTTCATGTTTTTTATCATATCTGCTAATGAGGATACCTGTGCACTTAGGGCTGAAATGGCATCTAACTCCATAACTCTAGGATTTGTTTTCACCTGAGCAGCACTAGAGATTGGGTATTGATAGTCATTTTGTGCAATCCTCTCTAATATTCACATGGCTTCAGTGTAAGTGCAATCCAACAAAGGACCATTAGCAGATGCATCGACAAGATTTCTTGTCTACGCATTTAGTCCATTGTAGAAAATCTCGATTTGTGATTTCTTTTGGATTCCATGCATGGGGCAACGTCTCAGTAGAGTTTTTTAATGTTCCCATGTAGTGTGCAAATTCTCATCATCCAGTTGATGATATGCCGTGATATCATTCTACAATCTAGCATTTATTGTCGGTGGATTGAATCGTAAAACAAACTGAGTTGCTAATGTATTCTAAGAAGAAATAGATCCAGTTGATAAACCAAGGAACCATATTCGTGCCCTTCTTTGTAAAGATTAAGGGAACAAATGCATCTTTAAGGCATCATCAGGAACACCGTGTTGATTGAAAGAAGAACATATAAGTAGAAAAGATTTAATATGCTCTCTCGCATCTTCATGAGGTAAACTAGCATATTGACCATTTGAATAAAGCATTTGAAAAATAATATGTTTTAATTAGAAATTATCAGCCTGTATTGCTAGTCTAACAACCCCTGGGTGTAAATCATCAAGCACAAGGACAACGAAATCTCTAATTGTCCTCTCAAGAATTTGCTCTCTTGGTGGCAACGGTGGTATGTTATTGACTATTTGTGGCTGCACTGGAGGAACAACTTTTGTGGTAGCAATGGTGGTAGATTATTTTTATTTCCATCCATTTTTCTTTGCTCTTGTCTTCTCCTCCGAATCATCCTTTCAAGTTCTGGATCAAAACTAACAATGTTGTTAGGATTTCTCCTGGTGAACATAAACACCTAAATTGAAAAGAATTAAAAACAAAATCAGTAATCAAGAAAAGCTAGAAAAGAAACAAATAAATGCACTACAAAAAAAATCAAACAAACGCCATCCTCGGCAACGGCGCCAAAACTTGATCACGCTATGACAGCAATTGTGCAAGCGAACACTTATCAATGCAAGTATAGTTGATAGGTGTAAAACTATAAGATATTGATCCCACAGAGATGATTGTCTATGCTTAAATTTGCCTATGCAGAAGAGGTCAAAAATAAGAAGAACTACTAAGAATAATGTCAACGCAAATTGGTTAAAACTACACAGGTTAAGAGTAAAAATTGTCAGTGCAAATGTAATGTAAAATGAATTGATTGTTGAGAGGTTGTAATGTAAATTCAAAAGTATAAAAGAAATAGATCAAGTGTAAAGAAGTGGAGAGGATCACAGACTTCACAAGTTAACAACGCTCAATATGACTACAAAGTAATTCATAGATGAATTGTCGCCGCAATTATGTTCCAATGAGATCGTACTAATATCAACTCTTTGTTTAACAGAGACCTAAGTACCCATAACTATCACACTTTCCAGTGTTGGTAATGCTGAGCACTCAAGAACAAGTGACCAGAACTCCTTCTAGTCTCAAGCAACTTTCGCTGTCTTGCTTGTTAATCTAACTTGTCACCGCACCTTCTAGTGATTGTTACTACAATTGCACTTCCGTGGTCAAAACAATTAAATCTAAAGATAAACAAATGAGAAGAATTTAATAGAACTCAAAGCAAATTTGATATTAAAAGACACTTTCGTATTCAATCAATTATCAATAGTATTCATCAACATTTTAAGAGGGATTAACAAATGAATTGAAGCATCCTATTCCTAGTCTACTAGAACTCTCCCTTAATTGCTCCTCTTGCGTTGCACCAAGCACTTCTCGTCAGAAGCTGTTGTGTCCTTGTGGCATCAGATCATCTTCCTCCAGAAATTAAGTTTCCATGGCAGCTATCTTCGAAAAATGAATAAGAGAAATTATAGATTTGAAATCTTCACACCTTGATCATCCATCTTCTCTTTCATCCTTCTATTTATAACCACTGGTCATTGGAGATTTTTCTCCCATTTTAGATCTAAATCCTTGATGCAGCTATAAAAGTTGTTAATGCCAGCTATGCACTCATGCAGATCTGGTTTTTTCATTTATCAGATGCAGATTGTCACGACATTCCTGGACACAAATTATAGTTTTTAATTTGCTGCAACAATTTGTCATTCTCTTGCGCTAGTGCTTGTGGATATGTTTTCAGCTTGAAATTCTTGAAGAAGCATTCATGTGACGACATATTCGGCCGCAATTCTAGACCAACTTGTGATCGCAACTTTGAATGCTTTCCTACTTTGATCTTCCCAGGTGGATCTTTGCGCTGACAACTTTGGACGCAAACTAGTACTAAATACAGTGACATTAGTAGCATAAGAAAGATAAAATGAAAGAAAATAAAATCCAATAACACTGAGTTAAAAAATGTAAATACTAAGTATGAAATCCTAATAATGCATGATAAATATGATACAAAAGGAACAATTTATATATTAATTTAAAGAGATATTAAGTGTCATTTCTAATGCTATCAAATCCCTAAAGATAGTACTAATTAATTCTTTTCTTTGTAGAGATACAATTCACTTTTGCTAAAGGCTCCTTTGGGTACTATCCTCAAAATACTATCAAGTATTTCGTTGTACAAACTATATTACAACTTGACTCATATACTTGCAAATGCCGAAAATATATACCGAACAGGAGTACGTTCGGAGGCGGTCACCCACAATCAAATTCGAAGGAGGATTGAGTGTTTTTAACATTTTAGTTTCACGTCTTTATTTTTAAAATACTTGTAATTTGGATGATTTAGTTTTTGTTTTAAGGACTTATTTATTAAGTAGGAGTAGGAGTAGAGTTAGATTTGTATTCGCATGCATATTTCTTAATTTTTATGTAGGAAATAAAAGCACAACATTTGGAGCTATTCACAACAAAAGGAGAAGGAACCCACCATTAGTAGACAAGTCTTTCACGATCAATCAAGTAACTTCGATCCTTACTTTTAAGGGCTACACATTGGGGGCAATGTGTTTTCTAAAGTGTGGGGGTAACATAGAAATTATTACATTTTTCTTTATTTTTCTTTGTTTTTTAGTATTTTTTTATTTTTGTTGTGTGCATGAGCTTATAGAAATACAAATGATTGGTTAAGAACATGTACCATAGGTTGATTGTATCTTTTAAAAAAATTTGGCATGATTATGAGTAGTTTTTGAATTTTTTAGCATGAAAATACTATGTTATATAGGTTACACTAAATATAGATAAAGAGATATTATTTGTACCAAATGATATGAATAATATGAGGAAACGAGCATACTAGTATTTATGACAAATGGTAATTTTGGGATTATGTGATTAAATTGATATTTATGCATGTAGAGATGTTTAGGGATAACTTAAGACATTGTTTGGATACATTTAGAGCCAAAAAGCAGGCCATATTCTAATTTGTCATTTTGTACCCATATTTGAGCTTATTGACCCTTCTTGATGAACCACATTACAAACCATTAAAACCTAAAAAAAATCAATTTGTGTTTACTATTTTTCTTTGGTCCGAATCTGCACGATTATAGACGTGTGATCATATATATTGTGGGTAAGTAGACACATCAAGGTGGATTTTGTAAAACAAGAATGAAATAGGAAAATCAATGTGGAATACGAACTTTAAAATAGCCAAAAATATGAAAACAAGGAAAATCCAAAAGAAAAGAAGAAACGAGTAGAAACAAACAAAGAAAAAATCTTGAGTGAGAAGAGTATTAAAAGTGACTAAGTCACAAAAGCAAGAAAAGGAAAAAGAAAAAAAAAGTTATGTTCAATAAATACGGAATACTCGTAGGCTAGCTAAAGGGATTAGACCATACTGAGATTTCCTAAGTAGAGAGAAAAGGAAGGTGAGAGAAGGAGAAATAAGGTGGTGAGAGGGAATGGGATGCTAAAATGGGAAGAATAGGGGAAAATACAATGTGTCAAACTATTTTCATTTTTTTAACCTTTTGTGCTTACTATTTTTTTTGAACACCATACCTATCCTAAGCCTCAGAGCGTTACAAGCCGAAAAGACCTATGTGACCTAAACAACTTTATGCATGAATGAATATGGCATTATATAATTCTGGTAACTATTTATATTGTACTAGGATAATTAAAGTACTTACGTTCGTTATTGATGAAGTTATGCCAATGAAATCTTGATTTTTGTATCTTTTGTAACTTACTAAACTTAAATGTTTTTAAATAAAAAATGGTAAGGTTACTTGCTCATCATGTTGAAATTATTAGGAGATATATAATGCCTAGAGTAGATGTTTTGAACTCAATCCTTACATGATATATGCTCAAGCTCCTATGTTTTTCTTTTATTTCCTTTATTCTGTTTTTGTTTGCTTGAGGACAAGTAATGACTTAAGTGTGGACGAATTTGATCTGTCGTATTTTGACCTAGCAAATTAAACTACTTTTCGCACTTTAGGAGCTTGAAATTAAGCATTTTCATTAGGTTTGCTTAGGATTTAGTTTAGTTTTCACATGTTGAATAAAAGGTGTTTTTTATTAACTTTAGGGTCGAATGAAGCCTAATGGTTAGCTAACAAACTTTTTGAGTGTGCGAGAGACTTTTAGAAGATGAAAAATTATGAAGTTGATCACTATGTCACAACATGGACTGATCTATGTCGTGAAAAAAGGACCAGACCTACGGAATGTCAAGACTGTCTTCTATGTCACGACACGGGCATAACGTGTCGCAACAACGCTTGGGAAACATGCCAAATGAGTAGAATGTCTTCTCTGTTGTGACACAGCTCTTATGTGTTGTGACATTGACTCCTGAATGCGGAAATAACATTGAGTGAAGGGTGTTTTGGTCTTTACAATGCCATTTAAACACGAAGAATGGTAGGTGACCTAGGGTTACGGAAAACGATCATCCAAAGGCTATAAATAGGAAAAAAAATTTGCTTAGTCTTCAATTTCCTTTGTAATTTAGTTTTAGCACTTTTCATTTTCATTCTAAGTGGAAACGAGATTTGTATTATTCGTATGAACGATTATGGATTTTTCCCAATAGATTGCTATACAAGTCTTTAGTTTCTTTCACTTCAAATATTAAATCTTAAATTTCATGTTTATTTATATTATTGATTTTATGATGTCAAAAGAAAACATGAGGAACTAATCTTGTTGTGAGGGATTAAGGAGTGGATCAACGTGAGTTTTTCGGCTATGGAGGCTTCAACATGAAAAATATTATCTTCTTCATCCTAGCTTTTGAGCTTTTCGGCTATGGAGGCTTGAGACCCCTTGGGTGAATCAACGTGAAGGCGATGCAGACCAGCTCCTGACGAGGAGTTCCTAAGTGTGACACAAGAGGAGAGTAAGAGAGCAAGTCGAATAGCCTAGACATAGTATTCTCCATTTGTTCTTTTATATTTCTTTCTTAGACGATGGTAATTCATGTTATTTCAAGATTGTATGGAAGTACACTTGATATTTAGACTAATCGATATTTTATCCAAGCTTGCCTTTACTGTTTAATTTTTGGATTTGAATGATTTTAGCACGGAAGTGTTTTTGCAGTCACAATCACTAGAAGGTGCAGTCAATTTAAACTAACAAGCAAGATAACGGAAGTTGCTTGGGAATTGACGGAATTTGGTCCACTTTTTCTTAAGTGTGTTGCATTGCCAGCATTAGAAGGCATGGTTAGTGTGCATACTAAAGTCATAGATCTAATAGAAAAGCCAAGTTTGGTAAGATGTTCATTGCACCGACAAATTACCTATTATTCTTAACCTTGTAAGCCACACTTAGTTTTCTGCTGACTATTCACGTTGTGGATCCCATTTTACCTTTATTACATTTTATCTTTTTTTTTTCATACTATTGCTCCAACAACCATTCTCACAATTTATTGCATTTTACTTATTCAATGCATCGACAATTTTAGACAACATACACCCATCCTCGTGGGATCGATATCCAACAGATTCACTTTTGTCTACTATTCTTGCATCGACAGTGTACGCTTGCACATATTTGCTATAACGTTCATAGCACGATCACTCATTCATGAACATCTTTACCCCAAACCAATCTAGACTATGACATAAGAATATAAGTAGTCTTTGTTGACTCATTATGTTGGTGGAAGAGCAGAAGATCTTGCTAGGGTAGTGACTAGTTGATTGAAGAAATATCCCTAAAACCGACGATTGAAGAACCCATACTGAAGTGAGCTAATCCCCCATAAATTTGTTTCTCGAGTTTTCACATCTCTTTCCCTTGCTTTATTTCTTTTATTTTATGTTCTTTAAATTCAAACCCAAACTCTTCTATTTTATTTTCGTAATATAACCCTAAAAAGTGTACTAATTACTTCTTTTCTTTGCAAGGATTTAAATTACTATAGCTCAGCCTCCCTTAGGTACGATCCTCGGAATACTTACCAAAGTGTTTTGTTGTAAACAAACTATATTACAACCTGACCCGTATACTTGTGAAAGTCCAAAAATATACACCTAACGGGAGTACGTTCGGAGACGGTCAGAACCCATTAGCAAAGTTATGGTTTTATTTTGTCTGATTCAGTCTTATGCCAATCTCACATGGGACTACGATTTCAGTAGAACGAATGGTCTTGTTATACTCAATTATGATAGCAAAGACCATTAATTTAGGAAAGATAATTCTAAGAGAAATTTGAAACTATGCCACAAGATGTTCTGGTCTAACCTATTTTCCTTTTACGATTACAAATTTATGCTTGGAAGCTAAAATTCGTGCAAAAATAAAGAAGACAGGATATAGCCAAGGCACAATCGTAGATTGGGGCCTTGTCTGAGTAGCAAGAAATTCTATTCTTCAAAAGCAAGCTAAATCGAGCGATGACATCAAAGAAGAGGAAATTCCTATAGAATCAGAACCAGTGCAGTCAGTTGAAATTCCTAATTTGGTAGAGCCAACTGAACCAGTTTTCAAACTTGACATGGCTACCCCAACATTTAGAACTCATTCGGCTCGCCCAAATCTTCGAGATGAGCTGTCAATGTTGATGGACTTAATGTAACATATGCAGTGACAACAACAAGCTTATTGAAGATACTCAAAAATACGGGATGACTCAATTAGAGGTGCTTTTAAGATATTATTTCATGACTCATTTGATTTTGTGCCTGAATTTCCAAATTTTATATTCGAGCCATGGACTTCAATGTTGAGAAAGGAACGAGATGATTCAAGCAAAAAGAAGGACGATGAAGCAAAAGATGGGTCGAATTTTGAGGGGTCTGCAAATAAATAAAAAAGGGGGATCTTGACTTTACTTTATTTATTTTTTAGGATATCTTAAGTTATTAGTTCTTAGTTCTTTTTAGGATATTTTTATTTTGCGCATAATAAAACAAGAGGATGAAATCATAAATAAAATTGAACAATTTTCAAAATAAGGTGTGTGGCAATAGATATGTACATGTCTAGATTGGATTTGTCTAGGAAAAGCTTGGTATTTTAGCAGTCAAACTTGACTCACCTCCTTTTTCTAAGATTCTACCTAGTCGTGTAGTATCTATTCACTTCTATATTTTTGTCCTCTTTGTTGTTATTAATAGTGGGGACATTGTTCATCTTAAGTAGGGGGACCAAAAATTGAATTTTTTTTTTCAAAGATTCTTCCTTCTTATCAAATTATGATTAAGTTATATTTTGCTCAAAATTTCAAATTTTTGTTTATTATGCTAAACTTTAGTATAAATAAGGTTCTATTATCTTAATAATTGTTATGTTACCCGAACTATGACATAAATTTTAGTATTAAAAAAGTATGTAAATCGAACCATGAAATTTTTAGTTCCTTAGAAAAGTTAAGAGTGCATAAAAGTTTAAGTCTATAGAATTGACTTAGTAATTTTTTTAGGTGAAATCTTAGGAGGCATGAAATTTTGAAAATGATTTAGGCAAACTTTGTTTGAACTGTTTGAGTCTTTCAAGCTAACCTTAACGACTATTTATCCCTTGAAGCCTAACTTTGAGACTATATGGCTTGATTTTCTTTGAATCCTACAATAATAAGTCATCCCTTCTCTCATAATTATCTTTAAATTGTCCCAAACACTAGACTTTGAACACATGTAGTAATATGCTCAAAAATTGAGAAGCAGCATCAAATGCTCAAAAATATTATAGTACATGTAGTAATATGCTCGTGTTAAAAAAGAGCATATGTACTAAAAAATTTATGTATAAGGAGCATGTGTACTCAAGTTCAAAGATAGTTGGTGAATTTGGAGGTATTTAGTCCGAAGGTCTGATGCAAGCTAAGTTTAGGCTTTTTAACTTTAAAATATCTTTTTTTACCTACCCCTAGCCAAGTCACTTTACAACCTATTTAAAACATCCATTGATTCATATTTTTGTGTCGACTACATTAGTGGAGAGGAATTCCTAAGTTCAAAATATGAAGGCATAATTAAACTTAGGGATTGCAACTTAGTCTTAAATGGGGAAATAAAAGTTAATTGGTATGAATTTAGTATATATTTATTAGGAAAACATTTATTTTATATTTTTTCTATCATGATAGAATTAAGAATAATTTGAGCAATGTGTATACTTAAGTTGCATAATTTCAAAATTTTTGTTCTTAAGCACAATTGCACTTAACTCATAATTGTAGGAAGAAACTGATTTTTGAAGAAACTTTTCAAAGTTGATTTCTTGCAACTTCTTTTGCAATTTGTGCATTAATCGGGACGAGCAATGAATTAAGATTGGGAGTATGGAAACGCAAAAGTATATAGACTTTTTCAATAGCTTTTGAGCATTAATTCATGCAGTTTGTAAGTATTTTTTGTCAAATTTTATACACTGATTATGAAATAATTAATTTGCACTAAATTTATGAAACATTTTGAATTTTAATTATTTTTATAATAAATTTGCACAATTTAATTTATTTTCGACAGTTTTGCATAAAGGATTAAAAATCGACTCGACAATAACCTTGAAAAAATTGGACCGCTGAAACACTTTTTGAATCATTTAACCCAAGAGAATGGCTGATTATTTTCCGTTCATGGATGCCCTAATTATATTCTTTGAACACATTTAAAAATTATTTTTAATCCAACAAAAACTGGGTTAAATTTAATTCTGGTCTGATGCAAAGAGAGGGGCCCAAATGTGGTAACTAAAGAGGATTGATCCACCAAGTAAATAGCAGCGCAAACCATCAAATGTTACTGTCTCAATCAGCTTATTTTAGCTGATTTTAATACTTGCAAATCAGCCCTTGAACTTCTCCTAAATATCGTTCAAACCTCTCCCCTTTTCAAGCTTTCTATTTTTAGCCACAAGCTAAAAATAACAAATTCAACTCAACAACTTCTTCCACTTAGCATGGTCGACCATGGAAAGGGCGATTGCATGCTATTTTTAGCTCATTTAGGCTATCATATTCCACTATGAAAAGCCCCCTTCACTTCCTCATTTTTCATCTCTCACTTCACACATCTTTTCTCTCATCTTTCTCATTTTTCCTTTTACTTGCTTTCCAATTTTTTTTTCTTTCCCTTGTCGATTTCTCCTCTTAAAAAAGAGCTATCATGCCCTTTGGAGTAGCAACAATCAAGTGTTCATGAAAGCCTTAGATCAACAGAACAAGCAGAGAAGAGAATGAGTGCACTAGTTTGGCTTCAGAAGATCATCGGGATTTGTTTTCTAGTTTCGTTCTCTTAATCTTTTTCATTTTATGTTGTGATCATGATTATGAATATTTGTTGTGTTGATGTTCTTAAACTAATTAAAATGACTTAAATTTCTTTCATGTTAGATTAATTGCATTATGTTCGCTTAAATTATTAAAAATGTGTTTGTGTTGTTATTAAGCCTCGGTAAATTGTTCAATTAAATAAAACCATGCCTAAGTTATGATTGCATTTTAATTGTAAGATAACAAAAGAATTAATTATTAATCAGATTGAAATTATAATTAATTGACACAATATCTAATTGGTGCATATTTAATCTTCTAAGGTAGTTGAGGGTTAAATTAATGATGACATTAAACAATACTTTAGTCTTGCATAACTTGTAAGATTATTGTGATTAAATTGTTTCAATATAAAAATATATTGAATGTGCATTAATTAACAAGATACCAAGTTGCCGTGAAATTATTCGTAAGAACATGAACATAGTTTTAATATTTCTAAGTTAAAGAATGAAATTGATCTAACACATGTCATATTGATTAAAAACATTTTTAGAAATCGTGCCTTGGAATTTTACTTTTTATTTCTTAGTTAATTACTTAATTAATTTTTAGTTTTATATCACATCTTCAAATCATCATATTTTTCGTCACCAAATTGTTTAATTTTACGTTTCATAAATATTCGCTTGTACAGTCTCTGTAGGTATGATAACTTGACATACTTGTCACTTTATTACTTGATACGATTTTATACATTTTCACATTTTCATCATTCTAGTCTGTATACCTGATGCATCGCAAGAGTTAAACCTTTGATAAATTCAAAGAGTTTCATGTAGAAGTGGAGAGACAACTAGGTTTACCCATAAAGGCACTTCGGTCTGATCAATTAATTCTATAGTTTTGCATTCTTTATAATTTTGTCATTAGAGTAACGTATTTAATTTCCTTGAAACATTTTCTTGTTTTGATTTTTCGTACTATAAAATTGTAACAGTGGCTACTTAGACTCTAGAGTGCGTGTTAATTATTACTCAATCGCCATCTCCTTTGGGTTCAACCCCTTGGAATACTTCATGTTTCATCGGAACTATAAATATTACAACTAGCACTATCCATTTGCAGTTAAGGCCCACGTTTCAAAATGGTTTCCAAAATCACTTTTTTTAATCTGCATGCGCGTGGTTGGCCATTCATATATTAATATATTTTTATTAAGCAAATGTTTGAGAATATTTTTCAACTTTACGATATACATTAAGATGATGCATATGTCTTACATTAAACCCTGAAAACATTTGTAAGTTGTTGCAACAATAATTCCTGCATCCATTGAATCAAGTCATCGCAGGTTGATCTTGTTCAACTAGTAAGAACATGTATTTTCATCCAATTACTACATGAACCTGATTCCTTCAGAATTCACACGTACTAATCATAGTTTAACATTTGGTCATCATTTTAACTTAAGTAGTGTTTCAAGGGAAGTTACTTAACGAGACGATCTTGAGTGTATAACCATCAATTCAACACCTATCAAATCATGTACCACAAACGAGTCATCGTGGGACAATCTCACTGACTGACATGTTATGACTAGTTGTTCTCTTTGAGGAAAAACTTCTTGTCATATCGCATGATAATATGTACAACATGATCGACCAATTATCATACTATTACAAGATAATTCTTCTTACTTTTAGGAAATCTCCTCAGTGAGGTCCACTTGACAATCCTACTATGGGGTAGTTAAATTGCAATGGCATCACAAGATACCTTTAATGGAGGTCGTAGGTCTTGTTTAAGGACCTTCTCTCACTCAATCTTTTAAAAACATGCAAGGCTTTTAATGTTCGGATTCAATCATGAATGTCAATATATGCATAACAAGTACATGTGGCATTCCTTTCCTAAACTTTATGGCATGCTTATCATACATATACATGAACAAACATTCGCAGGCAAATATCATCTTGCTATCACATATAAAAGCATAAAATTTAAATGACTCTAACCAGCTAAAGTTTCAATGATTCCATCTTAGAAAAATAAAAAAAATTACAAACTTCACCCCAAAGCATACTTTGGGTCTTCTATTTTGCCACCACGGATTTAGGGGTGAGCAAAATTCGATTCGATTCAAAAAAATCGAAAAAACTATAGCTGTAAAACTTAGCATCAAAAATATCATAATTGTAGTTTTGTATATCATAAATAATTTAAATTAAACAACCCAACGAAATAATGCCCAACATCCATAAACTCTACGAGAAATAGTATCGAGCAATCAACTAAACATCATGGCAAAGAACCACCAAAAATTGTACAACATTGTCTTATTCCCACAATTTGAAATAATAACTATAAATCACCTACTCAAATGTTAAAACTACTTGGATCAATCCCTTGGAATTTTTCTACACTGCTCACACAACAACGCTATCAATTTGCCAAGGTTTAAAAAGGGAATGTGAGCTAAGCTCCATTCACCAGGATATGTTGGTAGCTATTGCAAAAGTGTTAATTGTGGGCATGTTGTATATGTCGATTGATAATGATAATGTTGTGGTTATAATGTGAATATGCTAAAACCACATAATCACTTACCGTTTTTATGCACTTTTTCACTATATATTCACATTATAACCACAACATTATCATTGTCAATCGACATGTACAACATGCCCACAATTAACACTTTCGCAATAGCTACCACAAGCATATTCCACATGTCACAACATCACAGC
Source organism: Kokia cookei (assembly GCA_039519145.1). Taxonomy (NCBI): domain Eukaryota; kingdom Viridiplantae; phylum Streptophyta; class Magnoliopsida; order Malvales; family Malvaceae; genus Kokia; species Kokia cookei. Next base: position 22,749,572 of record CM076907.1, read on the forward strand.
TTAATTCTCATTTACACAACACATAATCACATATTCCACAAATTAATCAAGGGGTATGAGAAAGATTACACTCAAAACTTAGAGTAGGGATTTAGGCTACTCTTAAGTTCCCAATTAACGCAATGAATCATGTCTACAAGTAGCGATTTCAAACACTCATCATTCGCACTTTCGCCTAGTCGTCAAAAGTTCAAACTAGCTTTTCCTTGGTTTTCTCTTTATTCGTAGAAGGTCCTAACAAATCTGAAGCTTCAACAAAGTAAATCACATAACAACACAATCAACATCCAGCCAAAGACTCACTCAATCAACCAAAAACACAAGTCTAAGCTAGAATCTCTTGAAACTGAAACTTTCAACATAGCAAACTTGAAACTCAATTACCTCGATCTCTACTTATTCTCTTTGCCTAAAATTGATTCTATTCATCTAATTATTCATCTACGACTACTACTCAACCTTCAATCTACAAAAAATTACCCAATTCATGGTATCAAAATTTTTCGACACACTTTGGAAATTTTCACGAAAATTCAATAAAACCTTAAAATTCTTTAACGAAACTTTAGGTAAAGATTAAAAACCTTCTATCCACATCAAAACTAATTGAAAACACTTTGAAACCTCGTTTTTATTCAAAATCCCGAAATCCGTCATTAATGACCCAATTTTCTACTTTTATTCAAAATAGTCAATTTAATAGGTAAAAGTTAAATTTAAAGGACTAGATATCATCAAAAACTAATAGAAAAATAAATTGTTACCTTCAATGGGAGAAAAACGTACATTTGGTTGAAAATCTGAAAAATCCACAAGTTTGAGAGATGGAAAAATTGATGGTATTTTTTGTGTTTTTATAAAATTCTATGGAGGTTTATTGCTTGGGGATGATAGAAATCAAATGAATGACGTTTTTGAAAAATAAAATTGAATGGGAATAGCTTGGGAAAGCAAGGGACGGCAAATAAAAATAAAGGGGAAGGGGTTCGTGAGATTTACCGAAGGTGGAGGGAAAGAAATAGGTTAATTTTAAAATTTGGTACATTTTCCCTTTTGGTACTCCTCACTTTAAAATTAAAAGTCTTTTGAACAGCTTTTTCAGAAATTGATTTAATTTTCTAAAAGCCATAGACGAAGACATTTTTTATTTACCATGCCACAAATTTTCAAACACATATGAGCTAAAATTCCTAAAATACCCTTAAAACTTCTAAGCTCAATTTTGGGGTGTGATAAAAAGAGTTTGGCTTTGCCTTTATCCTTGTTGGTAGATGGCCCGGCTAGTTCACAACATACATAAACATGCACATAAATTACTTACACAATCAAAACATACACAGAATGCAACATATGAGCAAACCTAGCTTTCTGGACAATCAACCCTAATTGGACAGAGGCTTACCTTGGTTGCTATGGACTTAGTTCAGAACAGAGACTTGAAAATAGAATATTCGGTGAGCGAATTTTCATGGAATTCATCGTTGTATTTATAAGCCTAAGCATCTTAGTAATCTTAGGATATCCTACTTGACTTAAGAAAGATGTTATGTGCACGAAAAGTATCCTGTATCTTTATTACCTAATTTTAGCTTGACTCGACTTTAACTGTCAAATCCCAGTTCATAACTAAACTAGCGAACCCCAGCTCACCAAACCAACTAGCGAACCCTAACTCACCAAACCATCTGGCGAACCCAACTAGCAATGAATATGACGAACCCCTAACCACATCTTTTGGCATATACTGCTACGATAAAACGCTACCAAACTCCTTACTGATATTCTTTTGTGAACTATCAGTTCACTGAAACACTGGCAAACCCTCACTTGTGAGGCCAAAACTTCCAAGCTCGATCTCGGGATGTTACACAAACCACATTAGGTCATGTTTGAGATCTTCTTGGAGGATCATTGTATGAGATCATCTCAGAGTTCATTCCCCAACATCGTCATCTCATTCGAGACTACCCTAGATGTCACCATCAATGATCATCTTTGAGGACGTTTTGCCTTTGCTCACCAGCATCGCCCGCTCTTCAGAATTAATTCCTCTCGGTGTTCTGGTCCGAGAACTCCTCTCCCCTCCCCCTTCATCAAGGAAAATGCACTATAAAATTAATAACCATAATATATAAGGATTTAAACCTAAATAATTTTGGAAAGAACACATGGAATTTAAACATAGGACCTCAAAGTACTTAGATAAACTTAGTTTTTCTTTTTTTGTACAAAGCAAGAAATGCTTATAGCCATGAGAAGCTAATAAAGGCTTTTGAGGTGCATGTTGCCCATTGCTTTGCTTCTTTGCATAGTTAGTTGTTGCACATTGGTTATTGTTGAATAGTGACAAATTGGAAGACTTGTCCGACATCTTCCAGAGTCGGTTGGAGTTTCCACCCACCTTAGTCCGTCCTACTATAATGTTTTGCCATTTTTTTGGTTGCCAAGAAGCCTACAAGAAGCAATATTGTGAACTTTAATAGTCAAAAGAATAGAACATAGGATAAAAACTCTAGTCTAGAATTTGCTTACAAATTTGAAGCTTCGAATAAAAAAACTAAGAGCCTTTGAAATCCTGAGCAATTACAGTTCTACAAGTCATACCAACATTCTATGAATAAACCACTTGTTTATAAAGTTTTAACCAAGGTTGAATAATTAGAAAGTTATTCATAATAGAATTTCACTTATGTGCTATTTCAAAATTATTTCTACTAACCAAAAAATTAATCTCGAAAAGTTCTCACTCAAAATCAACTCTAGGATTTGGGAAAGAAGATCAAGATATATATTTGGGATCCATTAATGGATCTAAAATTACATCGATAAATTAGTTTTAAAAATTCACATTAGTGTTGTTTTTTAAAAATTTAGCTACACCATTGTGGAAATTAAAAAAAGGAATTGCTGATTCTCTACCAGCTAATTACCCCACTGAATAGAAATTCGGGGCCATATGGGCATGGCCGTAAATAACGCCATTGTGAAACACCAAATTTTATTAATATCTAAAAAATAACAAAATTTTCCCCTATCTTCCGGAAATTTTTGGGTCCCATTTTCGCACTCCATTACTAAATCACTACGTGTCACGTGTGGCCGGCTAAATGACCATCTCCTATCAAAATTAATCACATTTTGTAAATGTGAGTATTCCATATTATCATTTTAATTCGAATTGAATCGTGTGAATAAAATTCGAGTCGAATTAAATCGAGTGAAATTGTTTAGTTAAATAAAATAAATAAATATGTCAAATTAAAATTTTATTATAGTATAACTAATTTTATATTGGAGCACATAAATTTAAAACCATATATATTTTTAAAAAAAATTAAATAAAAATAATAAAAAATAAGATATTTTAGTATAATAAACTTGAATAATTAATTAACTTATTTAGGTCCCAAATTTTTTTTTTTTTTGAAATTTTTGAAAATTTTAAATTTCTCTATATTTTCTTTAGAAATTTTTTAAAAATATATATTATAATTTTTTTAAATATATATAAAAATTTTAGAATTTTTATAAATATTTTGAATTTTTTAAAATTATTTTGAACTTTTTATAATTTGTTGAGAGATATCAATTTACTCATTTTCAAAATTGATAGGGACTAAAAGGGTATTTACACCAATCTACTATTCGAGCTATTTGAATTGTAAAATTCAACTCGATTCTAACTCGAAACTCGAATTACTTATTCGAGATGACTCAAAACTCGAATTATTTATTCGAATTTACTCGAATAATTTATTCGATTAACTGAAAATTAAAAAAAATCGATTTTTTTCAAATCGAATTGAATTTTGATCACCCTTAACTCTTTTTATATTTGTAGGATGACACTCGACAGTGAAGATAAACATAAGCAAGATCCTACATCATGTTTGCTTCAATAGAATTGCAATGCGGTTATGTCCCAATTTTGAAAGCCATCATTCCATTGTTTAGTTCAAATCTATCTTGTAAATAGTTAATCTTCATTCCAACTCAATTACTTGAAAATGTTGAATGTGAATTCAACACTTACCTCATCTAAAGAATATTTAGCGAATACAATAAATAGCTTATTTTTTTTCCTTCCCAACGTACCCATAATAGAATCACAAATGTAGAAGCTTATATAATATAAGAAAATGGGGACGTTATTCTTTCACCATTTTTTCCAAACATTCACTTTTCATCTTTATATCGAATTGAGGGAAAGAAAAACTCAAAATATCGAAATCGTCTCTTGGTAATCATCAATTTTAATAAGGAAGATTCAAGCTTCTTGAAAATTGGACAATATAGGTCTTTAATACTTGAGTTTTATTTGGGTTTTTGAATTTTTTTTACTTAAACTATTCAAGAATTTGAAAATTAAAAAATAAAATATGAGTATTTGATGTTTGGGTTTGATCTGAATTTCTGAATGTTTTATGTCATGAAAAGAAAACAACATTGAGAATTGAAACAAAGAGCTAAATAAAACAAAATAGGTTTACATTTGTTACAAAATGTTATTATAATATATATTCTACAAATATTTTATTATATTTAAATGATATAATAACATGTATTAAAGAATAATATTTTGGTTATAAAATAATATATTTTTCATATATTAGTATATTTTAAATATATTATCACATTTTAACAAACTTTTGAATTTAGAGTATTCTATTATTATATAATTTTACTACAAAAAATTATATAAATTTAATAATTAATATATTAATTATTAAAATTATTTTAATAATATTTTAGATTTATTAAAAATATAACATACCAAATCCATTTTATATTAAAACTGTTATTATAATTTGTAACAAAAAATATTATTATAATTTATATCGTTGATATTATCATTATAATTATAAAAAAACTTAAAATTTTAAAATAATAATTTTTTATAAATAATTTCACAATATTTTTTTTTATTTTATTAATAAATATAACATATTTAAAAGTTTTATAAGATATTAATAATATAAATAAAATATTATTTTAACCTAAGGTTAAAATTATCATTTTAGTCTATTCATAGTTTATTTTTTGGTATTATGTTAATCAAATAATGTAATAGTTGTTACATGTCTATTACATTCACCTCAACCAAATCACTCTCATATTTATTTCATTATCATAGAATATTATTTCGTTACAGCATTATTCCATTACAACGAACAATCAAATATGTTGTTAATGATTTTTAAGGGGTTGTAAATCCAAATTAAATATTTAAATGTTTGTTTCCCCTTAAATAAAAACCTTATCTATGATATTTTTGTTATTTATAGGATTATTTGTTAGATTAAGCAAAAAGAAAATTATTATTTATTAAATAAAATGTAACATCCCATATCTTACCTGATGGCCAGATCCAGACTATATGATGCTACACTCAAGGTCTAAATTTAATTAACTAATTCTAATTTCAATACGAAATTTGCAATCACATAATAAAAGTATTATGAAAACACAGTTATCCACAAAACTTCATCCAAAACATAATAGAATTGATGAATAGCTTAAATCCTTAACTTTCATCCTTTTTCTTTAATCCATAACACAGAAAGGTTAAGAAGCTTATCAACTTGATAAATTATCAATTACTTATGTACAAACTTTAGCTTCTTTTCTCCATGCAAACTGCTCTTTAACCTTTTTTTCCTTTAACCATATCAATGAAAAGAATGAAGAAAGAACAGAAAAATGAGAGAACCACACCAGAAAATAGCGTCTCTCCCTTATATACTACTCACGTTTTTCCTTCACTGATCCCAAACTCAACAACCAAGTGTACATATCTAATCATCATGTCTCCCACTAAAATATATTCTTAGTTTAAACTTAACGAAACCAAGGTTGAAATCCAGCATTTTTTTTCAACCAGTTCGCCAGATGCTCTTATTTTTACTAGAGCCCACTCAATTTGTAATCTTTTCAATTTAATCCCCAAAATTATTGTTCCAACCTTAACTTAACGTGTCAAGGTGTGACATAAAATCTGTAACAAGTTATGTTAAGAGCGTTTTCTTATTATTATTTTTTTGACTCTTCTCTAAGAATGACAATGGAGCAAGGCGAGGGTGAATATTACTAAATCTACTACTGTTCCACAGTTGGCATACTCTATTCCACCATCTGCCTCACACTACTATAAATATATAATATTGAAAACCACTATCACCTTTATGAATGATGGATGCATCCATCATTGCTCTAGTTTGCTTCGCTTTAATTTTTTTTGCTACTTATTTGTAATATATTCAATATTTTTACCGTGAAATAAATATATATAATTCTTCAAAAAAATTTAAACATAAAATATATGAATTTTTTCTTATCACTTCATTATATTTTTATCTTTTTCATGGTTATATATATATATATACAAAGATAAAATGATAATTACATATAGTAAAGTGGGTGGGATAAACAATTACAATCGTTGTTCCATACTCACTATCCAAAAAAAAAAATCCACTTTATGTTTTCCCATATCCATTTTTTTTAAAAAAACAAATCACTAAATCAATTTAAAAACTATAAGAAGATTTGGATTTTGATATACTTACCATCATAGGTAATTGTTATAATCAACGTCAATAATGGCAGTAGGAATGATCTCAAAGCAATAAGAAAAAAATAAGAACACATAGATTTTACGTGAAAAACTCTTATCGGGAAAAATCACGGACAGAAGAGGAGAAATTCACTATGTTGAAAAACATACAAGAGGAATTCAATAACATCTATTTAAGGGTTAAAAAACTTTTTCTAATCAATGTTTAATAAAAGAAGTATAGCTATGTACGAATTTAACTTGTGCGACATGATCCGTACTACGGGGGCAGGTTGCAACCCTAGTTTGGTGCTTTATGGGGATTTGTGGTGGGCTATGACCTTGAGGCTTCAACCCTCAATTTTTTGTCTCCCACATATCCCTTATTTTACCTCTTTATTTTATTTCTTTAATAATTAACGTGATTCAAATGACACAACTCTAATATTAATAATGAATATTAATAATTAAGATGCACCACATTAATTTTAGTCAGAAAAGATTCACTATATGATTATGTGTGTTAGAGAAAATGAATTAACATGCCACGTGTTAGTTGAGTGTGGGTCCTTTAAATAACTTATATGAGTTATAAGTCTCTCCACCACCTTATAAAAGGCTGCCCCCTCGATAGCCTTCACCACGACAAAACACACAAGTGTGTGACTTCCATTATTAATATCTCCAAAGCAGCTGTTATTTAATCTGCAGCAAAACCGACTTGGTTTGCTTGATAATGGGAACTACCGGAGAGTATGAGAGCCAGCTTCAGGTACCGGTTCCTCCTTCGAAACCATTTCTCAAGTCTTTACAAGCAAGACTCAAGGAGACTTTCTTTCCTGATGACCCTTTTAGGCAGTTCAAGAATCAGCCTACTTCCAAGAAGTTCTTGCTCGGATTACAATACTTTATACCAATTATTGAATGGGCTCCTCGTTACACTTTCGACTTCTTTAAGGCTGATTTGATTGCCGGTATCACCGTTACCAGTCTTGCCGTTCCTCAAGGGATAAGCTATGCAAGTTTTGCTAGCATTCCACCAATTATTGGACTTTGTAACTTGTTTATTTCTTTTTCGATCCCTCTTATTCTTAGTTAATGAATAAACCATCGTGTTTTCGAGAATTGTTGAAACTTGAAATCATGAACTCCATTGGAATGCAGATTCAAGCTTTGTTCCTCCGCTGCTATATGTAATGTTGGGGAGCTCCAGAGATTTGGCAGTGGGGACTGTATCTGTCGCATCACTTCTAATATCTTCAATGCTTGGCAAGGAGGTTAGCCCTACTGAGAACCCCAAGCAACATGTTCAGTTAGTCTTCACGGCTACTTTATTGCTGGAGCGTTCCAAGCTTCCCTTGGCATCTTAAGGTATAATCAAGATATTACTTTAATTACTATTTACTTTAGCTTTAATTATTGTCGCTATTAATATTAAATTGGGTTTGTAGACTTGGGTTTATCGTGGATTTTCTGTCACAGGCAACCATAGTGGGATTTATGGGTGGAGCAGCCACGATTGTGTGTTTTCAACAATTGAAAGGGATTCTTGGTTTAATTCATTTTACTCAGGAGACTGATATTGTATCTGTTATGCGCTCAGTTTTCAGCCAAATTCATCAGGTTTAATTTAATTTAATTTACAATCTTTTTCTTAACTATTTCTAACATTAACTATGGTTCATATTAGTATAAATTAAGAAATTGGAAAATAGTTTAATTATATTTGTGGTGGTTTAAACCTGCAGTGGAGATGGGAGAGTGCTGTTCTGGGATGTTGTTTTCTTTTCTTCCTTCTCCTCACAAGATACTTTGTGAGTGCATCATTAAATACCCTCTTTTGCTTCTTTTTATTTTCCACTTTACGAATTCTTCGTATTCTTTTAAAACTAATATAATTTGCCTGCTGATTGGTGCTAATGTATACAAACGGTCTACATAAAGCTTTTGAGAAAACATTATTAAAGACCCACGATTTAACTTAATTAAATGAATAAAAAAATACTAGGGTTAAATATCTTTTGACAGAAAATGGTGTTCCTGTTTTACCCGAGGTTTGGCCCTTTAATAATAAATGACAAGGCCTGAAATCCAGGTCCCATTTGACCCATTGAGAATGCTACTAGTCGTACAAAATACCCGTCATTTCATGGAAATTTTCCAACTCCTGGCTGTGACTGCAGGACCATTTTCAAGAACTGCAGTGAACTTCAATGCTGGAAGCAGAAGTGCAGTCTCCAACATTGTAATGGCAACAGCAGTGATGTTTACGTTGTTATTTCTAACACCATTGTTCCATTACACTCCTCTTGTGGTACTTTCCTCTATCATTATAGCAACCATGCTTGGCCTGCTTAACTATGAAGCTGCAATCCACCTTCGGAAAATTGACAAATTCGACTTCTTCATCTGCTTGGGGGCATATCTCGGTGTTGTCCTCGGAAGCGTTGAGATTGGTCTAAACATTGCGGTGAGCATAGTAAAATTTTTGCCCTAGTTATAAGCCCTATAAGTTAACAGAAAAATCATTGATACAAAAATAAAAACTTTCTATGCAGATCACTGTTTCATTGCTAAGGATTATTCTCTTTGTGGCGAGGCCCAGAACGATGGTTTTAGGCAATATTCCAAACTCTGGGATCTATAGAAGTAAGAACCAATACCAAATCGCGAACAATGTTCCAGGTATTCTCATACTGCAAATAAGCTCCCCTGTTTTATTTGCCAATGCAAGCTATCTAAGAGAAAGGTAGCAAAAAGCACTTTGATTTAAGTTACTTAACGTAATCAGAAAGGTTAATTAAGATGATTACCATACGATTAATCTTCCCACTATCCTTTTTCTAGGATCTCGAGATCGATTTATGAAGAGGAAGACAGGTTAAAATCTGCAGGAGAAACAAGCTTACACTAAGTCATATTAGATTTGAGTGGTTACTGAAGAAGATGAGTAGCAGAAGCACCAGAAATATATGTAAATATATTAATTCTAACAATCGAGAAATTTTATTTTACAGCGGTAGGTAGCATTGATACTAGTGGAATTAGCATGCTCGAAGAACTCATGAAGAATGTCCATAGAAAAGGACTACAGGTATAAGCTATTTTCTACCATATTTCAGTTTCTACAGTTGTTCTCACGTCCAAAATTGTTAGCTTAAATGAATGCTTTTGCCATTGATTTGATCAGCTTCTGTTGGCTAACCCGCAAAGCAAGGTGATGAAGAAGCTAGACAAGTCAAAACTCATTGACAAGATCGGGCAAGGATGGATTTTCTTGACTGTAGGAGAGGCAGTTTCAGCATGTAATTTCATGCTACAGACATGCAAGTCAATTCATGTAGCAGTTGACCACAATGCTGAAGAGAATAAAGTCTAAGGTTTTAGTAATATATATATATATGCAAGTGGAATCTATAAGACGAGTAAATTTATTGATGCTAAGAAAGGTGCTTTGCGGTTATCATCCAACTGTTCTGGTTGAAGAAGAAGAGGAAATGAGAAGAAACTTTTGAGGAAGTGATTCAGGGTATAAGCTTCGTAATATTACACATGAATTATGTATGTAGTTCTCACCATATTGAAGATCCTGCTGGGATCCTTCTATGCTTAACTAGTGTTCATCACGCAATCAAAGCAATAACACTTGGGCAGTTAAATACATGCAGGATTTAATTGATATAAATGTTTTTAAAAGTCAATTATTGCTTTTAGAAATATATTAATTTTAGGAGATATTTAATTTAAAATATATTTATGGTATTAGGGTTTAGGAGTTTTTTTTTTTTTTTGTTTAGAGTCCTCGTCTTCCTTAGCTTACAAGTCTTTTATAGAAATAAAATTATGTAAGAATAATTCAATTTAAGAGGTTTAAGACTCTCTCTAGCTAGTCTAACGTAAGGGACTCCTTTTGAAGAGTTCCTCACATTCACCATAGGGTATTCGCAAAGAAGAAACAAATACAAGGGGAAAAGCCACATTCAGTCAGATGATTTTGCAACGAGTCATTTGATGACTCAAATCGTAACTCAGGATCATAATAAGTTTGCCTTAGAGCTAGACACCATGAGCGATTTCGACCTCAGACAGTAATTTAATGGAAAATTGGAAGAGTAGAGTCTAGGATGGTTGAAAGTGTTGAGAAGTTGGGTAATAAGCTATTGCAACAATTGTAGTTTTAGTTACAAGAATTGATGATTTTCATCCAAAATTGTGAAGGGAAAAAGTGTAACACCCCTTACTCGGTTCAATGACCAGTGCGATTAAATTGTACCTATGTTTTCAGATAAACGGATTCTTGATGTTTTTCGGCTTTCAATGAAATGATCTTTTCTGCTATTCTTGTACCTAGAATTGCTACGGATGTGGGTTTGAACCAATTGAATCAAAACACAGAACTATAAAAAGTTTTTGTGAAAACGAAATTTCTCTATTCATTAATAGAAAGCAGTATGTTATTCTGAAAAAATATATTTAAAATTTGACAATAAATTCTCTCTATTTTTCGGTAGAATAACGAACTCTCAAAAGTTCTCTATCTAGCTCTACCGGTATCATCTATTTATATGAAGAGAAAGTAGAACCCTTGTAGAGTTGTAAAAGTTTATTTTCGCTAAAAAAACGATATCCTAGTTTATCTAGGATATAGGGGGCAGCAACCCTAGTTAATGATACTAGAGTTTTGCCATCCCACATACTACATGAGGGATTTATGGGTCTCTATCACATCAAGTCCAATTACGAGTATTTTCTAAACCTTTTTGACTCAGTACTCTGTAATATGATCCAACCTGTTTTAGTTTTTCCATTTCATAAAATAAACTTTAATATTTACATATTAAATAATTTTCTCATCCCAATTTTATCCCCATAAAATTGTGACAATTTTACTCCTGGAAAAATTTTGAGAAAACTTTATTCAATATGTCACAACTCAACATGTTCACTATGACCAAACGATTTATTTTCTTTTTCAAGCTTCAAAATAGTCCAAAAACATAAACTCATTCTTCCATCATTTTTTTAATTAATCCTATATAGGATTGCAAATTTCCATTTTCATTTTTATTTCCATTTTTTGGAAACCTACATTCATTTTCAAATGATTCCATTTCTCCATTTCGGAGAAAACCATAAAAATTCTTGAACTTCCCCCATTTCTTTTTTTCTATTCATTTCTATTCAAACACGCAATTCATTTCTATTTTCAACGAGCTAGTGGAGGGACCGATTTGACATATGTAGTTGAGGCTCAAATGGTTTATAATTAAGTTCTGACTTTTCGCCTATTAATTATAAAATCATTTAATCACTAAGTCATTCCACTATAGTATCGTGACTGAGCTCTCCCCAACAACATACCATTATGAAAGCAACAACTCAATGCTCGTCCAATGACCTTGTCAGAAGTGTGCTACCCTCATAGGATATCATTAATCTCTTTGGGATCATATTCGTTCTCATAATATGATCTTATTTTATCTCATAGTTGTAACACCCAAAAATCGTAACCATCTCCAGTCTAAGGTCTCAGGGGTTACAGAACTTTACGATTTTTTTTCTTACATACAAATCAATCACAATTTATACATTTACCAACTTGCAACTCAGAATACTAACTCCATTTGATATTACACATTCATTTACAACATTTTAATCAATCAGGAATCAATATTCATATCACATATCATGACATCCATTTTTCATGTTTGTAACATCCAAAATCCGAAAACCGTCGTCGGTTAGGTTCCCTGTGTCTTTTTATTCATTTATCACTATTCATCTTTTAATATCATGTCATAAATCATCAATTAATTATAATCATAACTCAACAAGGGCAAAAAGGTCATTTCCATGATTTTTGGATACTTCTACCGGTACTTGTTGGATAAGTATTGGTAGTTGTCAAGTCAATAAACAGTTAAGAACAGTGCAAACTTTTACCGGTACTTGAGACAATACTATTGATACAAGTGTGACTTCTACCGAAATATGTCATGCTTCTACCAATACTAAAAACTCCAGAGAGCTAAGAAATTTTACCTTGCAACTTCTACCGGTACAATTATACAAACTATCGAAACTTCTGTGAGCAGAAATACCAATACCTACTATGCAACTACCGATACAACTTAAGCCAGTAAACAACCTCTCTCTTACCCTGTACTTCTACCGATACATGCATAAGTTCTACCGAAACATGTATGCAGAATCTCAAGAATCATGTCAAAACACAAGTTTATCAATACTTACCATGCCTAACTCCAAAATGCATTAGACCATTACATAATTCATAGTTTCCAAGTCATTACATTGTACTTCTGAGTCTATTTTTTCATCTTGAACAAGCATACATTACTAAGTTCAATATTTCATTAAACACATAACAAGATCATCACAATCTCAAACGAGTAAACAAAAGACAACATCATCCTAGTACATGTCATATAACCAATAGATGAAGGACTACCAAACAGGCTCTTCCATAGTGTGACTTCGTAGAGATGATCCGATCTTCGAACAACAAAGTAATCTACAAAATAATAATAACATCTTTAATAAGCTTCAAAGCTTAGTAAGTTCGAAGAGTCTAAAGAATTACCAATCATATGCATAAAGTAGTCATAACTCAACCGAGTTAGATGAACTGTTGCTTCCTCAAGCCATATGTAGTATTCCAACTTTCTTGTCTATAACTTTACTTTTACCAGTACCCGATGCTGCTCACACGAGCTGTCGAGGACTCACAACATATGTGGTACCCCAACCATCGGTATGGTGTCTGTCTGTAAATTGTCCCCTAACGATTTTGCTCACATGAGTTGTCGAGAATATGCATTCAAGCATAAATCCCAACCATCGTAGGGCCTATAATCCATTTAAGATTTCATAACTTTTTTCCGAATCACAATTATGCTCACATGAGCTGTTGAGGACTCGCAGCATATGCGGTACCTCAACCATCGATATGGTTTTTGTGCATAAAATTGTTTCCCTAACGATGCTACTCACACGTGCTGATATGCACTTATGCATAAAGCCCAGCCATCGTAGGGCTTGAAATCCATTCTTGGATTCATTTCTCATTTCCCGACTCATGATGCTGCTCACACGAGCTGTCGAGGACTCGCAACATATGCGATACCTCAACTATCGCGTCAGTTTCAAATCACCGACTCAAAGCTTGATATCTCATTCATTCATTTCTTTTTCACCTTTCTCAATTTCACGTACCATAACCTATTCTGCAACGATTTTAAAGAATACAATAATGTACTATTAAAATGAAAATTTATCGTTACAAACTTACAAGACGAATTTATAGTTAAAGTGAACTCCAAGGACTAATCCGTAATTTTCTCTTTTTCACAATCGATGGCACCTTCTTGATCTAACAATAATTTCTTAAATTATTTAAATCAACATGAATTTTTAATCATTTTATGCAAATAAGCTTTTTGGTATTTTTACAAAACTACCCTTAACTTTTTACTTTTATTCAATTTAGTCCTTAAGCCTTAAACTTGCAAATTAACCATTTTTATTCAAATTTCAGTTTTGTCAAATGTTTAAAAGCGTTTCTACAGCCCACTTTTTGCAATATTTTTCCTCAAGTCCTTACAAATTTATTTCTTTAACATTTTAGTCCTTTAACATAAAAATCATCAAAACTACTTTACTAAATCATCAAATCTAACAACCAAACTCAAAATACTTCTGTAAACTTTCAAGAACAAGCTCATTCATCAATGGAAAAATTTATAACATTTGACAGAATCACAAAGTAGTCCTTGAGTTAGCTAGATTAAGCTAATACGGACTCAAAAACATAAAAATTATTAAAAACGGACAGAGTTTACTTACCAAATCGAAGACACAAAGCTTGGACGTATGGCCGCCTATGGTGTTTACCATTTCGGTTGGAAGAAAGAAAGGAGAAGATGAATTTTTTTTTCATTTTGTCATGTATTTTAGGTTAAAAACCTTTCTTTACTCATATACCCTTTTATCCTTAATAACTTAAACAATTTCATGCCTTTAAAAACACTAGAATCGTCCATTATAAACATTAATGATTTAATTACCATTTAGGTGTCTTACCTTATCTTCCAATTAGCATTTAATGCCTTTAATTAATGGAATTCAACTTTTGCACCTTTTACAATTTAATCCTTTTCACTTAATTAACTATCTAAAAATTAAAATTTCATAACCAAATTTTAATAAGACATTAATGACCTCGTAAATATTAAATAAATAATATTTACAGTCTGACACATCGAAGTTGTGGCCTCGAAACCACCATTCCCTATCATACTAAAAATAAACTAATTAGTAAATCCTCATTTTATTAGAATTTAATTGAAATTTACCAAAATCTAAAGAGTTTCACATCGTTTCTATTATTAGACCATTTAAAGAGGGTCCATTTCATAATTGGTCCTTCAATTATATTAAATTTAAATTAAACAAACTTATTTTCAATTTATTTCTAAACTAATTAGGACTAAATGAATAAATAACCCAAAAGTTAGTGGATGGTAATCATGTCACCACCGCTTGGACTTTTTGACCATGGTTTAATTACCATTTTGGTCCCTTTATTATTTTTTAATCTATAGCAACTAACTTTTACCTCTTTTACAATTTACTTCTTTTTCCTTAATTAAGCAACTAATTATCAAAATTACCCAACCAAACTTCAATTCACATATAATAGGAGTCTGTAAATATTCAATAAAATATTTACAGCCCTTAATTTTAGAAATGAGGTCCCGATACCTCATTTTCTAAAACCACTTGACTTTTGAATCAAACTACTTATACTAACTTTTAATTAAATAATTAAAATTCTTCAATTCAAAATTCCATATAAAATTATTATTGACTTATTTAATTTAAATACTCATTATAAAAATTTTCTTGTCGGATTTGTGATCCCGAAATTACTATTTTTGACACCACTAAAAAACTGGCTGTTACAATGGTAACCATTATATCTTCCTTCATGAAAAGTCAATCACTATCAAATAGTGATCAAGTCATCCATCACAAAGATGAACAACCCATTGCCACGTTTACTTTTCATCAGCCATGTAATACCAAGGAGAGGACATCATTTGCCTATGTTTGGGGCTATGAATTCCACCGTTGTGAATGACGCTACATACTTCAACAGTTGTACACCCAATACACCAGCTTTTGGTTCATTATCTATTTGAACTAAGGCTTTTACTTACATCAAAGTGTACGAGTCATGCATACATAGTCTGCCATCCACTTAGGATTTAGTTATGCCATGCTATGAACATCACAAGTGAATAAATCCATAAACGGATTCAAGATCTATTTTGCTTAGGTCTAGTCTGATGTACTGTTAGTCCAACCAATCACATCTATGTCTCTATCTTCTGGGAATCATCTGCTTCGATGTCCAAGATAAGGCATCACCCCAATTGGACTTGATAGTCAACATATTAGTTTTTCAATCGATTTGCTCATTTTCAATTAGACTAAGGAAATATTTAGGTTCGTCTATTAATACAAGTTGTCTTTTTGTACTATGATCTAACCACGTAATATTACTTAGTATTAGTTTAAACATTTAGACAACCAATGAGCAACATTTGCTTTTATTTTGCTTTGCGTGCAAAAACCATGTGAGGACAATTATACAAAGTATATTAATGTAACCAATGAATTTGTTTTATTAATCAAACTGTTCGAAAAAATTACAAATATATACTGACGAAAATACTACACTTAGGGCACGATATCCAACAGTTGAGGCCTCCGATTCTAGCAAATGGCTCGTTGCTATGGAAAAGTGATGGAATCACTTCAAAAGAATGAGACTAGGCAGCTAGTAAAACCACCCATCAGTAAGAAAATAGTTGGTTGTAAATGGGTGTTTAAGAAGAATAAAGGTTCGGGTCCAAACGAAACTAGGTACAAAGCAAGATTGGTTGCAAAGGGATACAGTCAAGTGGAAGGAGTTGATTTTCATGATGTTTTCTCTCTCGTTGTGAAACGTACATCCATTCAGGCACTTTTAAATCTTATTGCATCAAACAATTTAGAACTATAGAAGTTAGATGTAAAGACTACTTTCCTTAAGGAGGAAATATACATGCAGCTATCAGAAGGATTCAGAACTAAAGGTAAGGAAGATAAATGTTTTCCTTCTTAGAAAATAATTGTATGATTTGAAGCTATCTCATTGGTAGTGGTACAAAAAGTTCAACTCCTTAATGTTAACTGTTGGTTTTTCAGGAAGTAAAAATGACAATTGTGTATATTTACAACATTTTGATGATGGTTCATTCATATATTTATTGCTTTATGTTGATGATATGCTGATTGTGGCTAAGGATCCATTTAAAATTATAGACGTAAAATCAAGCTTAACTTTAAGTTTGATACGAAGATTTAGGTGCAGTGAAGAAAACTTTAGGGATGGAAATTTCAAGGGATAGACATTTCAAAAAATTGTTTTTATCTCAACAAAGGTACATCCTTGAGCGATTTGAGATGCAAGAATCAAAACCAATAATTACTCCCTTAGCTATACATTTTAAATTGTCAATTTCAAATTCTCCCAAAAATGAAGAAGAAGAGAGGTACATGTCAAAAGTACCTTACTCAAGCGTAGTAAAAAAATTGATGTTTTCAATGTTATGCACTTATCCCAATATTCCACATGTTGTTAGTGATGTTAGTAAATACATGGCCAAATTGGCTAAGTTACACTAGCATGCAGTTAAGTAGATATTTAGATATTTATGAGGTACTTCTAACATGTGCTTAGAGTTCTGAAGAAAGAAAAAGGGTTTAGTCAGATATGTTGATTCAAATTATGCAGGAGACTTAAATAGAACGAGATTTCTCACAAGTTAACTATTCACTTTTGGAGATTGTACCATCAGTTGGAAAGTTACACTTCAAGCTATAGTAGCCTTATCTACTATTGAAGAAGAATACATGACAATTATCGAAGTTGTAAAAGAAGTTATTTGATTAAAAGGCATGTTTAATGATCTAGTAAGTGGAAAATGGGCAATTGTCGTATATTGTGATAGTAAAAAAGTCATACATCTCACCAAATATCAAATGCATCACAAAAGGACGAAGCACTTAGACATTCATTACCACTTTGTTCGAGAGGTGATCATTCAAGGGGATGTTTAGATTCATAAAATTAGCACAAAACACAATCCGACCGACAAGTTGACAAAGTGTCTTCTAGCTTCAAAGTTCGAGCATTGCTTGGACTTGGTGAGTATCCGTGTAACAGCCCGTTTTTTTGTGGTGTCAAAAATAGTGGTTTCGAGACCACAAATCCGAAGGAAATTTTTTTATAATGAGTGATTAAATTAAATAATTCAATATTAATTTTATATATAATTTTGAATTGGGGAATTTTAATTATTAAATTAAAAGTTAGTATAAGTGATTTGGTTCAAAAGTTAAGTGGTTTTAGAAAATGAGGTATCGAGATCTCGTTTCTGAAATTAAGGGCTATAAATATTTTTATTTAATGTTTACAGAGTCTTATTATATGTGAATTGAATTTTGGTTGGGTAATTTTGATGATTAATTGCTTAACTAAGGAAAAGAGGAGTAAATTGTAAAAGACGTAAAAGTTAATTGCTATTTATTAAAAAATAGTGAAGGGGTTAAAATGGTAATTAAACCATGGTCAAAAAGTCCAAGCGGTGTGACATGATTATCATCCACTAAATTTTGGGTTATTTATTCATTTAGTCCTAATTAGTTTAGGACTAAATTAAAAATAAGTTTGTTTAATCGAAATTTAATATAATTGAAGGACCAATTATGAAATCAGACCCTCTTTAAATGGACTAATAATAGAAATGATATGAAACTCTTTAGATTTTGGTAAATTGCAATTAAATCCTAATAAATTGAGGATTTACTAATTAGTTTATTTTAGTGTGATCGGGAATGGTGATTTCAAGGCCATAGATTCAATATGTTGGACCGTAAATATTAATTATTTAATATTTATGAGGTTATTAGTATTGTAGCAAAATTTGGTTAAGAAATTTTAATGTTTGGATAGTTAAGTAAAAAGGATTAAATCGTAAAAGGTACAAAAGTTGAATCCTATTAATTAAAAGCATTAAATGCTAATCGGAGGACAAGTTAAGGTCCTAAAATGGTAATTTAACCATTAGTAACTTGAGTGGACAATTTTGACTTAAATTTGGCTAAAAATTAAGTGTGAACAAAGGATAAATAAGTAAATTAATGAAATTTAAGTTAATTAAAAGAAGAAATGTTCATCTTCTTCCTTTTATTTTTCTTGCTAAGAACCAAAACCCTAGAGAAGGAGGAAGAAAATCATCGTCCAAGCTTGTGTCTTCGATTGGGTGAGCAAACTTCGCCTGTTTTTAGTAATTTTTATGTTTTGGAGTCCGTATTAGCTTATTCTAGGTAGCCCGATGATTAATTTGTGAATCTATCAAATGTTGTGAATTTTTCCATTGATGATTTTTGTATATTCTTGAAATTTTATGATGAATTATTAATTTAGGTTGTTAAATAAGATAATTTTGTAAAGTGATTTTTGATGATTTTAAGGTTTAAGGACTAAAATGTGAAAATAATAAAAGTTCAAGAACTTGATGTTAAATAACATCAAATATGGGCTGTGGAGTGACCCAAAACAATTCGACTGAACCAATTTCTAAATAAAAATGGTTAATTTGCATGTTTGGGGCTTGATTCTAAATTGAATAAAAGTGAAAAGTTAAGGGTAATTTTGTAAAAATACAAAAAAATGTTTATTTGCATAAAATGATTAAAAATTCATGTTGATTTAAATAATTGAATGAAATTATTGAAATAGATCAAGATCGTGTCCCGATTGTGGAGAAAGAAAAATTACGGATTTGATCTGGAGTTCACTTTAACTGCAATTTCGTCTGGTAAGTTCGTACAATAAGATAATTGATTTAATTTCTGTTTGTAAACTATTGAAATAATTTAAGTATTCTGTATTTAAATTTGTTGCTTAGTAACTATTAAATTGATGAATTAAATTACATTAAAATGAAATTGTGTTTAGAAGCATTATTGAAAGTGACAAAATGATATAGTTGAAATCAGATGGCAACGAAATGCTTAAATGATTAAGTGTTGTGTTAGTTATTATTCATGTTACGAATGAATTAATTTGATTGATATACGACAAATAGTAAATTGAACTAAATGACATTTCTAGTTTAATTTGATATTATGTTTGGTAAATAAGGATTTTATGGATGTTTGTTCAAAATGGTATAACATGATGAAAGTTAATTGCAATGAACATAGTATACGACACATATGAACTTCATAAATAATTGGGACATAAAAGACATGTCATTAGGGCCTAAATAGAATTGGGAGCTAGTCTTGGATGTCTTATTGACGGGTAGTCCCTGTACTTGAGCCACTACTACAAATTAATCATGTAAGTTCGTGTGGTTAGATTTCAATTTAAATTGCATATTCTTGTATTGTAAACAATTGCTGTGAGTTGAAACAATGATCA
Organism: Kokia cookei; assembly: GCA_039519145.1. NCBI lineage: Eukaryota > Viridiplantae > Streptophyta > Magnoliopsida > Malvales > Malvaceae > Kokia > Kokia cookei. The sequence goes on from CM076907.1 coordinate 22,769,683, forward strand.
GAAGTATGGAAGACGGGAACAAAGGAAAGGAAAGGCTAACGGGCTTTGTGCTGTAAATAAAAAAAGGGTCTGATGACTATGTGTCATTGTGAGTATATGAATCCTTTATGGATTAAAGGTCCGATGACTATGTGTCATCATGAGTATATGAATCCTTTATGGATTAAAAGGTCCGATGACTATGTGTCATCGTGAGAATATGATTCCTTTAAGGATTAAAAGGTCCGATGACTGTCATCGTGAGTATATGATTCCTCCACGAATTAAGAGGTTCAATGACTATGTGTCATCGTGAGTATTAAATGGAATGAATTCCATTACGGAATAAAGGTCCGATGACTCTGTATCATCGTGAATATCAAATGCGAATTGGATCCTATCTCGGGTGTATACAGCTTACTCGATTCGATTGATTAGATTTTTACAACTCTTGAAGTTTGGTGAATCTATTTAACTTTATGAACTTACTAAGCTTTGAAATGCTTATCTGTGAAAACTATTGTTCTTTTATAGATTCAATTTCGCTATTCGGAGATCGGATCATCTTGGAGCATCACACTATCCCGAAATTTGTTTGGTGGTAATCCAATCATTTGGTCTTATGGCATGTACTAGGATGATGTTATCCTTGAAATGATTGATTTTGGATTGTTGATTCTTTTGTTGAACTAAACTTGCATGCTTACTTGATGTTCTAATTAAGCAAATGTGTTTAGTACTGAGTTGACATGTGAATTTAAGAATCCTTGTGTTGATTGATTGTATTTTGTGTTATATGATAAAACAAGTATTGTCATGGATTGATTTTGCAAGATGAGAATTTGAATAAGAGTCTTGTATTGAATGATGATTAATAAATTTGAGGACTTGTGTGATTAAATGAATTATGCATACTTGTTTCGGTAGAACCCCTGCATGTATCGATAGAAGTACAGAGTAGGGGAGAGGTTAGTTATTGACTTACATTGTATCGGTAGTAACATACGAAGTATCGGTGGTTCTATTCATAGTAGTATCGATAGTCTGAATACTTGTATCGGTAGAAGTTGTAAGGTAAAACTTCTTAGCTCTATGGAGTTTTTAGTATCGGTAGAAGCATGACATGTTTCGGTAGAAGTTATACTTGTATCGGTAATATTGTCTCAAGTACCGCACTGTTCTTGAACTGTTTACTGACTTGACAACTACCAATACTTGTCCAACAAGTACTAGTAGAAGTATCCAAAAATCATGGAAATAACCTTTTTTCCCTTGTTGAGTTATGATTATATTTAATTGATTATATATGACATGATATTAAAAGATGAACAGTGATAAATGAATAGAAAGACACTAGGACCCTAACCGACGACGGTTTTCAGGTCTTGGGTGTTATAGACATGAAAAATGGATGTCATGATATGTGATATGAATATTGATTCTTGATTGATTGAAATGTTGTAAATGAATATGTAAGATTAAATGGAGTTAGTATTCAGAGTTGCAAGTTTGTTATTAAATAAATTGTGATTGATTTGTATGAAAAAAGAAACTCGAAAAGTTTTGTGAACCCTTAAAACCTTAAACCGGTGATGGTTACGAGTTTTGGGTGTTACAATCCGACGAATATCCTATAATAGGGCTTTGCAAGGGAGTTAAGTCAAATATGAGTCAATGTTGAGATTTGTAGAGTTATGCCTCGCATTTTAGGACCAAATAGTGTGTGGCATCGTAGCAAGAAAGTGTTCATCGTCCTGACGAACAGTCGACGTCACGACGAGAAAGAGCTTTCATCCCAACGACGTGACGTTCCCTTCGTCCTAACGATGCAAATGCCACATCACGACGTGACGACGTGTTTCTCAAGTTTCTTAGTTTTCTTCTCTTAATTAGACTCTATTTTAGTTTTCCACTTAAACTCCAATTAACTTAGGGTTATTTAGTGATATATACTATGAATTTCAACCTGTAAATAGGTCTTAGTTACTCTAGATTTTACATAAAAAAAATATTGAGATCGAGAGATTTCTGTTCTTTGTTTTGAAGGGTTTTTATTTCGAGGCTTCGAGTTTTCCTTTAATTCTTTCCATCTTTTTTACTCTCCTTTTATTATAGTAAAATCTTCTTTTACATGTGATTTTTTATCCTATTTTAAGGAGTTTTTCCACATAAAATTTACATATTCGATCTTATCAATTTTACTTTATTTACTTATTCGTTACATATACAAATTATTTCCCAACAATTTCTTTTGGGTTATTAGTTTGAGTTATTAGGATTCCATATAGTCTTATATGAATTGCTTAAGTATGACCCCGAAAGGCCACAATTAAAATGCATTTCTTTGATCATTGGGATTCTATTTATTCAAGTTTAAAATCTTTATTTACAATTACTTCAAATATAAAAGAAAAAAAGTTTGTGTGGAAAAAATAAATCTGTCTTCTCTATAAACTTTTTATTTAATATTATTTATATATTATTCTCTAATATTTTCACTTTTCCAATCAACCAAAAGCATTTTAATGCTCTATCCAGCTGTGGACGACAAACTTTATAGAATTCGATGTAGAGCTTTTAAGTTTATGTACAACTGTCAAATCTTCGCAACTGTTTACATCATTTTTGTGATAGTGCTACGATTGTATTTTTTTTTACAACAATGCATCCGACCTAAGCTGTTAAAGAGTTTTTTGGAAAAATAAAATACAATTACAGTAGTGAAGCACAGGTCAATAGTATCTAAACTTTGTTTACCTTTTCTTTTGGGTGAAATGTGTTTCTAAACTTATAAATAAATTTAGAGTTAAAAAGTGTTTTTGAATCTAATCGTAAAAATATATTTTTTAAACTTTTGCATTTGAGAGAATATTTTTAGAGTAAAACGATATTTTTTATCCTTATTTATAATTTAATGTATTTTATGTAATTTTTTTTATACTTTTCATATCTGTTTTATAATTCATGTTTGGAGTTCATGATTATTTTTCTCAATAATATTTTTTTAATGTAATATTTAAATTACATATATAATTATCTAAATTTTTAATTGTAATTAATATATTCAAATTAAATTTTACAAATAATTAATATTACTTTACTTTAAAATATTTAAAATTTATATTTCATATTTTAAAATATTAATAATGAATTACAATAAATCATATTTTATATTCTTATTTAAGTTTCATAATATTAACAAATTTAAATATTATTTAAAATTATATTTTTTATTTTCCAACATCATATCTAAAATAAATATTTTATTTTTTAAAAGTATTTTTTGACAACAATACTAAACATTTAAATTTTAAGGTAAACTACCTATCTAGTAATCAGAGTTTATCCTCTAACCTGTTTTGGTCACCCATTTCAAAATTCTGTTATTTTAGTCTATTGTTTAATAAGTTATCAATTTTAGTTACTCTCTTTAGATAAGTTGTCAATTTTAGTCACTCTACCATTAAATGTCTTTGGTCCTAATTCTAACTCTTAACATATTTTATCAATTTGATCCTAATTCTAAAAAATTCAATAAATTTAACCCTTAATGTTTACATATTTTGTTAATTCAGTCCAATTTCTAAAATTTTATATTTTTAAAAACATAAAAAATATATTATTTATTATATAAAAACATTTTTTAAACAATCTCATTATAAGTTTTGATCATATTAATTCTTTTTAAAATAATGCTTAAAAATTACCCATAAACCCTACCCAACCTATAAATAAAAAGATAATAAGTTTCATCGTACTCGAACTCACGTCTTCTTGCATTAACAACAATGCTCATATCGATCAAGCTAAAAACAAAATATAAAATATTAAAAGTTATAATTCTATTATAAGTTTTAAATCAACGTTCATTTATGAAACTTACATTTAAAATTAAGAATTTTATATATTTTTAATGCTTAATAGTCTTTTTATAATAAACAATATACTTTTAATCTTTAAAATTATAAATTTGTTGAATTTTTAAAACAAAAATTAAATTAATAAAAGTGATAAATCTCAAAATTATACATAAATTTTGATTTAATGTGCAATTGTATACATGAATTTTAATTTAGTGCAATTATACACGTGAAACTTTGATTGTAATTCAAATGTATACTTAAAACTTTAATTTTAATTTAATTATACACATCTAAAAAAATAGATGCATCAATTTATTTTTATATTGGATAAATATAATTATTTATATATGCAAATATAAACATAAAATGATATTATATCAATAATTGTGTTAATCATTTACAAAAATTAAATCAAATCAAATTTTCATGTATACAATTATACAAAATCAAAATTAATGTATACAATTACACATTAAACCATAATTCATATATAATTTTAATATTTATCCCTTAATAAAATGACTAAAAATTAAAAAATTAAATTTATTATTATAACAAAAATTATCATGACATTTTATCTACCAACCAAAGACAATTAACTATAAAATAAGTAAAATTAACAATTTATCTAATAAAAGTGACTAAAATTAACAATTTTGTATAATGAGAGTGATTAAAATAACATGTTTTTGAAAAGAGTGATGAAAATAAAAACGTGAGTAAACTCAAATCACTAAATAGATAGATTAATCTAAATCTTGAACTTTTCAAAAACACTTTCACATTGCAATGCTAGACTAACCCATAAACCCATATATTGATTTCTCATCTACTGGAGAATCTCAAAGGATCCAACACTGGCTTTATCAATGGGGCAACACTAATTGTATATATGCTACATACCATTAGACATGTCCAAGGTGTAACAGATTGTCCACTCAATACTAAGTTGCAAAATCATCTTTAACACCAAAACCATGAAGCATTTCTCTACTCAAGTTTTAAAAAACAAAAAATGATCAACAAAACTCTGTAAAGCAGAAAAAACATTAAAAATTTCAAGCTCCAACAACTTCTGGAGTAGATTCGGCCATTGTCTCATCAGCTGGCCTCTCTAATTTCACACCAACATCTTCCGAGTAATCACCGTGAACCTAAATGAACGAAAAATAGAAGAGAAACTGATCAGGAATGCTATAGAGATACTTTAATATCTTATTCAGCTATAAAATTAGTCATAAGGCAGAGAAAGGGTTTTTAGCAACATGCCTCCATCAACTTTCCAAGATCAAACTTGGGAGCCTTCAAGATTTTGACTTTGCGAATGAACACATTCTGCAAAGGATAGATGCTAGATGTTGCCTTTTCAATTTCTTTTCCTATCATCTCAGGAATGAACTTTTGAACTAATTCCTTCAAATCACAGGATGTTGCCTGGGCAGTCATTATCTCTCTCATTTTTCGGCGTATCTGAAAAACAAAGCAACTTCACTAAAGTCGTCGTGGAATTGATCAATCAAAGAAAGCACGACCGCTGAAGTTCCAATGCATATAAAGATATGAGAAAAAATTCTGTTGCAAATTTAAATAATTATCAGATACCAGGAAGTACCTGTCTAATCTGGCTGGACTGTGCATAACAAGTCCTTTTAACCTGGTTTGGTCGTCTCTTAGTGAATCCAATGCAGAACATTCTCAAAGTGTAACAGTCAGTTGTCTTTACGTCCACATGAGCTTCAATCAGAGTTTGCCATTTACGCACCAACGACCTCAGTTTGTCCGTTGTAAAATTCATTCCCTGGATATTCAAAATGGGAAATAATGCAACTTGGTTGATTTATGAACAAAACAACAATAAAACAATGAAGTAATCAAAGATAAAATATACTTATCATACCCAAAAGTTGGTCAAAACATTTTTTCCTTGAACATCTTCAGCTCTCAAACGAATGTTTCTGTAAGCATGATCCTCATCGCCTCCTTGAAGATCAGCCAGTGAGACCTCAAACACACGATGCTTGAGTCCTTCTGAAGCAATCTGTCAGTAAAAAAGCACAGGTCGAGTTAGAACTCCCGAGTGTTCAAATGACATTTTGCTTGATAATGTAATATATTAGGCTTCTAAAAGCTTAGTAGATGAAAAAGAAATGACTATTCAACATTTCAGCTTAACAACCATTACCTACTACAGCTCAAAGATGCAATTCCTCATTTAATTAACAACACAGCGAAACATCAAATAGCATGAAAGATCAACATAACATTAAACCCCATTATCATCATTTCCAGGAAAGATAAAATATACAATGCGCAGAGAGTCTGAATGAAACATAATTTTCACTCATGTTCAAAATATCCGAGAAGCTTATATACAATACAAAGCAATCATTTTCAAAACAGTGAAAGGAAATAACAAGATAACAGAAGAAAACGTACCTTGGTACCCTGAGTACGGGTAACAAGAGTCTTCCCCACATTTCTGGAAGTAAAAACTGATGGAGCCTTGATATCATACCAATCCTTCTTAGCAAATGGATCAGCCCTAAAGAAAACCCAACCAAAAATAAAAATAAAAAATCAACACTCAACAATCATCACTTTCTAAAATACAGGAAAAGTGATTAAAGCTAAAATCAAATTGTAAAATAATACTCACGCCTTCTTCTTTCCTCCCTTCTTTCCCTTGGAAATCCTCTTGTTCTTCCTATATTACAACACAGAGAAAGAAGCCAAAAATCACACAGATCAGATTAAGGAAAAGAAACAAGATACATGTATTAAAGAGAGAAGAATGAGTACCCGACAGCCATTGTCGAAACTTCGCAGATTAGCTACAATACGCAAACGGCCGCAGGAGCTACAACTTCTTCAACGCTTAAAACCCTAGTTTTATGTATGGGTTTATATAGGAATAAACACTTTGGGGCTTTTAGTCGCTCACTGAGTGGGATTGGTCTTTTCAGTTAGTCCAAATTGATTCGAGTAAAATTTTAGACCCAATTAATTGTAGATTTGGGGCCTATTGGAATTTTTAATTTTCTTTTGTACACTCAAATTGAATCGTCTTGTAATTCGGTGTACATTTCAATTTCAATTTCTTGAATAAAAAATTAATTTTGTCAATAGTTAGGGAGTAGCAGTGAAAATTTCTTGTTAAAACTTCAATTATTACTTTATAAACTATAATTCTCTTTTGGATTAATACGTAATTTATCTTTTAAATTTGTTTTAAAATATTTAGTTGATATCTGAATTTTTTTAATATTTGCTTTAATTAAATACATTGTTTGAATTTGTTAATAGCGTTAATCTTTTAAGAGTTCAAATGAAGTTTGTCCTTGAACTTATCTAAAATTATCTAGTTGATACATTAACTTATTTAAAAAGTATCTAGTTGATATTTGAATTTGTTCAATAACTTATACTTTTTTAAAATTTATTTATATTTTAAAAATATTTTTCATTTTTAATTTATGTAAGTCATGCTAAGAGGTTGTCACGTGTCACTATAAGATTGGTCATTAGTGCCACGTCAACACAAACTAATGATGTTAGTGTGGAAGTATCAACCTGAGTGACGAAAAACAAATTCAAGTACCAACCACGTACAAACAAAAAAGGTTTAGGTACGAACTTAGTACTTTTGGACAAATTCAGGTGGCGAACTACATATTATGCCTTCTCCTTTCTACAATGGGGTAATATATACGAAGGTACTCGAACTTGGCAACTTATACCTACCTGTTATCTAAACTTTTTTTGAATCTAATTGGTACCTAAACTTGAAAACAATAAACCAATTTAGTACTTTTTTTTTAGATACTTGACTAACACTACTAAGTTTTTAATTTCTACCGATCAGATTATGCCACGTATATAAAGGGCCAATCATATTGTGCCACATGTATTAAAAAATATTTAATTTATTTTTTGTTAATTAAATAATTAATTAACCTTTTGAATTTTATGTTTTAATTTTTAATTTTCTTCCTTCTTCTTCAACTTCATCACCATCGTCTTTTACTATCACCATCGTGGAACTCTGTTCAAGCCATCGCCACTCAAGCTCTCCGTCAACACCGTCATCTCCTTGTAGGTCTAATCCCTTTATTTTGCAATCCCCAGCTTTTTTTGAACTTATGTGCCAAATGGCATTTGAGCTCCTTCATACAAACTTCAAACGTAACGTCAAAATTCGATTTCAAGATATTACAATGGTTTTGAGCAATAGTGGTGAAATACATGCCACGAATAACAAGGATTTTCTGATGGCATAGCGACAACTTTTCTATAAATAAGATTTTTCTTGAGATTCTCTTTGATGTAAATCACTTCTTCTTTGAAATTCATATGAGGGAAAAGATTAAGATTTGGGGAATATGAAACTTTCCCTGGTGTATCGACATCCACATAATTTAAGGTTAAACTTGCTAGAGAAGGGAGTATCATTACTTCAATACCAAATATGCCAAAATCTTCCATTTTGGTCACTTTTCATGCCTAAACCAAAACCATCTCAAATGATGCTTTAAAACACCTTACAAACCCTACACAAAACCAATTCATTTCATACCAAAACATCACAAATCAATACTTTCTTAATCATCCAAACTTTAAACATCAATCAAACACTTAACCATGTCGTTTTCACCTATAAATTCAATACCATTCAAGCCACATTTCAACTAAACCATTTTCATTATCAAAACATACCATTTTACATTAAAAAAATTATCATTCAACAAGAAACATGCATAAGTCTATCATTTTGCCAAAACACATTTATGCATATATGAACGTTAGCTTCCAAATTCAAACATTGACATGATTTCCACCAAACCAACTATTCATGAGTTAATAATTATATAAGCACTTAAGTACATGCCACAATACCATGTTTAAAACGAGTCAAAGTCTACTAAGTCAATAGAGGGATAGTGTAAACTTTGAGCTGATCCGACTGTCAAGTTCCACAAACTTACAATCTACAAAGATGAAAAGCAAACAGGTAAGCATTTTGAATGCTTAGTAAGTTCATAAGTCTTAAAACGATAACTTACCCCAATTTACAATTAATTATAATAAACTAAATAACGTGACATAATATACCTGACATAGCATATTCACAATAAATAGGTGAGTTCATCATAAATCGAGTCACATAGCAATTCAACATTGTATATGATATTCAATTTAGTACCATTCACAATTCAATACCATATACATTATCAAATCACCATATACCATTTTAGCAACAAGCTCATAACATACCATTTTCACTTCTCTTTCCATTAATCAATTAGTCTAATGAACTCTAGTAAATAAACTCGGATAAACGGGTAACTACACCACACTAGAGAATATCGTAGTGTTAAACATAGAGGATAGGAGTGCTAAGCAAACAACACTGAAGTGTTGATCAGAGAGCACCGAAGTGTTAAATAGAGAGCACAAAACTACTAAACCCGTACAAGTGCGCAACTAACCCTATTGACATGCCAATCATATCCTAATTGTTTACTAAGTTCACGTGAGTATTAACATTGTATTTGTAACATTTAAGTCACTATAGTGTCATCATAAAATATTTCTTTACAATTTAGTCCATGTCTCACCTTTTTGTACCAAATCCTAACAAATTCAAAATTACATTTACACACAAACAATTTCATAATTCAAACATATTTATATTAATGTTACATATAATTACACCATATGAACTTACTTGGCAAAAACTACAACAACAAGATGTTAGGGACTAATATACGAATTTCTCTTTTCCTTGATTATATTTCGGTTGGTTCAATTCTTGATCTATAATAATAATAATTCATTTCAATTATCAATTCCAAATACTTTATAGCATTATATTTTAAGCATATGACAATTCAATTTCATTTTTTGGATGTTCGGATTGGTGTATTCTTTTCTGTCTTATATACCACGGTTTCGGATCATGGACCGAGCCAAGCATCACAACTTCCCTAAAGTCTTGTATTTTATTAAATTTAGTCCCTAAAACCAAAATTGCTCTAACTTTCAATTTTAAGCTTCAATTTTGAAACCGATCTCAATTACATCCTTATAAAGCCCTCTAATATCTAAAATAACATAAATTAAACATCAATTTCAAATTCTTTATGCATCAGTCCCTATGTTCAAAATTAACAACTTTCACTTTACAAATTAGTATTTTTTTCACTTCTAATCTTAAAATCTAACAAATTAACACCAATTTCATCAAGCAATCAACAATGTAAAGTTTTAAAAACCTTAACAGTTTTACAAATTGGTACACCGACTAGCTAAATCAAGCTCTAGAGACCTCAAAAATCAAGCTAAATCAAGCGAACTTAAAATGGTTTAGCAATTAGAGATCGAATACATTAAGTTCCCAAAATGATTTTTCTCTAGGTTTTATTCTGTGCTTCAGTTGGGGAAGAAGGAAAAACAAAGATGATAAGAATTACCACCCTTTTATACTTTGATTAATGTTAATTAATCTTGTTTAATTAACTTAAAACATGATTAACTCAACCTAATGAAACTATTAACAAAACATAGTGGACTTGGCCATCAAATTCCACTATATATAATAGGATAATGGTTAAATTGCTACTTTGACCCTTAAGATACTTAAAAATTATAGGGACTCTCTTTTACCACTTTTACAATTTAGTCCTTGTACCATAATTAACTATCCAAATAACAATATTAATGGACCAAAATTTAATATAACTTTATACTAGTCTCATAAATATTAAATAATAATATTTATAAACACACTTATCAGAAATGGGGTTCTGAAATCACCGTTTTTGATACCATTGAAAAACGAGATGTTACAACTCTCCTCCTTTAGGAAATTTCATCCTTAAAATTTTTACCTGAGAATAGGTTCGGGTATTGTGATTTCATTGTTTCCTTCGATTTCCACGTATCTTCCTTATTACTGTGTCAGTGCCATAATATTTTCATTAACGGTTGTCATTTATTTCTGAGTTCTTTAATTTCCCGAGCTAGAATCTTTATCGGTTCTTTTGAATACGAGGCTGAAGTTCTATTTCAATTAATGATTCCAAATACTTTATAACATTATATTTTATGCATATGACAATTCAATTTCATTTTTGTATGTTCCCTAAAGTTTTGCATTTTATTAAATTGAGTTCCTAAAACTGAAATTACTATCTTTCAAATTTGAACTTTGATTTTGAAACCGGTCTTAGTTCCATCCTTCTACAGCCCTTTAATATCTAAAATTACAAAAATTAAACATTAATTTCGAATTATTTACACATTAGTCCCTATGTTCAAAATTAACAACTTTCACTTTACAAATTAGTACCTTAAAATCTAACAAATTAACACCAATTTCATCAAGCATTCAATAATGGAAAGTTTTAAAAACCTTAACAGTTTTACAAATTGGTACACGGGTTAGCTAAATCAAGCTCCCAAGACCTCAAAAACATATAAATTACAAGAAACAAACTTAAAATGACTTACTAATTAGAGATCGAATACATTGAGTTCCCAAAATGACTTTTCTCTAGGTTTTCTTTTGTGTTTCGATTGGGGAAAAAGGAAAACAAAGATGATAAGCATTACCACCCTTATATAATTTGATTAAGGTTTATTAAACTTGTTTAATTAACTTAAAACATGATTAACTCAACCCAATCAAACTATTAATAAAACAATGGACTCCACCATCAAATTCCACTACCAATAAAAGGATAATGGTTCAATTGCTACTTTGACCCTTAAGATACTTAAAAATCTATAGTGACTCTCTTTTATCACTTTTACAATTTAGTCTTTGTATCATAATTAACTATCCAATTGACAAAATTAGTGGACCAAACTTTAATTAAACTTTATACTAGCCTCATAAATATTAAATACTAATATTTATGAACTCACTCTTCCCTGTAAAAAAATGAGGGTTCTAAAACCACTGTAGAACGAGTTGTTACAATAAAAGTCCTTCCTTCCTCGAGAGAAAGAAAGGAAGAGAATAGCCATCAGAAATATTGCTTAGATAACAATTTGAGCACCATCCAACCACCAAGTCAAGCGGCTCTCCGCAACTTCTCACTGTGAACTGCCATATCAATCAGCTTCTAGAATTTGGTGTTGAAATAATTTTCATTTTCATTTTCATTTAACATTATTTAAATTTTCAAAAATTAAATAATGAGAAATATTTTTTAAAAATAAAAAAATAGCATAAAAAATAGAAAACATTTTTCTCAAAAGATTCTCAAACTCAATTTTCAATTTTAGGCTGTGTTTGTTTGAGTGTAAAAGATTTTCTGGAAAAGCTTTCAACCTTTTACAATGTTTGTTTCGCTGAAAATAATTTCTCACTGTAAAAGCTTTTACAAAGCACAGGAAAATATAGCTTCATTTACGGAAAATGTCTTACCCTTTTGTTTTCGGTAAGACATTTTCCCATCTTTCTCTCTTCACATCCCAAAAAAACCATGGATTATTTCTCAGCCATCTACAAAGCCGATGAACACTCTCCTCATACCCTCTGCCTTACTTGACGAGCCATCCATCTCAATCCTGGCAATTACTTGAATAAAATCAATTACTAGTTCAAGATATGGGTAAGCTTATTCTTCTTTAATTTTCCGTTCAATTGTTAATGGTGGAAAGAATCCTTATGATTTCCACTCTTCTTCTTCTTTTAACACTGTTGCTACCCATATCAATACTTTAAGTAAGAATTCCATGATTGCAAGGGGAAAGCCAAAAAAGTATGATAGTTTCGATAATGATGATGATGCTTTGTTTTTGTTTAATAAGATGATTCACAAGTACCCAATGCCTTCTGTTATGGAATTTACCAAATTATTAGGAGCCATTGTTCGAATGAAGCCATTGATGTTTCTATGTGTAAGCAGATGGAATTCTTCGGAATTTCCCCTGATGTTTATACTTTGAGCATTTTGATTAATTGTTTCTGTCGCTTAGGTCAAATTGATTGTGGGTTTTCTGTTTTGGGGAAAATGTTCAAGTTAGGTGTTGTACCCAATATGGCAGCTATATCATCGCCATTTGAATTTGGATAAGTGTGTTTTTCTCTTAGGTTGTTAAATATGGGTTCTAAGCAGATGACTTATGGTGATCTATAGGCACAAAAAGTCTTTGGCTATAGATGGACTGAAGATAGATCACATAGAGTATCTAGAACAATGATGAATCGACAGCTAAGACATCCCTTTGCAATTTTGGGTCAAAATCTCCATAATGCTAACAATGCGAGGTTCAATCTCTAGTCAACAATGTTAATGAGGTTTCGAACGATGGTAAATCACCTTGAGCCAATAATTCTTGGCATTGTCAACTATGTTTCTGTTGTCAAACCTGCAAAGAGAAGTTTTTGCATTACCCAAAAACTATCCTGTTTTCTCCTCTCCTTTAAACTTCTTCATAATATACCCTTATCTTCTCTTCCTGTATTATTCATTAGCAGCTCAGGATAATAGCACTCGAGGAACATTTCTCAGAAAGGATGATCCAAAGATAAATGCTTTGATGCAGCAAGTAGAGCTACTCAGCTCACTTGCATTGAAAGTTAACTCAGACAACACAGAACAAAGTTTGGAAAATGCTTGGAAGGTGAGAAGTGATTTTGTTATTTTCTATATGTTTTTTTTGTGTTATCAACATGATAGCTCACAATTGGTAAAGTGTTAAATCTTGAATATTTTGGGGGAAATTGACTAACAATCCAAGCTGTGCATTGTACTATGTCCCTAACCTTCATCCTATGTTATATTCAGATGCTCCAAGACTTTCTGAATCAGAGTAAAGAAAATGACATCCTGAGATGTTCAATGTTTGATATTGATTTGCAACTTGAAGATTTCAAAGACTTGCTTGAGGATTTAAGGAGTAGTAATGACGGAAGTCGATCACCTTGGAGGTAATAGAAAAATCAGTTGACTTAAATACAAATTTTATTAAGCTTTATTAGTTAATACTAACTCATGATTTATATGTTTTAGGCAACTTGATCTGTACGAGGCTTTGCCAAATCAAATAGGGAAGCTTAAATACCTTCAAACATTGGATTTATCTGAGAATTTCTTTAATGGTTCATTGCCTTCATCAATTGTTCAATGCAAGAGACTAAGGACCCTTGATCTTAGCCAATACAATTTCACTGGCTCACTCCCAAATGGGTTTGGGATTGGCTTGGTTTCTCTTGAAAATCTCTATCTATCATTCAATAAGTTTAATGGTTAAATTCCTTGGTTTATATTGATCTTTTATCCTATTATTGTTCAATCGTCTACGTATGTGATAATGATAAAGATGATCATGATGATGGGTTTGATAAGGGAAGAAATGGAAAGGAATGCTCATGCTTCTGGAAAGTTGAGTTGGAACTTTATCAGAAAATATAAACTAGTATGATCTTGTGATGTCAGATACACAATTGGCATTTGATTTGGATGAACTGCTTAAAGCTTTTGCTTTTGTATTGGGGAAGAGTGAAACTGGTATCATGTACAAAATTGTGCTCCATGATGGGCTTATTTTAGTTGTTAGAAGATTGGGAGAAGGTGGCTCTCAAAGGTTTAAGGAATTTCGGACTGAAGTAGAAGCAATCGGAAAGCTGAGACATCCGAACATCGTTACTCTTACAGCCTATTATTGGTCTGTCGATGAAAAGCTCCTCATATATAATTATGTACCTAATTGAAGTCTTGCCATTACATTCATGTTATGCTAACATTGTATTACCTGATTATAATTGCAGATGATTTAATTTTTTGGAAATTTGTAATAAATGCCACTATTTTCTAAACAATTGATGCAAAAACCATTTGTAATAAATCATTTTAATATATACAAAAACTGTAAAATATAAATTTAATAGATATAAATTAAACTTAATTAAACAATGAAAAGACAATAAAATTAAACAATGAAAAGACAATAAATTTTTAAATGTATGTTTGTTTAATTTAAAACAGTTTTCATGAAATATTTTCAGAAAATCTACCAAACAATAGAAAATATTTTACACAGATTCATCCAAACACTAGAAAATATTAACTTTTTCAGAAAAGTAAATCATTTTCCAGAAACCATTTTCTGGAAATCATTTTCAGTCAAACAAACGGACTGTTAATATCATTGTCAAAACCATCTTATATATCGGGCAAATCTTTGAGTTTTGAGGAGTAACCAAATCTATCTAACTAAGAAAGTACTTTAAGTAAATGAATTTCGTTTTCATTAAGAAAATGCTACTAGAGTTTTATTTGTTACTTTCAGAGAAAGAGTTTTTGGTAGTAATTACGTATAACAACAATCAAATTGAAAGTAAAGCATTAATTGAATTTCAATGGGGGAGTTAAACTTAAAAATGTGGGAGTTACACAACAAATACCAAGAACTTATCGCATAGGACTCCATTGCAAATCCAAGTGTATAAATAAATTACAATAAAATAGTGGTTAAAATATGTCATCACTCCTTGTACTTTTTGAAATTTAAATTTTAGTCCTTATAATATTATTTTTAAGAATTTAATCTTTCTACTTTTTAGATTTCAAAATTCAGGTCCAACTATTAACAGTAGTACAATTATTATTTTTTAAATTTAGATTCATTGCAACGCCATTTTTTAGTAGCATGTCTAATAAGTGATTAATTTTTTTTTTTCAAAATGTCACACTAACAAATTTAACCAAAAAAATTTATTAGTGTTGATGGTTGAACCTGAATTTTGAATTTTGAAAAATAGAGGGACGAAATTCTTGAAAATAAAAGTACATGGACTAAATTATAAATTTGTGAAGAGTTTAAGGATTTATGATATATTTTAACCTAAAATGGAATAGAATAGAATCATGGACCACGACCAGGACGCAAACAGAAGCAAGTAGGCGTATGGTCATCCGGTATCATCCCTCCGCCCTTGCTTGTATTAACAGCTTCTAGCATTCTCACTACCTCGTCCATTTCAGGACGTTTCTTTGGATTGGCATCCCAGCATTTCCGCATGATGCTTGCTAAAGAATTGGGGCAGCACCTCGGGATCTCTGGTCGTAAATTCTGGTGACTCCCAAGATAGATTCAATCGTTTAATAATCTATGTGAGCACATATAGAGCATAATGACTTCCTCTATTTATTATGGAGCTGTAACATAACTAACCTGTCGAGCAACAGCAGATGACACATCGGCAAAGCTAAGATCTGGATAAGGCATATCACAGCAATAAATCTCCCACAAACAAATGCCAAAACTGTAGACATCACATGTCCTGTTGTAGGGCTTGCCATCAAGAACCTACAACATGATTTGGTTAGCTTTCGGATTTAACATGGGGGTGTTTTGAAAAGTCCGCATTTCCTCTCTTCTTAATTTTTCATATGTGAGACAGAGGGAGTTCTAATTTTTCATAGCAAAGTTGAAAACCAATTTGAGTCTTCATTTCTATATGGTAATTGTCACAAAATTTTTGAGGACAGAAATTAAATTGTATATTTTTATGAGAGTAAAAAAAATAATTTTATCATTTCAATATTTTATATCATTATAATTTAAAAAAAATTAATTTTTATTATTTTTAGAAGTCAAAATATAATTTTACTATTATTAATTTAACATTTTAAATTAAAAAAACGTAATAATTTTTTTTTCATTTTACCAAGGGCCAAGATGCTGCCTGCTCCCTTGATTTCGTCATTGCTAATAATTTTTAGTGTTCACTAAGAGAGACCCCACAGTTATAAAGTGGATGCATTAGTGTATCATTTTCGACAAAATAAAAAGAGAAAGGATTAATATTTCTTTTGGATTTAGACTTATAGTTAAATTATTGTTTTGGTATTTATACTAATTTTTTTCTATCAATTTGATATTTATACTTTCATTCTCCACACCCCATTACCCACTTATATATTTTCTGTTAAAAAAGTAAAATCTTCTAATGACGCGTTGCCACATGTAAGTTAAAGTAAAATATCTTAAATTTTCTAAAAAAGGAAAAATCGAAAAAATAACCCAAAAAATCTTAAAGCTTAGAAATTATTAAAAAAGTTAAAAAAATCATAA
This sequence comes from Kokia cookei, assembly GCA_039519145.1. Lineage (NCBI taxonomy): Eukaryota > Viridiplantae > Streptophyta > Magnoliopsida > Malvales > Malvaceae > Kokia > Kokia cookei. Next base: position 22,786,614 of record CM076907.1, read on the forward strand.
TCTATATTTTGAAAATTGTAAAAATATATTTTTAAAATTATAAGTATGCAAAAATTTAAACCAATTTAATAATTTTCATAAAATTTAAAATTAATTGTTGTAAATCAATCTGAAAATAGGAGATTTATAAAATCATACCTCTGGGGCCATGTATCCAAGAGTACCAGTTTCACCAGTCATGTCCCTTGGATTCTGAGCTTCAACACGAGCAACACCAAAATCAGCAATTTTGAGATTTCTGTGAGCATCCAGTAACATGTTTTCTGTTTTGACATCACGATGTACAATTCTTTTCGAGTGTAGGTAGCTCAGACTGCACTACGCAAACAGTATATAAGACATTTGTTTACAGATTATCCAAACAAAGGATAGGAGGCATCCATTTACCCTCTAGACAGGTCCAGAGCAAGCTTGATGACAACCTTCAAGGCAAGTTTCTTTCGCCTGTTTCTTATCAAGTATTGTTTTAGTGTGCCACCAGGGAGATACTCCACAACAACACAACACGCTCTGGAAGGCATAGAACTGTGGTTGTCAGCTGAAGCATTTTGTGAAGGAATTCTGAGGTTTGAAGTTCCCATTGATGCCCCCACAAACTGTAACCAAAATTTAAAAGCATATATATACAACTTAGGGTTTTCACAGTCCTCATGATATCAACAACTAAACATTTCAAAGAAGAAGAAAAAACTCCACCTTTGTCACATTAGGATGGTCAAGCTTTTGCCAAACAGCAACCTCTTGCCGAAATGATGCTCGCAGGGCAGCAATTCCAGCAGTTGCGCCAATTCCATCCTCTCCCCAGTCCAACAGCTTAACTACAATATCGACAACACAATCCAGTGAGACTTTGTAATGAAAAATGTGCTCAAGGCTATTAACAATGCATTCTTATTCTGAGATTCCTAATGAGTAAGCATCGATTTCTATGCAGCCTGTAACCAAAACCAATTCATGTTTATTCAAACATAAATAAAAGATGGGTTCTAAAAGACATATCTTCTCTATCTTCTAGCAAAAGAAGAAGCAAGGAAAGGAAAATGAGGAGAATTACCAGCAACATCTTGATTATCGTATGTGGCTCGATACACAATCCCATAGGTTCCATGAGCCACAACGTGTCTTAAATCCAGCTTAGCCAAATCAATCTCCCACTCCTCTGCAGGCCTTCGGTTATCAACGTTTCTAGACCAAACCCGGCTCAGGTGCTTCTCCAGCTGTATGTCTAAGCTTTTTAAATCAATTTTATCAGCTCTAAAAATCATATCTTTGCTACTATAACTTCCAGTGCCCTTCAGCCTAGGATTCCCGCCTCCTCCCTGATCATCTGAGTTTTTCGGTGTCTTGACACCACCACCTTCGTCTCCAGTTTTCAAATCCATATTTATAGTATGTCAAATCACCGAGTACAAAAACAAAAAACCCAACTAAAACATATGTTTCTTAACGGAACTCAAACTAAGGACTAAAAGGACCAACAAAGTAGATCAATTATCAATTGAATGATAACAAGTAAAACTATGTTAAATAATTACAAATAGAAAAAGAAAAAAAATTCAAAAGAATGACCCAATTTCCGCCAATAGCTGACGACCCAATGACCCAGAGTTTTCTTTTTAGTTAAAAGAAAATGGATATCTAAAGAGATATATAGGCGAAAAGCTGGAGTTTGAATTGAATTCTATAAAATGGAAGAAGAGGGAGAGGAAGGGGAGAGAACATGAAGTAGGTGGTGGTGTCGTTGAATTGACCTTTTTTTTAGAGATGTAAAATTCAACTCTTCTAAGAAATAAAGATGAAAAAAGGCGATTGAAGAGGGAAAAGAAGTGAGAGAAATAGGAAAAAGGTATGGGCTAAAAAAAGGATGGATTTTGTATGGAGGAGAATAATAAAAGGAAGAAAGTAAGGAAGGAAGAAGATTGGGAGATAGAAAAGCGCAGGGGTTGTGTCCGTTTGTTTTCTCTTTTAAATAGGAAGCCAATGAGATTGCTTAATAAATAAATAAATAATACAGCTAAAGAACAAAATTACTATGTTCTGTCTGTCTGTTTTGTTTCCTTAACGGAATCAATATCGGTTATGCTCTGCTTTCTGTTTTTAGAATTTCACCAGCTCATGTTATGAAATAAAGAAATGAAAGAATAAATTAAAGAAAATAAACTAATAGGAAGAAACAATACTATATAAAGATAAATGAGAGAATTCCTTATTTCTTTTAATTTTTTTTTGTGTATTCCTCATGTCTATAGAGGCTTAATTACAATATAATAATTTCATAATTCATTATTTGAGAGTTATTGAGATCCATAAAATATTATTTATAATATTCTTGTCTAATAACAAATAATGAATGTATTTATTAAAATTTTACTTAAAAAATGTTTAATATAACATTTGGTATCTGAACTTAACATTTTTTTAAGTTGATACTTAAATTTTTTGGGGTTCAATTTGGTATCTGAACATGACTCTTTTTCCTAATTTGATACCTAATTTTTTTAATATTATTTTATTAAGCATAGCTCAATACCTATTTTTAACATGAATTTTTTTTTCTAAAACTGACAATATTTTTGTAGCATAACAAAAAAAAATTCAAGACCGTTATTGTTTTACGTAATTTTTATAATATTAATAAATTTAGGTACCAAATTGAATCTAAAAAAAGCTTAGATACCAAATTAGGAAAAAGTACCAAGTTCAAATACCAAATTGGATCCAAACAAAATTTATGTACCAAATTAGGAAAAATTGTTAAGTTCAGGTGCCAAATTGGAAAAAAAGTTTAGATAAAGAAAAAACGTCAAGTTCAGGTACAAAATGTTATATTAAGCCTTAAAAAAACCCAATGAAAAAAATCTTAGTGAAGAAAAAGAGTACAATATTGATAAGTGATAAAAGTAACATATTTAAATCCTATTCTTTATACGTTTTTGATGATGTTTTAATGCAAATTGGTGTATTTTATACTCCTAATCCTTTAAACTCATGTTTCTGTACTTAGGAGAGCATTTGGGAGCAAAAGGAGTGAAAACCCAAAGATTTGTGTAAGGAACAGGTGCCACACAATCTGAATACACGGGCTGACACATGGGCGTGTGTCGGGGTGTGTGAATTTTGTGATTTGCACTCCAACCGCATGAAAAACATAATTTTTAAGGTTTTTGGGCATTTTAAGACTTATATATACGAGATATGAGAAGAGGGGAGCAAGCCGTAAGAGATTATTCAAGAAAACAACTGAAAAAAAACATCATAGAAGCCGTTTTTGAAACAGATTTCCTTGAAGATTGAAGACCTCTTTCTAATTTCTTTTGATTTTATTATGAGTCTTTCTCCATCTTACGGTTATACTGTCTCTAAGATGTTTTCCTTCGTTAGCATGAACTAAATTTCTAAATACCTAGGGGAGATGAACCCTATGATGAATTCTAGCATTTGATTTCTGATTTTACGCAATAAATACTTAGATTTTGTTCTCAATTGTGTGCGTTTAATTCTTGTTTGATGGTGCTTAAATCAGAAGAGGAATAAATTCTGTTTAAGAGTAGATCTAGCATAATTGAGTGGAGTTGCATGCAATCCTAGAAATAGGACGACATAAATCTATCGAATTAGAGTCAAATCTAATAGGGGAATCACTAGATCGAATTAATGCGATAATAGGAGTTTTAATTAGAAAGAAATTTCAATTAATCAACCTAGAGTCAGTTGTTTTTATGCTTGAATAGAGGTATTAGCATAATTTAGGGATTTTTACGGATCAAAATACTAAGTGAATAAATTGCTTAATTCAGAATGATAATGGCAGATGAAATCTACGTGGATTCTTTCCTGGATATTATCTTGCTTATTGGTATTAAAACATTTGTTATTCCTCGATTTACTCTTTGTCATACTTGTAGTTTAATAATTTAGTTAAATTTAGTTTTAAACAATCTCTCTATTCGATCGGTTAGATAATAGAAAGACAGCTACTACTAATAGTTTTAGTCCTCGTGGGAACGATATCTGTGTTCATTGTAACTATACTATTAATTGATAGGTGCACTTGCCTTAGTCATATTTTTAATTAGTTTCGACTGCATCAAGTTTTTGGTGCCGTTACCGGGGATTGAAATATTAGGAAAACTTTATTTTTATTACTTTAGCCATTCTTTATTTTATTATTTGCATTTTTAATTTAATTTTTATATTTAAAATTTTCCCTTTTTGTTTACTTTTGGCAGTTTTTTTTGGTTTATGACTAGAGAAAACCTATCAGGACCACTTCTTCCCCACTTTGAACTTGAAAAGACTGCTCGCAAAAATCGTAAAGAGGTTAGAGAAGCTAGACAAAGTCAGAAAACTTTAGTAGACAGTAAAAAGGAAAAAGATATTACTATGGAGATGGGTGACAATCGAAATAATTAGGTTCCGCCTGCTCTTCCTAATCCTCCTACTCGTTAAACCTTATATGATTATGCTAAGCCTACTCTGATTGGGGTTGAAACGAGTATTGTCAGGCCGAATGTTAATGCGAACAATTTTGAAATCAAGTCGAGCATAATTCAGATGGTGCAACAATATGTTCAGTTTGATGGTTTGCAAGATGAAGATCCGAATGCTTATTTGGCTAACTTTCTTGAGATTTGTAACACTTTCAAAATTAATGGTGTTACTGATGATGCCATACGTTTATGATTGTTCTCATTTTTGTTGAGGAGTAAGGCAAAATTGTGGTTAAATGCTTTACCACGAGGTTCTATCACTACTTGAGATCAAATGACTGAGAAGTTCTTGTTAAAATCCGCTGACTAAGATAGCTAAGTTGAGGAATGACATCTCTTCCTTTGCTCAATTTGATATTGAGACACTTTATGAAGCATAGAAGAGGTTCAAACATTTGTTGAGAAGGTGTCATCATCATGGATTACCTTTATGACTCTAAGTTCATACTTTCTACAATGGTTTGAATCCTTCGACTAGAAAGATGGTTGATTCAGCAGTTGGGGGAACTTTGAATGACAAAACACCAGAAGAAGCCCAAAAATTTATTGAGGAGGTGACACTAAATAATTATCAGTGGCAAGTTACAAAAGTAAAACCTGTGAAGGTAGCAGGGATTTTTTATGTTGATGTCGTTTCTATGTTGGCTTATCAGGTTGAAACTCTTAATAAAAAAATTGATTGTTTGAATTTTTCTCAACAGGTACATTCGGTGATGCAGTGCAATGAAAATGGCGCAGGGATGATGAGTTCGGAATATTTCCATGAGCAAACAAACTTTTTAGGTAATAATTCTAGACCTCAAAATAATCCCTATAGTAATACCTATAATGTAGGTTGGAGAAATCACCCAAATTTTTTATGGGGTGGTCAAGAAAACCAAAGATCACAAATTCCTCTGGGTTTTCAACAACCACATCAATAGGAAAAAAAATCAAACCTTGAAGACATGCTTGCTAAATTTATTTTGATTTCTGAAGCATGATTTCAAAGTAATGAGACAACCTTAAAAAATCAGCAGAAATCTATTCATGGTCTTGAAAATCAAATCGGATAGCTTGTTAAAATGATTTCGGAAAGACAGTAAGGTAGTTTACCTAGCAACACTAAACGAAACCCAAAGGAACATGCGAAAGCGGTTACATTGAGGAGTGGGAAAGAGTTGGTTGAACCGAAAAAGAAGTTGAAGCAAAAATCTGATGAGAAAGATGATGAGGTAACAAAAACCGAAGAGATTTAGGTACCAATGCTTAACGAATATAAACAGTCAATTCCCTATCCAGCAAAGTTGAAGAAAGATCGCAAGGATGAACAATTCGGTAAATTTCTTGAACTTTTTAAACAGTTACATATTAACTTACCTTTTGCTGAAGCTCTTTCGCAGATGCCCACTTATGCAAAATTTTTAAAAGAGCTGCTGAAAAATAAGAGGAAGTTAGAAGAGTTGTCCACGAAGTGCTCAGCTATTCTCCAAAATAAATTGCCTACTAAGTTGAAAGACCTAGGGAGTTTCACTATCCCTTGTTTTATTGGTACTTTAAATATTGAGAAAGCATTGGCTGATTTAGGTGCTAGTATTAATTTAATGCCTTATAAAATGTTCAAGCAACTTGGTCTTGGGGAACCTAAATCCACTAGGAAGAGTATTCAATTAGCTGACAAATCTGTTAAAAATCCTAGGCGAATCATTGAAGATATGCTTGTGAAAATAGATAAATTTATTTTTCCTGTTGACTTTGTTATACTTAACATGGATGAGGATGTTGAGGTACATTTGATTTTAAGTAGACCCTTTTTAGCCATTGTTAGAGCTATTATTGATGTGGATAGTGATAAACTTGTGCTTAGGGTAGGTGATGATGATATTATTTTTCAGATTTATAATGCCATCCGATTTTCCCAAGAGAAAGATGATTCCTATTATTTTATTGAATTTATTGATCATGCTATTTAAAATTCATTGCAGGAAATTGTTCATAAAGACACTTTGGAATTGTGTCTTGTTCAGGGAAGGGAGATCGATGGAGTTAATGCTATGATTAATGAGATGAAAAATGATCAAGATGTTAAGAATCCCCAACGAGATGAAAAATTTTGAGACTATTGAGGAAAGTAAGGAATTGAGGTTGAAACCCTCAGTTGAAGAACCTCCTAAATTGGAACTGAAGCAATTACCCAAGCATTTGAAGTATGCATTTTTGGGGAATAATTTTACATTACCGGTAATTATAGCTTCAGATTTAAAGTCGAATGAGAAAGAGGAGTTACTACAGGTGCTTAGGGAACATAAACGAGCAATGACTTGGAAAATTTCTAACATTAGAGGAATTAGTCATTCTTTTTGCACTCATAAAATTTTAATGGAAGATGAATATAAACCTTGTGCGCAAGCTCAAAGGAGATTAAATCCCAATATAAAGGATGTTGTCAAGGCTGAGGTAATTAAACTTCTAGATGCCAGAGTTATTTATCCTATTTCTGATAGTACTTAGGTAAGTCTTGTGCAAGTTGTTCCTTAGAAAGGAGGCATGACTATTGTGGCTAATGAGAAAAACAAGTTGATTCCGAAAAGAACAGTCACGAGATGGAGAGTTTGTATTGATTACAGGAAGTTGAATGATGCTACAAGGAAAGACCATTTTCCTTTACCGTTTGTTGACCAAATGTTGGAGAGGTTAGCTGGCCACATGTATTACTGCTTCTTGGATGAACTTTCTAGTTATTTTCAAATCTCGATAGCTCCTGAGGATCAAGAAAAGACGACATTTACATGCCCATATGGTACATTTTCTTATCGACGAATGCCTTTTGGATTATGTAATGCTCCTACTACTTTTCACCAATGTATGATGGCCATATTTGATGAACTCATGGAAAATATTATGGAGGTATTTGTGGATGACTTTTCGGTATTCGGTAATTCTTTCCATTTATGCCTTAAAATTTTAAAACGTGTTCTAATGAGATGTGAAGAAACAAACCATGTGCTTAATTAGGAAAAGTGTCACTTCATGGTTAAAGAGAGATTGTTTTGGTTCATAAAATTTTTAGTAAAGGGATTGAGGTTGATAAAGCAAAAAATTGAAATTTTTGAAAAATTACCTCCTCCTAATTCGGCTAAAGCTATTAGAAGTTTCTTAGGACATGTTGAGTTTTATAGAAGATTTATTAAGGATTTTCCTAAAATAGCAAAGCCTTTAATTTACTAGAAAAAGATGTGCCATTTAATTTCAGTTAGGATTGTTTAGAGACATTTAACATTCTTAAGGAAAAATTAATTAATGCCCTGATTATTGTTGCACCTGATTGGAATTTACCCTTTGAACTAATGTGTGATGCGAGTGATTTTGCAGTAGGTGCAGTTCTTGGACAGTGAGGAGAGAAGCACTTTTAGCCGATTTATTATGCTAGCAAGACTTTGACAGATACTCAAGCGAATTACACTAATACTAAAAAATAATTGCTAGCTTTGGTTTTTGCATTTGATAAATTTAGATCTTATTTAATATTATCTAAAGTTATTGTTTACATTGACCATTCTATTCTTCGCTACCTTCTTGCTAAACCAGATGCAAAACCTCGACTTATTTGTTGGGTTTTATTGCTGTAGGAATTTGATTTGGAGATTAGGGATAAGAAAAAAGCTAAAAATCTTACAGTTGATCATCTCTTAAGGCTTGAAAATCCACATCTTGAGAAACTTAATGAAGGTATGATAAATGACTCATTTCCTGAAGAATAACTCTTGGTAGTAAGCGATTCTGATGGTCCTTGGTTTGCAAACATTGCAAATTATTTAGTTGCTAACACTTTACTAAAAGATTTGACTCATCATCTAAAGAAGCAATTCTTTGCTGATGTGAAGAATTATTTTTGGGAAGATCCTTTTCTTTTTCGCGTGTGTGCAGATCAAGTGATTTGAAGATGTGTTTTGAATGCCGAAGGGAATAAAATCTTAGAGCATTGTCACTCTGGACCGATAGGAGGACACTATAATGGAATTCGTACTGCACATAAGGTCCTCAAATCAGGTTTTTATTAGCCCACTTTGTTCAAAGATGCGAACAGGTATGTTACTTCTTGTGATAAATGCTAGAGAACAGGTAATATTTCCAAATGTGATGAAATGCCTCAAACTTATATGCTTGCATGTGAAATCTTTGATATTTTGGGTATTGATTTTATGGGATCGATTCCTAGTTCTTATGGAAATAAATACATACTTGTAACAGTGGATTATGTGTCGAAATGGTGGAATCTCAGGCTTTACAGACTAATGACGCTAGGGTAGTAGTTCGATTCCTTAAGAAACTTTTCTCTCGATTTGGAACACCTAGAGCAATCATTAGTGATAGGGGTACACATTTTTGTAATGCTCAATTTGATAAAATCCTTAATAAGTATGGTGTACATCATAGAATAGCTGCCCCTTATCACCCTCAAACTAGTGGTCAAGTTGAAGTGTCGAATCGAGAAATAAAATGTATCTTAGAGAAGACCGTAAAAACTAATAGAAAGGATTGGGCTTTGAAATTAGATGATGCTCTATGGGCTTATAGGACTGCATTTAAAACTCCCATAGGAACATCTCCTTACAGACTTGTTTATGGGAAAAGTTGTCACTTACTGCTTGAACTTGAACACAAAGCTTTTTAGGCAATTAAATTCCTAGACTCTAATCTTAAACTTACAGGCGAAAAGAGGATGCTACAACTGAATGAGCTTGATGAATGGCGTGCTAATGCTTATGAGAGCTCGAAATTATACAAAGAGGCGACAAAGTGACGTCATGATTCTCGGTTAAAGCAACCTAAGCAATTCGCAGTTGGAGATCGAGTTCTTCTATTCAACTCGAGGCTCAAACTGTTTCTTGGGAAGCTAAAATCGAGATGGTCATGACCATTTGTGGTAAAAATCAGTTTTCCTTACGGTACAATAGAGATAACACATCCTAAATATGGCACATTTAAGGTAAACGGTCATCGACTTAAACCTTGTCTTGGTGGTGATTTTAATAATGTGATAGAGGAGCTTCGGCTTTAAGATTCGCCTCAATCGTGAGCTTAAACAGGGAAGTCGAGCTTAGACTTTAAACAAGCTCTTATCGGGAGGCAACCCAAGTGCTTTAATTTAAGTTAATTTTCATTTTCTTTTATTTATTATTATTCTGATGATTTTGGTCTTGATTTGCAAGTTTTATCACTTAAAAAAAAATTTAAAAAATAAAAATAAAAAAATGGAAAAAATAATTTACACACGAGCTAGCCACACGGTCATGTGTGAGACCGTGTTCCTTATATGGCCTTGCACATGGGCATGGGAGAAGCGGAGTGAGGCCCACGACTTTGACACACGGGCGTGTGCTAGACCGTGTGATCACTGGGCGTATTTTTAAATGATTTTCGAAACGACACAAAGCCTGGACACACGGGCGTGTTATAAACCGTGTGCAACTGGGTTTATGTTTAAATGAGTTTCGAAATGATACACGACCTAGACACACAGGCGTTTTCCAAATCGTGCGATCACTAGAGCTTTACTTTTACAAATTTTGAAGTGGCACACGTCTTGGACACACGGGCGTGTGCCCAATCATGTGTCCATTCGGACTTAGTTTTTAATTTCTGTAACCCACGGCCGTGAACCTAATTTAACCCCTAAACCTGAATTCCTTTTACTTTTACCCTCCCTTTTACCAACATTGTTTCCCCAAACTCCCAACCCTTCCTCTACTTCTTTAGTCGTTCAACCTTTCTTCCTCACCTCTCCCCCCGATCGGAACCCTAGCCGCCGACCATACCCCCACCTTCCTCTTTCCCTTGTTCTTTTCCTCAACCGTCTAAACCCCATACATCCTCAAGCCACCTCTCCACCATTCGCACCAGCCATCTTCGAGCCGCCATCCACACCACACCCCGCTTTACTCCGAGTGAACCCGTTCACCCTTGCCCCTTCCCTTTTCCCTTCTTCCTCTTCCCCCACCTTCGTGTGCCGACCGTAGCTTCTTCCCCTCTCTTCTGCGTGCCTCATGCCGGATCTTCGCACACCACCGTCACTCCATTCCAGCAGCCGCTGTCCACCCACAGTTTGCTCTTCCCTTTTCTTTTTTCTTTTTGTTATTTTAATATTATTATATTATTATTATTTATTATTTAGTTATTTGTTTATTATTTATTTGTTATATATATATATTATATTATATTTATTTATTTATTATCTTTATTATTATTATTATTATTATTATTATTATTATTATTATTATTATTATTTGTTTTAGTCTGGTAGCTTTGTTTTCTGTAATGCTATTCCTATTTTTATTTTCCTATACTTTCATTTTTATTTATAGTCTTTAGATTTAGTATTTTAGTTCCTTTTGTTTATCGTCTTATTATTGCATACTATGTTCGTTCTCGTGTTTGATTCAAATTCCTTTTTGCAGTTATTGCTTGACGAGATATTCATTTTATGTCGTATTATTGCGAAATTTGGACTGAACTCTGCTATTTACTGCCTTTTGATATTGGAATATGTTTTTCTTTATTTTAGGTACATTATGCATAACACTCGGAGAGGTAAAATTAAAGTCGTAGTCTCCGCTTTGAAAAAGCGGAAGACCCTTAGGGTGACTTCTTCGTCAGTTGCCATTGTCGAGACCCGACACGCATGCCTTTGATTCTCACCAGGTCCTTACGAGGATCTTTATCAGCTTCTTTGACAACGTCCTTTGGGATTGGGCAGATGTATTGAGTAGGCAGCTTTATGTGGAGAGGAGAGCACAATACAATCGCTTATATGCTGAGTTGTAGAGGCTCCAGGTTTCTCCTTTCGCCAGTGCACCGCACGACACATTCGAGCAGCATGACGACGATGATTGATTTCTTTTACTTTAGTTTATTCCTTTATTTCTATTCTCAGTTGTACTTTTATTTTTGGTTTTTGGTTTTTAATTTTTGTGACTTCTTTAATTAATTTGTTTTTGTTAAACTAGGTTATTTTCCTTATTAATTTTATGGTTGTTTTATTCTAGTTAACTCTCTTTCTTACTTATTTTTTGTCTATTTTTTGTCTTAGTTTGCTTGGAATACTACACTTCATTTAGTCTCACTACGTTTTCGGCTTTCCAAATTCAAAACAATATTCAGACAAAATCATCCTCATTCAGGGCAGTTTTAATTCTCTTCCTCCTTATGATATTGTGCTTATTCTGCTTATATCTATTTGTACATTGAGGACAATGTACGTCTTAAGTGTTGGGAGATTCATTGTGTATAATTGTGATAAAATCCCTGAATTATTTATTGTGCTTAAGAAATTTTCTCATACCCCATTAGAGTGAATTTTTGCTATTTGAAATTTTTATCGATTTTGTTTTGAGATTGATTTGTGAATCTTTTATGTATTAGGTGATTTAATCTTTAAGATATGAGAGAATCAAGCATGATAAGTTGTCTTCAGAATTAAATATTTTAGGTTGTCTCCCTAAATTGAATTATTATCTTCAAATTTTGAAATTGCAAGTTTGACATTAAAACTATAATTTTTATGAGCTTTTGAGCATATAGAGCATATATTTTATTTCGTGCTCATTTTATTTTTGGTTGTGTGAATGTCAACTTGATTTGTTATTCCAGAACTTGCGTTGATTATGCATGTTGAGACCACATTATTGATTTGATATGCTAAGATTATAGAGTCACTTAGGATTTAACCCCTTTTACCTTTAAAAAGCTTACCCATACAATTAACCCCTAGTGAACCTCATCGAGCCTAACACCATTTTATTCATTAATCCATAATATTAACCCATGATTTATATATTTGCGATATACTTACCCTTTTATTGACTCCTTTTTGTTGAGATTTGATTTTGCTAAGTTGCCTAACTATGTTCCACTATCTGAATTGCTAAATTTTAGTTTAAAAAAAGTTAAAAAAAAGAACATTTGATTAAAAAAAATTGAAATAAAATGAAAAAAAGAGAAAATTGGAAAAAAAAGAAGAAAGAAAAAAACGTGGTTGAGTTAGAATCATCAGTGTCGTATACTGTTGAAAAGCTTGTGTTTATTATTTATTATTCGTGTTGATGCACTTTCTTTTAATTTAGCAACTGATTGTTTTTTCTAGTTTGGTAACTTATCAACTCGATCTCAATTTTAACTAGTTCTTCTAGCCTTTTCCATACCCTTAACCTTAACCCCATTACAACCTTGTAAAGACCTCTGTAACACTCTAATTAGTTTGAGGGATTTAATTAGGAAATTTTGGGAATTTGGGGGTCTTTTTGTAATTTTTAATAATATTAAGGATTTAATTGAACTTTGGGAAGAAACTTTGTGGCCAATTTTGAAGTTTGGGACTTTTTTATAAAGAGTGTAAAGTTTTTGGGGCTAATTGAAAACCCTAGGGAACCTCAAGGACCTTCGAGTAAATGTTCCTTTTCCTTGAGTATTTAAGTAGTTTTTCTCTTAGGATGTCTCTTCTCTTTCTTTGTTTTTGCCTTAGCTGAAAATCACCTTGAATCCTCTCCCTCTCGTTTTCCGTTCAACCTCCAAAACTCCAACCGTTTATCGTGCGTGATCGGCACCTCCACCATTAATCTGTTTCTTGTGCTCGTACTAACAAAACGCCTCCCCTCTAGTCTACCTAGCCGTCGCCGTTTGTGCAAATCGTGAGGTAAAACTTTCGGCTTGTAACATCGTTACCTCCGCCGTTTGATTGGTTGATTTTTGTGAAGGCGAGCCTTTAGTTTGTGATGTGGCTTCTTGTTAGGGTGTGGTTGAGTGGTGTATCCATCGGATGAACGTCGTTTGGGGTGGTGGTGGTTGTCGAAGCCGTTTGGAGGGGGTTAAACCCTAAAAACCTTGTGTTGTAATGTGAAGTGGGCTAACCTTTTTCTTAAGCCCAAACCACAAGCCAATCAAGCCTAACTCTAAACAAAACCAAACCCAAACCCTTATTAACCTTTGACCCAAACCCTTTTGAAATAAACCCAAACCCTTTTGACCCAACCTTTTTGAACCAAAACACTACCTTACCGACTTCTCTTCTTTCCTTTGTGCCAAAACTTTGCCGAATTTTCGGGAAAAATATCATGTCTCGCAAAAGAACTAGATTTTCAAAGACTACTCCTGAAAACCCTATTTTGATCGATGAAAAAGTGAAAGAGAGATTTGATTCAATCTTCAAGCATCAACCTATGATGCCGAAAAAAGGTTTTTACTTGAAGAGTCATGATTTGATGGTTGTTCTTGTGCCGATCAGAAAGAAAATCAATGCTCTCAAGTGGGAACAATTTTGTGATGCTCGTTGACTTCCGGATGATGAACTAGTTCGAGAGTTCTATGTTAGTTTGACTATACAAGATGTCACTAAAGACATCGTTCGAAAGAAAAAGGTACCTCTTACTTCTAAGTCTATCAATGATTTGTTTAACTTACTTGATGTTGAAGAAGATGAGTACTACCCTATGATGAATAATATCAATTGGGATTTTCTTCAATAAGTGCTTGATGTTGTGAAAAATTCGGGATCCCAATGGATTATAAGAAAGTATGAGAGTCATTCTTGTCGAAGGGAATACTTAAAACTGATAGCAAAGGTATGGTTTTATTTCGTTCGCTATAGTTTCATGCTTATGTCACATAGTTCCACCATCTTGATGGAACGGATGCTCTTATTGTATGCAATTTTGATAGAAAAGTCCATTAATGTTGGGAAAATTATTCTCAAGGAGATTCATGATTGTGCTAAAAAGAAGACAGGAAGTGCTTATTTCCCATTACTAATCACTTCACTTTGCTTAAGGGCCCATGTTAAAACACAAGCAAATTTGAAGGGGTAATATGTTCAAGGGTGCATTACAAATCATGATATTCAAAGGTTAATAGAGAAGGTTCATGAACTGAATCAGGGCGAGTAAGAAGAACTAACTGAGCCAAATATTGAGGAGTCAACAAATGAAACTAAAAATGAAGCTGATTCAGTAGCTGACACTGAAGAACAAGAATCTGATAAGGAACCAAACAGTCCTAAATCAGTAAAGGGATCTGCAAACCTTGAACCAAAAGTTAAGCCAAAAGGAGAAACAATCAAGCTAAGTGTTGAACCTGAATTTACAACTCCAATGCCGACTTTTGCAAGTACTTCAAAGAAATCGGAGTTGTCAATCATGATGGATATGTGCAAGTTCATGCACAATCAACAACAAACTTACTGGAAATACGCAAAGATTAGAGATGACTCAATTCGAAATGCTTTTAAGAATATCTCTAACACTTTTTTTCCTGAGTTCCCAGATGCTATCTTTGAGACATGGGAGAAGATAACGACTATGAAAGCAAAGATTGAGCTGAAGAAGACAAGGGGAATGAGTTAGAAAAATAAAAGGGGGGATTCTTATGTTATTTATTTATTTATTTGTTTTTAGGTCCTTAGGAATTTATTATTTTCGTAATTAGGATTTTATTTCCGCAGAATAAAACATAGCAAGCATGAATAAACTTAACACCTCTTTAGAAAGAAAAAGACTAAGTGATTTGTTAATGGGAATGAACATGTCTAGGATTGAATTTTTAAGAAAGACTTGGTATTTAAGCAGTCTTAATGACTCACCTCTCTTTTCTTACAACCCTACCTGGTGTTCAGTTTTGATTCATTACTTTGTTCTTGCAATGAGGACATTGCTTCTTTTTAAAGAGGGGGTAAGGAAAAAAAATTGCTCAAATTTTAAAAAATTTTCAAGTATGTTTCAATCATTCTTTTCATAAGTATGTTTTAATAAATAAATGTTTAGAGAAAATTTTTGTTAACAAGATAGTTTGTATGCAAGCATGAATGATGATTCTATTTGAGTGAATGTATGTTATCATGGGTAATGGAATGCTTGTATGATCTTAATCTTAGGTATGTTTGCCATGAAAACTTAGTTTCTCTTGAGATTAGACATGCATGAAGGTTTGTATATTTAGAATTGACTTAGTAACTTTCTTGAGGCGAAATCCTAGGAGACATAAAAATATAAAATGATATAGGCACTATTTCTTTGGATTATTTGAGCCTTTCAAGCCAACCTTATGATATTAGACCCTTGAAACTGTGATTTTGAGCTTAAAGGCCTATTTATTACAATATACCTACGTTATAATTATCGTATTTTTGCACACCCATCTTAACTAATGTTGTCTTGGTGATCAACATTTAAGGAAAATTTCAAAAAGATGTACGTGTTCATGCTAAAAAAAAACAGAGGAAGAAAAGAGCGAATAAAAGTTTGCTTTGTCTCTAAAAAGAAAAATGCATGAGCATGTGTTCAAAAAAAGTTTGGGTGTGTTCCAAAGGTTCACTTAAAGAAGAATGTTGTATTTCAAGAAATCCAAGACAAAGTTAAAGGTGAAGATTTTGAGGCCAAAATTTTCCATCTCTTAAAACCCTTACCTTTAACCGAGCCCCATTACAATCATTTAAAAGACCTATTGATTTGATGATTATGTTATCTATATTAGTGGAGAGGGAGTACTAAGTTCAACATATGAAGATCATAAATAAGCCTTATGATTGTTTTGTTTAGATTGATAAGAAATTATGTTGAATGAAGAATGTTATCTATGAGTGTGACATACATACAAACCATGATTCATGTCAACATATTTTTGAAACTTAGTATAAAATTCAGAATAAATGTTTGCATGTAAGTTACTTATTAATAAAGAAGATCTATGAACATGAATTTATTAATGCATGATTATGAGACAAAGATTGATGCTGCTTACACATCTAGCAATTTTGCCTTAGCAGGACCTTTTGCTGTGCATTAACATTACTCGGGATTAGCAATGATTTAAGTTTGGGGGTGTGTAAACTGAAAAATATATAGGTTTTTCCTATATAATTTATCACCTTTTTTACTTAAATTCATTGTTAAAACTAAGTAAATGTTTAATAAATTAATGAAATATGTGAAAATATGAAATTAGGGCATAGAAATTATTAAAATGTGATTTTATGCTTTATTATTTAGTTTTCATGCATAAAATGACTTATTCTATAACTATTTGAACATATTATATTTTTAAGACATAAAGTGGGCCAAACATGATTAAATTAAATAATAAAATATAAAATTATATTTAATAATTTATTATAAAATATTTCATTAATAATTTGGGT
The DNA here is from genome assembly GCA_039519145.1 of Kokia cookei. Classification (NCBI taxonomy): domain Eukaryota; kingdom Viridiplantae; phylum Streptophyta; class Magnoliopsida; order Malvales; family Malvaceae; genus Kokia; species Kokia cookei. The sequence continues at coordinate 22,803,267 of CM076907.1, forward strand.
TTAATTAATTATTTAAATTGGGTTAATTTTATTCTTTGAACCTTTAATTAATTAATTTGTTTTGGACAGGTCTAATAACTTTGCTGGATCACAAAACCGTCCAAATTGAAAACCAAGTCAACCCAATTTCGGCTACTCATGGCTGCCCAAATAAACCACTTTTTGGTTTAATTGCACAAGGTCCTTGCAATATTGAAGAAATCTGAGATTGGCTCGAAGATTTACTGTTGACTGAGTCTTAGTCCTTAGTTGATATGGCATGAAAATTGCTTAAAAATCAAGCAAAAAATATCTCAAAATACTTGAGTGATGGCCGACCACCCATTGAAGAAGCATGAAGAGATTAAACTTCTCTATTTATAGTAAACAACTCTCCTCTCCTCACCTATAAATAAGACCCCATTTTCACCATTTCAAATCAATCCTTCATCCAACATTCTCTCTTCTCTCTCAATTCTCTCTAGCATTCCCTATTCCCCATGCCTAGCATCATCTCTTCATAGAGATTTTAGCTTCTTAAGCCTCTTAAAGAGCCCTTGGTCGGTCATCTTGGAGAGCCATCAGAAAAGGAGCAAAGCGAAGGAACAAAGGAGTCTTCTTCGATCAGAGTTTTGGGTGACAGCCACTTTGATTTGGGTTTATTCTTTCTTTTCTTTAATTTGATTTAAAAATGTTTGCTATGTGTTCTTTGTTCTTGAATACAACAATGTTAGCTTAATTTTATTTAAGCTAGGATAATTGCTTTGATTAAATAATATTTGTTTGATTCATGCTTATGATGTTTGTACCTCAATCGATCATGTTTTCAATTAATATCAAGCCTGTATTTCGTTCATATGTGATTGAAATGCACCAGAACTAGCTAAGCGATCCTGACCAGATGACGACTAGTAGACACATAATTCAAATGTGCATGCTCATTTTAGATCCTGACCCGATTAAATTGTAGGTTCATAACAACTCTGACCAAGCTCTGTTATCTGCATAGTTTTTAGATTCGTGTGATTAAACTGTTTCAAACCTGACACGTCCCTATTACCTCACATGAATGCTAAGAAACCCTTAGTAAATAAGGATCAGTAAAATGCATATTTACTAAGTAAAGGATTTCGAAAGGACCTAATTTGGTTTCTAAACTCATGAAAGATCTAGTTGCCATTGAATATTTTTTCGAGCATTATTAAGCATGTTGATAATAAATTGCATTTAATTAAAGTAACTGTCCTAGTTTGTTTATGTTATAATTGTTGTGAATTGTGTTTAATCTCAGGGATCATTTGCGTTTAGTTTAATATATTTAATTTTAATCATCACTTATCAAATCATAGTGTTTTTTTAATTCACCAAGTTGTTAATATAATTTTACAGTTAATTGATTTAACACATATACAATCCCTGTGAAGACGATAACTCAATACTTTCTTATTACTTGATTACGACTGTGTACACTTGCACAAACCTATGCGTTACAAGTAGATATGTTCATATCCTCCCTACTTTTCTCTTGGTTGAATACTTGTAAGGGTTATAGTGAATTATTTTCTAAAGTATTAACATCTCGCATATCTTGTTTATTGAAGAGTCAATCGACACCAACTCAAGAGATCATTAACGTGGGAATCGAAATCACTAATCCAAGTGACTTTTTTTCTAAGGGTAAGTGTTAATAGAAAAACCGATACCAACTAACGTATCAACCTTATTAATGATCGTTATTAACATATGATCGCCATTTGTTGATTGAATAGGTAACCTAATCATTAGATCCAAGTGTGGGTGTTCTTAGAGAGTGGTTGCACATCGGATCTACTGGGTTTTAACACTAAACAAAAATAAGTATATGTTTTAATTGATAAAATCATTATTATTTGAATTATGTTTGTTTGATAATGATACTTTATGTATCCATAAAGAGGGATAAAACCCATTGTTATGGACTATATCAAGTAAGTCTTTTCCAAATCGTATATGTTGTGAAAAGCATGTTGTGTGATATTGATGATTGTTATTGATTTGAAAAATATGTAAATCTCATTCTCATGTTATGTGATCATATGCCATATGTGATGTTTGCATTATTATGAAATGTGAAATTTTGGTACAATGTGTACATATTTGGTTTGCATGTTAAATATGTCTATATTATTTTGAGTGATTTTTGCCATATCACATGCATGGGGTGGGATATGCGAAAGGTGGAAGTTATTGGCAATTTATCTGTGATTTTGGTGGCTTGTCCATGATAGTGATTATTGGTAGTTTATTTGTGTTGCTGTGACATTGTTCACAATTTGGTATGTTATTAGATGGACGAGTTTTAGGGAACTCAATTTTGGTGTGTAGTGGAGATGGGTAGGATCGATTTCATCAAATCTGCATGTTTTACAAAATGTGCATTGATATGATCATGCATAGTATAAGTGTGAATATTGAGTTATAAGAAATTGATATGATTATTGTGATTGTATAATGCATATGTTTATATGTATGTGATTGTGTTTATGTTAATCTCACATTGAGCTTTATAGCTCACCCCTTTAGTTTTCTGATTTTATTGATAACCTCGAGCTTAGGATTAGATGACGACATTTGGAGGAGTTTCTCAAATTTTTTTAAATTAAATTAAACTAATTAAATTTTATTTTAATATCTTGATATGTTGGGTTTGCAATAAGTTTGAGTTGTTGGGAAATGTGCCCATATTATAGTAAACATGTAATTATTTTCTATTTAATTCAACGATGAATAAATAAATAAAGTTAATTTCACATTTCACTATTTTATGTTTTTTATTTTCTGTCTTTCAGATTTTGCATGCATAACAAAATTGGGACAAGCAAATATTAGCTCATTGATTGTCTAAGTTCAAATTGAAGATAAGTGGAATTGTAAGAATTTTTACATTCCGAGAAAGACAACTTACTTTAGTAGATAATTTAAATGAGTCTGTAATCCCGTAGAAGAATCAAAGTGAGCGATTAATTCAAATACTGAGAAGGATTATTATGTCATCTACAATTCCAATTAGGGAGATGCTAGTCTTGGCTATCGGAGCAGTTGACTCCACTAGTAGAGACATAGATGTATTCATTGATAGAATGGTACATTGGACAGGACCCAAGATGAATTAATTCTGAATCCGTTTGTGAATTAATTCACTTGTGATGTTCATGGTGTGATTTACCTAAATCCTGAGCTAGTCACTGACCATGCATATACAACTTATGTGATTTGATATAAGTGGAGGCTTATGCTCTAAAGATGATCGAGCCCATAGCCGGTATGTTGGGTACATGACTTATGTATGGCATGGCTTTATTAGCAATAATGGAGTTCATAGCACAATTAAAGAGTTAATGATATCCTCTTATTGGCATTATGTGGATTGATAAATATGGAACGTGACCACGGGTTGCTTGTTCTCAAACAAGCAATTTATCATAGTCATTTGTTGACAGTGATCATATTAATCATTAAGAAGACACAATGGTGACAATGAGATAAAATAGGATTGTATTGAGTGAATGAATTTAACTCAAATGAATTAAGGATATCATATAAGAGTAGCACACACATGACGAGGTCATTGGACAAAGCAGTTGGATGAATTGCTTGCGTAAAGAGTATACAATAAGGAGTTTTATATCATGGTACTTCTTATGGACTAACTCCATGATTAAGTAATTACGAATTTTCGGAGCGATGCTTCTAGACATAATTGCAATTACTAGAGTCTAATTGTATATGTTCGATTGGTCCCTCTGGCACTTTGGTCTTAAGCTTATGAGATCCTTTGCAGAAGAGGGGGACAATGGGGCTAAACTAGACCTGAACACTTAAATTGAAATAGTGATCAAATCCTTTACCAAGGAGTTTGTTGATTTTAGGGTAACTTACAACTTGGGGAATAAGGTGTGATAAATGCTAAAAGTAATATACTTTAATCCTATTTTAATGCATTTTTGGATGATTATTCGATGTAAATTGGTGAATTTTATGCTCCTAATCCTTCAAATTCATGTTTTTATACTTAGGAGAGCATTTGGAAGAAAAAGAAGCAAAAAATGAGCGAAAATCAGAAGATTTACGCAAGGTACAAGGACCACATAAGCTGGGCACACGAGCGTGTGCCATGCCTTATGGATTTTATGAACTGCACTCTAAAACACATAGAAAACATAATTTTTAGGTTTTTCGGGTAGTCTAAGATGTATAAATACCAAATTTAAGAATAGGGAGTAAGCCGTCACAAAATAGTCAAGGAAAAAACTCAAAAACACCATTGAAGCCGTCTATGAAGTAGATTTCCATCAAGATTGAAGATCTCCTTTTAATTTATGTGAAATTTATTATGAGTTTCTTGATTTTTTTTGGTTATACTGTCTTTTGGATGTTTTTATTTGTGATTATGAACTAACTTTCTAAATACCTAGGGGAGATGAACCGAATGATGAATTATGTCATTTGATTTCTATTTTACGCAATAAATACTTAGATCTTGTTCTTAATTATGTGTGCTCAATTCTTGGTTTAATATTTTTAGGCTATTAATTCATGTTTGATGTGCTTAAATAGAGGAGGAAAAATCACTGTTTAAGAGTAGATGTAGCATAATTGAGTGGAGTTGCATGCAATCTTAGAAATAGGATGACATAAATCTATTGGATTAGAGTCAAATCTAATAAAGGGATCCAGAGATAAAATTAATGCGATAATAGGGGTTTTAATAAGAAAGGAAATTTAATTAATCAACCTAGAGTCAGTTGCTCTACTCTTGAAAAAGATATTAGCATAATTTAGAGATTTCTACGGATCAATATACTAAGTGAAGAAATTGTTTAATTCAGATTGATAATGACAGATGAAGTCTAGGTGGATTCTTTCCTGGGCATTTTTTCGTTTCTTGGTTGTTAATCGTTTGCTTTCCTGATTTATTCTTTGTTGTGTTCGTAGTTAATTTTAGTTTTTAATCAATCAACCTAATTTGTCGATTAAATAATAGAAAGGCGGTAATTACTAATTCTTTTAGTCCTCGTGGGAATGATATTTGTGCTCACTGTAACTATACTATTATTTGATAGGTGTCCTTACCTTAGTTAGATTTTTAGTTGGTTTCATTTGTATTAAGTTTTTGACACCATTGCTGGGGACTGAAATATTAAAAAATATATATTTATATTAATTTAGCCATTTTTAATTTTTATTTTAATATTTTTGTTTTAATTTAATTTGTATATTCTAATTTTTCCCTTTTTTTTTTTGTTTCTGGCAGGTTATTTTGGTTTATGACTAGAGGAAACCCGTCGGATCCATTACTTTATGATTGTTAAATTGAAAAAACTGCTCGCAAGAATCGTAAAGAGGTTAGAGAAGCAAAACAAAATCAAAAGATTATAGTAAATGATTAAGAGGACAAGAATATTACTGTGGAGATGGGTGATAATCAAAATAATCAACTACCTCTTATTTGTCCCGCTCCTCGAACTATGCATGACTATGCTAAGCTCACTCTGATTGGGACTGAATCGAGTATTGTGAAACCTAACATTGATGCAAACAATTTTGAGCTAAAGTCGAATACAATTCAGATGATACAACAATATGTTAAGTTTAATAGTTTGCAAGATGAAGATCCAAATACTCATTGGCTAACTTTCTTGAGATTTTTGACACATTCTAGATCAATGGTGCTACTGATGATGTCATACACTTACGATTGTTCCCATTCTCTTTGAGGAGAAAGGCAAAACAATGGTTGAATTCATTGTCACGAGGTTCCGTCACGAGTTAGGATCAGATGAGCGAGAAGTTTATCTTAAAGTACTTCCCACCAACTAAAACAACTAAGTTGAGGAATGATATCTTTTTCTTTTACTCAAATTGAATTGGAGACATTATATGATGCATGGGAGAGATTAAAGGGTCTGTTAAGAAGGTGTCCTCATCATGGATCACCTTTGTGGTTGAAAGTTCAAACCTTTTACAACGATTTAAATCCCTCGACTCAGTAATTAATCGATGTAGTAGTTGGTGGGACACTAAATAATAAAACACCCGAGGAAGCTTAATATTTTATTGAAGAAATAACATTGAATAACTATCAGTGACAAGTCATGAGAACAAAACCTATGAAAGTAGTCGATGTTTTTAAATGGATGTAGTTGCTATGTTGGCAAGTCAAGTGGAATTACTAAATAAAAAAATTTGATGGTTTAGATCTTTCTTCGCAGGTAAACCCGATGATGCAATGTGATGCAAATTCTCCTCTCAGATCCAGATCCATTTGCAGTTGTCAATGTTTGTTACACACCAGCTGCGCACTCACGCAGATCTGATGTGTTCTTCATTAATCTATAGATTGTCACCACATTTCTGAGCACGATCTACAATCTTTAATTGTGGCGACATCGTGTGAAATTCCTGCGCTGGTGCTTCTAGATGTGCTTTCAGCGTGAATTAACCCATACAAAGTAAAGGTTTCTATGCGGTGACATCTCTGGCTGCAAATCCAAGCTAACTTGTGGCTGCATTCTTTAAATTTGTTCTAGCATCGATCTTCTGACATGGATCCCTACGCTGACAATTTCTACACACAAAACATAGACTGCATGTGGCGACATTAGTGCACAAAAGAGATAAAATAATAAGAATTTAAGCCAAACAACAATGAGTTAGAAAATATAAATACTAAATATGAAATGCCTATTATGCATGCTAAATATAATCCAAAAGATAGAATTAATACACAAATTTAGGGAGAAAATAGGTGTCATTTCTAATGCTATCAAAAGACTAAACACAGAAAGAAGGCATCAATTATGATGAGACCTTCTATCCAATAGTCATGCTCAGTCTATCCGCATACTCTTATCCATTGTCGTTGCTCTCGATTATGAGATCTAAAAATGGATGTCAAGATAACATTCTTGAATGGCTATCTTGATGAGACCAATTACATAACTCAACCTACTGGCTATGTTGTCAAAAGAAAGGAGCAAAAAGTTTGCAAATTGCTAAGATCCATTTATAGACTTAAGCAGGTGTCTCGCCCATGAGATAAAAGATTTGATCAAATGATCAAGACTTTTTGGTTTAAGCAAAACGCTTATGAATGTTGTGTTTATAAGTGTATAAAGGAAAAAAGGTAGTTTTCCTCGTTTTGTATGTCGATGATGTTCTACTTATCGAAAATGATGTAGGAGAATTGTCATCGGTTAAATTGTGATTAGCTCAACAGTTTAGCATGAAGCTCTTGGTTGTTTGAATCCTTAGGGATCAAAAGAATAAAATGATAGTTCTATCTCAAGCTTCATGCATCGATAAGGTACTAGAATGATTTGTAATGACCGATGCGAAGCCGGGCGCCTAGTCGACTGCATCAGGTTTTCATCTTTCTTTAGATGACTGTCCAAAGACAATGGAAGAAAGAGAGCGTATGAGTAAAGTTCCATATGCTTTGGCAGTTGGAAGCCTTATGTATGCGATGCTTTGCACACGTGTAGATATCTGTTTTGCAATAGGAATGGTTGGTCGATATTAGGCAAATCTAGGTCTTAGGCATTAGCAAGTTGTAAAGCATATATATTAAGGCATCTTAAAAGAACTAGAGATTATATGCTTGTGTATTCTAGGGAGAACCTTACTCCTCTCGGATACATAGACTTAAAATTCCAAACTTGTAAAGATTCGAGGAAATCGACATCGAGAAATGTATTCGTTCTAGGCAATGGAGCCATAGTATGGAGAAGTGTAAAAAAAACTTGTACTGCTAACTCTACTATGGAGGCCGAGTATGCGGCTGCTTCTGAGGCAACGAAAGAAGCAAATATGGCTTCGAAAGTTCTTAATCAATCTTGAAGTCATTCCTGGTATGGAGAAATCTATAACATTATATTGTATAACAATGTTGCAATAGATAATACCAAGGAAATGAGAAGTCACAAGAGAACGAAACACATTGATCGGAAGTATCACTTGATACGAGAGGTAGTAGCCGAAGGAATTGTAGATGTGATGAAAGTAGCTTTTGAAGATAACCTTGTGAATGAATTTACTAAGACTCTTGTAACAAGAAGTTTTAACAAACACGTCGAGGATATGGGAATGTGAAACATGACACATTTACTTCAGTAGGGCAAGTGGGAGATTGTTGTGAAATGTACTCATATTATAATAAACATGTAATTGTTTTCTATTTATTTGAACGATAAATAATAAATAAAGTTAATTTCACATTTCACTATTATGTCTTTTGTATTTTCTGTCTTTCATATTTTACCTGCATAGCGAAATTGTGATGAGCAAATATTAGCTCATTAATTATCTAAGTTCAAATTGAAGATAAGTGGCACTGTAAGAACATTTACATTACAAGAAAGACAACTTACTTCAGTAGATAATCTGAATGAGTTAGTAATCCCGTAAAAGAATCAAAGTGAGCGTTTTATTCAAATAATAAGAAGGATTATTATGTCGTCTACAATTCCAATTGGGGAGATGGTTAGTCTTGGCTATCGGAGTAGTTGACTTCACGGGTAGAGACATAGATGTATTCATTGGTAGAATGATACATTAGATAGGACTTAAGATGAATAAATTTTGAATCCGTTTGTGAATTAATTCACTTATGACATTCATAGTGTGTTTACCTAATCCTAAGTTAGTCATTGACCATGTGTATACAACTTATGTGCTTTGATATAAGTGGAGGCTTATGATCTAAAGATGAACGAAACCATAGCCGATATGTTGGGTACATGACTTGTGTATGACATGGCTTTACTAGCAAAAGTGGAATTCATAACTCCATGAAAGAGTTAATGATATCCTCTCATTGACATTATGTGGAATGATAAATATGGAACGTGACCACTGGTTGTTAGTTCTTGAACGAGCAAATTATCATAGTCATTTGTTGATAGCGATTATAATAATCATTAAGAAGACACAATGGTGAACAATGAGATAAAAAAAATTGTATTGAGTGAACGGATTTAACTCAAAGGAATCAAGGAGATCATATAAGGGTAACACACATATGACGAGATCATTGGACAAAACAATTGGATAAATTGCTTTCGTAAATAATATACGATATGGAGTTTTCAATCATGTTACTTCTTGTGGACTGACTCCATGATTAAGTAATTGTGAATTATTGAAACGATGCTTTTGAATATAATTGCAATTACAAGAGCCTAATTGTATATGTCTGATTGGTCCCTCCGCCAGCTTAACAAAAGCTTGGTCAGACTGCATTAAAGTAGAAGTAAATAATTTGTTTGAGTCGATTTATTCGATGTGAAATTAAATTTAGGTGGTCGTGAGAATTGTTCAACTTAATATGATATTTTGGAAAATTTTCTTGAAACATTAAATTGGAAAATCTCCATGATTTTTGGAAAATTAATTTTGATTAAATAAAATTAAATTAATCAAATTAATATGATATTTTTGGAAATTAATTTTCAAGTCAAACAATTGATCCAATGGGTAATTGATCTTATCAGATTAACTATTTCAAAAATAATATTATTTTAATAGTTTAATATTAAATTAAATTTAAATATTATTTTAATAGTATTTTATTAATTTAATATTAAAGTGATTATCTTTATATTAAATTTCATTTAATGTTTATCTTTTAGATTTAATATTAAATTTAATCTAATATTTATCTTGATAAATATTATACTAATTTAACATTAAAGTGATTAAGTTTAATCATAGTTAAACTCTTCAAACTCTCCCTATATAAAGAAAGCATTGGGTCATTATTTGACATACACTTAAATTTAAGAGAAAGTTGTAGAGAGAAAATTCTCTAGAGAGATTATTTCAAAAAGTCTCTAGAGATATTTTTCTAATTTACAACTTGACCCAAAAGTTTAGAGAAATTACAAAATTATCTCACTGGTAATTTTTGTGAAAATTTTCTGATTCGAAGCGAGCTCACGCTCGACAGACATGAGCTTGAGGATAGCAGAGAAGACTACTTGGTTGAAGTGCTCATCCTAGACGAATTGAAATGGTACAATTTTGGTTAAGTGTTTATTGCTTTAGATATCAAAACTAAGATCTTGTTTTGGAAAAAAAATTTTAAAACTCTGATTTTTACCTAACTTTATTTTTCGCTCCATTTTTAAACTTGTTTCTCCAACATGAGTATGGACTGTGGCATGAGACTTTACTTTGGGAAGTTTTCATTCCGATTGCATGAATTGCTTGTATGACATTAAGTTTTAAAATTTGCATAAATTGGTATTTGATAAGATTATGCATGAAACTTAGTTTTTATTAAAACTTCACAAAATCACTCTTTTTCGCTTCGACAATGAGAAATGAGTTTTAGACAAAAATACGACTTGGAATTTGAGATTTTAAACATGTTTATTGGTAGTTTGTTGAATTTACATGAAATATTGATTTTTAACAAAATATGGCTTTAGTAAAATATGTTAGATTCTTATAAAAATATGTTAATTTTCCGTTGCAATGCTGAGAGAAGAGTTTTTAATAAAATTAGAATTCATTTTCAAAATTATTAATGTTACAAATGAGTTTTCTAAAGACACTTGATTTATAAAGTATATATGTTTTTAATTCCAAAATAATGACGAATAACCAAGTTCTCTAATTTTGAATAAAAAGAAAGATGATTTAGAAGTTTGATTGAAAATATGAAATAGTTTGGAATAAATGATTGAATGTTTACAATTGAGATATTATTTATTTCGATTCCTAAATGTTGCACGACTTTTATGAAATTAAAATAAACGCTTTATTTCATTGTTTTGAATTGATAAGCCAATAGCTTTAAAATATTTTTTCAAAAATTCCAAAAGTTTATTTCAGCCATCTTCGTGGACAAATAGTTTTGAAATGAAATTGAAAATAAAGTTGTGCATTCGATTTTATTAGTTTTAAATGAACTGTGCAAATGGTTTAAAAAGTACGCTTGAAATTACGAAAAAAATTTAAGCTATTCCGATGGCCAATGTAGCTTTCTGAATTCGGCCATAACAACTAGGTTAGGTTTAGGGTGTTACAGTTTCAAATCAAGCATTTGTTTCGGTTATGACCTATTGATATGTACAAGCCACAATGTTTTGTACCGACCCTCTCCCTTATGTATATGTCATTTCTTATCCGAATGACATGCGGACGACCTCTTGCTTCCTACGGAGACTACAGTTTGGGACTAACTCGAAAGTTGACGGAGGAGCTTCCCACTTTGACACATCTCACATTTTTGGGAACTCATTTCCCCAAATACATAACGTATGTTCCAATTTGTATAACTCATAGATATATTGTTTGAAATTTATGGAGGCATCAGTGCATGCTACAACAACGTGTGCACACGGGTAATGAAATGTCTACAATTTCCCACATTTAGGAGATCAACTCTGTATTACCTAGGTGGGATACCCGGTCGATAGCCAACGGTCTCTATCAACCGAAAAGTTTCAATATGTCAAGAATATAATTGAATGTTCATGGTCTTTGCTCTTCAATTGTTCACCGCCATTGCCTTCTAAACCGCCTCGACATACACGTACCCCACATTCATCAGATTTACTTGTTTGAGCCCCATTCTCGACATCAGTGTGGCCATTTGGTAAAAATAGCTGAGAATACATATATAATTGCGAGATGCCATGTACGCCTCAATATTGCGTTAACGACCTCTTATAGGTTGGTGGTCATATAACCATATCGTGAACTATCATCGAAAACTTTAGGAAGCCCTTAATTAACTCATTGGAGACAATACAAGTGCCTATCGGACCAATCACACAATTTAAGGTTAGAAAACTTAAAGAGGCCCTTGCTGGATTGGTGCAAGATATTCAGGTTAAGAATTAATGTTATATGCCTTGTTTCGAATCCATTGTTGAACGACAACCATGAATTTTGTTGATTGTTGATTCATGAATTGGTCGTGGTTATTTTGTTGTTGTTTTATTTGTTTATGTTTACTACAGATTTCATTTTTAACTCCTACAGCATTACTTTTCTTTCTTTGCATTTTTTGTTTAAAAGGATTTTAGCTTTGTTTAAGTCCTATTTATAATGTTTGTAGGAACTTTCACTCAGCCATCATACATCCATGACCATTCATATTCAGCCCAAAAATTCATGCATGGGAATGTTCAAGGCACCTACGAAATACATGCATTTTCAAGTACATGCTTTCTGCCAAGAGGCAATGAACAACTATATTCATGCTTTGCCAAGGGGGGAGCATTTCAACTATTCATGGACATCATTTAAAAGGTGCATGGATGTTCATTATGAGGAATATGACCATTCAACTCTTACATTGAACCATCAGCATGCATGCATAACTAAGGGGGACGTTTTGTGTCTTTTCAAGCGATACATGAACTCCGACATGAATGAACGTCCAAGGGAGGTGTCCATATTAAATGCTGCAACCAATACAATGAAGATTCATGCATAGACGAAAAAGGGGATGAATATGTGGATTCATGAATTAACTTGATTCATGTACGATCAGCATGCATGTATTTCATTTAAAACCGAATGTGTCCATTTGTCTACTAGGCTAGTCCTATAAATATGTTGTCTTTTGCAAGCTGGTCAGAACTTTTTGAACCATTATCAATATAATTAAGATATTTTCTCTTTCATTCTTTGATAGCTTTATCTTTGAACTTATCAAGATTTTACGATCTTGTGGCGTTCGTTATAATCGATCTTATCACTCCCTTTCCCATCCCATTCCGTGAGTGTGGCGATCACCTATACCATTGGTTCCTATCTCCTTATAGATAATGCGTCACGATCTTTCTGCAAACTTCCAACTTTGGTTTCAATTTCAAACTTTGTAGGAAACGTTGGTTCATTTTTGGGTTTGATTTCGAATCAAAGTTCCATCTCATATTTGCTTCAAAAGTAATGTTAAAGTTACCTGTTTAAAACGATTGGGTAACAAATGTTCTTGTAGTCAACATCCGATTACGAGCACGTATCATTTGGCATCAAAGCTAGTATCAATGTAGGTTTCGTATTTGTGATTTTCGTTATAAAAAAAAGAAATTTGTAGTAAAGAGAAGTAAAGAAGAAGAAAAGGCAATTTTCGATTCGTAAAAAAAAGTCTAGAAACCACACTAGAAAATTTTTACCAATTTTATGTTACTAAGCCTATCTTACTCATTTTGGTAAGTTCTTACAAAAAGAAAAAATTTTGAGCCAAAGATTTTCCGTTTTCCCTTACACCCAAAATACCTTCTAAAACAAATTTTAAGCCTTTTTGATCCATTTCTGCCAAATCATTTTTTTTTCTTCAAACCTTCCAATTTGTTCTTGTGTCCTATCCCAACAACGCCTCAAGATTTAGCCTTGTAAGTTCCTAGCATTTCAGGTTCTTAAAGAACTTAAGAGATCATGTGGTAAAAGGCACGAGAGAGTGAGAACATTCGAAAGGTAAAAGCCAATTTTTGTGTGTAAACACGAGAGGAGTGACTTTTCTTCTGAGTGAACTTTGTGAGATTTGTTGTGGTGAGGCTTTCCTTTCTTTTTGTTTTTAATAATTTTTTTGTAGAAAATTTTAAACCATGTCATAAAGAGAACAAGTGGTCAACAAACGAGGTCGAGCGTAAATTTTAAACCTCTAAATAGAAGCATTAACCCTAGAATTGTGAAGGTTGTTGGATAGTAATCAAGACACGAGGAAACGCCTTGGTCGACTGGAAGAAAGAATGCGTCTGGGAAGATCGCCAAGAGTATGAAGGGGTAGATTTCCAAGAACCCCTAGCGTGTGAGAAGATAAGGCAACTAATGATTCAGATAACGACGAATACTATGTCAATGATGACGAAGTCCTTGAAAGAGCTTATATTCAAAGTGAAAGAAGTAACGGAAAACGACCTAGAGAAAGGTGAGAACGAGTGCGAGTCGATGACAATCTCGACAACATCAAAGTTGAACATTCCTTCATTTCAAAGGCGAAGTGATCCGAAGGCGTATCTTGAATGGGAGAAGAAGATTGAGCTAGTCTTTAAATGCCATAACTACTCCGAATTAAAAAAAAGGTAAAACTAGATTCAATTGAATTTATCAATTATGCAATTATTTAGTGGGATCAATTAACCGTGAATAGGAGGAGCAATGATGAACGACCAATAGAGACATGGGCTGAAATGAAAGCTCTTATACAAAAACAAATCATCCCTAGCCACTACCAAAGGGATTTGTATAAAAAACTCCAGACTCTCACCCAAGGGTCTCGAAGCGTAGATAAGATCACAAAGAAATAGAGATTGCTATGATCCGAGCCAATTTTGAAGAAGATAGAGAGACGACTATTGCAAGGTTCTTAGCGAGCCTAAATCGAGAGATTGCTAATATTGTGGAGCTTCAGCATTATGTTGAACTTCAGGATATAGTTCACACGGCAACAAAAATTGAAAGACAACTAAAGACAAAAGGACCCTTAAAAATTAGGCACAATTCTGGTTTTACCTTCACTTGAAGCTAAAATGTGCGAAGGAAAGATACGATGCCTCAACTGAGGGGAAAGGAGTTCGTGTCGAAAGATAGCAAGAAAGAAGTCGTATTGGACAAAGGCAAGGAAGTTCAGCAAGGTAGGAATTGAGAGATTCGTTATTTCAAGTGTTTAAGGAGAGGGCACATTGCAAGTCAATGTCCTCGAATGATGAGCAACAATGGGAAAATATCTTTTTTACTCATTACCACATCAATGGAAATATTTTTAGCTTAATCATAGATGGGGGAAGTTGTACGAACATCGTAAGTGCGACCTTGGTGGAAAGGCTTGGATTGCCCACAACGTAGCACCCTCATCCTTACAAATTGCAATGGTTGAATGAAAGAGGTGAGATTAAGGTCATGAAGCAAGTGAAGTTATCCTTTGCTATTGGAAAATACAACGATGAAGTTCTTTGTGACGTTGTACCGATGCAAGCGGGGCATGTCCTACTTGAAAGGCCATGGCAAAAGGATAGGAAGGTTATGCACAATGGATTTGCCAATAAATATTCATTCAAGTTCATCGGTAGACCGATTACTCTTATCCCCATGACACCAAGTCAAGTACATAAAGATCAAGTTCGATTGAAAAAGGATAGTGAGTGAATGAAAAATAAAGAGCGAGAGGTAGTAAAAAGGAGTGGAAATGAGCAAGAAAAAAAAGAAAAAGAGAGTTTTAAAAAGAAAGAAAAGGGGAAAGGGAAAGAAAAAGAAAATTCGAGTGAGAGAAAAAACAAAAGAAAAAGATTAAATTTTATGCAAAAAAAAAAGGAGATTGAAAGGGTTGTTTTGTCACGTGAATCCTTACTTGTACTTTTGTACAAGGAAGCTTATTTTAACCTTAACAAAATTAACGAGAATCTTCTTGGTAGAATTGTGTTTGTTTTACAAGATTACAAAGATGTCTTTCACGAAGAGGTTCCTGATGGTTTGCCACCATTAATAGGAATCGAACATCAAATTGATTTCCTTCTCGAAACTATAATCCCATACCGACCTGCGTATCGGTGCAATTCGAAAGAGACCAAGGAATTACAACGAAAAATTGAAGATCTCATGAAGAAAGGCTATGTTCGAGAAAGCTTTAGTGCTTGTACAATTCTTGTACTTCTTGTTCCAAAGAAAGATGGAACTTTGTGAATGTGTGTGTATTGTCGAACTGTTAACAAGATAAATATTAAGTATCGACATACCATTCCTAAGTTAGACGACATGCTCGATGAGTTACATGGTTCAAGTGTGTTTTCCAAAATTTATCTTAAGAGTGGTTACTATCAAATCCATATGCGAGAAGGAGATGAATGAAAAATTGCTTTTAAAACTAAGCATGGTTTGCATGAATGGTTGGTGATTCCATTTAGCTTAACCAATGCACCTAGCACATTTATGCGACTTATGAATCATGTCTTACAAGCATTCATTGGTAAATTTTGTGTGGTATATTTCGATGACATTCTGTTATATGGTAAGAGAATTGATGAACATGTCACTCATTTCAAATTTCATCCTTGAAGAATTACGAAAAGCGAGTCTATTTGCTAATCTTAAGAAGTGTTCTTTCTGGACTAATAAGCTTGTGTTTCTATGTTTTGTTGTAAGCTCCAAAGGAATTGAAGTGGATGATGAGAAAATCAGCGCGATACAAAATTAGCTGACTCCCATAAGCGTAAGTCAAATTAGGAATTTTCATGGTTTGGCAGCTTCTATCAAAGGTTTGTAAAAGACTTTAGTAGTATAGTTGCACCATTTGTAACACCCAACACCAGAAAACTATTGCCGATTAGGGTTTCAGTGTCTTACTATTCATTTATCACTGTTCATATTTACATAATATTATTCAGACTTTATTTCTATTAAAGGATTGCATTCCACATGTTATAAATCATTATTGATTACAAGCTCAAATCAATAAGGGCAAAAATGTCATTTTTGGAGACTTCTACCGGTACAAGTCTTACCTCTACCGATACTAAAAACTTTAGAGAACTAAAAATCTTATGTCATTTTTGGAGACTTCTACCGGTACAAGTCTTACCTCTACCGATACTAAAAACTTTAGAGAACTAAAAATCTTACTCTGCTACTTCTATCGATACAAGTATGCAAACTACCGATACTTCTAAACACATGACTATCGATACTTGTTATTCATCTGCCGATACAACCCAAGTCAGTGAACAACCTTTCTCCTACCTTGTACTTCAACTGATACATGCATGGGTTCTATCGAAACAAGTATGCAAAATCACACGAATCATGCCAAAACACAAGTTTGTCAACTCAAAACATTCATGACATCAATATGCATTAAGTTAACACGAAATACATAGATTCCAAATAATAACATAGTACTTTTAAGTCTATATTCCAACTTACACAACATGCATTTTCTACATTCATCAACATAACAAGATTGTCACAATCTCAAGTAAATAAAGCAAAAGAAAACATCATCCTAGTACATGCCATAAGATCGAGTGATGCAAAAACTACCAACGAGCTCCACGATAGCGTGACTTTGAAGAGATGATGATAATGATCCGATCTTCAATCAACAAAAAGATCTACAAAACAACAACATCTTTGGTAAGCTTCATAGCTTAGTAAGTTCAATAGTTTAAGGAGTTACCAAACATTTGTAATAAGCATCTATAGCTCAACCGAGCCAGGATAATCCCATTGTTTCTTAAGTTAAATACAACTTTCATTTTCCTGCCTATAACTTTCTATTACCAGTACCCAATGCTGCTCACACGAGCTATCGAGGACTCGTAACATATACAGTACCCCAGTTATCGGTACGGTGTCTGTATATAAACTGTCCCCTAATGATGCTGCTCACACGAGTTGTCGAGAGTATGCATAAAGCATAAGTCCCAACCATCGAAGGGCCTATAATCCATTTATGATTCATATCTCTTTTTAGAATCATGTGCTGCTCACACGAGCTGTCGAGGACTCGTAGCTTATGCAGTACCCCAGCCACCACGTCAATACTTTTTCAACGGCATAAAGCCTACTATCTCTTTCGTTTCATTTCCTCGATCTCTTCAATGCTAAGTGCTTCTAATTTGCTAAACATTGACAATATACATACAAGAAATATAAGTAAAATTTGCATTACGAACTTACTAGACTAACTTGAAGTTACGATTAGACTTTAAAGACTACTCCGCTAATTTCCCTCTTTCGCGATCTGAAGCACGATCGTAGTCTACATCCACAAACCATCCAATTCTCACATTAAATCACATAATTGAGTCATTCAATAAAATTTAGTCCTTTTAAGGAAATTACAATTTTACCCCTAATATTTTCCTTTTGTTCAATATAGTCCTTTCAACACAAAACATGCAAAATAACCATTCTCTTACACAACCAACCTTAACTGAATTCTCTAGGGTGTTTACCCTACCCTTTCACACATTCATTTGGATAACAATACATGTATTTTCATCATTTTCATATTTTAGTAACTAAACCCTAATTTCATCAAAGATCTTTTTACAAAAAGATTTATCCCAAGCATCAAACATTCAAATCTATCAAAAGCTCCCAATAACAAGCAATTTTAATAATGGAAAATTTTATAACGTTTGACAGATTCGCAAATTAGTCCTTAGATTAGCTAGATTAAGTTAACATAGACTCAAAAACATAAAAATACCAAAAACGAGCAAGGTTTGCTTACCCAAATCAAGGTTCAAAGATTGAATGTAAAAACTCTAAGTTTTTCTTCCCTTTTTCGTGTAAGAGGTAGAAGATGAGTGAAATGGTGATATTTTCACTTAAATTTTCCTTTAATTTAATATATATATCAATGGCAATTTTGTAAGTTTTAAGACTTCCATCATTGAGCTTTAATTAATCTATTTTAATCTTAATTAAGCCTATTTACTCTTAATATAAATCATGCTAATCCACCTACTAATAGTTCTTTGGTTAATTTATTCATTTGGTCCTTCTAATCAACCATCTCTACTTTTACACCTGTTACAATTTAATCCTTTCTACTCAATTAACTATTTAAACATTAAAATTTCCTTACCAACTTTTAATACGATGCTAGCAAAGTCATAAATATTCAAATAAATAAATTAACGACTTGACTCGTCGAAATTGTAATCCCAAAATCACTGTTTTCGACACCACTAAAAATCGGGCTGTTACACCACTAATTTGAAATCATAAAGACAATCGTTGGTTTCAAATGGGAAGAATCTCAAGAAAAAGCGTTTACAATGATTAAGGAAAAACTTATGAATGCACCTATACTCATTTCCTAATTTTGCTAAAACCTTTGAAGTTGAGTGTGATGCATCAGGTGTAGGCAGTGGGGTTGTGTTAGTGCAAGATGCATGACCAATTGCTTTAGTGAAAATTGAATGGCTTCACCTTGAATTACCCACATATGATAAAGAGTTGTATGCATTGGTGAGAGCTCTTGAAACTTGGCAACATTGTTTGTAGCCAAAAGAATTTGTGATTCATACCGATCACGAGTCCCTTAAACATTTGAAAGGCCAACAAAAACTCAATAAGTGTCATGATAAGTGAGTTGAGTTTATAGAGACTTTTCTATACGTAATCAAGTATAAACAAGGTAAGGAAATTGTGGTGGCAGATACACTTTCACGAAGGTATGTATTACTTTTTTCTTTAGATGCTAAAATACTTGGTTTTGAATTCATCAAATATTTGTATGAAATTGACGAGAATTTCGACAATGTGTTTAAAGCCTGTGAAAGGGAGGCTTTCGATAAGTTTTATAAACATGATGGATTTTTATTTCGAGAAAACAAACTTTGTGTACCTCGGAGCTCTGTGCGAGAATTACTAGTCAAAGAAGCTCATAGAGGAGGATTCATGAGGCATTTTGGAGTTCACAAAACTCTTGATGTTTTACTTGTGCCTTTTTTTTTGCCGCATATGCGACAGGACATAGAATGTTTCTATCAAATTTGCATTGTTTGTAAAAAGGCTAAATAAAAAGTTAACCCCCATTAGTTACATACACCATTACCCATTCCAATTGAACCTTGGATGGACATTTCCATGGATTTTATTATAGGACTACCTAAGTCTAGTCATAGGAAATATTCCATATTTGTTGCGATAGATTGATTTTAGAAAATGATGCATTTTATTCCTTGTAATAAGACTAACGATGCTAAAATTATTGCAGATTTGTTCTTCAAAGAAGTCGTTAGGCTGCATGGAATGCCACGGACAATCGTGTTAGATCGGGATGCTATGTTCCTTACTTATTTTTGGAAGACATTATGTGGAAAATTAAAAACTAAGTTACTGTTTTCTACCACCTGTCATCCTCAAATCGATGGCCAAATCGAGCTTGTAAACAAAACTTTAATTACTTTACTTCGAGCTATTATTCAACGAAATTTAAAATCGTGGGAGGAATGTTTGCCTCATGTTGATTTATCATATAATCGAAGTGTACATTCAGCTACTCCGTATTTACCCTTTGAAATTGTGTATGAGTTCAATCCTCTTACTCCTATGGACTTACTTCCTTTACCTTCAAATGAAGTTATTAACCTAGATGGAAAAAGGAAAGCTGAATTTGTTCAATAACTTCCCAAAAAGGTGTGAGAAAATATTGTAAGGAGAATGGAACAATAGGCAATGAAAGCCAATAGGGGGAGAAATAAAGTTGTATTTAAACTTGGTGATTGAGTTTGGATTCACATGTGAAATGAGCCATTTTTGGCACAATGAAGGTCTAAGCTACTCCCTAGGGGATATGGTCCTTTTCAAGTTTTTGAGAGGATTAACGACAACTCTTATAAAATTCATCTCTCGAGTGAGTATAATATAAGTGTTAATTTTAATGTTTCTAACTTTATCTTTTTTTTATGTAGATTCTGGTTTGAAGTCAAATCGTTCTGAATAGGGAGGGGATGATACGTGCATGGGAAAAAAAAGCATTAAGATTCCCTTACCTAACTTATTGGAGACATTGCAAATGCTTATAGGACCAATCACACGATCTAAGGCTAGAAAACTTAAGGAGGCCCTTGCTGGATTGGTGCAAGATATCCAGTTAAGAATGAATGTTATATGCCATGTTTCAAATCCATGCAGAACCACGACCATGCATTATGTTGATTGCTAATTTTTGATTCGGTTATGATTATTTTTTTGTTATTTTATTTGTTTATGTTTACTACAGATTTCATTTTTAATTCCTACAACATTAGTTTTCTTTCTTTGCATTTTTTTTGTTTAAAAGGATTTTAGCCTTGTTTGAGTCCTATTTATAATGTTTGTAGGAACTTCCAGTTAGCCATCATACATCCATGACCGTTCATATTTAGCCCAAAAATTCATGCATGGGAATGTTCAAGGTACCTATGACATACATGCATTTTTAAGTACATGTTTTTTACCAAGGGAGAATGAACGACTATAGTCATGCATTTCCAAAAGGGAGTATTTCAACTATGCATGGACATCATTTAAAAGGTACATGGACGTTTATTATGAGTAATATGACCATTCAACTCTTACATTAAACCATCAGCATGCATGGACAACCAAGGAGGACGTTTTGTGTCATTCCAAGAGATACATGAACTCCTACATGAATGAATGTCCAGGGGAGGGTGTCCATATTAAATGTTGCAACCAATACAATGAAGATTCATGCATAGATGACAAAGGGGATGAATATGTGGATTCATGAATTAACTTGATTCATGTACAATCAGCATGCATGTATTTCATTTAAAATTGAATGTGTCCATTTGTCTATTAGGCTAGTCCTATAAATATGTTGTCTTTTGAAAGCTAGCCAGAACTTTTGAACCTTTATCATTATAATTGTGAGATTTTCTCTTTCATTTTTTGAGAACTTTATCTTTGAACTTATCAAGATTTTATGATCTTATGGCGTTCGTTATAATCAATCTTATCACTCCCCTTCCTATTCCATTTTGCGAGTGTGGTGATCACCTATACCGTTGGTTCCTATCTCCCTATAGATAGTGGGTCATGATCTTTCTATAAACTTCCAACTTTTGTTTCAATTTCAAACTTTGTAGGAATCGGGTCACGTTCATCTATAACGCTGGTTCATTTTTGGGTTTGATTTCGAATCAAAGTTCATCTCATATTTGCTTCAAAAGTAATGTTAAAGTTACTTGTTTAGAACAATCAGGAAACAAAATGTTCTTGTAGTCAACATACGATTACAAGCATGTATCATCCACGGAACACCCGAATGCCTAATTGCGTCAATTAGCCCCTTTGATCTATCGAAAATGATACAAATGTTGTCTTGAGTGACAACATACCTCTACAAGTTCTCCAGAAAAAATTCTCATGACTCAATTTTCTCTCCGTCGAAAATGGAAAACGCTATCGGTAGCAAGTTTCGATTCTCATCTTGTGCAACCGTAATGAGGAGGATCTATGTATATTTCCTGTACATCCAAGTCCCATTACCTACACAAATGGCTTACAGTGGAGAAAGGCTCGAATGCATGGATCGAATGTCCAAAACATCTAGTGAAAAGTTCATTTCCATGGATTTAGTTGGTTGTCTTGGTAGTAATAAGTCAATGTCTACAACTCAATGACGATCCTAAAACGTACTCTCGCATTGTGGCTATCCACACTTAGAGTTCATTGTACGACACATCTTAATCTCCATACAACTTATCCATGGCCATTTGTTTAGCCAATCATGCCTTTCGGTATGAAACTTGGTATTGGAATCATTCTTGCATTTCGGCAATCAGCATCAATGCAATTATATGTGGAAGATAATTAAGTGTAAGAAATGTGATCTCTTAAAAATGTATAATGCATGTGTGCATGAGTTTATGTGAATATGTATGATTAACTGTATCACTTATTAATGTCATATCCATAATCTAATTCAATTGTTTAGGTCTGTGATAGCACTAGAAATGTCACTCAATTTCTCCTTAAATTTATGTATAATTGTTCCTTTTGTATCATATTTAGCATGCATTATTAGCATTTCATACTTAGTATTTACATTTCTTTACTTAGTGTTGTTGGATCTTATTTTTTTTCATTTTATCTCTCTTGTGCTACTAATGTCGCTGTGTTTAGTACTAGTTTTGCGTAAAAAATTGTCAGCATAGAGATCCACCTAGGAAGATCAGAAGTAGGAAAGTATTCAAAGTTATGGTCACAAGTTGATCCAGAAATGCGGCCGAATATGTCCTCACATTAATGCTTTTTCATCTCTACCAAGAATTTCACGCTGATAACATATCCAGAAGCACCAGCGCAAGAGAATGACAAATTGTCGCAGCAAATTAAAAACTATAATTTGCGTTCAGGAATGTCGCGACAATTTGTAACTGCTTAATAAACATATTAGATCTACGTGAGTGCATAGCTAACAATAACAACTTTTACAACTGCATCAAGGATCTAGATCTGAAAAGGGAGAAAGATCTAGAATGGCCAATGATTATAAATAGAAGGATGAAAGAGAAAATGGATAATCAAGGTGTAAAGATTTCAAATCTATAATTTTTCTTATTCATTTTCGAAGAAAGCTGCCATTAAAGCTTAAATTTTAGAGGAAGGTGATCTGATACCACAAGGATGAAACAGCTTTTGACGAGAAGTGCTCAGTACGATGCAAGAGGAGCGGTTAAGGGAGAATTCTAGTAAACTAGAAATAGGATGCTTCAATACATTTTTTAATCCCTCTTAAATTGTTGATGAATACTATTACTAATTGATTGAATACGGAAGTATATTTTAATATTAGATTTACTTTAAGTTCTATTAAATTCTTCTCATTTGTTTATCTTTGGATTTAACTATTTTGACCACGAAAGTGCGATTGCAATCACAGTCACTGGAAGCTGCGGTGAGAAGTTAGATTAACAAGCAAGACAACAGAAGTTACTTGAGACTAGGAGGAATTCTGGTCACTTATTCTTAAGTGCTCAATATTACTAGCACTGGAAGGTGTGGTAGTAGTGAGTACTTAGGTCTTTGTTAAACAAAGAGTACATATTAGTACGATCTCATTGGAACATAATTGTGACGAAAAATTCATCTATAAGTTACCTTGTAGTCACATTTAGCGTTGTGACTTGTGAAGTCAGTAATCCTCTCCACTTCTTTACACTTAATCTATTTCTTTTATATTTCTAAATTTACATTACAAAATCTCAACAATCGATTCATTTTATATTACAGTTGCACTGACAATTTTTACTCTTAACCTGTGTAGTTTTAACCAATTTACGTTGACATTATTATAAATATTTCTTATCATTTTAACTCAAATTGCTTCGACAGATTTAAACATAAACAACCATCTCTGTGGGATAGATATTTGATTATTTTACACCTATCAACTATATTTGCATCGACAAGTGTTCGCTTGCACAATTACTGTGACGTTAATAGCGCGATCAATTTTTGGCGTTGTTGTCGAGGATCGCGCTATGAACATCACAGTAATTGTACAAGGAAATTCATCTCTCATCCGAGCGTTGGATGTACAACTAGGACAACTGGCTTCTAACATGAGCACAAGACCACTAGGTTCTTTGCCAAGCGATACTGAGAATCCAAATCAAAAAGGAAAGGAGCATTGCAAGGCTATCACATTGCAAAGTGGAAAGAAAATTGAAGAGCAAAGTAGCAGCTCAAACCAAGCACCTGTCAACGCAAACGAACCAAAGCAACAAAGAGAAGTTGCAGTTGAAGAAGACGCAGCAAAAGTAGTTGAGGAGGAAGCACCAGTAGTTACACCGATGCCGCCATTCATCCTCAAAAGCTGTCAACGCAACTGCCCATGTCACCACAACCGGTTCCAGCAAAACAACCCACTATGAACATACCTTTTCCATTTCCATAGAGATTCAAGGAGAAAGATCATGATAGAGATTATCAACAGTTTGTATCTACCTTAAAAAAATTGCATTTTAATATACCTATAGTTGATGCTCTTGTGCAGATCCTCAGCTATGGGAAATTTATGAAAGAGCTATTATCAAAGAAGAAAAAGTTATCTGATATGGAGACAATTGCACTCACAGAAGGGTGTAGCACTATGTTGACAAATAAATTACCACCAAAGATGAAAGATCCTGGCAGTTTTACAATCCCGTGCTCTATTGGAAATCATTATTTAAGTATAGCTCTATGTAACCTAGGAGCTAGCATTAATCTTATTCCATTGTCAACTTTTAGGAAATTAGGGATTGGTCATTTGAAGCTCACTGCGGTGACATTACAACTTGTAGACAAATCTTTGGCACATCCTGAAGGACAAATTAAAGACATTCTCGTCCGTGTCGACAAGTTTGTGTTCCCAACCGAATTTATCATACTTGATTGCGAAGCTGATAAAGAGGTGTCTATTATTCTGGTATGTCCATTTCTTGCAACGAGACGCACTCTTATCGATACTTTCAAGGGCTAGCTGATTATGCATCATAATGATGAGCATGTAACCTTCAGCGTTTTCGAAGCATCTCCATCACGTAGTAAGGAACAATGTCATCACATTGATGTTTTGGACGAGTTAATTATAGAGAAATTTAATGAACGTAGCTCAACAGTGCCAGAAGAATATGCAGTGAGATATGATGACAATATCCTATCTGAATATGACCACACAGTTGAGGCTAATGTCTATGAGTTGAAATATGGCTGGCAATTGGAATCTTTGGATTTGACTAATCGGACGATCCCTGTTTTTAAACTGTCAATTGAAGAAGCTCCGACTCTGGAGTTAAAGTCATTGCCAACATACTTGAAATATGTTTTCCTAGGTGACAATGATACATTACCTATTATTGTCAGCGCAAGTCTCAACGCGAGCCAAGAAGAAAAATTAATTGGAATACTGAAGCGACACAAAATAGCCATTGCATGGAGCATAGCGGACATCAGAGGCATTAGTCCCTCTTTCTGTATGCATAAAATTAGGCTGGAAGATGAAGGCAAACAGTCAATTGAGCAACAACGAAGATTGAATGAGAAGATGAAAGAAGTAGTGAAGAAGGAGATTATCAAATGGTTAAATGTGGGCATAATTTACGCTATTTCAAATAACACATGGGTGATCCCGATCCAATGTGTGCCTAAGAAGAGCGAAATCACAGTAGTAAGTAACAATAAAAATGAGCTAATCCCTACTCGTATTGCTACAGGTTGGCGAGTGTGTATGGACTACAGTTGTTTAAATGTAGCCACAAAGAAGGATCACTTCCCACTTCCATTCATTGATCAAATGTTGGATAGGTTAGCTGGTAAGGCCTATTATTGTTTCCTTGATGGGTATTCTGGATATAATTAGATCATAATCGCATCGGATTAAGCAAAGACAACTTTCACATGCCCATTTGGAGCATTTGCTTTCCGACGGATGCCATTTGGTTTGTGTAATGCCCTAACCACATTTTAGAGGTGCATGATGGCTATCTTCTCGAATATGATCGAGGATTCATTAGAGGTATTTATGGATAATTTCTCTATGTATGGGCAAAATTTTGATATATGCGCTGACAATTTAACAAAAGTATTGAAAAGATGCAAGGACACAAATTTGGTTTTAAACTAGGAAAAATGTCACTTCATGCCAAACGAAGGAATTGTCCTTAGTTATCGAATATCTTGTCAGGGCATTGAAGTGGATAAAGCGAAGGTGGAAATCATTGAAAAGTTACCTCCACCGAATAATGTGAATGGAAAAAGGAGTTTTCTCGGCCATGTCAAATTTTATAGAAGATTCATCTGAGACTTCTCTAAAATAGAAAAACCACTTTGCTCTTTGTTGGAGCAAAATAAAAAGTTGTTATTCGATAAAGCTTGCATGGAAGCATTTCTAAAGATTAAACACCAGTTAGTACAAGCACTCATTGTCGTCACACCAGATTAGATGTAACTGTTAGAGGTAATGTGCGATACGAGTGACTTTACTGTAGGTGCTGTGCTGGGACAAAGGAAAGATAAGGTAATTCATTCAATATACTATGCTAGTAAAACTCTAACTGAAGCACAGGTGAATTATACGACTACTGAGAAAGAGTTGTTGGCAGTAATTTTTTCATTTGACAAGTTTCGTTCATATCTTGTCGGCGTAAAAATTATAGTATACACTAATCACTCTACTTTGAGATACCTTTTTACTAAGAAAGATGTCAAGCCCAGGCTAATCAGATGGATCCTTTTACTCCAAGAACTTGATGTTGAAATTAAAGACAGGAAAGGATCAGAAACCAAGTAGGAGACCACCTCTCTCTCATTTGAAAGCTGGAAGCGAGGATGGAAATAAGACACAAATTGTCGACACATTCCCAAATGAGAAATTATTTTTTGCTGACGCATCTCCATGATATACAGATGTAGTCAATTATCTAGTCTGTAGAAAGCTACCATTGAGTGTAATGGGCCATAAGAAGGTTAGATTTCTCAGGAATGCTACTAAGTATCATTGGAATGAGCCATACTTATTTAAGGCAAGCACCGACAACATCATTCGTCGATGTGTTCCTGAGGAGGAAATGTTATCTATCTTGAAGCATTGCCATGATACTCCTATGAAGGCCATTTTGGTGGTGTTAGGATTGCTGCAAAGGTCCTATAATCAGTATTTTACTGGCCTATATTGTTTCGAGATGCACACAATTTTGCTCAACAATTCAACAAATGTCAACGCACTGGTTCCATATCTCGATGCAACGAGATGCTTCAACAACCTATCATAAAAGTTGAGCTATTTTATGTGTAGGGTATAGATTTCATGAGACCATTTCCAAGTTCATTTGGAAATGTGTATATCCTGGTAGCTATTGACTATGTCTCTAAGTGGATCAAGGCAATTATTGTTCCAAAGGACGATGCTCGAACGGTGTTAAAGTTCTTTCACACATACATCCTTACAAGATTTGAAACACCTGGAGTATTAATAAGTGATTAAGGCACTCATTTTCATTGCAATCAGGTGGCAATAGCTTTGAAATGCTATGGTGTGAAGTATCGCATGGAAACCACGTATCATTCACAATCGAATGGACAAGCGGAGGTATCCAATCGATAAATTAAAAGTATTCTTTAGAAGGTGATTAATCCATCTAGATGGGATTGGTCCTCGCAATTACATGATGTATTGTGGGCGCTTCGCACCACTAATAAATCTCTATTAGGAATGTCGTCATATCAGCTGGTGTTTGGAAAATCATATCACTTGCTTGTCGAACTTGAACATAAGGCCATATGGGCAATCAAGCAAGTGAACATGGATTATGATGCTGCTGAATAGAAAAGATTGTTAGACATTTTAGAGCTAGAAGAATCGGTGCAATGCCTATGAAAATGCTACCATTTACAAAGAAAAAACTAAGGATGGCACGTCAACATCATCTTGTGGCGATAATTTTCTCCTAGTCAGTTAGTGCTTTTATTTAACTCACGTTTAAAATTGCATCCAGGGAAATTGCGCTCAAGGTGGTCAAGACCTTTCCAAGTTGTCGAAGCATTTTCATATGGTGAGGTAACAATTAAAGATTTGAACGATAAGCACCACTTTAAAGTAAATGGCCAACGATTGAAGTATTACTGCAGCCCCAGGCATCAACAAACAAAACGAGACCATTAACCTGGTCACATTTACTTAATAATGTCGTTGCATTTTTTTATATTTACTTTTTTTATGTTGTTTACTTTTAATTAGTTTTCTTTAGTTTTATGCAGGAATAAAATATTTCCTTTTTGTCGAAGCACACAAAAGCACGACTTGTCGGTACATATCTTTCATGACTCAGCGAAACATTTTAGGTAAGAATCACGTCGATTGATTCACTCCAATCCCCAACCGTTGGATCATCTTGAAAAAGTATGATCTGTGTCCTAGCATTTATTGGCTACAGACACAGTGTACTATCTGCTATCATCACGTCTTTTCACCTCCATCATCTATAAAGCATCCTTTTTGTGCTGACTGCTCTCTAACACTCAACCTCCATTGTTATTGTATTTTCTTTATCTTCAATCTTCTATGTTTTCTGCAAAATATTCTCACTTTATTTCTTTTAGTCCTCATGGCAAGAACTCGTGGAGCCAAAACCCATCTAAATCAACGGCTGAATCCTCGGCTGTTATGGTCAAGAATACCGACCAACCACAACCCAAAGAGTCTGTTCTCTTCCTGTCAAAAGCAGTGAAGGATCGTTATCATGAAGTCATGCTAAAGAGGAACTATCATCCTGAACAAGGATTCTAGTTGTCCTCGCATCTGACTCTAGGGAAGCAAGTCACCAAAACAATCTCTCGTTTGGGATAGGAACAGTTTTACGACCATCCGGCCAGGTACTCTCCTTCTCTGATAAGGGAATTTTACGCTAACCTGGTGGACTCCGAACATGAATTCATTTTTGTTTGTGAAGGGTTGATGCCCTGGAGCATCGACCACATAAACGCCCTCTTCCATATTGTTGAAGGAGAGGATGAACACATCGAGTTCTTGGAAAATCTGACTGAAAAAGGTATCGAGCTTTTATTAAGCGATTTATGTGTCGACGGCGCAGTTCAGACTGACAACAATCCAAACAAGTACCCATGCACCTCCTGATATGGTTCCATTTTATAAACTGCCACCTACTGCCAACTACCCATAGCACCACTACAACACTAGATAGAATGAGCCTGTTGCATTCTATACTGAAGGGACGCAAAATTGATGTTGGCATAATCCTTCATCAAGAAATTGCTGAGGCTGCCACAAAACAAACAAGTATCCTACCCTTCCCCTCTCTGATACGCTGTGTAAACAAATAGGCATTGTGCCTCGTGAAAGGGAGTAGACTTTGGAAAATAAAGGCCCAATCAACAATGTTTCAGTGGAGAGGATGATTAGAGGGCAAGAAACTCCTGTGGTGAAGGAGGGTCCACAGAAGAAAGAAAAGGGAAAAGGAAAAAAGAAAATCGCGCAGACCCATGCGCCCACAAACCCTTAAATTTAGAGAAAGCTTGATGAGATTGAAAAATTTGTCGATCGAATAAGCATCAGACAAATCAGACTTGTTAGGGCGATGGAAGAGATGCAATTCAAACATAATTTATTCTATGCATATACGAGAGCATGGAATAATGCTATTGTCACCACATTGCATGGCTTGAAAAAAAACCTAATGCCAGAATTTCCTGTGTTCCCTCCCATCATCAATGAAGCTACTCCATCATTGGAGCAGCTTGCTTCAGAAGGCAAAACCCAATCCGTCTAGTCCCCAAATCGAATCCACATCTTTGATGATGAGGATCAAGAGGAGCTATCCAAGGAAATGGAAGATTGCTTCCAAAACATAGCTAGCCTCTTTAAAGATGAACTGTCAAACAATTTAGGGGCCGTTATGGTGGAGCGAGAGGCTGCTGAAGCGGACGAACACACACCAGTTGCCTCGGTGGGTATTAAGGAAAATGAAGAAGAAAGAAAAGAAGAAGTAAAAGAGAAAGAAGAAAAAGAAGAAGAAGATGTTGCCCCAACAAATTTATCTGAGAAATTTGTCGATGCATCTACAGGTGTGGGTGCATCTGTAGAACAACTGGTGCAAACTGGGGCGAGCTAGGCCGAGGCGATCATATCCGAAAATGAGGATTTCAATCCTCTAGCTATTGTGCCATATATGGCACCACTTGCTGAACTTCATCCATCGGATGTCACTGTCGATGAAGCCACCATTCAACCAGCAATGGTGGAGCAATCTACTCCACCAACTGAACAAAAAGATAAAAGGCGCAAACAAAAAGCAAAGAAGAAAAGAAAAGAGGAGGGCTCAAAGAAGAAAAAGAAATCCAAAGCAGTCACTTCTGAGGCTGCAACACAACGAGTTTGTTTACTTTTCCGTATTTAGTTGCGTGCATTTTATTTTTTATTTTTTTGTCATTGCATTTTAATGTCCCTGCATTTTATTTGTTTTCATAGTTACATTGTAGTTGAATTTCCATTATAATTTGTATAGTATTATTAGTGCATTGGGGACAATGCAAACATTAAGTTTAGGGGGAAATGTGGAATGGAAATACAATTACACCCACAAGTTTAGGAATATATTTGTTTCTTTAAATTGAATGAAAGTATGCAAGAAAAATAATTGTGGCCACATTTTTTTCATTTGATGTGTAAATTCTTAAATTATTTGGAATGATAATGCATGAATTGGATGAATATGATTGAATGTTGAATCCTTTCATTTTTGGATGAATGATTGAGATTGCATTAGTAATAGATGAGTAGCATCATTCTTTAAATTTTAAATTAACTTACCATCTTGTAGCTATAATTATATTTACTAAATAAAAGACACTCCAATGAGGGTGCATTGTGAACAACAAGGGGGAACACTCCACTGCAAGTGTTAGAAAAATTATCTAGCCAAAGGCTGTCACCGTAAGAGTGTGTGTCGGCGCAATTACATACTCTCTGGGGGTTTGTTGCACCCGAACAAGAGTGTAGTAATGTAATGACATCCCTCAGTCGTATAAAAGAAAACAAAAAGTACAAAAAATAAAAGAAAAGTTGATGAAAGAAAAAATATATATGTATATGTATATTATTATACAATAAATGTTGTGTTGGTTAAGAGGATTTAAGATTTGAAGCATGATGCTAGCATTAGTGAATTTGCAATTTTGATTATTCATACTTATAAATTGTCAGCGCAATATTTGAGCTTATGAATACAATTTATAGAATTTCAAAGATTATAAGTTGGTAGAATGATGAATGTCGTGACAAGAATTTAAATATAACTTTGCTAGCTTTTATTTACTTGAAAGACAAGTAAAAACTCAAGTTTGGGGGTGTGATAACATTAGAAATGTCACTCAATTTCTCCTTAAATTAATGTATAAATTATTCCTTTTGTATCATATTTAGCATGCATTATTAACATTTCATACTTAGTATTTACATTTTTTAACTTAGTGTTGTTGGATCTTATTTTCTTTCATTTTATCTCTCTTGTGCTACTAATGTCGCTGTGTTTAGTACTAGTTTTAGTCAAAAATTGTCAGCGCAGAGATCCACCTGGGAAGATCAGAAGTAGGAAAGTGTTCAAAGTTGCGATCACAAGTTGATCTAGAATTGTGGCCGAATATGTCGTCACATGAAAACTTTTTCATCTCTATCAAGAATTTCACGCTAATAACATGTCCAGAAGCACCAGCATAGGAGAATGAAAAATTATCGCAGCAAATTAAAAACCATAATTTGCGTCCAGGAATGTCACGACAATCTGCAACTGCTCAATAAACATACCAGATCTATGTGAGTGCATAGTTGGCAATAACAACTTTTACAGCTGCATCAAGGATCTAGATCTGAAAAGGGAGAAAGATCTAGAATGGTCAATGATTATAAATAGAAGGATGAAAGAGAAAATGGATAATCAAGGTGTGAAGATTTTAAATCTATAATTTTTCTTATTCATTTTCGAAGAAAGCTGCCATGGAAGCTTAAATTCTGGAGGAAGGTGATCTGATGCCACAAGGATGCAACAGCTTCTGACAAGAAGTGCTCGATGCGACGTAAGAGGAGCGATTAAGGGAGAATTCTAGTAGACTAGGAATAGGACTCTTCAATTCATTTGTTAATCCATCTTAAATTATTGAAGAATACTATTGATAATTAATTGAATACGGAAGTATCTTTTAATATTAGATTTGCTTTGAGTTCTATTCAATTCTTCTCATTTGTTTATCTTTGGATTTAATGTTTTGACCACGGAAGTGCGATTGCAGTCATAGTCACTAGAAGGTGCGGTGACAAGTTAGATTAACAAGCAAGACAACGGAAGTTGCTTGAGACTAAGAGGAATTCTGGTCACTTGTTCTTAAGTGCTCAGCATTACCAGCACTGAAAGGTGTTGTAGTAGTGGGTACTTAGGTCTTTGTTAAACAAAGAGTTGATATTAGTACAATCTCATTGGAACATAATTATGGCGACAAATTCATCTATAAGTTACCTTGTAGTCACATTTAGCGTTGTGACTTGTGAAG
The DNA here is from genome assembly GCA_039519145.1 of Kokia cookei. NCBI lineage: Eukaryota > Viridiplantae > Streptophyta > Magnoliopsida > Malvales > Malvaceae > Kokia > Kokia cookei. Next base: position 22,835,808 of record CM076907.1, read on the forward strand.
TCAGTGATCCTCCACACTTCTTTACACTTGATCTATTTCTTTTATATTTCTGAATTTACATTACAACATCTCAACAATCGATTCATTTTATATTACAGTTGCACTGACAATTTTTACTCTTAACCTGTGTAGTTTTAACCAATTTACGCTGACATTATTATTAACATTTCTTATCATTTTAACTCAGATTGCTTCGACAGATTTAAACATAAACAATCATCTATGTGGGATCGATATATGATAGTTTTACACCTATCAACTATACTTGCATCGACAAGTGTTCGCTTGCACAATTGTTATGACATTCATAGCACGATCAGTCTCACACTTGGTAAGAACGTAAGTGAATTTATTTTCATGAGTTCTTACTTTATGCTTAGCGCGTCATTGTTTTTCATGCGTGTAGATTTTGAGTAGAGCTTGTGAAGCCCAATTCATCAATTGGATTTCATCACCATTGCAAGACTCAAAGAGTATGAAATCTCAAAATATGTGTTATATTGGTTCCTAGTGGCATGTAGTTAGGAGTCAATGGTTATAAATATATTTTAGTTTCATATTACTTTTATAGCCTTAAGGGATAGATGCTTGTTATTTTTATTTGTATGGGTTTCAATGCATAGTTTGTTATTGGAACATTTGCACAAAGCATGGTTTATAAACTTATTTTGGGTATTTGAATCAATGTTGAGTATGAAAATGATTTCATGGTTATTCCATGTCCACTGAACTATTTCTAGTGGCTTTTGAAGTGTCTTTAATTCTATTTAAGTGTCGACATGTGTTGGTTGAGCTTTGAGGTGTTTTATAGTCAAAATCTTGGTCCCTTGCTCCCAGTCCTAAAACGTAGCACGTAAGTCTCAAGACAAACAAGCTAGTATTTTAGCTTTAAAGGTTTAGAGTCTTGATACCTTCTGATAAGTATCTAGACTTGCAAGTTAATAGCAAAAAAGATACAATAAATAGGCTAAGTCTTAAGATTTGCAGGTTAAGTATTGAGACTTACATGCCAAATATCAAGACTTGTCACTCAAGTCTCAAGACTTACTTTATTGCACCTCTGAAACTGTATTTTTAAGTTGTTTGAATTACTGAAACCTCGTATTATGTATTGGACATGTCCAAACACTTTGAAACTATTAAGTTGTTTAAAAAAAATTGTAAATGCAAAAAAAGTTTCAATATGGCATCACTTATTCGTGTAGTCACTAAGTCGAGTAAGGGTGTTACATGAAACATGGTCATGGGTTATTTGTCTAGGATAGATGATTTTATCATTATTAATGTGAATAATTATCATTTTTATTAATAAAGGCAATGGTGATCATAAAATAAAAAGAGATTGAATTAGATGAACAAATTTAACCTAAAGGGATCACATATATTCTATGAGTGTAGCACACATACGACAAGATCATCGAATTAAAACTTGAAATAAGTGGTTTACATAATGGTATACAATGAAGAGTTAATTATGATACTTTTTGTGTATTGAATCCATGAAGAAATAATTTTGTAATTAATAGACGAAAAATCAAAACTTAATTACAAATTATTTAAAACCTATTTATATATGTTCAACCCATTTCTCTACTAGCTCATTATCTAACCAAATAGGATGAAAAAAAACTTTTGAACGAATGGACAAAACAACAAATGAGCAAATTTTCATGTACTAAAATAAATTCTATTTTTCTTAAGTTTGGATTCTAGATTATGACCAATTATGATTGCAATCATCTAGCAATTATAATTCAAATCTAGAGAGCTTAAAAATTTCGATTTTGGTTATAAAAGTCTGTGCAAAGGGCTCTTCCCGAGAAGATTTTTAATTTTGTCTCGTGTTCGATTCTTTGAGTTAAGACCCACTCTTTAAACAACCGTCAACTCGAAAATAGAGGAGAAGATCAATTGATTAAAAGTTTGAAGCATTCAGACTTCGAATTTGGTTGATCAAAAGTCCAAGAACCTTCTATTGCAACAATGACTTCTCTTAGAAGCCTCAATTCAAAAGTACTTATTTTATCAGGTTTAGTGGTTTTAAATATCACAATAGATGTTCATTTTTGAAAATATTTAAACTTCCATTGCGCAAACTCTAATATATTTTCTAAATTATTTTCTAACACGAGCAATACAAAGGCATATTATGAACTTCTAAGAACTCATGATTTTGAAAACATTTATGGTTACCGAAAGCTATAGTCAATTTGTCCTATACCAAATCCTTCCCATGTCTATTGTGTGTCCACATGTAATAGGATCTCTTTTCCGGTATTTTGACCAGACCACATATATTGCTGCACCTCAACGTATGCAAACAAAACATTATTATTCATGAAAACAACAATTCAGGAGACCGAATCTTTCCACATTAGGATTCCCCCCCCCCCCCCCCCTCCCTTTTTGCTTTTCCCACAACAATTTGTACCTACGATAGAAGAAAAGCCCCCCTTTGCTGCCAAACATTCTCGTTTTCAAAATACCCAAAATTTGCAAGAGTAAATACCTACAATGATAGGGTGTTAGGGGATTCCAATTTAATGAAATATTGACGAAGTGAGATGTTCTAAGGAAAAAGCTTGCCTCAACCTATCATCCAAATCAGTAACCACACCAAAAAACCCCACAATTAGATGAGTCTCATTCCTTGGATTCCCCAACATTCCCACAGAAATAACCCCCCTGCATTAGATTTCCTTACAATAGACTCTAACGAAACAGAAAACAGCCCTGTGACCCAAGTAGCTAGGCAGCCTCCCAAATCCTGATTGAAGCTCCATTCCCCACCCTCCATAGAGTTCATATTATTGATATTAGATAAAATAATAAATTACAATATTTCAAGAAATCTTTGCTAATAGAAGTGGTAAAGTTCATTGGCTAAATTCTTCTGGGTAATAATAACAAATATAATAATAAATTTTCCTTTTTTTCCAAAAATCAACAAAAATGGAAGTCTTACAATAATTTTTTTATTAAATTAAAATATAATAACATTTTTTTATTTTTATCCAAAACTTGAATTTCTTTTTGTAATTTTCTAAAATTTATAACTTATTATATTTTTAAAATTTTTTATGATTTTTTCTTACAATTTTTTAAACTCATAAATTATTCCTTAATGTAGTTATAAAGATAAAAAGGTATCAAATCAACAATGAATTAACATCAACACCGTCAAACTTTTAAAGGTTTTAGTCAATATTTTCGTTGAAATCACAATAATTTGACTCAAAATGAAATATTGAAAACCAAATTGCTAAAACAATAACATTCGAGATAACATGCTAGAAAAATGTTATCTCGAATCAAGCTAAAACCTTGAAAACAAAACTGGCTCAAGCTGAGTTTTGAATATCAAGTTTCGATTCAAGGTTGAACCTTTTACCGCATAAACTCAATTCACTTCGATTACACCTTAGCAACCACTGTCTAGATCATAAATCGTCCTATGCTCCTCAGCTCAAGGTAAAAGTCAGCTCAAAGGGAAAATAGGGTTCCAACTTCAAAGGTTTTGCACTTTGGATTCTTTTATCGGAAACAGAAAACAAATGCAATTGAGGTCATCTTGACAGCATATATGGTTGACAAAACTTTCCTAACCTGACAATGAAGCTTAGGTTTTCATGGAAATAACCGTGACTACAAAGCATATGCTTAATGAAGTACAGGAACTTATGCGTGAATCCTTATTAAGTTATATACACATACTCAAAGTCAACAGGATATTATCCGATCCCGATGACTGCGAGATTGTTAGCAGAAGTAGTTCACAACATTGGTTTTATATAAATTTCAGTTATTATCAAGAAAATACTACAATCAGGGCATGGCAATGCTACAATCAGTACACCAAGAGGCGGCTAGGTAGTTTCATGAGGTTTCAAACTTTTAATACATTACAGAATCACAAGCACAACATAAATAATGATTAGTCGAAATCTAAATACAGCCAGTACATACCCGTCAGTTTAGGGTCCATGTCCTGATATAACAGTCCACTTAATTAGAGTTGAACCACCGAAAGTGTATTGTCTTGATTACATGCCCCAAATTCCACGAGCTGCTGCAATCTTGTTGTTCGGTTTTGAAGTCAGTTCAAACAAAATCCTTGCAAAGGTATCAGAATGTCTACCATCTGAAAAGAGTATCTCTGCAAAAGCATTTTCATAAGCTAGTAGTGACGTCCGGTTCTGAGGATCAGATGCAAGGTGCTCTATTATCATTGCAGCTTTCCGGCAGACTTCTGGTACTGGATGTGGAGCCTTTATCACTTTCAGTATACGATCAACAGCCCTAAATTGGGTGAACATGAGTACACAAATAAGATAGCCCTTTCAGCTGTAAACTTTAATAATAACATGACTATGCATTATCATCACTGTTATCATCACCATGTTATCATCCATACTTCCAAAAAGAAAATAATAACAATAATAACTTACCATCTCTCACTAGCAAGCTTCAACCTGCAGTCCATATTGACATCGACAAGGTTATAGAGTGCACCAATGGCAGCAGCTTGGGCATCGAATGCTTGCAAGCTTAAAATATCTACTAAACGCTTGTAAATCTGCAATTCATCAAGTTTGTATTACTATTTATAACATGATTACGCCTTTACTTAAGAAAATGTTGCAGCAGAATGCTTTACCTGAGGAACGAAAGGAAGGAGGAGCGGTTCATTATCAGGGTTTATAATCATGCGCCCAAGAAATTCTGCAGCTGCACAGTGCCAGGCTTTGACTTGTGATCCTAGCATCCCCATTATAGCTTGAACTGCACGTTTTTCGCTGTTTCGTAAAATAGTAAATGTATTCATCAACCAGAAGTTATAAATTTGAAAAACATGCACTCAAGCAAGAAAGGATATCAGGCTTACGTTATTTTAATGTAAGATGGCTTTGGTGAACTGAAAATCCGAAGGTCAAGCAAGGGAGCCAAATTAACAATTGTCTCAATGGCATTTGTGACAAGTTCCTCATCCTCTGTCAAGAAAAAAGAACTTTTAAGAAAGCATACAATAACAGATTGAAAGGGTTAAGGTAATTTTTACAATTAAGTATTAGAAGAAAATTACCATTACACTTAAGAAAGATAAATACTATTTTGTAGAAGCAGAAAAGGGAAATAAGAAGAAAAATGAGATATTTTTTATAGCAGCAACATAACCCGCAAAGTTCCAACTCCACTGCTCCTGATGATTCACCTTTGGTCTACACATAGTAAATTCAACAGCACAAATTTTAAGACCACTCAAGAAAAACAATAATTTCCCTTTGCTAAACTATCAGTCTCACAACCCAACAAGTTTAAGATTGTGGCATCTGAAGACATGATTCCAGTTCCTGATCATCCTTGTCTGTGCAATGAGCTAACCAAGATCTAGATCTAAAATTCTTACATCCTACCATAGAATCTAAAAAAGTATATATTTTGAAGGATGCAGGCATAAAAAAAACAGTAAAATATACAAAGGGAAAAAGAAGGGGTTGTCTCACCTACAATGTGATCTTCTATACACTGAAAAACAGTTTCCAAGCAATGCCTCTGTTGAGCCATAGCAATTTCATTCTCTGGCATGAAAGAAAAGTTGCGTATAATATTAGAAGCAGCAACGGCACACTGCTGTTTTTCAGCTCGACCCTCATCATCTAGATTAAACAGACCATCTTCTTCAAGCCACCACTCGGACCGACGTCGTTTACTGGTATTCTTTTGTCCTGATATTTCAGCAGCAGAACCTGACCCCAATCTGTTATTCCATAACAAAAGTCCAAATTTATTTCCCAATTCTTAAAACCCAACAAGCCAACAAAAGAAATTTTCAAGCCTACCCCGACTGTGGTAGCAAGGCAATCGATCCCAATGCCTCATACTCGTTGCCAAATCCTGTTACAACAGAATTTGCACCCAATGTTCTAGTCATTTGTCCCTTTCTAAGTTCCTTAGGCAGCGCTATATCACGCCAATCATCTATCTGCTCCATATCAATGACAGTCTAATAAATCCCAACTCAGACGAGAAATAAAAACCAATAAATCAAAGAGACAGAAATTTACATCACAACATAAAATCAAAGTTCATAAAGACAGAGAAAACATACAATTTGGAGAAGTGCATCGAGCAAGCCGGGTATTTTGGCCAAGCAGGCATCTTTACGCATATCATCTTTCTCTTTGAAAGAAAGCAATGTGAGAGTATTCAAAGCCCAAGTTAACTCACTCTTCAACCCACTTTGAAGTGCTAGAACTATCCTTTTATTGTTCTGCTCTACTTAAAACAGCAATAACAAATTTAAAACACAATTTTCAGATAAAATTACTAAGAAAGTAATGGTAAATAAGCAAAACTGCTAAATAAATAACTTAATGGACTGCTTTTTTTTTTTAGTTCTGTGTTTAGGGTTTATTACCAGAAAAGGAGTTGTGGATTTGAAGAGATGGGCCGAGGTGAGTGGACGGAGCCACTGAATCAGCGGCGGAGGCGGAGGCTACGCTAGCAGCTGTGCTTCCAAATGGTCGGCCTCTCTTCGGCGGAGGTGCGGCGTTGCCACCCGCCGCGCCACCTGATTTGCCCTGCTCTCTCTTCTGCATACTTTTGTTTTTCGATATGGCGGAGATTTGGTTTGGCGAATCTATAATTACCTGGATCCTGTAACCCGAATTACACCCGTTTGAATTTATAAATAAATTATAACTAGTTTTACTTTTGCACACTATACATATATTATCAATATTAAAAAAAATACATTAACAGTCATTCAATTTTAATAAAAGAAACAAACAGTCACTTGATTTACATTTCAGGACAGTTTAGTATTGTTTTTTAGAAGTGTTTTTAAAAACTGCTTTGAAAAAGTGATATTGAAAAGTACTTTTTAAAATTTTGATTTAATATTTAACTGTTTAGTATAACTATTAAAAAGTATTTTTAAAAAATAAAATGTCTAGATATGTGTTATAAAGTAATAAATAAATATTTAAATAATATTCAAATTTGTTAATATTATAATATTTTAATAAGAATATAGAAAATAATTTATTATATTTTGTTATTAATATTTTAATATATGAAATATAAATTTTAAATATTTTTTATGCAATTAATCAAATAAAGGAAGTACCATGTATTGGAAGGGTGAAAACGAAATTGAACTGTCAAAAATGTTTTTAAGATGGAAAAGCTAAAAATTTTAACTTATCCATATGAGGAAAAGTGCTTTTCAAAAGCTAAAAATTGTCTTCAAAAGTTCCTTATTTAGTATTGCTTTTGGTTCAAAAGTGTTTTTTATGTCAAAAGTATTTTTTATGTCGAAAGTACTTTTAAAAAGCACTACTAAACAAAGCTTCAGTCACTCAACTTGAAAATGTGATAAAACAGTCATTTTTCACATTTTTCATCACAGACGTCACGGAACAGTGACATGGCAGTTGACAGTGTCGGTGGAGTGTGGAAAACGTCTAGCTGGCTAGTTACATTTAACACAACAGTCACTCAACTTTGAAAATGTGACAAAACAGTCACTAATGCAAGGCGAGAGGAAGGGCGGTGGACGACTTTGTAAAAGTGCCAAGCCATGAGCTTCTAGTAATGAGCAATGACTTAGAGCTATCTGAACACATTCTACGACAACCTTTAGACCACCAGCAGCTGTTGAAGAAGCCAATGCATGTCTTTTAACAAGAAGGGCAAACGCCTCTGTTTGCTTCGTAGCCCAGATCACAAGCTCCGAAGTATAAGTAGGTTCCTTACCAAAGATTCTCAAGGAAGCACTAGCAGCCTGAGCAATAGTAGAGAACACCAACTATGAGAGGGCAACAGTGTATGCTCCTCCGTATGAGGTGCTTAACGGGCGAAGGCTAAGCATGTTATATTGATATCTTTGAAAATGAGCATTAAGGAACAAACAATGAGCACGCGGTCTATCACTGAGCTTTTTAAGAGCTAACATTGTTGCACGGAGTTCAGCACCACGTGTAGAAGGTTGACTAGCAGCTTCAGCAAGTTGGTTAGACAACTTCTACTTCCACTCTACAATAGCAGTCTGTAAATATGTAAGTGATGTAGAACTCAATGAATTTGTTTCCTTTGCTTCAACAACTTCCTGCTCTCCTTCATCAAAGGCTGTTAGAGCTTCATCTATTCTCTTCTCAGCTAACAAAACATCTAGGTGACCAGGGAATTTTGTTTACCATTTCTCGATATCTAAAGGTTCTCTATCTTCAATATTTAACAAACCATTAGCATTAGGACCCAAAAACTTTGGGAGATAATGAATCTATATGAACCCCTTCAGCCAAACCATAAATTAATGTTGCTTGTGTTGAAAGCAAATTTCTTATTGATGAAAGCTCTCCTTTTAAATCAGATATCTCCTTAGATGTGTTGCAAGAAAGAAACCCAAATATCTTAAAGTTTCACATCTGTATAGGTTCTATGAAACTAACCACATTACCCGTCTTTATAATTAATATTGAAAATAAATATCCAGTTCACATTAATTCAAAAAAAAAAGAAGAGAAAAACTAGTTATAGATGCAAGAAACTTCAAACACTTCTTCAATATATCTTTCAAATTTCAAGTAACCTCAATAAAAATCAATGGTATATCTATATGATCAACAAATTTCAATTGATTTCAGTGATTATTTTGTCACTTTTCGATAACATTAGTGACTATTTTGTCACATTTTCAAAGTTAAGTGACTGAAATGTAAACCAGGTGATTATTTGTTTCCCCATATCAAAGTTGAGTGACTGTTGATATAATTTACCTAAAAAAATTATAAGATTTTTAAAATTTAATTCACCCATTAAACTCATATATGAATTTACTAAAAATTCTTAATTTTTTAAAATGCAATAAATATTATCAATATTATTATTCATGAGTTAGTGTCACATTGATCGCGTCTGAAACATCACAGTGATTGTGCAAGCGAACACACGTCGATGCAAGTATAGTTGATAGAGAATTCTACCGGATATCGATCCCACGAGGAATGGGTTCTTGATATCTAAATGTCAAAGCAATTAAAAATGGAATTAGATGAATTGTGAGTAAGGTTGTCAGTGCATTTATGTCAAATCTGCACACTAAAATGTCAGGAATGTCAATGCAATTAGAGCTAAACTTCAGAGGTTAAATGTCAGTGTACTGAAAATAAATCCAATTGTGTTGAGTGCTGAGTGCTGAATATTTAAATGCATAAAATGTAAATATGATCAAGTGTAGAAGGGTAGACATGGTTTACTGATTCTGCTAAATTGTAATGCTGGATGCATCGACAAGATAAAATATAGATGAAATGTCACTGCAATGAAGTCCATTTGAGTTCTTACCAACAACAACTCTCTACTTAATCCCAACTTAAATATCCACAATCACTCCACCTCTCGGTGCGAGCAACGATGTGTATTCAAGAACAAGTAACTGGAGTTTGTCCCAGTCCCAAGCAACTCTCGCCCAACTTACTTGTTAACCCAACCTGTCACCGCATATCTCGATGTCGGTGCACTGCAATTTCACTCTCGTGCTTAAAGCGATTAGATCCAAGAATAAATAGATAAGCAGTGTAAAATAAGAATCAAAATGATTTAACATTAAAAGACACTCTCGTATTCATTTAATATCATCAAAATCCATCATCATTTAAGAAGAATTAAAGAGTACAACGAAGTTTACTATCTTTAGACTAGTAGGTCTATTCCCTAATTGTTCCTCTTGCTCTACATCAAGCACCTCTCATCAGAAGTGGTTGCAGACTTGCTTCATCAGCTTCCCGATTTCCAACTCAAATCTTCAATTCACAAAGAATTTTTTGAATTAAATCCCTTCGCTCTTGATGATTTCTTCATCCTTTGTTCGTTTATTTATAACCTCCAAAATATTATAGGTTTTAGCCTTCATTTTCAGATCTAGATCTAGATCTTATAGCTGTCAAAATTAGGTAGATTACAGTTGTGCACTCACGCAGTTCTAGTGTGTTCTTCAGAGATCTGCAGATTGTTGTTGTATCACTGGGCACATTCTGAAATTATAATTGCAGTGACATCTATGAATTTCTTGCGTTGGTGTTTCTAGCTGTGAATTCAGCTTGATTCTACTCATTCAAGGTTCAGTTTCAATGCGGCAACATCTCTTGGTCGCAATTTCCAACTGATCTTGTGGCTACATTTGTCCAGCATTAAGTTTCTAGACTGAGTTCCTGCGCTGACAATATTAAGACGCAATATATCGACTGCTTGCGTCGACATTAGTACAAAAATAGATAAAAATAACAAGAATTTAAACTAACTAACAATGAGTTGGAAAATATAGAAACTAAGTGAAATGCTAATGATGCATGCTAAATGAAATGCAAAAGAGAAAATTGAAACATTAAATTGGGGAGAAAATCTGTCATTTGAAATATCATCACACCCCCAAAACTTGAGTTTTTACTTATCCTTAAGTAAACAAAAAAATAATAAAGTAACAATTAGAAATGTCAGCGCAATCATTATTCATACAACTTGAATTCTCTAAATTCCTAATGTTGAAATTGCATTCATATAATAGAATGATGCGCTGACAATTTATAAGTATGAACAACTTAAAATTGCAACTTCATCAATGTTAGTATTATGCATTGAATCTTATCCTTCCTTGAACCATTTTAGCAATTTATTCTTCTTCTTTTTTTCTTTCTTCTTTTTCTCTTTTTTGTTTTTCAAGTGACTGAAAGATGTCATTGTATTACTCTACCTTTGTTCCTGGGCAGTAACGATGGAGTGCAATAAACCCCCAAGAGGCATGTAATTACGTCGACACACACTCTTGCAGTTACAGCCTTTGGCTAGATGAGTTTTTTTTTCTAAGTTTGCAGCGAAGTGTTCTCCCTTAAAAGTCACAATGCACTTATATTGGAGCGTCTTTTATTAATACAATGTCTCTGTACTGGTCAGTTAGTTCAAGATTTAACACCAACACTATCCATCAATTACTGAAGCAATTTCAATTATTCATTCAAAAATAGCAGACTCATTATTCAATCATATTCATCCAATTTCCACATCAGCATTCAGACAATTCAAGAATTACGCATCAAAATAAAAGTTGTGAGCACATTCTGTTGAAATTTTGTAAATTTTCATTAACTAAAGAAACAAAATAAAAGTCAAACATGAAAGTGTAGTTGTATTTACCATTCACATTCTTCCCCCCAAACTTAATGTCTGCATTGTCCCCAATGCACTGACAATAGTTATACAAAAATAATGGAAATGTAGCTACAAAGCACTAAACTAAAAGGAATGTAGTGACAATTAAAATGCAGGCACAATAAGAATGCTTAAAAACTAACTAAAAAGAAATGTGCCAAATTATTCAGCAGCAGCCGATGTAGAGGCTGCTTTAGTTTTCTTCTTCTTCTTTTTTGGGCGCTCTCCCTCGTCATGGTGTTTCTTCTTTTTCTTGTCCTCGTACCTCTTCTGCTTTTTATCCTTTGATCCAACCGGCTCGGCGGATTGCTCTTCCTCGACGAGTTAGGTGGCGGTCTCATTAATTGTCACCTCCGATGGGTGGATTTCTACGAGTGGTGTCACATAGGGCACAATAGCAAGATGATTCAGTTCCTCTATCTCGCTAGTGACAACCTCAGCCTGACTCACAATAGGTAGATCCTCATTTGAGTTAGATGTCCCCATAAAATCCTCAACAATCATTGTTGGGGTATAGGTTTCTTTCTTCTCCTGTACCTCGGTAGGTTCGTTTTCTTCTTTCTCTTCTTCCTTTCTTTCTTTCTTCTTCTTCTTCTTGATCCTTCTCATTCAACTCATCCTCCTCTGGTCCGCATCCTCTTCTATCTGCTGCTTAGGTTCAACTTGGCCAGTGTGGGCACAGTCCACTACGTCGACATCCTTCCCCACAACCGCTGCTTGTTCAGCCATATTTACGCCCAGACTATTGGAAAACTCATCTTCGAATAAGTGGGCGATGTGGCGATGATAATCGTCATCAGTCTGCAAGTGCCCGTCATCCTTCTCATTATCGAAAATATGAATTCGGATTGGTGCAGATGCAAGCCTACCTTCAAGAGTAGGTTGCTCGGAAGACGAGTACTTCATTGGGCGATAGATTGATAGGAAGGTTAGGAAGTTTGGTAATGGAGTCTTGCTGATTTGGCCCAATGCAGCGACAATGGCTTCATTCCACCCCATAGTGTAAGCAGAAAACTTGTGGAGCCGAAGATCCATGTCGTCCACTATACTATCAATGTGGATGGATCGAATGTCGATGTGGTCCAAGTGTAGTTCCATCAAGGCCAGCTTATTTTCTATTTGGGACTCTTTCGGCGCATCAGGTTGGTCAGTCTTCTTCTTACCCTTTCTTTTATCCCTTTTTTTGGAGGTTTTTTTGCCCGCTGGTGTATCTTGGCCTCGTGTCATCCTCTCAATAGAGGTATCGTTGATTGGGCCCTTGTTATTCAAGACCTCCTCACCATCTTTAGGCACAATACCCTTGTGTTGGCAAAGTAGCATAATGAGAGAGGAAAAATGAAGGATACCAATTTATTTTCCTACAACAACTGTAATCTGGACGTGTATGAGCTCATCGATGTCGATGTATCGGTGGTGCAGAATGGAATGCAGGAGACACATACAATCCAATGTAGCCGTAGTACTGTAGGTCAAAGGCATAGCACGACTGTTGATAAAATGAAACCATACCTTACAAAAAATTGTAAGGTACCGTCTGTGCATTGTATAGTTATGAAATCCATTATTCGTCCATGTAGTGCCATTGATACAAAGATCTTTCATCATTTGAGCCATACATTCATCGTCCAAACGATACAGAAAAGGTGCATGGTTGTCCACCCATTTCGGAATCCTTAGCAATACATTCATCTGCGCAGCACTTTATGGAACAAGCCCCTCTCTTACAAAGACAAACTCCTGCTCTTGATCCATTAGATTTGCATAAAACTCCTTAACAAATGTGGGGGAGTAGCCAGAAGGATGGTCGTAGAAATATTCCGACCCGAGACGGCTGATGGTACGATGAACTTACTTTCCCAAGGTCTGGTATGGAGAAAGTTGGAGTCCCTGTTCGGGATGGATGTTACATTTTAACATGACATTGTGGTAACAGTCTTTGGCCGCAGTCGTTAGAAATAAGACTGGGCCTGTAGATGAGGGTGGTGGTGCTATGAACGGAGCCATAATAGAAGTGGTCGGGGTATTCTTTTTGAGTGTTTCTTGAAGCACGGGTTTTTGCCATGTTGAGAATAAAAGAAATTTAAGAAGTTTTGCAGAAAAAGATTGCTTTGAGATTAGAAAAGATTGCTTTGAGATTAGAAAAGAAAATATGCAGACAATGGAGAAGATGAAATGCAGTAACAATGGCGGATGTGAAGAGAATAAGTAATTGCAAAGGGGAGACTTTATAACCTAGGCGTGATGATTGGAAAAATACGGGGAAACGTCGCGTCTGCAACCATTAATTGTCAGGCTGTAGATCATATCGATTTGTTTTGATCCAATAGCTAGGAGAGAAAGAAATCAATCGGCGTGATTCTGGCTGAAAAGGTAATGTTGACTCATCGCAGAATGCGTCAACAATCTGTGCTTCAATGCGTCGACAAAAATATGATTTTTATTTATGCTAGGAATCTGAAACAACACAACAAAAAGTGAAACAAATAAATGGAAATAAAGAAATGCGTCGACATTATTTAAATGTCACCAGGTTAACAACTTTGTCTGGTTCTCGAAAATTTGGGCTCACATAATGTTTAAGACGTTGGCCATTTACTTTAAATTGTTGTTCATCCTTTAAGTTTTCGATTGTCACCGCACCACTTCGTAATGCTTCGACTACTTTGAATGGACCTGACCACCTTGATCTTAATTTTCTTAGATGCAATTTCAAACGTTAGTTAAATAAAAGTACCAACTGACTAGGATGAAATTGTCGACATAAGATAATGTTCTCATGCCATCTCTTTGTCTTTTCCTTGTATATCGCAGCATTCTCATAAGCATGGCGTCAAACTTCTAATTTCGTGATGTCCAACAGTCTTTTTTTTTTAGTAGCATCATAGTCCAAATTCACCTTCTTAATTGTCCACATTACCTTACGTTCAAGTTCAACGGGAAGGTGACAAGACTTTCCAAACGCTAGTTGATATGGCGACATCCCTAACGGGATTTTGCAGGCAGTGCGAAGCGCCCATAATGCATCATGTAGCCATGTAGACCAATCCTTTCTAGATGGATTAACCACCTTCTCAAGTATGCTTTTAATTTGATGATTGGATACTTCGTCTTGACCATTGGTTTATGGGTGATATATGGTAGCCATACGATGCTTCACACCATATCGTTTTAATGCAGACACCACTTGGTTTTTGTAGAAATGAGTGCCTTGGTCACTTATCAACGCTCTTGGTGTTCCAAATATTATGAGGATGTATGTGTGAAAGAACTTCAACACTGTTCGAGCATCATCTTTTGGCACCGCAATAGCTTCAATTCACTTTGAGACGTAGTCAATGGCCACTAATATATACACTTTTCCAAAAGAGTTTGGAAATGGTCCAATAAAATCTATACCCTAGACGTCGAAGAGCTCTAATTCCATGATAGGTTGTTGGAGCATCTCGTTGCGTCAAGATATGGAACCAGTGTGTTGACAACGATCACATTGTTGTACGAAATTATGGGCGTCTCGAAGCAATGTGGGCCAATTAAATCCTGACTGTAAGACTTTAGCAGCAATCCTTGGTCCCCAAAATGTCCTCTATAAGGGGCATCATGGTAGTGTCATAAGATTGACATCAATTCTTCTTCAGGTACACAGCGATGAATGATATTGTCGGCGCATACCTTGAATAGGTATGGCTCATTCCATTAGTATTTGGCAGCATCGCATTTGAACCTGATCTTCTTGTGACCAGTAACACTCATGGGTAGCTTTTCACATACCAGGCAATTAACGACATCGACATACCATGGCGATGTGTCGATAAAGAATAATTGCTCGTCAAGAAATGCTTCAACAATCTGGGATGTTTGCCCATCTTCACTTCCTACTTTTAGTCAAGACAAGTGGTCAACTACCTGATTCTTAAATCCTTTCCTATCTCTGATTTCAACGTCAAAATCTTGAAGAAGTAGGATCCATCTGATGAGTCTAGGTTTGGAGTCTTTTTTGTTGAAAAGGCACCTCAAAGTTAAGTGGTCCGTGTAAACTGTTGTCTTTGCACCGACAAGATAGGAACGAAACTTGTCAAATGCAAAGACTGCTGCTAGCAACTCCTTCTCAATCGTAGTGTAATTAACCTGCGTTTCAGTTAGGGTTTTACTAGCATAGTAAATAGAATGAAATACTTTTTTTTTCTTTGGCCTAGGACAACTCTAACAGCAAAGTCGCTTGCATCACACATTAGTTCAAACGGTTATGTCTAGTCCGATGCAACGATAATTTGGGCTTGTACTAGCTGCTTCTTTATTTTCATGAATACGTCCAAACAAATGTCATCAAACACAAACTTTTTATTTTGCTCCAGCAATGAGCTAAATGGTTTAGCTATCTTGGAGAAATCTCGAATGAATCTTCTATAAAAGCCAGCGTGTCCAAGAAAGCTTCTTATTGCTTTGACGTTGGTGGGCAGTGGTAGTTTTTCGATGATTTCTACCTTTGTTTCATCGACCTCAATGCCCTAACAAGATATCTGATGCCTGAGGACAATGCCTTCAGTTGCCATGAAGTGACATTTCTCCCAATTCAAAACTAGATTTATGTCCTTGCATCTCTTCAAGACTCTCGCCAAATTGTCAATGCATTGGTCAAAATTCTATCCATAGACAACAAAATCATCCATGAATACCTCTAAGGAATCGTCGATCATGTCCGAAAATATTGCCATCATACACATCTGAAATGTTACTGGCGCATTACACAACCCAAACGACATACGTCAAAAAGCAAATGTTCCAAAAGGGCATGTGAACGTTGTCTTTGCTTGAAACCCTAGTGCATTAGCAATTTGGTTGTATCCAGAGTAACCGTCTAAGAAACAATAATAGACTTTACCAGCTAGTCTATCCAGCATCTGATCGATGAAAGGTAGTAAAAAATGTTCCTTCTTTATGGTCGCATTCAGTCGTTGGCAATCCATGCATACTCACCATTCAGTTGCGATACGAGTAGGGATTAACTCGTTCTTGTCATTGGTCATAACTGTGAAATCACTTTTTTTAGGCACACATTAAATGGGTTTCACCCAATCACTATCGAAAATAGGGTATATAATGCGCACATCTAACCATTTTATAATTTCCTTCTTCACTACTTCTTTCATCTTTTCATTGAGTCTTCGTTGCTACTCAATTGATTGCTTCTTTTCATCTTCTAGCCTAATCTTGTGCATGCAAAAAGAGGGACTAATGCCTCTGGTATCTACGATGCTCCAAGCTATGACTCTTTTGTGTTCTTTCAGAATCACGATGAGCTTATCTTCTTGCATTGCGTCGAGGGATGCATTGACAATAACAGGTAGTGTTTCGTTATCATCAAGAAAAGCATACTTTAAATGTGTTGGCAATTACTTCAACTCCAAGGCAAGAGCTTGCTCAATAAATGGTTTAAACACTAGGATTGTCCTGTTAGACAAATCTAAAGATTTCAATTGTCAATCCTATCTCAGCTCACAATTATTAACCTCCTCTTTATCGTTACAATCAGCTAGGATTTCCTCAGTGAATGTCATTGCATCTTCATCCAACATTGCTAAACTCTTTGTATTGAATTCTTTCGAAATGATTTCATCCAGCATATCAATGTGGTGACATTGCCCTTTACTTCTTGATGGAGATGACTCAAACACACTAAAGGTCACATGCTCGTCGTTATAACGCATGATAAGTGCTCCTTTGAATACGTTGATAAGTGTGCATTCCGTTGCTAGAAATGGTCGTCCCAAGATAATGGGCACTTCTTTATCTACTTTGCAGTGTAAGATTATAAAATCAATAGGGAACACAAGTTTATCAACCTGGACAAGGATGTCTTTGATTTAGCCTTTTGGTTGTGCTAAGGATCTATCTGCAAGTTGCAATGTCACTGCAGTGGGCTTCATTGAACTTATTCCTAATTTCTTAAAAGTAGATGGAGGCATAAGATTAATACTTTCTCCCAAATCACATAAAGCTTTACCTAAATAATGATTCCCAATGGAGCATGGGATTGTGAAGCTACCAGGATCTTTCATCTTGGTTGGCAACTTATTTGTAAGCACAGCACTGCACCCCTCTGTGAACGTAATCGTCTCGATGTTGTATAATTTCTTTTTCTTTGATAATAGCTTCTTTATGTATTTCCCATAACTAGGTATCTGCACAAGAGCATCTATTAGAGGTATATTAATGTACAATTGTTTCAAAGTAGAAACAAACTTTTGGTATTCTTTGTCATGGACTTTCTCTTTAAATCTTTGCGAAAACGATAAAGGTATTGTAACATTGGGTTGTTGTGAAAAACTAGGTAGTGTCGGTATTAGCAGTTGCGTCAATAACTTAGTTGGGCAAACTGCAGGCATAGATGGCACTACTATTGGTTCCTTTTCATTTTCTTTTGCTTGACTTTCTTCAACTGCATCTTTTTCCTGTTGTTAGATGCGTCGACATGGTCTTGGGTAAAATTGCTTGGTCCCATCGTTTGCTTGCCACTCCTCAGCGTGATTGCTTTGTAATACTCCTTCCCCCTCTGCGTAGGGTTCTTAGTATCACTAGGCAGAGTGTCTGGTGACCTTGTACTCAAATTAGAAGCCAACTGCCCTAGCTGGGCTTCCAATGCTCTAATAGAAGAAGAGTTGCCTTGTACTATTACCTCAGTTCGTGTGAAATGCTCACGCATCATTACCTCAAAAGCAGCCATAGGATCTGACTTAGGTTGATAAAATTGTTGCTATTGATGTTGATGATGTTGTCCTTACATATGTGGCAACACAAACTGTTATGGTTGTAATCGAGATTGTGGTTACATCTGGTTATGTGACAGTATTTGTTCAGATCGAGAATTTACCTACAAATTCTAATTATAATTCTACTGTGGATTGCTATTATAACTCCCTCGTGTATAACTCCCTTGATCTGAGAAATTTCCATATCTGAATGTAAAACCATTTTGATTCCCCTAAGGTTGTTGAGATCGATTATTGTTTGAGTTACCAAATGAACCTCCCCTGATATTATTGACATAGAAAGCATTTTTTGCATGTTGTGGGCAGTCCTCATAACTATGATTGTCACCGCAGATTTCACAAGAAAATATCAGCGTATCCAGTTATTGGACCACTTGAATAGGAGCAATGTCATTTGTTCCCATCATATTCTTTATAATATTGGCCAATGAGGATACTTGCCCTGACAAAGCATAAATAGCATCTAACTCAAGAACACCAGAATTAGTTTTTACCTGTGTAGAACGAGAAATAGGATATTGGTAGTTGTTTTGAGCAATCCTCTCTAGAATTCTTACAGCTACATTGTATGTACAATCTAACAAGAGACCATTAGCCGATGCATAGACAAGGTTCCTTGTCTGAGCATTCAAACCATTTTAAAATATTTCAATCTGGATCTCCTACTGAATTCCATGCATTGGGCAGCGTCAAAGCAATGTTTTATAACACTCTAAAGATGTATATAAATTCTCATCATCCAATTGATGATATGCAGTAATGTCATTTTGCAACCTTGCGTTCATTGTCGATGGATTGAAACGCAAAATGAACTACATTGCTAATGCATTCCAAGATGTAATTGATCCTGCCGACAATCCTAAGAACCATGTTCTTGCTTTACCCTAGAACGAATAAGGAAATAATTGCATTTTAAGGCATCATCAGGGACACCATGTTGACTGAAGGATGCACAAATAAGCAAAAATGATTTTAAATGTTCTCATGCGTCTTCATGAGAAAAATTAGAATATTGCCCATTTAAATTTAACATCTGAAACATCACCAGTTTTAGTTCAAAATTTCCAGCTTGGATAGCTGGTCTCACAACCCCTGGTTGTAAATAATCAAGTATAGGCATAATAAAATCTCTTATTGTCCTATTTTGCACTTGTTCTTCTTATGGACGTGGTGGTGGTATATAGTTAACAATTTGTGGAAGCACCGGAGGAATTCCATCTTGTGGCAGCAATGGTGGCAAATTATTGTTATTATTGTTACTAATCATTTTCTATTGTTCTTGCCTTCTCCTCCTAAGTGTCCTCTTAAGCTTAGGATCAAAGCTTACAATGTCCTTAGGATTTCTCCTTGTGGACATACAACAATTAACAATCTGAAAAAGAAAACAATTAGAGAAATAATAACAGATTAGTAAAGATTAAAATTTAAGTAAGTAGAATTAATTGCAACTACAAAAGTAAACATCAAACAAACGCCAGTCCCCGACAACGATGCCAAAACTTGATCACGTCTGAAACGTCACAACGATTGTGCAAGCGAACACACGTCGATGCAAGTATAGTTAATAGACAATTCTATCGGATATCAATCCCACAAGGAATGGATTCTTGATGTCTAAATGTCGAAGCAATTAATAATGGAATTAGATGAATTGTGAGTAAGGTTGTCAATTCATTTATGTCAAATCTGCACACTAAAATAATATGGAATGTCAATGCAATTAGAGTTAAATTTCAGAGGTTAAATGTCAGTATACTGAAAATAAATTCAATTGTGTTGAGTGTTGAGTGCTGAATATTTAAATGCATAAAATGTAAATATGATCAAGTGTTGAAGGGCAAAAATGGTTCACTAATTATGCTAAATCGCAACGTTGGATGCGTAGACAAGATAAATTATAGATGGAAGTCACTGCAATGAAGTCCCTTTGAGTTCTTACCAATAATAACTCTCTACTTAATCCCAACTTAAATATCCACAATCACTCCACCTCTCGGTGCGAGCAACGATGTGCATTCAAGAACAAGTAACTGGAGTTTGTCCCAATCCCAAGCAGCTCTCGCCTAACTTACTTGTTAACCCAACCTGTCACCGTATCTCTCGATATCGACGTACTACAATTTCACTCTCGTGCTTAAAGAGGTTAGATCTAAGAATAAATAGATAAGCAGTGTAAAATAAGAATCAAAATGATTTAACATTAAAAGACACTCTCGTATTCATTTAATATCATCAAAATCCATCATCGTTTAAGAAGAATTAAAGAGTACAACGAAGCTTATCTCTAGACTACTAGGCCTCCCTAATTGTTCCTCTTGCTCTGCATCAAGCACCTCTTGTCAGAAGTGGTTACAAACTTGCTTCATCAGCTCCCCGATTTCCAGCTTAAATCTCTAATTCACACAGAATTTTCAGAATTAAATCCCTTCGCTTTTGATGATTTCTTCATCCTTTGTTCGTCTATTTATAACCTCCAAAATATTACAGGTTTCAGCCTTCATTTTTAGATCCATATCTAGATCTTGCAACTGTCAAAATTAGTTAGATTATAGTTGTGCACTCACGTAGTTCTAGTGTGTTCTTCAGAGATCTGCAGATTGTTACTGTATCGCTGGGCACATTCTGAAATCATAATTGCAGCGACATCTATGAAATTCATGCATTGGTGCTTCCAGCTGTGAATTCAGCTTGATTCTACTCATTCGAGGTTCAGTTTCAATGCGGCAACATCTCTTGGTTGAAATTTCTAGCTGATCTTGTGGCTGCATTCATCCAGCATTAAGCTTCTAGACTGAGCTCCTGTGCTGACAATATTAAGACGTAATATATCGGTTGCTTGCATCGACATTAGTACAAAAATAGATAAAAATAACAAGAATTTAAACTAACTAACAATGAGTTGGAAAATATGGAAACTAAGTGTAAAATGCTAATGATGCATGCTAAATGAAATACAGAAGAGACAATTAAAACATTAAATTGGGGAGAAAATCTGTGTCATTTGAAATATCATCACACACATTAATAGGCTCTCAATTCAGTTTCAAATATACTAAATACTTGGAATTTGTAGAAATGAATAATATTTCGAGATTATTTTTGTTCTTTTATATTTTTATATAAAATCTAAAAAATACATACAAATATTGGGATTGAGACTAAAAACATCATAATTTGTACCGTCTTAACTTTATCATTTTAGCCAAAAATATATTTAGTTTCCATGTCAGTTTTTATAAATTTATTATATAATTGTTTTCACTTACACCATAGGGATGTCATAATCTTTTTTTTTGAATAATATGCCGGCTGAATTTATTAGAAATTAAAATCGAGAAACATTCCAGACGAAATTAAAATGTAGCCGAAAAATAACAAAACAAAGAGAAAAATAACGAAACATCAGATCAACAAAACACGTCCAATGAGTTGCAATGACAGGGATGAGATTAAACACTGGAGAAAGAAAGTAGGAAACAAAACTTCTTGTCTCTATCCACCTATACGTTTAAGGATCGAAGTAGGAGTGGTGAGCGAAACCAACAATCATGCAGGCTGCTTCGCAAAACAGATCTGACTGTATCGGTAAACAAACCACAAAAGAGAATCAAACCACTGAAAGACTATCGATAATTGCAAATCAAAGCCGAGCGTTGTGAGAAAACTATCCTCAAACACAGATCTATGACAAAGGTAAAATAAAACGTACCATTAGGCAGAAGCATGCCACAAGACAAGGGAAAAGCGTGCCACAAAGGCAGATAAAAACTAGAAAAAAAAAACAAAAGATAAAAGAAAAAAGAACTGAATATAAAAAAGAAAGGGATAGGAATACATACAATCGACGACCAGCATTAAAGCTGACATAGTTGGGATGCCATAATCTATTTATTATTTAATAATCTAATTGAGTTATGTCACCATCAATTAAGTGTAATGATCCAATTTTAGGTGGTGATTTTGGAATGTCATTCATGTAAACCAAGTTCATAAAGATAAAATAGGAAGATGTTCAGAGTTAATATGAAAATATATTTGAGATTGATTAAGTAATTTAACCAAAAAATTGTTAATTAAAGCTTAGGGATTAAATTGTAAAAATCCAATTACTATTAAATTTTAATTTAGAAAATGTTTAGAGAACTAGTTAACAATAATCCAAAGGATCAAAATAGTTATTAAACCATTGTTGTTTTATAAGTTACTGGGAATTGACGATGAAAGTCAATAATTATGTTAATTATGATTAATATATGTCTTCAGTTAATAATTAATTAAGATTAACTAAGTTTAATTAAACCTTAAACTAACCATAAATAATGTGTAAGTGGATGGAAAGATAAAAATTATCATCTTCCTTAAGCTTTCACCGTCTACCATTAAAGAAAAAGAAGAAAGAAAACTTCATCACCTAAGCAATCATTTGGTCATTCAATTCATCAATGTAACCAAGTTATTTTCTTGAAATTTTTTTATAGATTCTTGATCATGTGAGCTTGATTTAGTTATCCCATATATTAATTTCTTCAGTTGTTAGATGTTTAACAAGTTTCCATTAGAGAGAAATTGATGAATTAGACTTGAAATTGAAGAGATTATTAGATAGTGAACTTACACTATGTTAAGGACTAAGTTAGAAATCAAGTTATGCTTGTTAGATAATTTTGTGACATTAGGGACTAAATTGAATAAACCGAAAATTTCCAGAATGTTATAGATAGAAAGTATAAAGTCTCTAATGAGATGATGTAAATTTGGATTTTAATCCGATGTTAGATATGGAAAATATGTGTATCCCAGGTATAGGGACTACAATGAATCAAATGCAAAATCTGTGATATGTGTTCGCATGAGATTTGAATATGAATTGATATTGTTTTTATGAATGAATTATCAAACGTGGCTAAAGATGACGTCAGACTGTCTCGAGAGAATGGAAAGACGAGAATTGCAGACAAGTGACGAACAGTCGATTTGTACTTTTATGATTCGAGTTCACTATACAAAATACATATGCATATATACATATATGATTGCTGCAAACTACCTATCGAGATAAGTATAGTACTATCTCATGACTCGGTTTATATATGATGATATAGTATGTCAAAAATTGAATTGAGATGAACATGTATATGATGTGTAATTCGAACATTACCTACCCTATTAACTGTCTCAGGTAGAGTTGGATATAGTTGGCACGTAATATGTTGGAAAAATTTCGATTTGATAACGATTTTTTGTCACAGTGAACAATTAAAAATTTGAAAACTAAGCTATCTTGTGATATTTATAATAATATTTTTTTCACAAAAAGTACTTGCCTTTTATGCTAGATGGATCTTAGATGTTCTCAGCTTTCAATCGAACAACCTTTTCCTCTATTCTCGTACCACAAATCACTTCGAGTATGGGCTCGAACAATTACGAATCAAACATAAAATCAAAAATAATTTTCTTACTTTTATTAAGAAAATAAATCTCTTTGTCAATAGAAATCGATAGAATTGTTATTACCATAAAATAAAATTTATACTTAAAAATAAATTATGACTATTTTCGAGTAGAATAATAGTATCTCAAAGTTGTGTATTTTTAACCTTATCAATGTCATCAATTTCTATTTAGAGATAGAAATATTCGTGTTGAATTGGTAAAATATAAATAACACATATCATAAAAAAATCCCCTAGTTTTACTAAGGGAGAGGGGTGGCTAATCCTAGTTAATTATATTAGGGTTGTCACCACTCATACATATTATGAGAGTTTTAGGTCTCTTATTTATCGTGTCCAATTATATGTGCTTCTTAGACTTTTCACCTAATACTTTATAATTTAATCCAACCCAATACATATTTTTTTATTTCCCAAAATAAATATGATTTATTAAATTATTTTAAATAAAATAATTTTCCAATTAAATATTTCCTCAACCCAATTTTAATTCCATTAAAATCATGACAACTTTAACATAAAAGAATCTATGAGAAAATATATTTAATTTTCATATTCAACGGATTTACAATGACCAATTAATTTAATTTCATTTTTGAACTTCAATTATTTAATTAAATAATAATTAAAAAAACTTAAATTAATTCTCAGGTCATTTTCATACTTAGTGAGAATCCACATTCATTTTCGAATATAATCAATTTCTCCAACTTTATCATTTCTATGCATTTATGTTCATTTGATTCTAAATACAATTAATTTTTAATTTTAAAGAGCTAACGGAGGGATCAATTAAAAATATGTAATTAGACTCAAATTATTATAATTAAGTTTCAACTTTTGCCTATTAATTATAAACTCATTCAGTTACGAAATCATTCTACTATAGTATTGTGACTAAGCTCTCCCCAATTACATATCATTATGAAAGCTACTCGATTAGTGCTCGTTCAATGACTTTGTCATGAGTGTGTTACCCTCATAGGATATCCTTAGTCTCTTTAGAATAAATTCATTCTCCCAATAGGATCCTATTTTATCTCATGGCAAGCATTACATCTTTCTTCATGAAAATTCAATTACTATCAAATAATAATTAAGTAATTTATTACAAAAACAAAAGACCCATAGCCATGTTTACTTTTCGTCTATCATTTAATGCCAATGAGAGGATATCATTTACCCATATCTTGGTCTATGAATTTCACTATTTTGAATGACGCTACATACTGAAGAAGTCATATTCCTAACGCACTAGCTTTCACTTTCTTATCTATTTGAACTTAGGCTTTTACTTACATCAAAGTATATGAGTCATGCATATATAATTCATCATTCACTCAAGATTAAGGTATGTCACACAATGAACATCACAAGTGAATAAATTCATAAGCGAAATCAAAATATATTCTACTTGGATTTTGTCCGACGTATTGTCAGTCCAATTAGTCACATCTATGTCTCTATATTCTGAGAATCATCTGCTCCGATACCCAAGACAAAGCATCACCCCAATTGGACTTCATAGACGACATATTAGTCTTTCAATCGGTTTTCTCGTTTTTTATTAGACTAAGGACATTTTTAGTTTTATGTATTAATACATGCTGTCTTTTCATATTACGATCTGACCATGTAAAATTGCTTAATACTAGTTAAACGTTAGATACCCATTGAGCTAATATTTCCTTTCATTTTGCTTTGCATGCAAAAATAATTGAGGACAATGTACAAAGGGTATTAATGTAATATATAGATAATTTTATTAAATCAATCTATTTGGAAAAATACATGTATACAAAAAATATACTACATTTAGGGCACCATATCCAACACCATAGGATCAGATTGTGTATGAGTTACATTTTGGTTATATATCAACGAGCATTTGGCGCATATTACTTCAAACGTTCTGATGAGTGCTAGGCACTCATTTTATTTCGAATAGACCGATGAGCGCTAGGCGCAAATTATACTTTGAAGGTTCTAATGAGGCAGATGCCCTAAGTGTAGTATATTTGTTTGTATACTTTTTCGAACAGATTGGTTCAATAATATTATCCATGAATTATATTAATATCCTTTGCTTGTTGTCCTCAATGGTTTTTGTATGCAAAGCAAAATGGAAGCAAATACTAGCTCATGGTTGTATAATGTTTAACTAATGCTAAGCGGTATTACGTGGTTAGATCGTGATACGGAAAGACAACTTATATTAGTAGATGAGCCTAAACATGTCCTTAATTTAATTGAAAATGAGCAAATCAATTAACAGAATAATATGTCGTCTAACAAGTCCTATTGGGTAGATACTTTGTCTTGGGCATCAAAGCAGATGACTCCTAAAAGATAAACATAGATGTGACTGACTGGATTGTCAGTACATCAAACATGACTCAAGTAGAGTAGATCCTAAATTAATTTATGAAATTATTCACTTGTGAAGTTCATAGTGTGACATACAATAATCTTGAGTGGATGATGAACTAAGTATGCGTGACTCGTATACTTTGATGTAAGTAAAAGCCTAAATTTGAATATATAAGGGTCCAAAAGTTGGTGCATTGGGTATATGACTTCTTCGGTATGTAGCATCATTCACAGTAGCGGCATTCATTGCCCAAGATATAAGTAAATGATATCCTCTCATTGACATTAAATAAAAGATGAAAAGTAAATGTGGTCACTGGTCATTTATCTTTGTGATAAATGATTTAATTTATATTTAATAGTAATTGAATTTTCATGAAGGAAGATATAATGGTTACCATGAGATAAAATAGAATCATATTCGGGGAACGAATTTATCCCAAATTGGAAACATGAAATTATATAGACTTTTTCATGCCTTTTCTAGCTCAAAATCATGCAATTCCTTAGTAATTATTGTCGAAAAATATAATTTAATTATAAAATAATTAATTTGTACTTAATTTATTAACATATTGATTTTTAGTTATTTTATAATAATTAATTATAATTTGATGTATTTTAGACAGTTTGACACAATTGATGAAAATCAGCTCAGTAGACATTGCAACAAGTCTGAACCGGTAGGGTACTTTATACACCGAGTGAACAAAAGAGTAAATATGATTAATTTTTCAAAAAATGTCGTTTCAAATTATGAGTATTTATATATTTTATAATTAAATTTTAATTCAATTAAATTGGGTTGGAAATTATATTATAAAATCTGAAGAGAAGTGGCCTGGTATGCTGAACATGAAGGACTGAACCACCATTTAATTGGGTAGCCTAGTGTAGTCCACATGGCTGACCCAATCAGCTGAATTTAGCTTATTTTTTCACTTGCAAAACAGTCCCCAAGGTTCCCTCAAACTCCATTCAAATCCCTTCACTATTTGTGCCTTTGTAGATTTGCCCCACGCTAATTAAAGCAAAGTTTGAACCATTCAAACTTGCATGAATGGTGGCCGGCTGTGGAGAAGTGAGTGGCTGATTTCTCTTTGCTAAAAATAGCCTCTAATCTCACCTATAAATACCCTCCTTTTTTACCCATTCTCATAAACTCAATTCATCAACACCTCTCTTCTCTTCTCTTCTCACACATTTTCTCTCTAGCTTTTCCATTCTTTTCTCTCCATTCCCTTGCTGATTTTCCCCTTTTGAAAGAGATTGTTTCTTCAACCTTGGAGTAATTTTATTCGAGTGTTCATCAAAGAACTCGATCTGACAAGAACGAGCAAAAACGAAGAGGAACATAATAGTAGTTTTAGAGAACTATTAGATTTGATTCTAAACCCTGTTTCTCTTTTAATTTCTTCTTGTTGTTATGATGAATATTATTAATGTTGCTATTCTTTATTTAATTAAAATGACTTAAATTTTATTCCATGTTGGGTTGATTATGTTAATTGCTTAATTTATTGCAAATCATGTTTGTGTTGTTATAGGCCTTGTTGTTTTGTTTAATTAAATATTATAATGTTTATGTTATAGTTACATTACAATTGTGAGATAACTAATGAATTAATCACTAATCAGATTGAAATTAGATTAATGGATACATAATTTAATTTGTGCATGTTTAATCTTATAAGGTAGCTGAAGGTTAAATTAAGCGATGATATTAAATGGTACATTAGCCTTGCATAACTTGTAGGATTTTGTGATTAAATTGTTTCAATATAAATCTATATTGTTACTTCACTTGATCCTTTACTTTCTTGTTAAATTAATTAATTTTCTGTATTAACATAGGATTATGTTAAGAGATTGTTTAATTTAATGAGTATGTATGTGCATTATTTAACAAAATAACATGTTGTCGTGAATTAATTCGTAACAAGCATCAACATGATTATAATAATATTAAGTTAATTATCCAATTAATCTAACACATTAATGTCATATTGATTAAAGACTTAAAATCAAGTATTGGAATTTAATTTTAATTTTATTTTTACTTAGATTAATTTTTTAGTTTAGTTTGATCCTCTTTAAATTATTATATTCCCATAACCAATTTGTTACTTAATTGTTTCACAAATATTTTTCTGACACAATCCCTATGGGTACGATAACTCGACATTTACTTATCACTTTATTACTTGATACGATTGTATACACTTGCACATTTCCGTTGTTCCAAGTTTTTGGCGCCGTTGCCGAGGATTGTTAAAATTATTTGTGATTTTTTTTATTTTACATTTTGGTTTATTTTCTATTTAATTTTAACTTAATCAATTTTTGTGATCATTTCAGGTGTTTATGAGTATTTATTGAATTATCGACTTACTCCCCGTTGACCCTAAAATTGAACCAACTTTTCGAGAAAGAATAAGACAAGCATCTAAAAGAAGGACAAAAGAAATGAATTTTGAAAATCAGAATCAAGGAAATGAAGCAAATCAAGCTCGAAATACTATCCTTATTGTTGATGATAAGGATAGAGCCTTGAGATAGTATGTTGTGCTGTTGTTTCATAAGCTTAATCCGGGTATTAGGAGACCCGAAATTGAGGCACAACAATTCGAGCTAAAGCCAGTAATGTTCCAGATGCTTCAAACAGTAGGCTAATTCAGTGGAATGCCTATCGAAGATCCTCACCTTCATCTAAGACTGTTCATGAAGGTGAGCGACTCTTTTAAGTTAGCCGAAGTATCCGAGGATGCACTACGATTGAAGCTCTTCCCATATTCCCTAAGGGATAAAGCTCGAGCTTGGTTGAACTTGTTGCCACCAGATTCCATTACCACATGGAAAGAGTTAGCAAAATGATTCCTTATGAAGTACTTCCCACCTAGCAAGAATGCTAAGTTAAGGAATGAAATCACTACCTTCCAATAGATGGATGACGAATCCTTGTATGAGGCATGAGAAAGATTCAAAAAGTTATTACAGAAATGCCCTCATCATGGAATCTCACATTGCATCCAACTAGAGACATTTTTAACTATCTTAACACTCATACAAGAATAGTAGTAGATGCTTCTGTCAATGGTTCTATTCTTTCTAAGTCATACAATGAGGCACATGAAATTATAGAAAGGATTACAAGCAACAATTACCAATGTCCAACTAATTGAGTAGCTTCATGAAGACGAGTTGTAGGAATACATGAAGTGGATCCACTCACTTCACTTGCAGCTTAGGTATATTCACTTTCCTCAACGCTTAAGAATTTTACCACTAATAGGTTAATAATGTTGTAGCTCAATCACCTAATCAATTTGAGAATGTAGCCTGTGTTTACTGTGAGGAAGGGCACTTGTTCAAAGAATGCCCATTAAACCCAGAATCTGTGTACTACATGGGTAATCAGAATCAAAATTGAGGTAGGTAGGGATTGCAATCAAACTTCTACAACCCATCATGGCGAAATCACTCTAATTTCTCTTGGAGTAATCAAGGGAATGGATCCAGTAACACTTATACTCAATCGAGACAAACCTAGCCACAAGGATTGCCCAACAAGTTCAGAAACCATAACAAACCGAATCTTTCAACAACTTAGAGAATTTATTAAAGGCTTATATGGCAAACAATGATGCCACTCTAAGGAATTTGGAGAATCAAATGGGTCAATTTGCCACTGAACTTAGGAACCATCCACAAGGTGCTTTGCCTAGTGATACGAAGAATCCGAGAAATCTGGGGAAGGAGCACTGTAAAGTGTTGACATTGAGGAGTGGAAAGACATTGGAGCGTAGAAGTTGAAAAGGAGCAAGCTGATGCTCAAGATGCAGTGAAAGTTCAACCAAGTGTTGAAACTCCAGTTTGTCAAAACCAGAACTTGTGAATGCTGAAAAGGTAACTTTGAAACCAGTCAATTTTGATACTCTAACAACTTCGCTAGATGCAAAAGTGCCACTGAAGACGAATCAACCAGTCCAAGTAAAGAATCCTCCACTACCTTACCCTCAAAGATTTCAAAAACAAAATAAGGAAGCCCAATTCAAGAAATTCCTTGACATACTTAAGCAATTTCATATCAACATTCCATTGGTAGAAGCACTTGAGCAAATGTCGAATTACGTCAAATTTATAAAGGATATCCTGTCCAAGAAACAAAGACGTGGAGAATTTAAGACGATAGCTCTGACGAAGAATGTAGCGCATTTCTTCAAGATAAACTACCCTAAAAAATGAAGGACCTTGGATGTTTTACCATTCATTGCAACATTGAAGTAACTTATTGTGGTAAGGCACTATGCGATTTGGGTGTGAGCATTAACTTGATGTCCATGTCCATATTTAGAAAGTTGGGAATAGGTGCAGTTAGACCAACTACAGTTACACTTCAGTTAGCAGATCAATCCTTAGCACATCCAGAAGGAAAAATCAAAGATGTATTGGTACGTGTAGACAAATTCATTTTCCTACTGACTTTCTTATTTTAGACTTTGAAGTAGATAAGAAGGTGTCAATCATCTTAGGAAGGCCTTTCCTAGCAACTGGAAGCATCCTAATTGATGTGTAGAAGGGCGAGCTTACCATGCATGCTCAGGGCAACCATGTAACATTTAGCGAATTTAAATCTATATGACTCCCTAACGCAATTAATGAGTGTTCTGCAGTGACCAAGTTAGAGAAATTAGCCGCGGAATGGGAACTCAATTCTACTGAGGACCCATTAGGACAAGTCTTAATGTCAGAACCCCCAAGTGCTGAGGAAAGGGAGGATTATTTAGCTTTGCTAAAAGCTAACCCGAAAGGATTCACTTCAAAAGTTCAGTTTGAGTCATTGGAGCTATCATCTTGTGAGTACAAGCAAACCAAACCATCTATAGAGTAACCATCCGAGTTAGACTTAAAGGTCGAGAAAAGGCATGTGAAGGATATCAGGTAAATTATTTCAGATATTTGAGGTAATTATCCTTCTTCGTACACTCACAAGTTATTGCTAGGAGAAACTGGAAAGGTGTCTACTCAGGGACAAATGAGATTGATTCAATCTCTAATATTTGATACCGGGAAACTCAAGTCTCAATAGTTAAAAGTAAGAACCACTTGTGACCCCTCCAATATTTCCCAGGAATTAATTTTATTAACATAATCTTCCACAAAATTATTTCCTAAGTGAGAAAGTAAATTTTGAATTTTTCGAATAAAAAGGGTCAACTTTTTATCCAAGTTCTAATTGCAACCCAATTTTCAAATTATTTTGAAGTTCAAGGACTTAATTGAAATATTTGCTAAATTTGGTTGTTCTTTTTGTAAATATTGAAATTAACTGTCTTTTTTATAAATATTTTAAAACAACTAAAATAAAAAAATTGATAATAACTAATATATAATTATAATTTTTTTATAATATATATTCATTATTATCAAAGTTTACATATAATTAGGATTATTAAGAGTTTTTATTTCAATAAATTAAGTAATAGCAAATAATATATTAATATACTTTATATTATATGTTAATTATTATTAACTTTAATTAGGACCTAAATTATTTTGTCATTAAATTTGTTTTAAGAATTTGAGTTGCTTTATCTCTTTCATTCACTATAAATATCGTCAACCATCAATCTACCATTCACCATCCATAAACACCAATTGCCAAATTACCATCTTCCGTTAGCAATCGCACCAACTAGCAGCAACTGCCAACGCCTCGACCTCTACTGCTTCCTGCTTCACACGCAAGCCTAGCTTCTGCACACTGTTGTTGTACCCAGCCGACGATCTGTGCAAGCCCTCGCACGCTGCAGCTCGCTGTTACCTTCGATCGTGCGTAGCTGCCAATCCTAGCTCGTGCGCTGCTACTGTCGTATACACCATTGCCTCACGTGCATTACCATTACCCATCAAGACCTCCTTCAACCAACCTTAGACCAACCTCTTTGATTTATACCCTATTTGTTTTATTTAAATTGTTATTGTTAGAGCCCAATTTGTCTGAGCCCAAATAAAAACCAAATCCAAAAAAAAAATAAACCAAAAAATAAAAACATTTAAGTTAAATTTCATTTTAATTCTAAATGTCCATTTACAATAACAAACCCAAAACCCACTAAACTACCCAAGTCCATTTACAATACCCAATTACCCACCTAACCAAATACCTAGAAAGCCCAACAAGCCCAAAACCTAAACCACACAAGCAAACCCTAATTTAATAGAGTCCTCAACCGTCGCTTCCCCTTTTCATGCCACGTCAACAGGTGCACATTCTTGAGGCCACCACCAAGCTTCTAACACTACCCCACTATTGGGTTGTTGAAGAGCCCTCTCCCACTGTTGTCGGACCTACATAAGAGAGAATAAAATAGAGACAACAAATAAAGGACAAAAGTAAAAAAAACAAAAGAAGAATCTTTTGTAATTTGGCTATAAAAGCCAATATCGAACCTTTTGTATTTTTTACGAACACCAAAAATAAAATTCTGAATTTCAAAGGTATATTTGTTTCTATATACATATAATTTTTATCTTTTTTTTTCCTTCATTTCAAAAATAAAATAAAAAGAAAAATAAAAAGAAAAAGGGAAGCTTACATGAACCCATCATCGCCACCATTCGTGGCCGTGATTCACCTCGATGATGGGTAGGGGTCGTGGCCATAAGAAACCTCTCTGAACCCATTAATGTTTGTGAGAGGGCTTTGGTGAAGGGAAATAAACACCAAAAAAAAAAACAAACATTCTAAAAAATCCTAGGAACCGAATAGGTTTCAGATTTTTCCTAGGTTTTAAGGACGAAATTTGGTCAGATCTAGGGGTGAAAAAAGGGAGCAAATACCTTTTTTATTTTAAAGGCCACCAGGGACGGTGGTCACCATCGCTGGTGACCGATGGCCATGGTGGAGCTACGACAGATCCTTAGGTCCAGTTATGGAGGGCTTAGAGAGAAAAATGAAAGGGGAAAAGTGTTTTTGTTAAAATGAAAGAAGGAATGAATTTTTTTTAGGTTTTTCACTTATATACACCCATTAAACGACGTCGTTTAGGGCCTGATTCCATGGCCCTAAAACAACGTCGTTTTAGTCATGACCCGAACAAGATCCGTACTCGCTCCTAAGATTCGTGCTTTTTTGGGAAATGGAGAAATTTTCTCCGCAGTCCCTCTGCCTTGCCGAAGCTTTCAAATTAGTCCTTGATTAGCACATACAAGGCCCTATACAATGTCGTTTCAAGCCTGATTCTAATGGCTTTGAAACATCATCGTTTTAACGACCCGAGAACCCGACTCGAACAATTTTTTAATGTCTGCATGTTTAAATATGAGGGGAATTTTTTCCCCAGGTCCTATCACATTTTCTCTTATTAAATTTCGTCCCCTATTTTTTTTAATTTGGTTTAAAATCTGGCCATTTTCTGAAGTCGACGGACTGTCCATGGGCTTCCCAACCCATGGATGTTCCAACTCAGGATTTTCTTTGCATCCTATCGGCATGCCTGAAGGCAGCCGCAGATCCTAAATTGGGTTGAATTTCCAAACCATCTATATGAACGTCATCATACTTAAACTTCACTTCGCAATCACTGGGCCCACTAGATACTCTAGCCTTCTTTCGATTGACTTTTGTATATTTCAATAAATCCGCAACATTAGAGAATGAAAAAGAATCCTTTCTTTTTCCATTATTCGATGACGTATCATATTGGCCAACGAAGTCATCCCTCTTTATTCTCCTTCAATACTTTCGACCCATCTAAAATTCCTTTGCAAAAGAAGAAACTCTAAATTGTTGGAATCAACTACCCAATTAGAGTAGGACGCTATCACCTGTCCGTCATGATCCATAACCTCTGGGATAGTCTCCTTTTGAGATACAAATTCAACTTCTAATTTTTCCCTAATTTGTAATGCCAAAGGAATTGAATTGCTCCAACTCAACCACCGTAGCCCTTGCCTCTGTTCGCCATCACCATTGCTCCGTAGACCCCCTCTCTGAAACACACGATAACTCTACTGTTAGACTTCCCTCCTCGCTTGTTTCCACTGTTCCACCCTTATCGGACGACTCAATTATCTCAACCATATAATAGCATTGTTTCATTCATTTCTTGATGCCATAGCCGAATTTCAAACACTCTGTCCCAATCAAATTAGATTCGGTTTTGAGTGCTACCAAATAGGGGAGTGCGTCCTCCAACATCTCTTTCACTTCATCCAAAACAATCTCACAGTCCTTCAAACCATGCCCCACCCTTCCACAATCGAAGAAAAAAACAGGTAGATTTTCATATTTAAAAGCTAACCATTATTCCCCCGTCGAACTAGCTTTCATAAAAACCCTCTACAAAGTGGATTTTGTACATTCAATTGCACCTTAATTCGACAGAACTCCCCTTTCACTTCGGACTGCATAATTCCCCCAAAAGTGCAACCCATCGTGTGCATCAGATCCTTCTTATCACATTCAGGTGGGCATGGACCAATTTTTACTCAAAAAGGGGATTGCACTAAGTGAATTTTGTGTTGCTCTATGGCTTCTGTTAATCTTTCAAAAACAATCATTTGGCGTCAAAATAGCCATGGGAGACCTTTTAACACAAATTTCATATTTTCTTCCTCCTCAAATGAAATCATGAAAATATTTTGCCTTGCAACTTGTATCTCAAATTTCCTTTTCATCTTCCAAATACTTTTTAACTGGACGCGAAGACTATCAGGGTTATAATTTTTTTGTCCATACTGAACAGACTAACGTTGCTTTTTTTAATGGAACAACCATCGAACTTTTGACAGATAGTTTAACCAGTTCTTCTCCTAGTAGCAAAATTTTGTCCTTCTCCATAAAGCTTTCGAATATCACCACTCCGCCTCAAACCCTAGCAACAGCTGAACCACTATTTCTCCAGAAAATTTTGGAGAGAGCACTCTTAACCTAATTAAGATTTTAGGGTTTTAAAAGTAAATAAATAAATATCAAATAAAGAGAGAATAATGGGGAAGAATAACAGCTTGCTTTGCTTTTCAGTTGATTTTTATTCTATTTTTTTAAGTCTAGAATTTAATTGTGTAAATAAACAATTGTTTAATAGTATTAATTTAAATATCAAAGTATTTTGGGTAAACTATCAAAATGGTCACTTTTGTTAACCTCAGGTTACATTTTAGTCACTTACGTTATCATGTTATAACATTTTAGTCATTGAGCCATTAATTGTCGTTAACGCTGTAACGGTAAGCTGATTAGCACGTTAAATCATCATTTCAAACAAAAATTTTAGGTTAATTTGTACAATCGATCCTTATATTTTTTCGTTTTGAGCAATTTAATTTTAACATTTTTATTCTTTTAACTTTCCTTTTTTTTTCTTTATTTTCCATTTTCTTCTGCTTCTCTTCTCCGTTTCTTTTAACGTAGATTTTCCATGTTTCTCATTTGTTAAAACTATTTTCTATACTTTTTTGAACAATTTAATTTTTTTCAAGTGAGAAAAGCTTGTGGATAAATTTTAACAAATGAAAAATATAGAAGAAGTACGTTAAAAGAAATAGAGAAGGGAGGAAAACAAATGGAGAAGCAGAAAAGGATGAAAAAAAAAGAAAAAAAAAGTTAAAAGAACATAAAAATATTAAATTGCTCAAAATAAAATATGGGGACTAATTGTAGAATTTAACCTAAAATTATTGTTTGAAATGATGATTTAATGTGTCACGTCAGCTTACCATTACACCGTTAATGGCAATTAACGTTTCGTTACTAAAATGTTACAATACGATAACGTAAATGACTAAAACGTAACATTTCATGACTAAAATATAACTTGAGGCAAACAAAAATGATTGTTTTAGTAATTTATCCAAGTTTTTTTTTGAAAGAAAATATCAAAGTATTTGATAAATTATAAATGCGAGTATTTAATTATGGACCAGTTTATCCCTAACACTTTTTTTTTTGTTGATTCCTTTTTCTTTTCCTTGGCAAATGAGACGAGCTAGTAGTATTTAGCGAGAATATGTTCTAAATAAAGTCTACTATGGTTTCTCTAAACTTATAAATCGTGGTGGTGTTAGTTTTTGTAGTTTTTGTTATAAATACATTCAATTAATGTCTAACCCCTTTAAACTCTCATTAAAGTAATGAGATAAAACTTTGGTTCATTTAGGACTATGAGAGTAAATTAGATGTTTTAATTAAGAAATTAAAGAGGTTTCATTTACATGTAATTTATTGAATGCAAATGAGTTTATAAATAAAGTCCCTTGATATGAAAGTAGAATAAGAAAAAATTCCTTGTTGATTTGATCTATTGCTTACTTTAAATGTTTTTTTATTTGATTATTTTATAACACGTTATCAACACGAGCTTCTACAAGTTCATAATGAAGTTCACGTCATTGAAAATATATATATATCTTGCCCGTAAAGCTCCCATTGAACTATATATGATCTTGGACGGCAAGATGAAAAGTTTTTATAGGAAGTTTCTTTTATTTAATATTATATATCTAATTATTTTTTTAGTTAATTCATGATCAATTATAATTGTTTTGATTAACTTATTTTATTTTTATGATCTTAGACGAATGGAGAAAGATTTAATATCGGCATGGATTTTGATTTAGTGCTCTTGGCATTGGGGTGTCTTAATATCTTATAAGCTATTTTGAAATAAAAATTTTCTATCGTTGAATTTTTTAATTGCTTAGTTTTTAATAAAATTATCAAGACTCAACGTTGAACAAGAAAGTTGTTATTAAAACTTTCGTAGACGAAAATTGAGGAAAATTTCACTTATCATATTACATGCTTATTTATACTTGAATTTTTGTTCATAAAAAATATTTTTCTTAATATATGTTATTTGATAATTACTTGTTAATTATATCTTAATGGTGATAGATTAATATTAATATTAGTGTTATAAATTGATAGATTTTTAAATCACTGTTCATAATATTATCAATTATTTTTATTAATCAAGACCTAAGGTTCATCATAATATGTGACCTTACATTGGTTCTTAGTCATCATTAAACCAATTGTTTTATATGTTTATTTGATGGTTTCAATTTATATATATAATGTTTCTAAATTCTAGACATCATATGTTTTTGGACTTTGATATTGTTTAAAATTCTCTTAATCAACAATGATTAAAGTTATTACGCATATTAATAAAATCAAGATTCTTCACATCAAACATGTTTGTTTAAAGTCATTTTAATGACAAATTTTGAAGAATGTCTAAATTGATTTTTAGGTTGATTCTAATATAGAATTTCAAGTATAGTTGTTGTTATTTTTAATTCTTGAATTATTTTGGTTGGAAACATTTTTATAAACTTAAAAAATGAGAATTACTATATTAGTTTGGCCATTGACATTTCTATGAATCTCGTTTGTATTAACCGGTTTTTGTTTGATAAGAAGCATTAAAACAACTCATGTGGTTCGATTTTGTAAATGCTTTATATTTCTTATTATACAACCTTGGGAAACTTGTTAATTTTGTAAAGTTGTTAAAGGTAGTTCATGCGCTTTATATTTGTTAATTATTTAGAGAAATTATATGAGCAATTATAAATAGAAAAATTTTAGTGAACATGAGATGTATGATTTTGGAGTAAATTTCATACATGTTTGTAATGGTTTATTAACTTTTTGTTGGCACTAAGATTATATCAGGTTTGATATTTTAGATACCAGTTTTATCCATACATTTGATTTGCAATAAACTCCATGCATGATTTGGTTATTTATTTCTAGTTAATTGATGATGAAAAACTCTTGTGAAAAAGTTTTTAAAAATACTTTGAATTGATCTAATGCTTTATTAAGGCCAAACAAAATAATGAATTATTTGTTCCATTGATTCTGCTCCATTCCTCGAAGTGAATGCAGCAATACATAACAATTATAAAATGAAACCTATTTTCATTGTTGACAAATAGATAAAAAGAAGATGAATGATTTGAAATGTTGCTAACTGTTCATTCTTAGAACAAAATGACCAATGATTCATACTAATTAATCATTCCTTGAAGCAGATGATATCGATATAATCTTATTGGTAAGTAATATGATCTAAGCTTACATTATTGTCCGATTTTTTTTTTCACATTCCTTGAAGTGAATATCTGCAATAAATTTAACAAATTTTATAATCACTTTTGATCATTAAATTCAATTTGAACATTTGAAGATTTTAGCATATTCCTTGAAGTGAATATTGCAAATTATATTTATTTTATTAAATTAATGACATTATAGACTTCACACTAATGTAGACATTTCCATAAGTAAATGTCACCATACTACTTATATGTGGATACAAAGTAAAAGAGATAATAAAATTATCAGTTGTCAAAATTTATATTGACATTATAAGTACAATTGAAAAGCATGTTAAAGTAAACCAGAAGTTTACTGATATACAAATACATTTACTACTTGACGTAACCAGTTAGACCATCCTAGATCATATATGATACGAAAATTAATTGAGAATTCATTTGAACATTCATTAAAGAACCAAAAGTTCCTTTAATTTAAAGAATTCTCATGTGTTGCTTGTTCTCAATGATAATTGGTTATTACAAACTCACTAGCTAAAGTTGAGATTCAATGACTTGCATTTCTAAAATGAATATGGGCCCATTCATCCACCATGTGGATGATTTTTGATATTATATGATTTTGGTAGATGCATCTACAAAATAATAACATATGTGTTATCAACTCGCAAACTGTCGTTCATGAGATTGCTTGTTTAAATGATTAATTTCATATTATGCAATTAAAACAATTCATCTTGCTAATGTTGGTGAGTTTATGTCCTAAGCTTTCAATAATTATTGTATGTCAATTGGGATAAAATTTGAACATCTTGTAGCTCATGTTCACACATAAAACTGTTTAGCTAAATCATTTATAAAATGCCTCAAACTAATAGCTAAATCATTACTTATGATAACAAAGCTTCCTATTTCAACATGAAATTGTATTGATTTACATGTTGTACGCATCAAGCCAGTAAGTTATAAATACTCTCCATTACAATTGATTTTTGGTCAGGAGCCAAATATTTCCCATCTTAGAATTTTTGGATGTGCAGTATATGTTTCAATTGCTCCACCACAATGCACAAAGATGGCTCATCATAAGACATTAAGAATGTATATTGATATGAGTCTCCTTATAGAATTAAATCTTTTTGAGCTATTAATTCGATATTTAGTTATGACATGAGTTGTCAGTTTCCCCAACATTAGGGGGAGAATAAAAAGCTGGATTAGTAAAGTGCTTGAAATGAATTATCAATGTCTAAGATCCT
This sequence comes from Kokia cookei, assembly GCA_039519145.1. Lineage (NCBI taxonomy): Eukaryota > Viridiplantae > Streptophyta > Magnoliopsida > Malvales > Malvaceae > Kokia > Kokia cookei. Next base: position 22,874,943 of record CM076907.1, read on the forward strand.
CGTAGAAAGCAATGTGAACCAGAAGTTCAACATATAATTCATTATACAAATCAACTACAAGATTAATTAAAATCTCACATACCAACTTAAAATGCTTCAATACAAATTGATGCCCTAATAGGGCAAACTGTTAGTACAAAAGAAAATAATCCATGCTTGAAGCGTGGAAGACCGGTCAGTTCCAAAGATAAAAATCCTTGTAAAAGGAAAGGAGGAAACATTCAAGATGGTCATAAAGTTTGAGCCGGGGGTTCCTGAAGAGACCTATTACATAACTAATTACAAAACTCAAGAAGAGATTCAGGTACTTGAAATTGAAAATGAAAATGATGAAAATAAAGAAATCTCGATAAGTTATGTCAATACAAGAAAAAGATTGAACCAAGAAAAAAATGTAGTCGTCAACAACAATTTTGCTGATAAAATTGCTATTGAAATAAAAAAAAATAAGGATCCTGAGCCTAAATCTATTGATGAATGTAAAAATATAAAAGATTAGCCAAATGAAAAGATGCAATTCGAGCATAATTGAATTCACTTTCTAAACGTGAGGTTTTTGGACATGTAGTCCAAACACCTAAAGATTCAAAGTCGGTAGGATATAAATGAGTATTTGTGTGAAAACAAAATGAGAAAAATGAAGATTTAATAAATAAAGCACGACTTGTAGCACAAGGATTTTTGCAAAGACCCAACATTGATTACAATGAGACATATTCTCTTGTGGTGGATGCAATCACGTTTATATTATTAATCTGGTAGTACGTGAAAACTTGGCATACATCTAATGGATGTTGTTACATGTTATTTATATGGTACACTTGATAGTGAAATTTATATGAAAATTCTTGAAAGATTTAAAATCCCAGAAGGATATGGAGTTTCTTGAGAAAATTGCTCAACCATATTAAAGAAAAGTTTATATAGATTAAAATAATCTGGACATCTGTGGTACAACCGTCTTAGTGAATATTTGTTAAAACGAATGTTATAAAAACAATCCAATTTGTCCATGTGTTTTTATAAAAATGTCTGAATCAGACTTTGTGATAATTGCTATTTATGTTGATGATCTAAATATTACTGGAACTCCTGAAGAGCTTCAAAATGCAGTAAATTATTTAGAGAAGGAATTTGAGATGAAAGATCTTGGAAAAACAAAGTTTTGCCTTGGTCTACAGATCGAGCATTTAAAAAATGAAATTCATATCCATCAGTCAACTTATAAGGAAAAGATCTTAAAGAAAATTTACATGGATAAAGCACATCCATTGAGTACCCCGATGGTTGTACAATCATTAGATGTGAATAAAGATCAATTTTCTCCTTGCGAGAATGATGAAGAGTTTCTTGGTCCTGAAGTACCATATCTAAGTGTCATAGGGGCATTGATGTATCTTACAAACAACACAAGACCTAATATAGCTTTCGTTGTAAACTTGTTAGCAAGATTTAGTTCTTCTCCAATACGTAGACATTGGAATGAAATAAACATGTATTTAGATATCTCAAAGGGACCATTGATATAGGGTTATTTTATTCAAATGATTCAAAATCCCTATTAGTCGACTATGCTGATGCTGGATATTTATCGGATCCATATAAAGGTCAATCTCAAACAGCATATTTATTTACATGTGGAGGCATTGTCATATCATGGCATTCAAAAAAGCAAACATTAGTTGTTGCCTCTTCAAATCATGCTGAAATAATGACAAGGCATAAGGCAAGCTGAGAGTGTGTTTGGCTAAAGTTATTAATCCAACGTATCCAGAAGATATGTAATTTGCCTTTACTGTAAAAATATGTCATTTATTCTTCACTCATGATCTTGAGAAGAAAGGTGACATAGAAGTTCAACAAATTCATTCTAGTGATAATTTAACAGATGTTTTTACTAAGGCGTTACCAACTTCAACTTTTGAAAGGCTACTATACAAGATTGGAATGCGCCAACTGAAAGATGTAATGTGATATTGCCATTAGGGAGAGTAAAAAACACGTTGCATTCTTTTCCTTTAACCAAGATTTTGTTCCACTGGGTTTTCCTGGTAAATGTTTTTAACGAGACAACTTGTAATAGGAGACTGTGTACTCTTTTTCCTCTATTAAGTTTTTATCCCACAGTGTTTTTCCTAATAAATGTTTTAATGATGTACATTTTTATTTAAAGGACATCCAAGGGGGAGCGTTATAAATACATTGAATGGATGTCTAACCCCTTTAAACCCTCATTCAAGTAATGAGATGAAACTCTTTGGTTCATTTATGACAATAAGAGTAAATTAGATGTTTCAATTAAGAAACTAAAGAGGCTTCATTTACATGTACTTCATTAAATACAAATAAGCTTATAAATAAAACCTCTTGAAATGAAAGTAAAATAAGAAAAAATTTCTCTATTGATTTGATCTATTGTTTCCTTTAAGTGTTCTTTTATTTGATTATTTTATAACAGTTTTAATGATTTTTTAATTTTTATTATTGTTAATTTTTATATTATTAAAATGACAATTGTTTTAGTTGGTTGAGATTACAAATCTTTATGTTTGTTTTCTTTAGTTTGTCATAGTTTTACTTTTTTTTAATGATGAAATCCATAATTAATTGATGAATCCTTTTTAATTAAAATAAAAAAGTTGTTTTCTATCAAAATAATACGGTTTAATGATAAATTTTATCATTAATATTTGCATGTTTTGTCAAAATGATTTTAATTATATTTTTTAGTCTTTTTTGACCATCTACCTTTGTTATTTTTTTAATATGCTTTTTCTAACATATTTAATGAATAAATTCAAGGTTTCAATCTATCATACATTTATTTATTGAGAAGTTTTTCTACTGAGTTAAAATTTTTAAATAATTACGTTTATTTTCTTTAAATTAAGAGTTATTTTTTAATTTAATATATTATTTATTTATTTTATTATTTTCCACATGCAATTATCTTATTGAGTTATCTAAGTAATAAATTACATCTCATTAAAGATATTTCACATCATTTTCGTTAACTTTTTTAACAATACTTTCATTAAATCTATTAAAAAAAGCATATTGAAAAAAACGAACAAAGGTTGATGGCAAAAAAATATTCAAAAATATAATTAAAATCATTTTTAAAAAAATATACAAACATTAATGACTAAATTTATAATTAATCCAAAATAAAACTATATCAATCTTCTTCAACAATATTTTGTGTTAAAAAATAGTATATCAATGTAAATCATATCATATTGTATAACTTTTTTTCATTTTAATGAATATAATATTTTAAATTTTATTTTCTTTGTTTATTTATGTATTTTAGTGTTTGGTGTTTTATCATAAGAAATCAACCATATTTTGGTGTGTTTGACAATTTATTTATTTTAATGTTATATTCATGTTTGTTTTAAGATGTTGTAAAATGTTTTTCAATCTTCCACAAAAGTTAATTTCTGTGGTATTGAGAATAAGCATAATGATAAAATTAGACTATAACTTTTAGATATTGGGTTATTTTGATTTTTAAGAAATTTTTTGGAGTATTTTTATACATAATTTTTATTTTTTTAGTTAAATTGATCATTTTTTAACGATTTTATTGACGTAGTCGTTAAGGGACTAACTGTGTTGATATAGAAAAAAAAATTCACCTTTATGCAACACATATGTAGATACTGACATGACATACAAGACTAAATAATGTCACGTTAGCAAATAAATTTAAACTTAAAAAATAATTAAAATTAATAAAAAACATTAAAAAATTTTGGGGTTTACCAACAATTAAAACAATTACAAAAATTAAAATAAGTTAAACACTAATAAAAAAAGCAAGCTCAATCGATAAAAACAATCTGAATCCTAAATTTTGAATCTGTTAATTAAAACCAAATATTGAAATCCTAACTCGAGAAAGGAAAAAATTGAGATATGTTTTTATAATTTTCACTTTCAAAACTGTTATATATGTTATTAGGATGCTGTTTAAGGTTCTTAAATTTGAGGATTTTTGTTTAGGTTTCAAAATTTTGAAGATTTTCGAATTATGACATTATCAATTTTGAAAAATTTTGAGTTTAAGGTTAATTTATAACGTGTTTTCTCTCTTGCTCCACAAGACTCTCATATTCGTCACCGATTTCTTCATCTTCTTGTGAAGAAGAGGCCAAAGAAGAATTGTCAGTAGATACAGTATCAGCTTCATCATCTCCTTCTTTTCCCTCCATTTCAAGGCGTAAAAAGATCTCCTTCCGCTTGCTAGGATTATACCTTAGGAATTGAGGCCTTGGGGAAAGGTAATTGTTTAATGGGTCATAAGGACCCGGTGAGGGTGTCCCATCTCTGGAATTGTAAGATAAGGGTGTGCTTTGAGAGGAAGGGTCTTCAGAAGCGACTTTGGGATCCAGATTTGGGGAATTCTTCTGGGAAGTTTTAGAAATGATCTTTGGGGAGAGCTTAGAATCAAGACATGGGGATTTGGAGAAATGGGTATTGAAGGAATTGGATCCTAGAGATTCATTTCTTTCAGCTAAGACTTTCTTTCTTGGGAAACTGACCTTTGGTGGGTGACATGAAAGTCTTCACAACTTGCTTCTTCTGTGTTTGCAGATTCAAACCCATTGCTAATTTTTTAATTTTATTGTCTGTTAGTTAGGGTGTTTTAAATATTTTTTAAGTTTAAATTTATTTGCTGATGTGATATTATTTTATTTTATATATCAAGTCAACATCTACGTACATGTAACGCATAAGTAAAAAAAAAATTTATACGTCAGCGTCGTTAGTCCCTTAACAATCACGTCGTAAGTCCGTTAAAAAAGATCAATTTCACCAAAAAAATAAAAGTTATGTATGAAAGTGTTCTAAAAAAAAATTTAAGGGCCAAAGTGACTCAAGATCTCAATGTTAAGGGTTAATTTTATCATTATGCCTTGAGAATATTGTTATATATTTGATTCTTGGAACAATAAAGTTTATTAAAAGAAGAATACTGAGAAATATTAATCGAATTAACCGAATTAATCGAACTTAATAAATAATATTATAGTATAATTATTCGATTGGGGTTGGTCGGTTCAATTAATTTTTTGGAATTATAAATTAATCGACCGGTTAATTTGGTTAATTTTTTATATGTTTTATACTTTTTTAACTAAAAATAAAAAACATATAAATTTTGGTTAATTCGATAACCGATCAAATTAACCAAAAAAGTTCAGTTTGGTTAAGGGTTAAGGGTTTAAAAGGATCGATCAATTCGATTAATGGTAGTTTAGGTCGATCGATCGATTAACAGATTGAACACCCCTAACTCAATACACCATAGCCACTCAACCATCCTTAGGAGGTGGTCTATCTATAAAAACCTACAAGTTTGATGCCGATGAGTGTCGTCAAGCAGTTTCTACTTTTCTTGTGTGTGGTAAGCATTCATTTAGGATAGTTGAAGAATTGGGATTTAGATACATGATAAGTATTGTTAGTCCTAATTTTAAGAATATAAGTAGACAAACAACTACTTGGGATGTCCTAATATTATGCAAAAGAGAGAAATCATGTTAAAGAAAAGTTGACGAAAGCACTTGATTTAATTTTTCTAACTTCTGATAATTGGAACTCTGAGCATACTAATGATGATTACATTTGCATTACTGCTCATTAGGTTGACAAATATTGAAAGTTACAAAAAAGAATCTTAAGATTTAGAGCTTTATCTTCTCCGTATGATGGTGTTCACATAACAAATGAATTTATTTTATGTTTATCTCAATAAGGTATAGAGAAGAAAATTTTTAGCATCACTTTGGATAATGCTTCGCATAATGATGTTATGCTCTCTTGTCTTAAAAATCGTTTCCGTGCGAATCAAACTCTTTTGTGTGATGGTGCTTTTTTCCAAGTTAAATGTTGTGCACATATATTGAATCTTAGAGTTAATGTTGGTTTGGAACTTGTTGATGATGATGTTGTTGGTAAGATTCAAAATGGAATTAAGTACACATAAAAGTCGAGAATTTGTAGGAAAAAATTTATGATGTGACCGAAAATAGCTTTCATTTGAATGTGACCAAAAAGTTGCATCAATATGTGAGTGTGAGGTGAAATTCTACTTATTTGGTGCTTGAATATGCTCTTTACTATAAAGATGTATTGATTATTGGGGCCTAACGGGATAAAGATTATCAAATATTTTCACTTTCTGATGAGGAGTGAAGAAATGTTGCTATTCTTTGAAAATTTTTTAATGTATTTTATGATGCGACTTGTATTTTTTCTGGTTCTATTATCCTTTATTTTAAAAGGGCTTAGAAGGTTCATAAAGTGTTGCTTGATACAGTTAAAAATCTTTATTCTTTTTTTTTTAAAACCTATGGTTAAACAAATGTAAGAGAAATTTAATAAATATTGGGTTGAGTATTCTTTGATATTGTCATGTGCTGAAATTTTACATCCTCGTTTTAAGTTAAATTATGTGCAATATTGGTTTTCTACAATCTATGGTACTCATGCTTCAAACTTTCTGCAAACCATTATTTGCAATCTTAAACTGTTGTTTGATGAGTATGTTAAGAACTTCAAATACACGTCTTCCTCTTTGGTTGTGAGTTCCAATGTTTCAGATAATGATCCTGTTGATTCTAGTTTGCATCAATTCAATGTTAATAGAGTTGATTTGGGAGGAGATTATGATGAGAATGATGATTATAAACGATACTTAAGTACATTGAGTACTAAGAGTGAAAAATCATAGTTGGACATTTATTTGGAAGAACCAAAGCTTGAGTAGAATAGTCAAATAGATGTATTGGATTATTGGAACAAAAGTTCAATTCAATATCATGAGCTTTCATTATTGGCTCGTGATCTTTTGGCAATTCCAATATTGGGTGTGGCTTCTGAGTCGAATTTTAGCATGGAGAAGAAAGTTATCACACGTTTGAGGAGTTTGATTAACCCAAAAACGGTTCAAGCCGTTGTTTGCCTTGATGACTGTATATAAGTTAATAGATTTTCAACGGGTAATCATTATTCTCGTTTTATTGTTATAATTTTATAACAATTTATCAATTTGATTACCTAACTATTTATTTTCTTATTTCATATTAGAAATTGATTGCAAAATGACTTAATATATAGATATTTTGGTTAGTTAATTTTATTTTACAGGTTGTTTTTTGTGTTGTTCTGGGTGCTGTTTTGTTGTTGTTTTTAATGTTGTTATGCTTTCGCTTTTAATTTTTTGTTTGGATATTATAGAATATTTGTTTTATTGTTAATTTCGTTATTATTTTAGCTGCAATTATCTTAGACTTTTTAATGTATTTTGAATCTGTTGTTTTCGCTATCGCTTTTAATTTTGTTTGGATATTGTAAAATCTTTGTTTTGTTGTTAATTTTGCTACTATTCTAGTTACAACAATCATAGACTTTTTAATATATTTTGAATTTGTTTGGAAATATTTGTATAGTAAATTTGTTTTATATAGTAAAAACTTTTTTTAAAATTTATTTTATATAGTAAAAAAGTATTTTAAAAAATTTACAATGGGCCGAGCCAAGGTTTAGCATGCATAATCTGGATTAGACTTGAGCAAAAATTCAAACTCATTTTTTAGGTTAGGCCGGGCTCGTGCCTACCATTTAAGTTTTTTTTTTAAAACCGACCCGATTCATAGACAACTCTAATTTAGATCATCCAAAGTGAATTATCAGATCATTAACAAAGCTCAAAAAAATTGAGATATTTCAAGGGCTTCCTAATTACCATTGATTGCTTATTGGAAGTAGAGTTCAAGAGTGGAGACCATCTCTTGTTTGGCATCAACATTTGTTTGATCCAAATGAATGTTTCTGCTTTACAAGGTCGTTTGAATTTAGAAGGCTTCGGTACACTTAAAACTTAATCCCCAATCATACAGGCTATTTTCTAATGCCTGTTGCTGTTGCCCATTTGTCAGTCCAGTGAACCGCCATTGCCCATTATCACGTTTTGGTATTCAGGCTGATTGTCTGGACAGGTTCAAGTCATCAAATCAATAGGAAAGGATAACAACAATGTATGACGCCTAGATAACATGTAATATTTTACACATGAAAAAACATGAATAACAAATAGCTAACAAACATGACTCATGAGCTACAATGTCATGAAAATCCCAAAAAAACAAAAACAAAATGAAAATTACAGATTTTGGACAATCCACGAGTTAAAACCAGGAAGACCAAACTCACGATTACTCCTCATTTACCTATGCCAATAGTTTTCTTTCTAATTGTAATCAACTTCAACTGATTGTGAAGCATACAGGAAGTTTAAAGCATAAAACACTTGAGAGGCAGGTGCGTTTAAAATTTACCAAAACCAGTTGTACCGTGGCTTTAAGGAACATTCATGACTTGGATGGATTGCAACATGTCTGATACAGCGATTACAAGGCCGCCTGATTTGATCATTCCCCTGGCTTTGAGTAACGAGAAGGTTTTGTTAAGGTCAGCTTCCATATCGTCGGAGAAGCTTAGACGGAAGGGTATTAGACCCCACTGTAGGTTCAAGCGCCTCCGAACAGAAGTCGTGGTTGTAAAAGCAAAGATGGGGCAATCTGGTCGACATCGGGACAGGAGAGATGCCATGTGGCCTGTCTTTGTGTAGACAAAAAGGGCATCCGCCTCTAGATTGTTAGCTGTATATCACAACCAAATGTAACATTAAGATTCAAGACCATAATTTCAGAAATAATTTAACAAAAAAAGAAATGTTGGATATCTATCAGTTCGTTTCTGGAGTTCTATAGTCAAGCTGAAAAAGGGGTTAACCAAAAGCCGGCAAAGTAGACCTGAACATAGAAAACCCGCCCAACGATATCCAGTTTGACCACAAAAAGTTAACAATCCATACCCAAACAACCCAAAACAGATATTGAGCAAACTATTGAGGACTACTACAAATTAACTTAAGATACTTCCAAAATTGAAGTTATCTGCCAAAATTCCATGTTTGCATTCCAAAATTCATTACTAGAACAAGAATTATTAACATTTTAAATAAACTCAATAAAAGTAATAATCTCATATTGAAATGAACTCATGACAGTTGCCGAAAACATCCAAATTCCAAAATGTTAATCACTTGAAGGAAGAAAAAGACGTAAGAACGTATAATTTTCTTCTCTTCCCCTCAAATACTTAAAGAGCAAAATTGTGTATACAGAACATGCAATGGAGCTTTATAAGTCTCAAGATGTAGTTCTTTTTTCACTTTGGAACACAGCCTATGCAATGCAGAAAAAAAAAATACATAGATACATGATATTGTATATGCATGCAGATAGCAAACACTTATGCTACTTTTTTTAGGAGTACTTGAGCTAGCAATGAACTAATTTTACTTAGTAATTTTTAGCTACTCACATGACTTGTTTTCAGCAAAGGGAGGAAATTTCTTTACCCATTTTAAAGAGGTCTTATTTTTACTAGAGTTTTACTCATCTTTCTAATTTCAAGTTTATATTGGTATTAATTATTCTTTATATCATGGCAAACTACTTAATACTTATGTAGTAATTACGCTTTTCATTGTTTTAATACACTAAATAACCAAATGAGGCAGTAGTGTGATGAACTAACAGAACCAAAAGTTTACTTACCCATCTTGGCAGCAGAATTACAAATCTCTTCTAAGATACTATCTGCAAACGAAGTTCCTACATCTGGCAATTCCATAGCTTCATGGCATTTTTCCTCCCTCCACCACTTTTCTATTCTCACACTAACACTTCTCAGAACAGCCAATGCCTTTTCAGGGTACTGTCCCATAGCAGACTCGCCAGAGAGCATTAAAGCATCAGCTCGCTGCCTCACCGCCTCAGAAACATCAGCAACTTCAGCTCGGGTGGGTGTAGGGTATTCAATCATTGATTCAAGTAGCTGGGATGCAACAATCACTGGCTTATTTAGCTGCCTGCAGAGCTGGACAATCTTTTGCTGAGCTGATGGAACCTGTTCCAATGGTATCTGAGCACCCAAGTCTCCCCTTGCGACCATAGCTCCATCTGATGCTTGAATAATTTCTTCTAAATTCTTCATTGAGTCAACACTCTCCATCTTTGCAATCACAGCTATCTCACTGCACAAAAACATGAGATGCCCATTTTCAGCTAAAGAAAACTAGAACTTACTAATGAGAATTCAATTTCAGTCTCTGTTTCTAGTTTCCAACTGTTGAAAGTGCTATGCATGCATGTCAAAGGCAGAAGCTCAAGAACCCAAAAGAAATATCAGAATTGACCACAACCATTCTGTGCTTCAGATAGTGCAACGCCATGTATGATGCTTACCTACCGCATGCCCTTGCAGCAATATAGCTTTTAAGATGATTAATCACTTCAGCAGATTTGACAAAGGATATTGCAATAAAATCAACACCTGCTGCAATCCCAAAGTCAATGTCCAACCAATCCTGAGTGTAGAAAAAAAAAAGGCTTGATCAGGCAATAGGACTAATATTTAGTTTCTTAATATTTCAACATATACAGATCTAAGACCATGCACATAACACAATGGAACAAGAAGGTAATACATGTGGCATACAATAAAACACAAGCTTAAAAACTCAGACATCAATGTCTCAGGATCATGAGAACCTAAACAATAAATAGAAAAATCAAATCCTAAACTACCATTGCAGGGGAAGAATGAGTTGAATTTGCTATCCTATCCCATTTGAAACAGATTTCCATTTATTAATTGTGATTTTTGTTTATTAACTTGTAGTATATCCTAGGATTTCTTTTCGCAACATTACATAAACCAATTTCTTATCATTGTATGGGAAAAGGAAAATGCCATCCAAGTTGACTTATTCTAAAGAAGCTCAAAGCAATATTATTTTTTGGATAATTCTGTTTTATTATCCAAAGAGAAGATATCTGCTACAAAAATAAAAACGTCCAATTACAACTCATAAGCAATTAATCAATCCTATATGTGTCTATTTACAACTTTACAATTGATTACACCCTTCTCTATATGGTTGTATATTCACAGTATCTACCCTATTAATATTTTTCCCCCACATCTGGTCTGTACGGTGCCTCTTATGTTCTGAAGAACCTCTGACTAATTAGCTTGTAAGCCGTTGAAGTGCCTTTTGTTACTTTCTCTCCATATCATGTAGATGAAAGCATTCCAAGCCAATTTCATTATAAGCGTGATTGATGTTTTACCTTTCAACCTTGAATTAGCCCAATGGAGCTCCAAGTGCAAATTTAGAACAGCTCTCTGAATTTGACAAGAGTTTTAGGACCTCTTCCCATACTTTCCTCGAGAATTCACATCCAAAAAACAAATGATCTCAAGTCTCTGCCTCCCAGCAAAGGTTGCATTGATTATCAATGCTTAGCCCTCTAGAGATGAGTATATCTTTTGTTGGCAGTTTATCTAAAATAGCCATCCAAGCAATTAGGGAGTGCTTGGGAATGTGTAGGGAAGACCTTATGAGCCTATGCCAATGCATCTTCCCCCTTTTCCTCCTAATTTCTTCCCAAATCTTTGTAACAGGTAGTTCGGTATTACCTATTAGTAGCCTTATTAAAGGTTCAGTCTCCTCTTAACCTCAGAATCTTCCTCCAAGTTCAGCTTTTGACTCCTTGCGCTGAAACCTGCCACAAGGTGTTGCCTTTCAACGCATAAGCTTGCAACCCAGAAATCCACAGAGAGCCCTCCCCAACCAAAATGGTCTATATATGTTTCCTCATGCTAGCTCTACTCCAGTCTTTCGAATCTTTCATGCCCAACCCTCCTACAGATTTGGGCAGACAGAGTTAACTCCAACTGATTCTAGCTCCATATTACCACCTCCACAGTGTCCTTGGTAGGTCATCAGCAAAGGATAGATTAGTCAAGCTTACTTTGTGACATTTAGGATGGAACTTGAAAATCCCATGCTTAACTGCTACATCCAAGAGTGCAGATAAAATGTTCATAGATATCAAAAGGAGGTAGGGAGATAGTGGGTCTCCATAATAACCGTGTGTTTAAGCTTGATAGTTCAGCTCATCCAAGGAAGATTGAAATCTTAGAACATGTTAAGAGAGACCCAGATCTTTTAGGGGTTTTTTAATAGAAATTCTGGTTAAGTATTAAAGCATGTCCCCTTAAATGGAGATCACAACAATTAAATGAAATACATCAAACTAAATAAAGTCGTATCAAACACAATTTCTATTCTAAAAGTCGTAAAACAGTATTTTTTTTTATTATAAGAGTTCTACCTAACTTGAAATTATCCTATCCTGCACACGCAACAATACTCCCTCCCAGAAAAAGAGCTTGTCCTCAAGCTTGAAGTCATGATAAAGCTGGCGAAAGGTAGCTTCTTCAAGTGTGATTGGCATTTGTTCGGTGCTTGAACAACCATCGATCATCCTTGTAGTTGAATCAAAGGTCATTTTATTAGAGAAAGAAACCACTATCACACCATTCCTTCCTATTACTAACAGCTGAAACTGATAAGGGTCATGGATATCCACAAAGTTATTCTCATTTATCAGTACCCTTACATAAATCTCTTCAAACTTCTCATCAGCATTGAAAATTTGCAAAAATACCTGGCAAGTTTAGACCCATTAAACTTGTCCAATATAAAGTTGGAGGTTTTCTGAATAGGATTTAAAAAAAAAAGATGGATTGTTGGATATGAGTTTAGAAGGGATGAATGAATAAAATAAGGAAGTGAAGTTGGTTGTGACAGCCATGGCCTTGTCGAGATAGGTTTAGGAGGGTTTGATGCATAGGTTAAGGAAGAGAGATTGGTAGAGGCTGCCTCCTTTGGTTTTATTCAGTTACAGGGTTTAAATTCTTATCTACCATTAAGTTACTAACCTGTTTACCAGTAATTATTTATCAATTCCTTCACACAGTTCATCTAACAATTGGGAGTTGGTTTCAACAATACTTTCATGAACATGCTACAACGTACAATCAAGCATTCGATCAGTTTTCTATCTTTGTTTGTGTATGCATGAGCTTCTTGCGTATTTCTGCTCTTCACTTTAGCGAACACTGTTCTGCCATTGCTAAGGATCATTGGTATAACCATGGGTTGGGATTGATAGTTCATCTCATCATAAAGAGACCTTTCAGCTTATCAAATGGAGACTGAAACCTTAAAACTCATTAAAGAGACCCAGATCTTTTAGGGTGTAAACTTTTTACAGCAGTCAAGGACATTTAAGACCTCCTCAGACTTGTCAAAATAGTTCAAGATGAGAATGGCAATCGTCGACTCAAGGAAGAAACCAAACGATGGGCAACCTGCGCCTCTACTGCTTATATATTTCTTTCACTTGGCCCTAACTCTGCCCTTGTTTTGGTTTTTAATTTCTTTGTCTTGTACCCAAAAAACACCCTTCTATTCTAAGAGTCCTAAAACAACTTCTTTTATTATAAGAGTCCTACCTAACTTGAACTTATCCTATGTCCTACGTCCACAACAGTCCCCCAGCCTTATCCCCCTTCTCCTCTGAAATAACCCACCAAACCTCCACTGGGACAGATAGATAACCTTGGAGTTGTAGTGCAAGCTCTAATCCATCCCTCAAACTGCAAGCACAGTAAGTACAAAGTCCCAGCTAAAGGAATCAAAGGCCTTCTGAAGGTCTATTTTAAGGGCACATGCCACACATCTAGGAGATAAATTGTTTCTGTTGTAGCCTTTGACAAATATCTTGAGCCATCAGTGTGTTGTCAATAATGCTTTTACCTTGGATAGAAGCACTCTGGCTAGGAGAGATCATTTCAGGGAGATATTTGGTGATCCTTCTCACCAAAATTCTTGTTATGCACATGTAAACTATTGAACAGCAGGAGCATGGTTTAAAGTCTTTCACCTGCTCAAGGTTTTTTGACATTTGGGAACCAACACCACAGCAGTAGAGTTGAAGGCAGCGAGGAGCTTAGAGGTTTGAAAGAAGTACAACACAGCTTCAGTTAAATCTTGCCCCAGAATGGACTGGATAATCTGAAAGAAGTAAGTGTAGTGATCAGGTCCTAGGGCCTACTCACTTCCTTGATCAAATATAGAGGCCTTAACTTCCTCTCTAGTTATCTCTCAAGTCAAATCCTCACAGCTTCAGGTAGAGCAATCTGCAGTAGCTCCCTGAGGGAATCAGGGCATTTGGTAACCCTCCTATCATCTGTGCCAATCAAGTTCTTGTAAAACTGTAAAATCTCAATAGGGATTTGCTCATAAGTCTCAAGCCTATTCCCCTTTCCATCAGTCAGTGCTAAAGCAATATTAAACAAGTTAAATAACTTGATACCACTACATAGGACTGTAAGATATAAGAGTAATTTAGACAACCATATGGTGAATTTAAAGAGACTCTAAATCTTATAATGTCAGGAGTGCCAAACGTCTTATTCCATTATTACTATATATTATCTCTCATTCAAAGCACCAGGTAATTAAATTCAAAGAACGAAGGATAGAAACAAGTAACAACCTTGGAAGAAATGGTAGGAAGCATTGCATTACGCTCTGAAACAAGACTGCCATTCCGCCACAAAGTCAAATTAGCTTGCGGAAGCAACAATCCTGGATCAGTGCACCGACACTTAACATCGGGACCAATCTTTTCAGTCACCTCAAACCTCACCATTCCACCATCAACCAAAAGTTCATCCCCAACTTTCACATCTATAAATCAACATCAAACAATCGTATTTAAATCAACAATAAATCAATTTGCTTAGAATTACTTCTTTAAGTAAAAGTTAAGACTACAAACCTTCAGCAAAACCGTCATAATTTACAATAATTGTAAGCTCTGGCCGCGGTGTTCCGAAAGCCCTAACACTAAATGTCCAGATTTCTCCATCCTATGTTCAAAAATAAATAATTTAAATTAATCAAATTAAAGAGAGAGGGAAAAAAATAGCTTTTCAGTTTACCTCAGTTTTGGCGGAGGCAGCTCCACCGAGATCTCCCATGTGAATCTCGCTACCTTCAGTATCCATCATTATAGCGACGGCAAAGCCTTTCTCATCATTGAGTCTCCTCACCCGTTCGATCACCGTTTGATGCCACTCGCGTGAGCCGTGGCACATGTTGATTCGAGCCACGTTCATGCCTCCGACGGCCAACGCCTCCAGCTGCTCGAACCCGCAGGTGGCTGGACCGATCGTGCAGATTAGCTTCGTCCGCCTCGTGCTACGGAATCCGTTCTCCTTCAACTCCGCCACCGTGACGGCGTCCACTTCGATCGCCGTCGCTCCTTCGCTTAAAGCCGATACAACCCCCGCTGCTCCGGTCTGGGCGTTGCCAGAAGGCAGGAATTGTGATGACGTGGCATGGAGAAATGAAGATAACGATGGCGTGATGGTGATAGAGCGTTTTGTGATGGGGAGGTTGATTACCGGCAAACGGGTACAAAACGTCCTCGGGAATTTTGGAAGAGTGAAGTAAGGAGCACGTGAGGGAGTGATGAATTGGAGGGACTGCGACATTATCACCCAGAATTTGAACAAAAACAGTTCCCGGTGGCGGGAAATGCTCGGAGCAAGTGAAGTCGACCTTCTCTTTTTTTTTCCTTTTTCTTTTTCAATTTAAGGGGATTTAGAGAAGGATTTACTTAAGCTGATAAATCGAAGAGAAGGACCGTGAGAAATGTCGCCAAACGACCAAAACATAAATGTTATTTCTGCTATTTCAAAACACACACCGTGCTTATTGTAAGAAATCACGACTTTTTTTTCCAGCAATCACAAGAATATTAAGAATAATTTAAGGGGTTTGATTATAGTGATGTAAATCAACAAGTTCGATCAACCGTTGTGTCAATTGTTCGATTCGTGAATCGTTTGTATAATATTTATATTTATTTATTAAATTAAATAAATAAGTATGAATAAAATTTTTATATTCGTTTAATAAACGAAGAGGTGTGATCGATTCATTTATATTTACGAATAAACTCATTTATGACGTATTTATTTATTAATGATATTTTTTTATAAATATATTAAAATAATATCTATGTGTATTTATTTATTGTTTATTTGTTTATTATTTTTTGAACATAATCAATTATATGTTCATGAACATGTTCGTTCAATGTTTGTGAACATGTTTGATTAAGAATTTTTATATAAAAACAAATTTTAAAAAATATAATACATCTCAAATACACTAAAAATATTAAAATAAATGTTTCCTAACAAGTTGAAAATATTTTTTTAAAAAATCTTTATACTTAAGTAATATTAAGATAGTTGCAACTTAACAAGCAAATGTATCTAAAATAATAGCAAAATTAATAATAAAATAAGAGTTATACAATATCTAAACAATAATAACAAAATAGTAGCAATATAAAAGCAAAGTGACAGCAAAACAACATCAAAATGGCAATAAATAATAGTAAAACAGCAGCAAAACAAGAGTAAACAACAGTGAAATTTTTAAGCAAATTTGGGTTGGGCCAAAAAATCTTACCCGACACATTTAGAAAATAAATCTTACTTTTTGTCCAATCCCATTTTTTGACATATATTTTTGTTCAAATCCTCCACTTTTCGGATGAATCTTCGAGATTGGATGGGTGACCTGACACATGATCAAGTGTAATATACCCTCTACATTTATCATTCTTCTTTTTACAATTCAATCTTATTATTCTATTCTCTCAACTCTTTTATTCTTAATTTTTATCCTAATCTCGTAATTTTCTTTCAAACTCTTCTTCTCTCAATTTTTTATCCTACTCTTTGTAATTTCTTGGATTTTATTCGATTTTCATCATCTTAAAGATTTTAAAAATGTTAATGCATCTAATTCATTTGGATCACAAATACATTTCTGATGTTCAATTACAAATAATAATAAAATTATTATTATATTTTATTTTAATTAATATCATTATTTAGTTGTTAATATATTTTTTATTTTTTTATGTTTATCTAATCAGGATGAAAATTGAATTATCAAAAGATATACACACAATTTAAGTACGAGAATAACACGTGTTATTGAACAATACTTGGAAGAGACGAGATTCTTACACGTGTCACGTATGCTTAGGGGGACTAAATTGGAGCCCACACTTAGCTTTACTGGAAAGATGGAGATCCAAAACACACACATTCCATCTTTCATGCGGTGAGTGTATAATTACACTCGAGGATGTGGCATTAAAACTCGATCTACGATTGATGGGTCAATCGTTGCGGGGGTAGTACGCATTGGTGATTGGAGGCCAATTTGCGATCAACTATTAGGCAATGTGTCGAACAAGTTTAGTGGTAATCGAATAGATATAAAATAGTTAAAAGATAATTTCTCACATCTTTAAAACTCTTATAGTGTGGTTGAAAGACAAAAATTCCACTCGAGAACTCATATTGAGGTTAATCATGGGTCTTTTAATGCCAGATAAATCTCGAAATCTAGTACATTTAAGGTGGCTCCTACAACTAATCAACCTAAAAGAGGTTGGGCAACTCAATTGTGGATCAGTTATCCTGACTACATTGTATCGAGAGATGTGTTAGGAAATTAAAGCACGGGAAATTAAAATTAGTAGTTTTATACTCCTTCAATCATGGGCATGGTATCACTTACTATTTCTATGTCCCCAAGTAAACTTCCCTTATCAATTCTCACTCGTAATAAGATAAGATTCATTTAATAATATAATTGTTATATTATTTTTTTCATTATTATATTTTGGAATAACATATTATTTGAACAGGTGGAACAATGACGCTATTCATGTGGCTATACCAAACGAGCTTAAAGATATTTGGTTATTGTTAGATCAATGGTCAAAAGTCGAGGTTAGTTTTTAAAATTTTCAATTACGTAAGGATTTGAAATATTAAGTACGTAATAAAATTTAATATGACACCCAAACTCGATCGGGATGGACTGGTCCGAATTCGAAGCGTTACATTAGCCACCTAAGTGACTCTCCAGCTAACGACCATCCAAGTCACACCTCGACCTTATAACACCCCAATCTTATCTAATTATTAATTATTTATTAATGCGGAAGCAATTTGTGAACCAATTTTAAACTTTTTATAAGTAATTTAAACTAAAGGCATTTTCATCATTTTACCACCTACGGTTAATCTATCCTAATTTTAGATCTAAGCATTTATCAACCTTTATTTAGTCAATTTATGTAAGCCTTAAAAATTTCAGCTTAATCCGAGCTTATTTGCTATATCTAATTTAAGTTTAAACATTTAGGACTAAACCGTAACATTTTCAAACTATCATTACTATACCAGAATATTAAATTGAGTGTGTTTCTAACAAATTTTATCAATTAAGAGTCTAATATAAAATTTCATCAGGTTTCCTATTCATTTAACGCTCTAATTAGACTTATCAAGTTATAGGACTAATTTGTAATTTAAACGGACTAGAGTTCCAATTTAAAAAGACCAGAATTCAAACCCCCAACACCACACATTGCAGTTTTTTGTGCGAAAATTTCGATTTTAAACCTGATTTTGAGTATTTTAATGGCCATTAAACCCGATTTAGCTACGATTAAATACCATACATATTCATACAATTTCAATTGAATTTTTTAACACCAATTAAGCCTCAATTAAATAGAATTAAACAATCAATTTCAAGCATATCACCCATCGATTAATTCAAACAAGTGGCGTACCTTAGTCGCTCGTAAACCACTCCATGGAAGCTACATTTAAACAATTGCTAGTGTAAACATCATGCCTCACACACCGTGTTATCAAGCAACAATACACCTTAAATTATGCAATAATCAAACTCAAACATGTATATATGATATTATAAAACCATCCAAAAATTAAAAATGTCTAATATCCAAGCCCAATTACAACCAAAATTAAACTAAATCTTGGAAGTTCCACAATGTCAATTAACATCTCTAAAATGTGTAACTAAATCTCTATCGAGCCTTAATCTTTTGGAATTCTCTTGCTCGGCTCCTCAATCTCATCGAATATCTGCACGAATGTGAGGGCATAAGGTTAAAAAGCCCAATGAATGTTAATAAAATGACTAGTAAATTAGCACCCAAATCATGCTTAAATCGAAACCAATCAAATACAAATTTTCAGTCACAATATCAATCCATAATAGTTCAATGTCATATGCTTAACCATGTATCAAAAATCATAAATCATGGCATACAATCATCAATTTGGCATATAACATTTCATACTTTTATATTGGCATATACATTCACGACTTAATCGAGTGATCATACATTGGATAAAAGGATCTCCTTACTCCCAATCAGAATCAGAATCAGTCCCGGATTGAGTGGGCTGAAGTCACAAGCTCCGTTATATCACCTCAAATTAGTCCCGTTGAGTGGAGACACAAGCTCAACACTCCCTTATCTACTCCAAATCAGTCCACCTAGAGCCTCATTGCTCACAAATAACATATTAATATGGTGAGAACTCACAAATCCTATGGCATGCCAACTATATCCAATGGATCCACAATGCTATAATGCCAATATAATCAATCAATCATAACATAATTTCAAGAAAAAAATGTGCTCAATTTAAAGTGTCAAAATGCATATGTGAATCATGTAACATAGTCATTTTAACATTAAATTAAATCAAGCTTACCAAATATCAATTATCAATGTTCACTATCAATTGAAATATCAACATATCATGAACCAAAAACTCCAGCATACATGCTTAAATCATCATTATAATCAATCCAATCAAAGCACATAAAACCACTACATGCTCACTTACCAACACTTAATAAAATATTCATCATTTAGACATATATCAATAATCTTGCAAAATTAACCAACCAAAACTTAATTAAATATTTTTAATAAGTAATTAATCATCTAATTAAGCATAAATGAGGGTCAATTTACCAAATTTCCCTTTAATAACACTCACCACACAACCAACTTAACCACAACCAAGTGATCAACCAAGCAAATCCAAGCTTCAATTTCGATTAGCTCAATCCTCTTCAAGATTCGGAGCTTCAACAGAGATAAAATAAATATTACCACATTTCAAAAGATATATTAAACACAAATTTTCATCAACTAGGATGCACGAAATTCTCTCTCAAAGTTACCTTACCGAATTTGTATCATCAAGTCAAAAACTCGATTCCTCACAAAATCGATCACTCCTGCCCTCCTAATCACTTCCAATCGTCAATACTAGACCAAATAAACATATACTAAGCATCAATTTCACATTTAAATCAATTTCACAAAAAATCTGAAAAATCGGTTCATGAAGATGATGAAATTCGAATTTATCTAAATTACCTTACAAAACATGTTTAATATTGATAAATAAGATAAAAAAAAAAAAAAACCTTCTAATAGATCCATTTTGACTTGGAACATCCATTGATTTGTGGATTTCCTCTCAAAATTCAAGATCCACCATTAAAGCACCTTAAGCTTTTGAAGAAGATGACATTGATAAAAAATCATGTAAATATGTTTCTAAACATCATAAAAATAAGTTTAGAAATAGTAATTACCTTTTATTCGTTCTAAATCTTTTGATTGAAAATCTTGATTCAAGAATCTTGAGAAATTTCAGAATATTTTTTGCTATTTTTGTGAATAATTTCGGGTGAAAAGAGAGAGTATTTTGAGAAAAAAATTTGTTAAATCTATTCTCTTATGATAGATCTTTAAAATCATGCAAAGAAAATGAATTTTATAGCTCTCTAATATGATGTAATTGGTGTGAAAAGTAGGCTAGATACATTGTGTTTAAAACTTAAATTACGCACCAGAAATTTTGAAAATTAGGAAATTTGCCCAATGGCCACTCCCACATTTTCCTTACTTCACCAATTGATCCTTTCCCTCCAAAATTCTGAATTTAAAGGTTTATTTGCTAAATAAATACTCCAAATTTTCTCTTATTTTACAATTAAATCCAATTTAATTAATATTTAAATTTAACTCAAATTTACCCCCAATAAAAATTATTTTAAAATTCTTTTTTGACCCAAATTAATTATTTTCACTAATAATTATTTAATTACTTTAAAATTAATTTTTGAAAAATATTTTTATTTTTTCAGATTATTGTTTGATCGACTTTAGATGAAATTGACCTCCTAAATTAAATTAAAAATTACTATTAACCTGATAAAACCTGAAAAATATACTCGAAACTACTAGAATTCAAGAATTCAAGAATTCAAGGATATTACATTTATAACTTTGTACTGCAGTTTTAACAGATATCATACTTTGATCCAAGAATTCAAGAATGCATCTCGTCCAAATTTTTGATAAATCGCAATATCTGACACAACAAAGTGTCATTATTAGTTTTTACAATGGTTGAGATGCATGAATCTGATTGAGTGAAACACCAACTTGAGTTTGTGTAAAATATTCCACCTTCACCTCAAAACCTCGATGAACTTCACAAAATTGACTTGCAGGGGAAAATTGATGAAGATTGAATTAAATTCCTTTCCAAGTATATCTACATGTGGGAACATAGGTATAATTTCATACTTATGTACGAACCAATTTTCAAATTGAATTTGACAATGTCTTCGAATTACATTACATGGTTTAGACTTTATGGTCAGCCATATCTATTGCTGGAAGAGGAAAGGAGTAGACAAATTCATCGTCGAAGGTCAACACAACCCCATATGAGGTCACGATCAAGAGTACATGCATCGAGTTCATCATTATCATCAGCTCCAACTTTGAATTCTATACTGTGGGGTGCACTTCTCGTTCAGTATTTTTCATATTTTTTTGGTTCATTTACTATCCCCATTTTTGGTTGCTTTTGAGGCTACAAAATAAGTAATATGGCTTTAAAAGCTTCTTATAGATCTTGAAGTCGTTCCTGATATGGAAAAAGCTATCACACTGTATTGTGATAATAGTATGGATAGCTAACACCAAGGGAAACAGAAACCACAAGAGGATGAAACACAATGATAGAAAGTATCATACGGTAAGGGAGTCAGTAACAAACAGAATAGTGGATGTAATCAAAGTAGCATCAGAGGACAATCTTGTAGACCTTTTACCAAGAATTTACTAGCTAGGAGTTTTGAGAAACATGTGGAGAGCATGGGAATGCCAAATGTCACTCATCTACTTCACTAGGGCAATTGGAGACTATTGGATTTGGTTCCCTAAGTGTAGTATATTCGTTTTTATACTTGTAATTTTTTTGAACAAGTTGGCCTAACAAAATTATTCTTAAATTACATTAATACCCTTTATATATTGTCTTCAATGGTTTTTTGCATGCAAAACAAAATAAAAGCAAATATTAGCTCATTGGTTGTCTAATATTTAACTAATATTAAGTGGTATTACATGGTTGGATCGTAATGCAAAAAAACAACTTATATTAGTAGATGAACCTAAACTTGTCCTTACTCTGATAAAAAATGAGCAAACCAATTGAAAGACGAATATGACGTCTATCAAGTCCAATTAGGGAGATGCTTTATCTTGAGCATCGGATCGAGGGACTCCCAGAAGATAAATATATAGATGTGATTGATTAGATTGACTGATGTGATCTCAAGTCCCTTAATTGGGCTCGAACTGAAGTTACCATTTGGGCTTAGAACGTTTGCTAAGGCTAAGAAGCCTAAAGAGGCATTTGAGGGCTCTTAAAGGCCCAAAATCATTCTATTTTAATTAAGTTTAATAATTACCACAGATTTGTTTTATGTCTTATTCGAACATTATAAATATGTCTTAAACTATTTTATTTTGTTTATTACATGTTTAATATGTGTGTTTAAATATGTCCTAGTTTATTACATGTTTATTGTGTGTCTTAAGCGTGTTTAATTTATCCTAAAGGAATGTTTAAATTCTGTCCAAGTTTATTACAATTTTAATTCCACATTTATGGTGTCATAATGTTATTTATTTTGTCCTAAAAGGTATACCAAGGGTTGGTAAGTTGATGGGGAACAATTGCAACCTTTCAAGAGAGAAATTAAAGTTATTAAAACCTTGAAGATGCATGGTACTTTCGGCCACAGCAATGCTAGTGCATCAAGGCATCTTAATAGACTTTTAAGCAAGAATAAGTGATCATTTTCGTCCATGAACCAGCAGCTTCTAGAAGCTGGCCATTTTCCTTCTCCATGCATGATCAATCTACCATTTATTGAAGTGAGGGAGCTGCTCGTTTTTGTCAAAAAGAATCCAAGCTTTCACACATTGTGACTATTCGATTTTGGAATTAAAGGTGTTTATTCGGTCACCTTTATGGGCTGATACATGAGGGCATTGCAAGGGACATTTGAAGATGAATATTTGGAGTAATTTTGTATATGAACATCTCCTTAAGGCACATCAATTAACAAGCTGTCCATTCAAGTGTTCAAGAGTAATTTTGTATATGAACAGGCACATCAATTAACAAGCTGTCCATTCAAGTGTTCAAGAGTAATTTTGTATATGAACATGCACATCAATTAACAAGCTGCCCATTCAAGTGTTCAAGACTTATTAAAGCCTCAAATTAAAGAAATGCATATCCCATGCAAGGAATATTCGGCCAAGGAGAATCAAGGGAAGAATTAAAGCTGGTCATTCATGAAACATGGAGTTTCTTCTTGGGTAAGGAAGCATGAACATATTTATGAAGCTTCTTTGGTTGTTCGGTTGAAGTGTAGGATTTAATGCATTTTTTAAGAACAATTTAATTGCTTGTGTGAACACATCTAGATGTCGAATTTGAATAGGCATCTTAGAGTCTATAAATAGGTTGCAATTGAACATTATAAGGTTAGACCATTTTGTTATAAACTTATAATTGAGTTAATTCTTTGTTCTTCAAAAACTTTCAAACTTATCAAGAATCCATTCTTGTGGCGTTCAAATCGATCTTATCACTTTGTTCACCATCCATTTCTAAACTTTCGAGAGTTAAAAACAATATAGAAAACGGGTCGTGTTGTTGTATAGCGTCGGTTATTTTCTGGTTGTCTATATTTGTGAAGTTATATCCAAGTTATCCTTTCATTATTTCCCTTCATCATTCTATTATTAAACCATAAAGTACCTATTTAGACGATTGGGCAAATTAAATCGTGAATCAACTTGTAACCAAGTTCACGTCACTGACAATACATCGAACATGACCCAAGTATCATAGATCCTGGATCCATTTATGAATTTATTCACTTGTGACGTTCATAATGTGGCATACTTTAATCCTAAGTAGATGATGGATGACCATCTCTAAACGTGTTATCGTTAGAGTATAAATACCACACCAAGATATATATATATAATTAAATCGATAGTGTCTGCAACTACACGGGTCAAATTATAACGTAATAGTATTACAACGAAACACTGGAAAGTATTCTGAAGATCATACTCAATGAATTGCAGATTGGAGAATCTTATTATTAAATTAACTACAAAAAAAAATTACTAATCTAGTTAAGTCACGAATTAGTGTGAATCCAAATCAAAATACTAATTAAACTAATTAAATTACTAAACCTAAATTAACCTAATGAAATTTTCTATTACTAATGTCAATAATGCGAGCCTTTAACCTATGATCGATTAAATCCCTAATTAACATGCATAAGATTAAATAATTTCAGAACTTCGAGTTTTTAGTGAATTAACTATTAATTAACTAGTATTACCTCTTAACCTCTACTAACTAATTAATCGACGTGTACACGCTTATCTTTCGACCTCACTTTCTACACCGGGATAAATTATGATTTACTTGGCAAACTTATCTCCCGACCTCATTTGAATCAAATAATTCCATGATAAACCTGTATTCTTCCACTAATTGACCGACTTCATTAATTAATCGATTTAAAAATCAAATCATGTAAGATAGAAATAAAGCACAAGAAATATAATATTCGTACAACAGTTAATTGATCAGGTTAACGAAGCATAAATAAAAGAATAAAATAGAAGAGTAAAGAGAACACTCATTGATAAATATATTGAAGCGCGTATCTGGAGCAATCTCTACTTGCAATTGTCTTCACATCGGAATAAGAATAATTCCTACTAGACGAACATAAAAAGAAAAGAGAATTGAAAACTGAATAAAATTGTGTAGGTCTAAAATTGTACGACCCAACCTTGATAGCCCTAAACTAACTTATATTGACTACACATTACTTGGTGCCCACACAACCCTAAATGCCCTTAGATTCTAGTTAATACAATATATTAGTAAATGCCTAGGGTCTAATTAGGAAATAATCCCAAAATTTTCGCCCAAGGAATCAACTCCATTTTGGCCCACCTTTGTCGCATCGTCGTGACATGGGGAAACTCCTAGTCACAATGTCATCGTCGAGATTGCTTTCGATATTCATCGCATCGTTGTGACGAGTGAAAGCTCATCGTGACAACATGGAGTGTTTTTCAGCCTTGGCAGCTTCATTGTTCCATGTTGCAACAAGGACTCCTTTGTATCGCGACGCAACCATCAGCCCTTGTATTATTGGGTTTCACTTGGCACCTTACACACTCAAATAGCATTTTAGTCACTCTCAAGGCCTAAGTTGGCCTTACGGGTCATCGAGATACAAAAAAGTGCATAAAAACGCTTATTTTGCAAATAATTAAATCTAAACTAAGAAAATAAAAAATGCATATAATTATGATAAAAATCACTAGAAAACAAGCTCTTTAAGTCCTAAAATCTACCTAAACTATCACTACAATTGGCGGCTGGTTAAATACTCCCACACTTAAATTTTTGCTTGTCCTCGAGCAAAAAAAAATAAAGAAAAACACACAAGGAAAAGAAATTACTCAAACATGTTTTGCACAAGAGACTAGCTCAAAGCAATATAAACAAGATAAATTCTAGTACAATAGGTAACTTACTCATGATTTTTAAAGTGTTAGTTTAATAAATTACAAGACAAACAAATCAAAGAATGTTAACATAGTTATCCATCAAAATAAATACACAAATGTAAATTTATGTTCAAAGAATAAAGGCAATAAGAAATTTCAATTTGCAGTTTAATTTTCATCCGTGAAGTGTATCACCTAGGTCAAATAAAATTTTTCGACTTGTAACGTACTACAGCTTAGATTGATTCGACATTCAAGAACAGACTTAACAAAACGAGTTAAGCACTAAACTAGTTTAGCACATTATATTGTTCCTAATACTCCCCCAAGTGTACATTTAGCTCACCGCCTTATATCCATGTCTCCCACCTTCATTTTTCTACTCACTTTGTTTTTTTTTTCTTTTCTTCAAGATTTTCTTGACTAGATTTTTTTTACAAAAATCCAAGCTTTTAGAATCTTATACTTACTATACCATACCATTCCTTAGTTTTCACTCTCATCTTTTTTTTCTTTTGAAATCTCCTTGATGTATCTACCTAACCCTCAATATCAATGGTTTGATGTCTAAATTCGTGTAAGGACCTAGAAATAAAGGATCAAATAATTTTTTCAATAAGTTCATGATTTCATTGATGGATTATCAAGAAAAAGGATTTAGGCTCAAAATAGGTACCAGGGAAATATGCATCAGGATAGCTTTTTGGTTCCAAAAAAAATTTGTCTATCAAACAATGCATTAGGTCATCTCTGGATAATTCAATACACGACTTCAATTAACTGAATTTATACATTTTTATAACCTACAATTCAATTAACGTTCATACATTTTGTGTATTTATTTATCATTTGGTATGCTTAACACACTTTTACCAATTTACAATGAAATAAATTTAAATAATCAGTCTAAAACTAAACAACCTAGAATCAGTTATTATCAAACTAAATTTACAGTTTATACACAAATTCCTATTTACATGCTTCTAATCAATCACTTGTATTTATACAAGCTAAAGCACAAACAAAACATAACAATAAAAAAATTTAACTAATAAAAACCTACTAAAACTAAGCAAGAATAACAGAAAATTTATAACACCACTATACCCAACCTAACTACCAAGTTGAGTATAAGAATGTCACATTTGAGTGTCGAAGTAATCCTGGCAAAAAAATTAAATCCAAACCCTTATTCGATCATATGTTTAACATCTACCTCGAAGCCTTGTATAATATTTCATACAAATTAAACAAGTTTCACACTTTACATTTAGTCCTTTGACGCATTCTTACAAAATTAGTCATCTAGGTACATGCCATTTACTGAAATAACAAAAATGAAATTTTACCCTTCTCGTGGGTCCATTAATGTGATCGACGTGATGAGATGTGGCCTATCTACAATGTCTTTTACTTGCTTCTCTTTACCTACGCGTATAAAATACGCTTTAAGTTATTGCTAGCTTAGTAAGTACAACAAGAAATTTAATTAATATTTTTATCTATCATAGAACTTAAATTTTCTTATTAATAATTACATAATCATTTAATGACCTATTTGTATTCATCATTCATGATGTATCATCAAATTTACAGATTTTTTTATAAGTCATTTATGACATAGTTGTTCATTATTCATCGACTAACCATATTTAATAAAATTGTAATTCTTATAACACTTAAATCATATTACTTTATTTAAATTACTCATTTCACTATTTAAAGTTTCATGTATTTCACTATTATCATTTTAACATTATAACTTCTCAATTCTCATAATTTAATTATCTTTCAATACATAAAATATTTATAATTCAATTGTCAAATAGAACAATTTTGTATTTTTTTCTCGAAGGTAATCATTTATTTATTTTCTTTTCATTTATCAAATTATCATTAAATCTCAACTTAAGACATTTGATTCACTTGCTTCATGTAACACCCAAAACCCGACACCATCGTTGGTTATGGCTCGGGGTCTTTCCGATCATTTATCGCAGATTATCTCACAATGATATTTCTTTTAATCATATCTTAATGAAGTAATACATTATGCACGTCATAAATCATTTATTAAATATTATCACAACTTAATAAGGGCAAAAATGTTATTTCCACAATTTTCGAAGACTTCTACCGGTACTTGTTGGACAAGTATCGGTAGTAGTCAAGTCAATAAGCAATTCAAAAATAATGCAAATTTTTACCAAAACTTGTGTTACTTCTACCGATACAAGTGTAACTTCTACCGAAACAAGTCATGCTTCTACTGATACTAAAAACTCCAAAGGGCTAAGAAGTATCACCATGCAACTTCTATCGATACAAGTACTCAGACTACCGATACTATTATGAGTAGAACTACCGATACAATGCAAATCAGTAACCAACCTCTCTCCTACTTTGCACTTCTATCGATACATGCATGGGTTCTACCGAAACAAGTAAGCAGAACTTCAAAGATTCACAAAATTCTTCTAAGTGTTGTAACATTTCATCAAAATACATTGCAAATTGCCCTTTATTATACATGATATTCATCCAAAAACATGTCTATAGAGCCTACACCAAAATGACACAAGTTCAAACAAGACAGAATACATTCAAGAGTCATTATCATGTCCCAAAACATTCTATTACACATTAAGCATCAAACATAATAAGTTTCTCCTACTACATGCCACAAAAGCCAGGTGATAACGAAGTCTACCAAACAAACTCTCGGGATAGTGTGATTCTTCTAGGTGATCCGATCTTCAGACAGCAAAATGAATTTATAAAACAACAGATACACTGGTAAGCTTACGGAGCTTAGTAAGTTCATAGAATAGTTAACTTACAACAGAGTATATTGAACACAGAGAGAGTAATTAAACAACTTTGACATCTCGTGACTTTAGCAACATATTGATCTCTTCAAGTCTTCTAGAAATTCAACTCATACAAGCCTAGACAGGGTTTAGCTCTCACAAGCCCAAACAAAGTATCACTCTTACGAGCCAGACAGAATTACACTCTTACAAGCCAGACAGAATTACGCTCTTATAAGCCAGACAGAATCACACTCTTACGAGCCAAATAGAATTACGTTTTTACGAGCCAGAATCAAAATATATTCATCATCTTCCATCTCACCCCTTTTCGTCAAGAATATCACAAAGACAAGAAATTAGAACAATTAAGTAAATTTGTGGTTGCACGAACTTACCAAATGAGATTGTAGTTATGACTAAATTTTAGAGACTACTTTATAATTTTCTCTTTTCCTTGATCTGCAACCCGCTCGTGATCTAAATCAACAAATCATTAATTCCCACATTAAATCATGAAATTTCAATCATTTCTTGCATTTATGTCCTTTTCGAGAAATTCATAAAATTACCCATATACTTTCATTTTCATTCAATTTAGTCCTTAAACCTCAAACTAGCAAAATAACAATTTCCAAACTCAACTCATGCTAGCCAAATATACTAGAACACATTCTCAATTCATACAATTTATTTCATATCAAGTACAAGTATTCTACCATTTTAGCAATTTAGTCCTCAAACCAAAATCACTTTACAAAACTAACCAATCTAATAACAAAGCTTCTAAAACTTTCATAAACTATCAAGAATAAGCTCATTCATCAATGTCAAAACATTTAAATTTTGACAAAATCACAAATTAGTCCCTGGGTTTGCTAGATTAAGCTAATAGACTCAAAAAAATAGAAATTATTAGAAACAAATGAAAAATCACCTAACTAAAGGTGGATTAGCTATGGCCTAATATTGAAGCTCTCAACTAGGGTTTCTTCTTTCTTTTTCTCAATTAAGAAGATGATGAAATTAGTTTAGGTTTTGTTTATAATTATTACTTATCTAATTACTATTTTATCCTTAAGCATTTCCTTCATATTTCACCAATTTAAAAGGTTAAGCCATCCATCTAACCTCTCAAAGGTATAATTACCACTTCAGTGCCTTGACACTTCTTTCAATTAACTTGTAGTGCCCTTAGTTAATAGACTTCAACTTTCACATATTTTACAATTTAATCCTTTTCACTTATTTAACTATCCAGATGGTAAAATTTTCTAACCAAGATTTAATACAATGTTGATAACATCATAAATATTAAAATAAATAAATTTACGACTCGAATCTTTGAATTTGTGATCCCGAAATCATTGTTTCTAACACCACTGAAAATCAGGCTGTAACAACTCTCCTCTCTTAAGGAAATTTCGTCCCGAAATTTCTTACCAGTGAACATGTTAGGGTACTGTGATCTCATTGAAGCCTCTGTCTCTCATGTTACTTCCTCTAGACCATGACGATTCCATAAAACCTTACCAATGGTACCCGCTTGTTTTGCAACTCTTTTACATCACTGGCCAAAATTCTAATCGGTTCTCCTGAATACAACAAATCTGACTGTATCTCAACCTCACAGGATGTAATCACATGAGAAGGATCTGATTTGTACCGCCTTAGCATCGAAACATGAAATACATTATGAATCTTTTCAAGTTCCAAAGGTAAAGATAACTTATAAGCTATAGAGCCAAACCTCTCAAGGATCTCATACGGTCCAATAAATGGCAAACTTAACTTTTCGTTTCTGCCAAAACATAACACCTTCTTCCAATGTAAAACTTTTAGAAAAACTTGATCTCCAATAGCAAACTCTATATCCTTCCTATTTAGATCAGCGTAGGACTTCTGTGGATCAAATGCTACTTTTAAACAGTCACGGATTACTCGAACCTTATCTTCATTCTCATGTATTAAATCAGTCCCAACTAACTTAGGCTCGCTCAACTCAAACCAATCCAATGGTGTTTTGCATTTCCTACCATATAATGCCTCGATTGTTGCCATTTTAATACTGGACTGATAGTTGTTATTGTAAGCAAACTCTACCAACGGTAAGTATCTTTCCCAGCTACCCTCGAACTCAAGTATGTAGCACCATATCATGTCTTCAAAAATCTGTATTACCTGCTTGGATTGGCCATCTGTTTGTAGATGATATGCAGTGCTAAAATTCAACCTGGTTCCCAAGGCTTCATGTAGCTTACCCCAAAATCTCGAGGTAAAATATGGATCCCCGTCAGAAATAATGGATACCGACACCCCGTGCAGTCGTACAATCTCAGATACATACAACTCAGCTAGCTTCTCAAGTGAATAATCTACACGTATAGGAATGAAGTGAGCTGACTTAGTCAATCTATCAACTATAACCTAGATAGAATCTTTCTTACTCGGTGTCATTGATAGTCCTGTAACAAAATCCATAGTAACCCGTTCCCACTTCCACTTTGGAATGGAAATAGGCTATAGTAACCTAGATGGTACCTGATGCTCGGCTTTTACCTGCTGACACACCAGACATTTAGTTACAAATTTAGAAATCTCACGTTCCATACCAGACCACCAATACATCTTATTCAAATTGTTGTACATTTTCACGCTTCCCTGATGAATGAAGTAAGTGTTACTATGAGCCTCTAACAAAGTATCTCGCTTCAATTCTAGGTCGCTAAGAACACATACTCTGTCTCGGAAGTACATCATACCCTCACTATCAACAATGAATCTAGTAGTGTGATCGTTCTAAATCTACTCTTTCTTGACTACAAGTTTCGGATCATTTTTTTGTAATTCTAGAATCCGCTATAGAAATAATGGTCTCGTCCTAAGTTCAGCTACAACTAATCTGTCACCTTTAAGCGATAAGTGTGCATTCATCGCTCTCAAAGTAAATAATGATTTCCGGCTCAAGGCATCAGCAATAACATTAGTCTTTCCCGGATGGTAATCAATCACTAAATCATAGTCTTTCAGTAGTTCCAACCACCGATGTTGCCTCAGATTAAGTTTTTTTTTAGTTATCAGATATTTCAAGCTTTTGTGATCTGTGAATATGTTACATCTCTCACACCATACAGGTAGTGTCACCAAATCTTCAATGCAAAGACAGTGGCAACTAGCTCCAAATCGTGACTTGGGTAGTTTCTCTCGTGCTGTTTTAACTGTCGGGAAGCATACATTATCACTTTCCCAGTTTGCATCAGTACACAACCTAACCCGTTCAATGACGCATAACTGTAAACAACAAATTCTTTCCATGTCTTAGGTTGTGTCAAAACTAGAGCTTATGTTAACAGTTTCTTCAACTAATCGAAACTTTACTAACCAGACAAACTGAACATTCTTCTATAACAACTTCGTCATTAGCAAAGCTATAATAGAAAAGTTTTTTATAAATCGACGGTAATAACTCGCCAACCTTAAAAAACTACAAACCTCAAAAATGTTCTTCGAAACTTTCTAGCTGAGAATAGCAGAAACCTTACTCAAATAAACCCGGATCCCTTCTGAGGATACAACATGCCCTAAAAATCCCTAATTAACATGCAAAAGTTTTACTAATTTCAAAACTTCGGGTTTTTAGTGAATTAGCTATTAATTAACTAGTATTACCGTCCGATCTTTACTAACTAATTAATCGGCAGGTACTCGTTTATCTCTCGACCTCACTTTTTCCATCGTGAGAAATTATTATTTACTCGACAAACTTATCTCCCAACCTCGTTTAACCTAGAGTACTTCCTAGGGTCATCAATCCTAAGGTTTAAGCTTACATAATTTGAACCAACTAATTCCATGATAAACCTTTATTCTTCTACTAATTAATCGACTTCATTAATTAATCATTTCAGTAATCAAATCATGCAAGATAAAAATAAAGCATAAGAAATTATTCTAATATTCATACAGAAGCTAATTGATCAGGTTAACGAAGCATAATTAAAAGAATAAAATAAAAGAGCAAAGAGAATGCTCATTGATAAATATATTGAAGGCGGATCCAAAGCAATCTCCGCTCGCAATTATAGTCACATAGAAATAAGAAGAATTCCAACTAATCGAATATAAAAGGAAAAGAGAACTAAAAACTGAATAAAACTATCTAGGTCTAAAATTTTACGATCCAATCCAAGTGACCCTAAAGTGACTTACATATGCTACAAATTACTTGGTGCCCACACAGCCCTAGATACCCTTAGATTCTAATTAATACAATATATTATTAAATGTCTAGGGTCTAATTAGGAAATAATCCTAAGATTATCGTCCAAGGAATCAACTCCATTTTGGCCCGCCTTCGTCGTGTCATCGTGACGTGGGGGAACTCCATGTCACGACATCGCCATCAAGATTTACTTTCCTACTGAAAGTACGACCATTATTTTTTAGTTTTGTTTTGAATCGTAATTGTTCAAGCCCACACTTGAAGCAATTGGTGGTATGAGAATAGTGAAGAAGGCCATTCGTTTGAAAGTTAGGAACATCAAGGATCAGCCTTGATCAAAGCAGATGTATATTTTAAGAAAAAGTTTATTGCTATAAATATCACAAATTGACTCGATTTTCAAAATTTTATTTTTCTTCTATGCAAGAAAACCATTTTTGAACCAAATTTTTTCCAACAATCTAATCATTCCTTCACTTTTCATCCTAAAGTGAATAGAATCAATAATAAACATATTTCCTCATTTGGAACTCCTACATAAACCAGGGTATTACATATATGCTCGAACTGATGAAGAAACCCTACTAGGTCTTTGGCTTCGGCATCACAAAATTGTAAGTTAGAAACTGTCCATGTTATCAGTGAAAGGTTAAGCTCAAAATACAGGAGACTAGTTTGTGGAGTCGTAATACTAGAGCGCAGCCAGTTTCGGTCAAACAATATTGTATCAAGTAAAAATGTCATCCTAGAAGTAAATAGTGCACTATACACACATATAATCCTAATTATCCACAACTAACAATCCTATCTATCCACAACTACCACATCCAAAACCAATGAACACAAAAAAATAATAAAAACAATAAACAAAATAAACAAGTAAAACTACTAATGTCATAAGATAGTGTTGGTGATCAACCCTATTAAGCAACAAACAAGTGAAATATAGCGGAATAAATTGAGAAATTGAACACACAAATTTAACATGGAAAAACCCCTCCGAACAGGATAAAAAACAACGGGCAAAAATAATTTTACTATAATGGAAAAGAATGAAGAGTACAAAAGATGGAGATAAAAACTAAGCCCTGAAAACCCGAAAAATAAAGAACCCTCAAAACGTAAACACTAAATTCTCCAAAAGTGTTAGGAGTTCTAAACTTTAATGGGTGTATCTACTGGGTATTTTTTCTAAAGTTGTAAAAGAGACTATTTATAGGCTAAATTTCTAGGTCAAATAATAATAAAATAATCTAGACTAATAAGAGTTTCATTGAAACAAATAAATAGAGTTTAATTAAAACAATTAAATAGAGTTTAACTAAAAGATTATTTATCAAATTTGACTTGAAATAGGAGCCATAATTCAACAAATCTCCACCTTGACTCGTATTTCCACAATGTCATCTTGCCAAAGCCCGTCACGGGCCTATCTTGAACTATGCAGGGAATTAATTGAGTTGAATCTGTGCTTAAAAGCTAGAAATCTTCTAGCCTTCAAATTATGCACTGCCAAATCAAAACTAACTCAGGTATGATTTTCTTGAATATAATGTCCTAACTTTTCAAAACCTGCATCTAAAAGAGAACCTCTCTTCAACGAAATAGTCATACATTTTTACCTCCTATGACCAAGTTGCCTCCACTCCAAACGAGTTAACTTCAACTCCGTAACGGAAAAGGGACGTCCGATTTCACCTGTCACCGTAAAACTTTCCAGAATATAAAGATTACGGATCTTTTTACCTTTTAACCGAATGAGGGCCTCACGAGACACTTTAATACCGCTACACTCGATGTTGATCCTACAACCTTTCGAGTCTAAAATACTTAAGGAGATGAGATTCTTTCGTAAATTAGGTACATACCTGACATCTGATAATGTCCTAATCAAACCATCGTGCATCCTAATTTTAATAGTACCAATATCGATTACCTTACTGGATGAATCGTTTCCCATGTGCAAAACTCCACCTTCAACGGAACTATATGTGGAGAATCATTCTCTTTTGGGACACATGTGGAAAGAACATCCTGAATCTAGGATCCACTCGGACGTAAGCTTAGAGCTTTCACTCGTTGACACTAACAAGAAATCATCACCACTTTCATCGGCCAAATTAGCACCAACTAAATCTTCCTCGTTACTCTCAGCAGCTATTTTATTTCGCAGTTTATAACAATCTGCTTTGACGTGACCTAATTTCTTACAATAACGACACCTTTTGTCTCGCTTCTTTGATGCTGCTAAAACAGAAGCTTGCTTATCTGCCTTGCTATTTAACCAAACTTATTATTGAGTTTGTCTTTACTTAACAAATGACCCTTCACATCCTCGAATGAGAGTTTGACTCTACCATAAATCAGAGTCTCCTTAAAAGACTTGTATGAAGGGGGTAAAAAGCACAATAATAGCATAGCCTAATCCTTATCGTCAATATGAACCTCAACATTATTTAAATCATTTAAAAGAGTAATGAATTGACTGATGTGATCTCTAAGAAGCTCACATTCATTCACGCGAGACGTAAATAGACGTTGTTTCTACACTAAACGGTTAGCCAAAGATGTAGTCGCGTAAAGAGTTTTTACCTTTTTTCACAGGGCGGATGAGGTCTTCTCCATTAATACCTCCTGTAATACCCTATTCGTGAGGCACAACTAGATTGTAGACAGGGCTTTTTCATCAAGCTTTTCTCATTCTAACTGATCTAGATTATCGGACTTTTCCCGATAACGACCTTTTTCAAGCCGGTCTGAACTAGAATTGCCATCATCCGAACTTGCCACAGATTAAAATTTGTGACACCATCAAACTTTTCAATATCGAACCTTATTAATGCCTTCTTTGAACGGGTTGATCTGTAAAAATTGAACTAGCTTTGATACCACTTGTTGGTGATCGATCCTATTAAGCAACGAACAAGTAAAATATAGCCGAATAAATTGAGAAATTAAACACAAAAATTTAACGTGGAAAACCCTATTCGAAGAGGATAAAAAACCACGAGCAAAGATAATTTTACTATAATGGCAAAAGAATGAAGAGTACAAAAGATGGAGATAAAAACTAAACCCCGAAAACCCGAAAAACAAAGAACCCTTAAAACATAAACACTAAATTCTCCAAAATTGTTAGGATTCTAAACTTTAATGGGTGTATCTAATGGGTGTTTTTTCTAAAGTCGTAAAAGAGCCTATTTATAGGCTAAATTTTTAGGTCAAATAATAATAAAATAATCTAGACTAATAAGAGTTTAATTGAAACAATTAAACAGAGTTTAACTGAAAGATTATTTCTCAAATTTGACTTGAAATAGGAATCATAATTCAACAAATCTCCTCCTTGACTTGTACTTCCACAATGTCATCTTTGCCAAAGCCCGTCACGGGTCTATCTTGAACTATGTAGGGAATTAACTGAGTCGAATCTGTGCTTAAAAGCTGGAAGTCTTCTAGCCTTCAAATTGTGCACTGCCAAATCAAAACTAACCAGGTCTAATTTTCTCGAATATAGTGCCCTAACTTTTTAAAACTTGCATCCAAAAGAGAACCTCTCTTCAACAAAACATTTATACCTTTTTCTCTCCTATGACCAAGTTGCATCCGTTCCAAACGAGTTGACTTCAACTCCATAACGGACAAGGGACGTCCGATTTCACCGGTCACTGTAAAACTTTCCAGAATATAAAGACTGCGGGTCTTTTTACCTTTTAACAAAATGAGAGCCTCACGAGACACTTTAATACTACTAGACTCGATGTTGATCCTGCAACCTTTCGAGTCTAAAATACTTAAGAAGATGAGATTCTTTTGTAAATCAAGTACATACCTAACATCTGATAATGTCCTAATCATACCATCGTGCATCCTAATTTTAACAGTACCAATACTGATTACCTTACTAGATGAATCATTTCTCATGCACACAACTCCACCTTCAACGGAACTGTATGTGGAGAACCATTCTCTTTTGGGACACATGTGAAAAGAATATCCTGAATCTAGGATCCACTCGGACGTAAGCTTAGAGCTTTCGCTCGTTGACACTAACAAGAAATCATCACCACTTTCATCGGCCAAATTAGCACTAACTAAATCTTCATCGTTATTCTCAACAGCCTTTTTATTTCGTAGTTTATAACAATCTGCTTTGACGTGACCTAATTTCTTACAATAGTAACACATTTTGTCTCGCTTCTTTGATGCTACTAAAACAGAAGCTTGCTTATCTGCCTTGCTATTTGAACCAAACTTATTGTCGAGTTTGTCTTTACTTAACAAATGACCCTTCACATCCTCGAATGAGAGTTTGTCTATACCATAAATCAGAGTCTTCTTAAAAGACTTGTATGAAGGGGGTAAAGAGCATAATAATAGAATAGCATTATCCTCCGTCAATATGAAATTCAACATTATTTAAATCATTCAAAAGAGTAATGAATTGACTGATGTGATCTCTAAGAAGCTCACCTTCGTTCATGAGAAACGTAAATAGACGTTGTTTCAACACTAAACAATTAGCTAGAGACTTAGTTGCATAAAGAGTTTTTAGCCTTTTTCACATGGCGGATGAGGTCTTCTCCATTAATACCTTCTATAATACCCTATTCGTGAGGCACAACTGGATTGCAGACAGGGCTTTTTCATCAAGCTCTTCACATTCTAACTGATCTAGATTATCGGGCTTTTTCTCTGTAACGACCTTTTTCAAGTCGGTCTGAACTAGAATTTTCATCATCCGAACTTGCCATAGATTGAAATTTGTGACACCATCAAACTTTTCAATATCGAACCTTGTTGATGCCATCTCTAAACGGGTTGATATGCGAAAATCGAACTAACTCTGATACCACTTGTTGAGGATCGATCCTATTAAGCAACGAACAAGTAAAATGTAGTCGAATAAATTGAGAAATTGAACACACAAATTTAACGTGGAAAACCCCCTCTAAAGAGGATAAAAAACCACGGGCAAAGATAATTTTATTATAATGGCAAAAGAATGAATAGTATAAAAGATTGAGATAAAAACTAAACCCTGAAAACTCGAAAAACAAAGAACCCTCAAAACGTAAACACTAAATTCTCCAAAAGTGTTAGGATTCTAAACTTTAATGGGTGTATCTAATGAATGTTTTTTCTAAGATTGTAAAAGAGCCTATTTATAGGTTAAATTTCTTGGTCAAATAATAATAAAATAATCTAGACTAATAAGAGTTTGACTTAAACAAATAAACAAAGTTTAATTGAAACAAATAAACAGAGTTTAATTGAAATAATTAAACAGAGTTTAACTGAAAGATTATTTCTCAAATTTGACTTGAAATAGGAGTCATAAGATAGTGTTGGTGATCAACCCTATTAAGCAACGAACAAGTGAAATATAGCGGAATAAATTGAGAAATTGAACACACAAATTTAACGTGGAAAAATCCCTCCGAAGAGGATAAAAAACCACGGGCAAAGATAATTTTACTATAATGGCAAAAGAATGAAGAGTACAAAAGATGGAGATAAAAACTAAACCTTGAAAGCCGAAAAATTAATAACCCTCAAAACATAAACACTAAATTCTCCTAAAGTGTTAAGAGTTCTAAACTTTAATGGGTGTATCTAATGAGTGTTTTTTCTAAGGTTGTAAAAGAGTCTATTTATAGGCTAAATTTTTAGGTCAAATAATAATAAAATAATCTAGACTAATAAGAGTTTGACTTAAACAAATAAACAGAGTTTAATTGAAACAATTAAACAGAGTTTAACTGAAAGATTATTTCTCAAATTTGAGTTGAAATAGGAGTCATAGTTCAACAGATAGCATAAAAGAAAATTAAACACAAACAATTTTTAACAAAAGAATGACACACAAGAATTGTAGACCTTCAAAAAGTTGAACAAGGTGTTATGGGTTTACGATTGAAAGGTCGATGATCGTGCTTCAACATACGTACACCGAACGGAGAAAATTACAAAAAAAAAAGAAGAAGAAAAAAACATGTAGTGTTTTGCAAGTTTCATAGGTCTAGTTGTAATATTTTTAAGTGTACAATGGAACACAAGAGATAGGTTGATAAAAATGAATTACTAGCAACAAGATGTAAACTACAAAGTCAAACTAGCTAATGTCTAACAAGATATAGTACAACAAATAATAAATTTGAAGATTGAACTACAATAATAGTTAAAGGACTATATTGTAAAAACTCCAAACTTCTAATAAAGATAATCAAAGACAAAAGTAGTAGCTGTTTAGTATTCGTGTTAAAATTTAATTCTCGGGGTTAAGGAATTGGATTGAATAATTTTCTAATTGTCTTAATTTTTACCTCTCGATCAATAAATTACTCAATTATAATTTAACCCAATTAATCTTTTGATCTCACTTGGACTAAATAAAAACAATCGAATCTATACGAAATAAAATCTCCTTTTTGATGTCACTTATATATGTGTTCACAATTTCAAGTTGATAGATGTTATTTCCAGCAAAGGAATATAAATTTGTGGTGGTGGGGTTGGATAATGCATGCAAAACGACGTCGCTTTACAAGCTTCACCTTGGTGATGTTATTACTACCCATCCTCCTATTGGTAGTAATGTTAAAGAGCTTGTTTATAAAAACATTCGCTTCGAGGTATTCTTTTTCTTTTCCAATTTCTCAATGATTTAATTTCTGCTATTCATTTTATTCTTATTATTTCTTTTAGTATTTTCCAGGCTTTCTAGTGTTGAACTAGTTCAATGGTTTGAATCATTTTGATACCTCTTTGGTAGTTAAGGGAAAGTTGTGAGGTGTTGAATCAATTAGGTTTAAAACATGCAAATTTTTTTATTATGTTTTTGACATATATAATTATAATAAAAATAGTTCGATCCGGGATTCGATTTGATATACTCAGGGGACGATACTAAAAAAAAGCCATCTTCATTACCCTAGAAGGGCTCTCGGCTGTTGAAGAAAAAGATTTTTCACTTCATTTTTCAATCTTACCATTAATACTGTGCATCAACAGTTTCCATTTATTAATTTTATGAACCTTGTGAGATAGAATCCTCATTTTATCCGTTTTGCATGCCTCTTTTAACTGACTTTTTGGTTGTAAGCGGATTTTATTGAAATGGCACATGAATATGTTCTCATGTGTAATATGTCTTGAATTAAAGGGATATTGACATGTTAAATATGATAAACTAGACCGTGGCTGAATTTTTATGAGACTGTTACTTGAATTCGGATGTGAATGTTAATTGAAGGATCATATTTTAAATACACGTGTCCAAAAACATGTCAAACATAACTACCGAACACTAGTACTTAAAGAAAAATTAAGAGTCAATGCAGCATGGTATGGATATTAAGCCAATATTTGTAATTGCCTTAGGTTTGGAATTTTGGTGGCCAAGAAAGACGTACTATCATGGAACTCATGCTGTTATTGTGGTGATGGACAGCACAGACAGAGCCAGGATTACCCTTATAAAGGATGAGCTCTTCAGGTTGCTTCGAGGATCTACAACATCCTGTTATACTCATCTTTGCAAATAAACAAGACATAAAAGATGCGATGACCCCAACCAAGATCACTGATGCCCTTTCACTTCATAGCATAAAAAACCATGAGTGGCACATCCAAGCGTGCTGCGCACTTACCGGAGACATATTGTACGATGGTCTAGGGTGGATAGCCCAGCACATTACTGGAAGATTGTTCATTTTTTCGTATATCATGGATTCAGATGACCGAAGCAAAGTCTACTCTTTTTGTACCATCTGCTTTATGAGCTGTTACAAAATTTTGTAGGTTGTTTTAACATTTCAATTTGCAGTCAGAAATTTACATTTTCTGTACAATGAAGCTTTTCTTAGAAGTAGTATGCTGTAAAACTGCTCTAATATTTTGTAACAACTCTGTAAATCAAAGCCTCTCCAAACTAAAGATGTATACCAGTTAAATCTTCAAATCAGCAAAAACTGTCACAGAATCCAACATTTGCAACCTTGAGCTTCCTGGGGACCTTCAAACCATTGATCCCACATGGGATTTATAGGACCATTTGTGCTGTCAAAAATTGATGAAAACAATTTTTAGGAATTGTAAGAAAATTTCTGAAAGAAGGAATTTGTGCATGTACACATGCACGTATGTATTCATGAATGTGTGTACTAACGTACATGAGAAGTAGTGGATCGGGTCTACTTTCGACAATACTAAACATCCTGCCATGCATAAGAAAAGTAAAATCTAAATCTCATCAGCTTTGCTCTTGATGTTCATGCTAAAATAGCAAATGAATACCGTGTATTTTCCGTACTTACTCTTTGCATGCAGCTGATGCCTTCTCCATCCTTTCTATCAGCTCCAGTTCTTCCTGCATAAAAGGAACATTATGAGAGGTCAATAATAAGAGTAATTACTCAAAGCTTTGTAGTAAGATTCAATCAAGTGATTAAAAATTCATTGGCAAAATTAACATTTTGTGTTAGAATCTTAAGCATATACGGTAAACTATGAAACATCAACTGAAGGACCTTCTCGAATTGATGGCTGCATCACCATTTCCCACCTTTGTATTCAACTTACAAGACTGCATAAAGTCGCAGCTTTTGGAACCGGTTCTCCGCATAAAGCATGAAAACAGAGAATTTAGTAGTTAAAACTAACTGAAAGGGATGGCTTCACTTGTTGCAGTCAAAATCATTCTGTCCTCACTCTAACTTACACAACATACGATTTCCAACAGAAGTAAAAGACGGCAGTTATAAAAGAACAGAGGAGGCACATAGACAGCAGAAGGAAAGATGCGAGTTACAGCTAAAGGAACACAAGTCATAGAAAGAAGTGGGAGTGATTACACTTGCGAACGAGGAAAATTACAACTAATTAAGTTTACTCAAAACATGAAAAACAATTATTACAATTGCATTTCATTCCCATCACGCTTGGAGTATGCAAACAAAGAACCTGCATATAGGGAATATAAAAGATAGGAATTGAGAGCAACTTTATGAAGCAGCTTCCTCGGAAAATATTTTACCACACAAGTTTCCATGGATTTGAATCAACCAAACAACGTCTACTGCAATTTTCAGGAGCTGCTTTATAATAGCAAAATCTTCTGGTAAGCAAACACTTAAACTTGTGATTACAACATTAAAACACATTCTATCTTTCAGTAATCACAAGATGTGCACTTAAATGGGATGGGTTGTCTATTTGATTCCCAATTCTAACCCAGTATAAATAAATTCTCTCCCTCTTGCAAATGGACAGAAACTAACAAGTATTGGGAAATAGCCTATCCAACATTTTGGTGAATAGCATATATATTATTAAGCTTCACAGATGAAACAATAACATTCATATTACAAGTTAAATATCGACAATGGGGTAAGCTCGTAGCTGAATGAATAATTTATCCTAGTAGATTACAAGTGCAGTACAATTGTTTGGTCCAAAAAGAGTTCTTAAGAAGTAAACACAGTAATGGAAGAGATTTTGACAAATCAAATGTAACAAATTATGAGATACAGTCAGCATATATCCGAATGGAACAAACAAATTCTGAAAAGGGGATGAGGTATAAATAAATAATGGAAAGTGAGCAAAAAAAAGATGAACAGCAAGTTCTTTAAGTTCAAATTAGGTGTCATCACAAAGATGCTTTAGACATCAGGACACATAAGATTTGCAGCTGAGGACAGGACCAAAGATAGAAAGACGGGATTAGTCGATACAGAGCCAATGGACCAAAGAAGTTGAATAGGAGCAAAAGAAGAAAAGAGCTACTGCAGTTAACAGACATTCTTTTGATAGCACAATGCCGGCCTACTTAGGCTTTGTTTATAATTGAGGTTGAAAAGCACTTTTTAACTCAAACCTTGATTTTATACTTTGGATTATAACCCAAGCTAAAATGTCAAATTTTTAGTTTTTTAACTTTTGGAAAAGTGATTTTCAATGAAGTTATTCTTTTATCTCCATTAAATCTTCTACTTTACAACCTCATGTATAAGTATAATATCATGTCTAAACTTTTCAAGAACTCTTTTTCACAGCACTTTTCGAAAACACTTTTCATCTTAGTCCTATTGAACAAAAAGAAAAAAAATTGCCCTTATCCACTGAAGGTGATGTAAATTAATACCAAGTACTTCCAGTTTTTCCAAATTTTTTTAACACCCTTCATTAATAAATTAATAAATAAATCCAGGGTATCCCTGCCTGTCTAGAACAAATAAAGTGGAAATAATTCAAGGTCTAGCATTTGCTTCATATTCCAAATCAAGGACCCAAATTCAGGAGACTTATAATTTGAAATTCAAAGAGATAATCAGATAATCCAAATCCAATCCTTAAAAACAAATGAAAATCAACACTCCAAACAAGAAAAGGACACATTTCAGTAGCTAAAAGAACTAAAAACGATGATGTTTTACAAACCTCTAAGAATCTAGCTTCTTGCTCTAGCCTTTTGAGTTCAGCTTGTATCCTATGCTTCCCTCTGGTATCAGCTGCTTGAAAAGAGTGAATCCGCTGGGGAATCGGACTTACCACGGATTGTGGCCGACCCGATTGCATCTCCTTTGTAATAAAACCAATTAAAACAGCTAGCAACAAGAGAAAAGGATAAATTTAGAAACAAAAAGGCCAAAAATTTTGAGTTTGAGCAAAAGACAACCCTTGAAGAAACAAAAAGAAAAGCCAAAACTAGAAGCTTTTTACCTTGTTGTATCAGAGAGAAGAACATAAGAGAGAGGCAAATAAAGATGTCCCAGAAATCTTTATGGACCCCATAAAAGCTTTAAACTTTAGTCAACCAAGAACTTCTCTCTTCCAAAACAAAACAAAAACAGTAATTTTTTTTCAAAGAAAAAGGGATCTGTTCTGAGGGGATTTTTAGGCTGAAAGTTGGGGTGTTTTATTTATTTATGGGAATTCGGAGAAAGCTAGAAGAAACTGAACTGAAGAAAAATTGGAAAAAGAAAAAAAAGGAAAAAGCTGCTCCTCTTTTATTTCTTTCTCATTTTCTGTGTGTTTTTTTGTCACTTTCTGTTTTTTCTTTTTTAATTTCTAAAATCTAAGGTTTTTTCCAATGTTTCCTGCTTTCACTTTTCACTAGTATTTGGACTTATCAAGGTATTATGGTCCTAAATAGTGATTACAATCTTCAGTGAGTATTCTTTCAAGTAGTAAATAAAAATCCATGAAATAAGTATAGAAATAAATATTAAAATTATACATAAATTATAGTTTAATATGTATTTAAATATAAGAATTTTGATTTTGTTTAATTTTATACATAAAATTTTGATTTGATTCGATTTTTGTAAATTATTAATATAATATCATTTTATATTTATATATTGTATACATAAATAATTATATTTTTAATATAAAAATAAATTGATGTGCTTATTTCTTTAAATGATTAGGATTAAATCAAAATTAAATTTTCAAGTATATATTTGAACCACAATTAGAGTTTTACGTGTATAATTGTACCAAATTAAAATTCATATATACAATTGCATATTA
This sequence comes from Kokia cookei, assembly GCA_039519145.1. Lineage (NCBI taxonomy): Eukaryota > Viridiplantae > Streptophyta > Magnoliopsida > Malvales > Malvaceae > Kokia > Kokia cookei. The sequence goes on from CM076907.1 coordinate 22,919,372, forward strand.
AATCAAAGTTCATATATAATTTTGAGATTTATCCCATAATTATATAATATAAATTTTGTGAAAATTTCTCTAAAAATATCATGATTTTATTTTGCATTATCAAATTTTAATTATTTATTTAATTTTGGTCTACTCTGATGCAGTGGCGAATTCAAGGGCTGATAAGGGTTCCGATCTCCCCTAAAACGGTAAATTTTCATTTAGGTCTCTTAAATTTTTAAAATTTTAATGGTAAAATTGTACTTTGGCCTCCAAAAATAATAAAATTTTGATTTAATCTTTTAAAAATTATAAAGATATATACTATTAAAATGATAAAATTATATTTTTACTATCGTAAAATATACAATTTAATTTTGACTCTTTAAAAATTTTCTAGTTTCGTCCTTACTATGATGTTTTTTTTTTTTGAGTAAAATCCCGAGGCTTTATTATTAATAAAATGAAACTAAAAGGACCCAATTTGCAACTGTCCCACACTCAACCACAAGTGGAAAGAACCAGCTGTAAAATAATAAAGGAAAACATATGAAAAGCATCGAACTGAAACAACAAAATAAATGAAGAGCCTCGATCAGAACAAAAGGAGAAACCCCAAAAGAAAACCAGAGAAAAACCACCCATCTTCTGCTATAGACAAAAATTAGTTTCGATCTCCTTCCTTCAAAAAACCCTTCAAGAAATCAAGATTCCTCCTCAGACGAGCCAGATTCGTTTGCCCAACGCCGATCCCGTTCCACCAGTTCTCTAACTTCCGAAGGTATATCTTCTACCTAATATTGAGGGCTTTGGAACTTGAAAGCAATCTGAGCCATTTTATGCGCGACTTCGTTTGATTCTTGATTGATATGCTGAAAAGAAATAGAGCTTAACATTAGGGCTTTTGCTTTAATCTCATCTATATAGTTCCTAATTTCAAAACAGTCTGTGGTTTTTTTCTAGAGTTTCACTATTATAGATCTTGAATCCCCCTCCAAAGCCACCTCCCGGAAACCCATTTCAATCGAGAAGTTGAGGGCTTGAAGGCAAGCCAAGGCTTCTGCCGAAAACGCAGATGCTACACTTTTATTTGCAACTGTCCCACTACCCATAACGAGCCCTCGGTTATTACAGATAATAAACCCCGAAAATGACTCTCGATTTTGAGGTTTGAAAGACGCATCGAAATTCACTTTCACAGACGATTCAGTAGGAGGACTCCATTTCCTGATGATTGGTCTCGATTTCGTCAGTAACTTAGTATGAATGATGTCCATTTCTATCATGAAACTTTGAACTTTCGAAGTGATCTCTTTAACAGTTTGTTTTTTCCCTTCCATCACAAATTTGTTGCGAGAAAACCAAAGGGACCAAAGCGTGACAATTATTCTTCCACAGGTAACACTGTTCTTTTTTCTGTAAAACATGTTCCAACCAGTCCCAAAATTGATCATACTATAGGTTTAACACCCAACTAAGATCTAATTTGTTCCAAACTTCAATCGCAGGACAGCAATCTGTCATCACATGCAAGACAGATTTAGGATACAAACCACACCGTGGGCAAACAGGAAAGGAGGAGATTCTTCTATTGTAGAGATTATAGGCTGTAGGAATAAAGTGGTTTAGACATTTCCATGTAGCAATTTTTATCTTAGAAGGGAGATATAAATCCCATATTTGTTTGTAAATGGTGCTCATGTTTTGAGCGATAGCAGTAGGATTTAATTGTTTGTGTAGCAGCCAATACCCACTCTTTACAGAGTATTCCCTAGAATTATCACCCTTCCAAATGGGGCTATCCTCATCAACAAAATGTGACAAAGGAATGCAAGTAATCACTGCAGCTTCTTCCTCCAATAAAATCCTGGTAATTAAATTTGTCTTTCACTTTTTCGTGCTTACATCAATCAGATCTGAAACTGTGTTAACAGAATTATTAACCATTATGTTTTGTATTCTGACCTAAGCCCAACAAGGAAGCCACTTGTCCCGAGCCAACATAAAGATGTTTTTACCCGAGCCAACATTCCAGCCCACTCCAACCTCTAATAACTTCTTAGTTGCATAGATACTATGCCACACATAGATGGGTAAGCTCCTAATTGTGCATTCCAAAATGTAGTATTAGGGTAGTACTTAGATTTAAAAATGTGCACAACCAACGTATCTGAATTAGTGATTAAACACCATCCTTGCTTAGCAAGCAAGGTTATATTGAATTTGCACAACTCACGAAAACCCATACTCCCTTGACCCTTATGCCTACATAAAGATTCCCAACAACTCGAATGTATCCCTTTTTTAGTAGCACTTTTCTTCTACCAAAATCGATTCATTATCTGCTCAAGTTCTCGATAAAAGGTTTTAGGAAGGAGAAAACAAAACATATAGTAGGTGGGCAAAGCTTGAAGTATCGCATTTATAAATGTCTTCTTTACCCCTTGAGAAAGAAGACGAACACTCCAGTTCCCAATTTTCCTCCTCATCTTGTAACAAATCTGTAAAAAAGCTTCTTTCTTATTTCAACCCACCAAAGTTGGCAATCCTAAATAACGCTCCATGTTATAAGATCTTCGTACCCTTAGATTATTCACGACCAAATTACAATTTTGATCCTCTAAATTTGAACTGAAAAAGATTACAAATTTATCCAAATTAATCTTTTGTCGCGAAGCACGTTCATTTTTTTTGCAAAATATCCTTAATCACTTGACCACCCTATTCCTTCGCCTCGTCGAAAACGATGTTGTCATCAACAAATAAAAGATGCGTCACCGATGGATTGTCTCTACAAACCCGCACTATTTTCATCGTCCCTTTTTACTTTGCAAGCTTGAGTAAGGTAGAAAAACCTTCCATACAAATTAGAAATAAATACGGATTTAGAGGGTCTCTCTGTTGTAACCCTTTAAGTGGAACAAAAGGCTCATTACCCACCCCATCGATCAACACAGAGTATGATACTATTGTTATACAATGCATAATGAGCACCACCCACCTTGAATCGAAACCGTATGAAGCATCATCTCTTTGAGAAAAACCCACTCAACCTAATTGTAAGCTTTACTCATATCGAGCTTTAGAGCAAACGATCCTTTTTTCCCCAACCTCTTCTTCTTCAACGCATGCATCAGCTCATATCCCACCACGACATTATCCAATATTAGCCTCCCCAAAACAAAGGCCCTTTGTGCCTCACCAATGTAACTATCCAAAATCAGTTTAAGTCGATTCACGAGAGCTTTAAAAATTATCTTATATAGGATTGACAATAGGCTAATTGGTTGAAATAAGGACATCTCATTAGCACTTTCAATTTTTGGGCTCAAAATGATTTTTATAAAATTAATCTCCACCATCTGAATTTCTTTATTCAAGACTTGAAGGAAAAAATTGGTAATATCATCCTCAATTATATACCAATAACTTTGATAAAAAAATGGTTGGAAAGCCATCATAACTCGGGCCTTTCAAAGAGCCCATCTCCTTCACTTCTATCAAAGAGACCATCCGCGATAGTGTGACTTCGTGAAGATGATCCGATCTTTAAGCAGTAAAGAAATCTATAAAACAACAATAACATCTTTGGTAAGCTTCACAGCTTAGTAAGTTCGAAAACTCTAAAGAGTTACCAATCATATGCATAAAGCAGTTATAACTCAACCGAGCTGGGATAAACTGTTGCTTTCCCAAGCCATATTTAGTATTCCAACTTTTATGTCTATAACTTTTCTGTTACCAGTACTCGATGTTGCTCACACGAGCTGTCAAGGGCTCGCAACGTATGTAGTACCCTAGCTATCGGTATGGTGTCTGTCTATAGACTGTCCCCTAACGATGCTGCTCACACGAGCTGTTGAGAATATGCATTTAAGCATAAATCCCAACCATCGTAGGACCTATAATCTATTTAAGATTCATATCTCTTTTCCGACTTATGATGCTGCTCACACGAGGACTCGCAACATATGCGGTACCTCAACCATTACGTCGGGTTCATTTCAACGACTTCAAGCTTACTATCTCTTTCGTTTCATTTCTTCAAATCTCTTTGAATCCAAGTGCTTCCATTTACTAAACAATGATAAGATGCATACAAGAAATATTTAGATACAAAATTTACATTACGAACTTACCGGGCTGGATTGCAGTTGTAGATAAGAACTAGGGACTAATTTACTAATTTTTCTTTTTCGCGATCCGTGGCTCGATCGTAATCTAAATCAAAAAATCATACCAATTTTCATATTAAATCACAAAATCAAGTTATTCAACTCGATTTGATCTTTTTTGAGAAAATTATGATTTTACCCCTAACTTTTACTTTTATTCAATTTAGTCAATAAGCATAAAACATGCAAAATAACTAATTTCTTCCTAAACTCTTATCACCCGAACATTTATGGGTTTTCATCCAACACCTATTTGCAGTTATTTCTTAACAAGAACATGCACTTTCACCCTTTTCAATCTAGTCCTCTAACTTCAATTTCATTCAAAATTACTTTACAAAATTAATGAATCTATTTATCAAGCATACAATTCCAACAAAAACCCTCAAGAACAAGTAATTTCAACTGAAGTTTTGTAACCTTTGAAAAATTCACAAATTAGTCCTTAGATTAGTTAGATTAAGCTAATACAAACTTAAAAGCATAAAAAATACTAAAAACGATCAAGGTTTCCTTACCCAAATCAAGGCTCAAAGTTTGCAAAAGAAAACCGTAGCTTTTCTTTGTTTTTGCCGTGAGGAAGAAGAAGATGTGTTGAAAATATGATAAAATTCTCATTTTAATTCATTAATTTAGCTTATATGCTCAATGGCAATTTTGTAAAATTTGAGACTTTCATAATTAACTTAATTAATCATCGTCCTATTGGTTAGATCTAAAGATTTTATTTGCCAACCATGTTTGAGCTCACAAACATTATCCTCAATTTTGCGATCACATTCAAGTGGGAAATTGTCTTCAGATGTCACTGCATATTCTTCTAGCACTGTTGAACTACGTTCGTTAAATTCCTCCGTAATTAACTTGTCCAGAACATTAATGTGGTGAGATGGTTCTTTACTTTTAGAAGGAGTTACTTTGAAAACACTAAAAATAACGTGTTCATCGTTATGTCGCATGATCAATTCACCTTTGAAAATGTCTATAAGTGCGCGTCCCATTGCAAGAAATGGTCGTCCTAGAATAATGGGCGCCTCTTTATCAACTTCGCAATCAAGTATGATGAAATCTGCTGGGAACACAAACTTATTGACTTGGACAATAACATCTTTTATTTGCCCTTCAGGTTGCGTTAAAGATCTATCCGCAAGCTGTAATGTCACCGCAGTGGGCTTCATATGACCAATTCTTAATTTCTTGAATGTTGACAATGACATAAGATTGATGCTAGTTTCTAGATCACAGAGCTTTTCCTAAATAATGGTTTTCAATAGCGCATGAAATTATGAAACTGCCAAGATCTTTCATTTTTGTGGTAGTTTATTTGTTAATACAGCGTTGCACCCTTCTGTGAGCGCAATTGTCTCGATATAGGATAACTTCTTATTTAATAAGAGCTCTTTCATAAATTTTCCATAGTTGGGAATCTGCACAAGAGCATTAACACGAGGTATATTAATATGTAATAGTTTCAATGTAGTCATAAACTTTTGATAGTATCTGTCCTGTTTTTTCTCTTTGAATGGCTGTAGAAATGGCAAAGGTATATTAACATTGGGTTGCTGTGATACACTCGGTTGTGTCGACATGGGCAGATGCATCGACAACTTCGTAGGTCGAATAGTTGGCATGGGTGTGATTACTGATGGTTCCTCATTTATTTCAATTGCTTCTTCAAATGCAACTTCTCTCTGTTGCTTTGTTTCATTTGCGACGATAAGTGCTGGATCGGAGTTGCTGCTTTGTTCGACAGTTCGTTTTCCACTCTGTAAAGTAATAGCCTTGCAATGCTCTTTCCCCTTCTGATTTGGATTTTCAGTGTCACTGGGCAAAGCAACTGGTAGTCTTGTGCTCATGTTAGAACCCAGTTGTCCTAATTGCACTTTCAACGCGCAGATGGAAAAAGAATTCCCTGGACAATAGCTTCAGTTCTCGTAATATGCTCACGCATCAAAGCTTCAAGAGTAGTTAATGGATCTGATCTTGGTTGAGAGTACTGCTATTGTTGTTGTTGACACTGTCATTTCATATTTGGCATTGCATTCTGTTGTGGCTACATCTGATCAGGATGTGAATGTACTTGATGATTGTGATTATAATTCTACTGTTGTTGGTTGTAACTCCCTTGTCGAAAGTTCCCTTGATTTGAGGAATTTCCATATTTAAATGTGGATGCATTTTGATTCCTCCAAGGTTGTTAAGTCCTATTTGCACTGTTATACGAGTTACCATATGAGATCCCTCTGATTTATTGACATAGAATGCGTTCTCAGCATGCTGTGGACAGTCCTCATAATTATGGTTGTCACCATAAATTTCACAACAAAATGTCGAGACATCTTTTTGCTAGGCTACTTGAATAGGGGCAACATCACTCGTCCTCTTCATTTTCTTGATCATGTTCACTAGTGAGTATACTTGTGCACTTAGTGCTGATATGGCATCTAGCTCAATAACTCTAGGATTTGCTTTTACTTGCACAAATCAAGAAATCGGGTACTAATAATCATTTTGCGCAATTCTCTTCAAGATTCGCACGGGTTCATTGTAAGTGCAATCCAACAAAAGACCATTTGCAGATGCTTCGACAAGATTTCTTGTCTGTGCATTTAATCCATTGTAGAATATTTTGATTTGTCTCTTGTTGGATTCCGTGCATGGGGCAACGTCGAAGCAAAGTTTTGTAACACTCTCAAGTAGCATGTAGGTTCTCATGATCTAACTGATGGTAAGCAGTACTATCATTTCGCACTCTAGCATTGATTATGGGTAGATTGAATCGCAAAACAAATTGAGTTGCTAGCTCATTCCACGAGGTAATGAATCCAGTAGGTAAACTAAGAAACCATGTATGTGCCCTTCTTTGCAAAGAATAATAAATAGCTGCATCTTCAAGGCATCATCAAAAACACCATATTGACTGAAAGAAGCACATATTAACAGAAAAGACTTGAGATGCTCCCTCGCATCTTCATGAGGCAAACTAGCATATTTTCCATTCGAGTTTAACCTCTGAAACATTACCGATTTTAATTCAAATTCCTAGCTTGTTTTGCTGATCTAACAACCCCTGGTTGTAGATCATCAAGCACAGAAACAGCAAAGTCTCTAATTGTCCTGTTTTGGATTTGCTCTTCTTGTAGTAGCAATATATTATTGAGGTGTTATGTCTGTGCTGGGGGAACAAGGTTTTGTGGTGGCAACTGTGGTACATCGTTATTATTTCTAGCCATATTTCTTTGATCTTGTCTCTTCTTCTCAATAGTTCTTTCAATTTTTGGATCGACACTAACAATATTGTTAGGATTTCACCTTGTGGACATAAAACACCTAAAAAAATTGAGAAAAAATAAAACAGATTAGTAACAAATAAAAGTAAAAAATAAAGAATAATTACAACTACAAAAATAAACATCAAACAAATGTCATCCCGACAACAACGCCAAAACTTGATCGCGTTATAAACGTCACAACAATAATGTGTCGATGCAAGTATAATAGACAGATGTGAGTTTATCTGATATCGATCCCACGATGATAATTTTCTTGTTGCTTAAATTTGTCGAAGCAAGAGTAGTTAAAATAAGAAGAATTGTCATGAGTAATGTCAGTGCAATTAAATCAAGACTACACAAATAAATGAGTTAAAACTATCAGCGCAAATATTGTAAAACTGTAATAAAGATTGTCAAAACAATTTAATAGAAGATGAAATGAATGTTGAACATGTTTTATGAATGTAAATTAAGAGAATTAAGGAAGTAAAACAATTATAAAGAAATGGGGGGATCCTTAATTTGGCAGGTTGGCGGACACTAAATGTGACTACAAGGTAACTGGTAGATAAATTGTCGTCGCAATAAGTTCTATAAGATCTCACTACTTTCGACTTTTTTGTTTAACAAAGACCCAAACACTCACATTAGCCACACCTTCCTGTGCTGGCAATGCTTTGCATTTGAGAACAAGTGGCAAGAATTCCTTTTTACCTCAAGCAACTTCTGTTGTCTTGCTTGTTGATTTAACTTTGTCACTGCACCTTCCAGTGACTATTACTGCACTCATACTTCCATGGTCAAAATAGTTAAATCCAAAGATAAACAAAGAAGAAAAATTTAGTAGAAATCAAAGTAGATATAACATTAATAGGTAATTCTATACACTATTAAAGTCAACAAAATTTATCAACATTCAAAAGGATTTAAAGACAAAATTGAAGCATTCTATTCCTAGCTTACTAGAATCCTTCCATAATTGCTCCTCTTGCGTCGCACTTAGACACTCGTTAGAAGTAGTTGCTTTCTCGTCGCATCGGATCACCCTATTGGAAAGTTAAGCTTCCATGACAGCTTACTTAAGAAAGAATTAGAAAAATATGGATTAATTTCTTCACGAGCTTCTTTCCTTTTCTTCTCTCTCTCCCCTCTATTTATTTCACTGGCAAGTACAGGTGTTCTCATTTTCTCAGATCTAACTTCCTTGTAGCTGTACAAGTTAGTTACTTTAGCTGTACACTCACGCAAATCTGGTTTATGCGTTAGAAAGTTGCAAGTTGTCGTGACATTAATGGACGCAAATTTATATTTTTATTCGTTACGACAACTTGAGATTTTCATACACTGGTGCTTCTGGATATGTTAGCAGCTTAAACTCCCTGTTGCAATCTGGAAGTGTTCATGTGATGACATATTTGGGCACAATTCTATATCAAACTTGTGGCTACAGCGTTGAATGTTTTTCTGCTTCAATCTTTTACGATGGATTCTTGCGCTGACTTCTTTAGAAGCAAAAACTGATACTAAATGCAGCGGCATTAGTAGCACAAATGGGATAAAATGAAAGAAAATAAGATCATACAACACTACTTAGAAAATGTAATTACTAAGTATAAAATGCTGAAAATGTATGCCAAATATGATACAAAGGGAACAAATTATACTCTAATTAGGGAGAATTTAATGGTCTTTTCTAATGCCATCAGGAGGCTAGTACTAAATTAACTCTAACTTATACGTCAATAAATCTAATTAGTACTTTAAATAAATAATATTACGAATAAACATAAATAAAGGGTTTTTGGGTTTTTATAATTAAAGAACTAGAAATAACATAAATAGATGAAATTTAAGAGATCAAAGAATAAGATAAGTCAAATCTGATATGGATGATTAGCTCGCTTCAGTAAACCCCATTAACTGTCAATTTGGGTTCTTCGTCAATCAACTACTCGCTACCTAGTAGGATCTTTTGATCTTCCACTAACATAACTAGACAATAAGGGATTAGGGTGAAGGTGTTCATGGATGGGCCATACTAATTTTAGGTTAATTCCCACCTTAATGACTTCTCGGGGTTGTTAGGCCTAGGTTTTGTTTCACGTTCTTACTTTCCCAAACAACTGATCTGTTAAGTAACTTTTCAAAACAGTTAACAGATCATACCTCCACTCACTAATCCCCCATAAAGGGATTAGTTTCTTATGGCTTCCATAGACAATATAAGATCAATATAAAGAGAAAACATGCGAAGTAAATTACCAGTATAGAATTTACGAAAGAGTCTGGTTGTATTAAAAATTGATTGCGAATCCATAAAGTTTGATGATCTCTACAAATCAGCTCTCTTGAAAACGAAGAACAACTGAAAATAAATTCTAAAACCTTAAGAAAGAAAGAAAATTAAACTAAATTTAAAAGACTAATTATAGGTTAAGTGAATGGTGTGTAAAATGAGTGTCAAAGGGATATATTTATAGCATTCTGATGGTCGTCGTTATTAACCTAGGTCAGTTGTCATTCCCGAGCTTAATGTTGCATTATGAAAACCAAAACATCTTTTGTTCGGTATGATCCCTGTTTAGAGGTCAATTTCGCGACACCTAAGTCTCGTGTCGCAACATAGCAGTCAGTATACTTCTCTATTGGACATCTTCAAGGGTATGTCGCGACACCCACATTCTATGTTGTGATATAGAAGACAACTTTAGGATTTCTTTATTCTAGCCCTTATGTTGCAACATCTATTATCTCGTGTCGTGACATAGTGATCATTCTTGATATGGTACACCTTCTAATGGTCTCTTGCACACTCATGAAATACATTAGCCAACCTTTAGACCTCATTCGACCTCAAGGTCAATAAAAGACTCGATTTTGCATTTTTTACACATTTTATTTACTTTAATGAAAATTACTAAATCCTAAGTAAAATCTACCAATAATGTTTAGTTTCAAGCTCCTTAAGTGAGAAAACTTGTTTAATATGCTAGGTCAAATTACGACAAATCAAAAGACTCTCATATAATAGAATCAACCACAAAGGCTCATTTTCGGTAAATAATGTTTTCGATGATAGGGATTTGCCTAAACTCACCATTGAGGTTTGCCTCTCAATGCCTGATACACACTCAAATTTCATTTTCATCTTCATTTTCCCATAAGATGCCATAGCCATCTGCACTAGGTCTTACACTATATGATCTTCAACTGCCATGACCATCGACTTTCCATAGTAGAGATTCGTGTTTATTATCTTGAGAACCCTTTAGACAAACACAAACTCGTCATGCAGACTCATCACACAGATGCATTCACACTTCCAAACATGTGACACACTTTCCTTCATCATTACACGCAGACTCTTTTCATGAAGAGACTTACTCATGACAAACACAACATACTTTCGCACATATTCATCAAGCTCATGCTTTCTTCACACATTCATCATGCATACATTTCTTTTCATAATAGAGACATGTCATCAAGTAACACATGCAAGTTCATCAAATACAGAGTCAACATTTCACATTTGTATAACTTACTTTCTCGTTTCACAAATAGGATATATATTACATAAAAGATTAACATACAAACATACATGTAAGGATCAGTTCAAATAGTCATCCGAACTCACTTTGTAGCCTCTAACCTCGACTGGAATACAAATCCACGTATCTTTCCTCGAACTTTTAGAGATATCTGCTTAAAGAATAAAGATAACATTTAAACTTTCTCACACAACTTAACTAATGGTTCTAATCTTCATCAGAATCTTAAAGTTACTTTGCCTAGGGTGAAAGGAACTGTTACTTAGAGGCTCGAAACATCAAAACACCAAACTTTGCTTATACTTTCCAAATACCAGACATTAGTCACTTGAACAATAATTCCAAAAGGTTCATTTTTCTTTTAATTTTTTTGGAGGTTGGTTTTCATCTGCCTTTGCACCCTTTCTTTTGTGCTATTCTAAATGAATATTGTATCATATCTGGACAGCTATCGGTTACGTCTTGGTGGATTTTGGTTGCCTATTTCATCAACTCTTGCATACACCAAGGAACCACTAATGTTGGGGGTTTTTCAAAAGTTTTACCAATTAAAGGTAATGAAACAGGGTGTTTTCGCTGGTAATACCCACTTTAGTGTATGCTCGGGGCAAAAAGCTATCATTCAAAATCACATCTCGAATCTTTACTAACATAAAGGCAAATACATTCACGTCATCAGTAACTCTAGGTTTGAATTTGATTTTTACACTGAGTGGTCTCTCCCTAGGAGGAGTACTTATAAATAGTGTGAGCCATTTTATTCTAAACTCGTTGAAATTCAAACTAAACGATTGAAAAAGGGACGAGTGCTAAACTTAGTAGAACTAGTTTCAGTGAGGAACGTGTTTAAATACTACCTTTAAGAACTCCAAACGACTTCCAAATGAGTGAGCTCGACATAGAGTTAAATGGTTAGAAGGTGCTTTTAGCATATGAGGCTTGACTGTACTAATCAAATGATGAGTTGGCAAAAATACTACTAAGGCGTAAAAGATAACCACCTTTCTATTTATACCGCATTTGTGACTTCTTACCCCGAAACTAGAATATTATCACTAATGTTATTTTTTATTCTACCTCTTTTTCTTCTCATTGGGCTAACTCTCTCATTGATGATATAGGATTTTTCTCTTCTTCTAGTTCATATGGAATTAACATCTCTTCTTTACTTAAGGGAACTCATGATTTTGGAAAAGCCACTGTTGCTCCGTCCAAAAAGTCAGCAGCACAGAAATCAAGGAAAAAATTAAGGAATATAAGAGCACTCAAGAATCCGAAAGCAATGGTTGTCCCCCTCTTATAACGCATAATTTTGATAGGGTGACTTCGACTTTAGCTATCCCTACTCCATCGATTCTTATTCTTCTTGATGTCCCATCAACTCTAGGGGAGTCTACTTAATGCCTCATTTCTCCTTTGCCTTCAAACCCCTTCTAGTCTCAAGATATTGTGGAGGCGACTCCTTTGTTTCAACTAGTAGTACTCTCCCATCATTCTCCTATTACTGCTCTAGCTAACTCAGGTAGCACTTTCCCTTGGAGCCCTTTCTAGAGTCCGTGCGACTCTCACTCCACTTAACATTTTTTTAACAACAGTTGGGCCCGTTGCCTCCACAACTAAGGGAAGCCTTCTCTTTGTATCTCGCTTCGATCTTCGATAAAAACCTTTTCACCATGGTGGCTCAAGCCTCAAAGATTGCTTCCATCGAGCAAAGTAAGCTGTCTGACTTAGAAAAGGCAGTGAAGGTTGGCGAGGATTCCTTAATTGAACTACGTCAAAGGCATCAAGAAGCTAATGCCAAAGTTAGCAGTATGATTGCACAGCTCCCCGTTATGACGGGAAAACATAAGGAGGATCAACTTGAAATTGTGTGAATAAGGGAGGAGGTTTCTTCCTTAACGAATGAGAAGCTTGCTATCGAGGTTAAGTTCAGGGCTTTGGAAGAGAGCCATCAAGCATCTTTAGAATGCCACCGTCGATATCATGATGAGGTCTTCAAGAAATACTAGGAGGATACTCAGAAGAATCTCGTTGAAGCCTTACCCAAATGGATATCAAACATGATTCTACAAGCCCAAGTGGCGATAGGTTCGCTATATCTCTGTAAGGTAAACTTTGACAGGCTTAAAAGTATTTCTATGGATTCACTTAATTTCGACGTCTATCACTCAAAGGTTGAAGGTTGGGAAACCTTTCAGAGAGAATGGAAGTAGATAGTGGAACACACCAATGAGGACTCTTCATCAGATGACTAGATTTCAAAAAGCACCCTCCCGTGGGTGAAGCCTCTGCTGTACTCAACTATAAGCTTTTCGAGGAGCAAAATTAAAAATGTACTTGTTTTCATGCAATTTGTTTTTCTTTGTCTTTTATTGTAAACTCCTTTCTTTCCTTTATTAATACAATTGTTTCTCTTTTTCCTAGTTTATTATCTATTTATTCCATGCTATCATTACATCAAGGAAAAACTTTAAAGTAGGGGTGAGCAAAATCCGATTCAATTAAAAAGAGTCGAAAAATAATTCAAATTTTGAATTAAATAGTTCAAGTTATTTGAGTTAATCAAGTTATTCGGATCAACTCGAATAAATAATTAAGTTTTTTATTTAACTCGAATATGAATTACACAATTTGAGTTATCCGAAAATTCGAATAAAAAAAAGGCAAAACTATGTCGTTTTGATAAATGTTTACCTTTCCTAAAGTTAAAAGTCAAAATCATTACATTAAAAGGTAAAATTATATCGTTTTAATAAATGTTTACACATTAAGTTAAAAGGCAAAACCATTATATTGTTTATGTAGTTAAATAATATTGTACTTTGTCTATTAGATAAACAATCGGTCCATGTAAACGCAAAATTTGATATAAATAATAGGATTTGTTAACTCGAGTCAATTTAACTCGATTCGAAAAAATTCAAATTGAATTCGGTTGCTAAAATAAGATTTGTCAACTCAACTAACTCAAATTTTGTTTACTTGACTCGATCGAATACTCACCCATACTTTAAAGTACTTGAGGAATTAAGCCTTATTTAATAATTTATTTAACAATATATTAATTATGGTTATAATTATAATCATGGTTGGTGTTGCAATCATTTTTCATGAATTATTATAATTATGATTTATAAATTTATTTTAACATCATATATTTACTTATTAATAAATAAATTGAAATAAAAAGTAAGGATAATAATAATAATAATAATAATAATAATAATAATTTGTCCTTATTTATTTTTATTTTAATCAATTTACATTTTTTAAATAAAGTTTAAACTAATTAAAAGCAAAAAAAATTTTCTTAATAGTGAACTAGCAAAAGTCATCATACAATAGAATAATAATAAATTTTTTATTTAATAATTTATTAATTATGGTTATAATTATAATCATGGTTAGTGTTATAATTACTTTTCATGAATTATTGTAATTATGATTTATAAATTTATTTCAACATCATAATATTTACTTATTAATATATAAATTGTAATAAAAAGTAAGGATTGTAATAATTTATCATAATTTTATGAAAATTGAATCTAAAAATATTAAAGGAATTAAATTTGTTAAAAAATAATTTTGATAATAAGGAAGATTGAATAAATTGTTCTTTTAGGTAATTTTATATTTTGTTAACTAAACACTTAATGTTATATTTCAACAATCAAATGAATTAAATAAAATAATCGTATATTCCAATAATTTAAGATTTGACGAACCAAAAATACTCTTAAAAATTATTGTTGAATAGTGGCCTTGAAAATTATTAGTTCAACAATTTTATAAAAAAAGCAAACATCATCGAGTTCTTTACTACAATTGGATTAACTCCTCAATTTTTCGTAAGGTATAAGAATTAAATTCTCATAAATTAAGGTAGAGGGACTCACTTGTGACCTTTATAAAAATAGATGATAAATACATAATTACACCATAACTAAAAAGAAACAAAAGAGAGGAAATCTCTCTGATTCACGCGCTAACTTCAAAAAGCTTTCAAAGAGACTCCCATCTCTTAGCGTTTTCCTATATCTTCGCACTCATCACTCCACTTTCCAAAAATGGCTTCTATCTCACGCTCCGCTTTACGCGCCTCTAGTCCTTTGCCTTCCGGCCACCGTAATCGGCCGCGCATTTCGACGTCCAAAACAATTGATCAAAGAAGAAGTAGAACACGTCTGACGGTTGTTAGAGTTGTTAATGGCGACGATTCCTACCTCAGTATGTGGAGGAAAGCGGTGGACATGGAAAAGAAGGAAACCGAGTTTCAAACACTTACCCAGAATTTGGCTAAGGTCGACAGTGATAGCAGCAGCGGCGGTAATGGTGATGAGAATAAAGAGGTTATCGAGAAGAAGAGCTAGGAGTTCCAGAAGATTCTGGAAACTTCCAAGGAGGAAAGGGATTGGATTCAAAGAATGAAAGTTATTGATCGTGCCGCGGCGGCCCGCTCCATTCTTACGAAGAAAGATCCTTCTCCGGCAAAAAAAAGATTCCGATCAAACGAAAATTGGAAAACAAATAAAGCTCAAGAAGACGGTACGAACTAGAATATTTGTTTGGTCACTTTAAATGCTATTTATTTCTGTTCATTTTGCTCATTAAGGAGCATTTCTTGGAAGCAAATAACAAGAACCTGAGAAGGTTTGGTATCTTTTTTGAGCAGTAAAATTGGAGGAATTACTTTTATATATGAACCAAGATTTACATTTAATAGCCAGCAATCTCAAGTAAAAGCAAGTTTCCCTGCTAGCACTTGAGATAAGATCTTTGCTTATTTTTTCTTTGGCACTTAACTAGTGATAATTTCCCGATAACCCAAAAAGGAGGAATGATCATCAGAGTTCAATTTTAGTCAAATTATAATATGATATTATGTTAAATATTAGTAGGCAATTTTGTTGTTGTAGGAAATTGAATCCGAATTTAACAGGAAACCCGAATGGGAGCATTTTATTATTGGGTCAAAAAATTCTGGAAATGTAACACCTG
Source organism: Kokia cookei (assembly GCA_039519145.1). NCBI lineage: Eukaryota > Viridiplantae > Streptophyta > Magnoliopsida > Malvales > Malvaceae > Kokia > Kokia cookei. The sequence goes on from CM076907.1 coordinate 22,935,353, forward strand.
GTCCACATTTTTAGTCCTGGATACCTCCTCAAAGTACTGATCAGATTTCAGATGACATGGATGGGTTGCAGACTGCTAGACAAACTTCGGAGTATCCAATTTTGAGCAATCCGGTTTTAGAGAAAGATCTGCCCGTTGGTTTCCTTTCTATTCCTTTTCAGACCACTCAAAGTCTTCCGCCCTTTCAGTCACTGGTAGAGGCTGATAAAGCAGAAGTATCTGAGCTTGCTGTGGAAAAGAAATCTTTGAAAGAGGAACATCCCTGCACATGCTGCAGAAGCCGCTGATGCCCTTCAAAGGGCCGAAGAATTATCATCCCAAGGAGTTAAACCAGATGGAACGATGTGGTGGAGGGAAACAGGAATTGAGCAAAGACCTGATGGTGTGATTTGCAGGTGGACGATGATCAGGGGTGTTAGTACTGTTGAGTGGCAAGAGAAGTACTGGGAGGCTGCTGATGAGTTTGATTACAAGGAACTAGGTTCAGAGAAATCAGGGCGTGATGCTTCTGGGAATGTTTGGAGTGAGAACTGGAGAGAATCAATGTTTCAGGTCAGTTAAAACTGCATTAAGTGAAGAATAACAATGGCATTCCTCAAGTCACTTTCATATTTTTGCATTTTACTTTCAAGGGTTCATATCGTCTATGATGAATTATGAAACTCAGTCATCCATAGCCATGAGTATGGGTTCTGACTCAGCTCCATGGAAGTATATGTGGAACACTATTCAAGGAATAGCTGGGACCAGAGAGTTTTGGAACTGTAGTAAAACATCTGACTGTGATATGAATCCCTTGTAGAGTTAGCTCATCCTCAAATTCACAACTAGATAATTGTACTTGGATTTAACAATTTATGATGATTGGTGGTAGTGCATGATCCAAATGTGGATTTAGATACAGTTTAAAGGACAAAGTAACCAAAAATCCAAAAAGAACTCTTAATATAAGGATAAGAGAGTAAATTTTCTTTAAGTGAGTTATATAACTTATGTTTTCGATCTGCTTTTAATGTAATTTCAAGCAACATTCTCTTTTTGAGCGCGAAACTCTACTTTGCATTTCACACTTAAGCTTGTTCTTGAGAATCTCATATCTAGTTCACAAGCTATTTATGACTGTTTTGTGCCCTTGGTTGTTTTCTCTAAATTATTACAACATTAATAAGTTTCAAGTCTTGGTTTATTCATTTATTGTAAAGCTGGGCAAAATCTTGAACTGTGCTAAAAAACCTGAATGTGTTCTCTTCTCTGGTGCAGGATGGTGGGCTTGTACATCTAGAAAAAACTGCTAACAAATGGGGAAAGAATGCAAATGGTGAGGAGTGGCAAGAAAAATGGTGGGAACATTATGATGCATGTGGAAAATCTGAGAAATGGGCTGACAAGTGGTGCAGCATTGACCCAAACACACCCCTTGAGGCTGGCCATGCTCATCTTTGGCATGAAAGGTAGTAAACTTCATATCTGGTTTGCGTTTAACTTTGCACTATTTCTACTTATTGGTCCAAAATTTGTTTATGGTGGCAATTTTGAACAGGTCATAAATTTCTTAAAAGGAGCATTTCCTTGTTGATCCTCGTAGATATTTTACCCTGCCTAGCTCTATAAGTTCTTGAACTGTTTAAATCCGTCTCATGTTCATTCAATTTTTGTTTGGGATTTTCTCGAAGGGTTGGCAAGACGTCAATCTTTAAGTGTATTTTTTGGATACTCTTTGTCAGGTTGTATAACAATGTTTTTTTTTATTTATAATCAGTCAACAGAACTACTGAAAATTTGTGACTTAGTTTAAGATTTAATCTGAGGAGGATCGGAATGTTATTTTCTTACAGTATGATATTATAGGTTCGATCACATACTTTTGTGACTTTGACAGGTGGGGTGAACAATATGATGGCTATGGCGGTAGCCTGAAATACACTTACAAATGGGCAGAGCATTGCGAAGGTGAGTGGTGGTTGAAATGGGGTGACAAGTGGCACGAACATTTTGACCCCAAAGGCCATGTTGTAAAGCAGGGGGAAACATGGTGGGAAGGGAAACATGGAGAGCGATGGAGTCGGACTTGGGGTGAGCGCCACAATGACTCTGGATGGGTTCACAAGTATGGGAAGAGTAGCAGTGGAGAGCACTGGGACACACATGTGGAGCAAGAGACTTGGTATGAGAGATTCCCACACTTTGGTTTTTATCATTGCTTTGACAACTCAGTGCAGCTGCGGGAGGTTAAGAAGCCATCTGAGATATCTGAACAATAATCCTTTTTTGTTTGTTTGTTTTATTTTAGTAATAAGTAGTCATAGTTTCCGAGGGAGAGCCTAGTTAGTGCCTAGTGCTCAAAATAAAATGATAGAATCCAATCTCTCGGTCTTGTTGCTGAAGTTTTTGTATAGTTTTCACAGCAGCTTCCCACTGGCTTAGTTCTTAACGTGCTCGTTGATGAATGATATTTTGGACTTGTCAATTTCAGTTTTGATAATCTTTACTTGGAACAAGGATTCATTAAATTCTTGATGTAGTTGAATGTTAGTGATAGAAAGGAAATTTTGACTTCTTAAGCAGCAAATGGTTGAATTAGACTAGAATCTTATTTTGGTTCATACAATTGTCATGCATCATTACAAAACAAATTTTCCCTCTTGAACTTTAGTATTTTTAGTTGGATTTGAATTTTATTCAAGAAGAAAAAGCTGAAAATCAAGAGACAAAATCTGATTTGTCATTTTTCTATTGCAAAGGAATAGGAATGACATGAAACTACAATTTCATACAATCCTTTCTCTCTATATATTATAGGATTTAGAACTGGCAAAATCCCTAGAATCAATTAAGGGAATTTCATACCATATTCAGTGGCATGTTTTTCCTATTATGTTCAACTATTTTCATAAGAAAGTATTTTTTTTGTTCTGAACTCTCTTTATTCTTTTGTCCTAAAGTTTTTATTCTAAAACCTTATTTTTTGTCCTCAATTCTTTTCTTAAATCTACATATATCATCCTTCATCTATCCCCAATCCATGGTCATGTAGATCTAACCTTAGACGGGTCTTAAAATAATAAATTTAATGTTTATAGAAAAATGGACTAGAACTGAAATATTCTTTTTTAGAAAAGGAGCAAGATAATATTAAAAATTTATAATGATTTACATTTTTGGTTAATTCCAACATTATTCTTTTTTTAGTAAAATTTAACTTTCAATTTTTTAGAAGACTCAAAATTTACCATCAACCTTAAAAAAAAAATGAATTGTTTTCTTTAATGGTTTTGACATTTTTATAATACTTTTTTGAACTTTGAATTTTTTGTTTTTTTTTTTAATATTTTTATAAATTTTAAATTTTTTATTGATGTAGCATATAAGATAAATAGTATCATATCAACATGAAGTACATATAGATTGCTACATAAATTGCCACACCAACATATTAAAAAATTAATACTTTAGTCAATATTTTCATTAAAAATGATTTATCTTTTTTTGATAGATTAATGATCAAATTTAACTAAAAATAAAAAAAATCAATTGACAAAATATATAAATATATTTTTTTAATATAAACTGGTGTAATTACATGATAATATCTGTTTATATTTTATTAGCTCTTTAACAAGGCACACACAGGTGCTCGAACCCGAAACTTTTAAGATGAACATCATCTTCTTTTTCACTGGAACCACTCGTTAAATTCTTATCATTATACCTATTAAAAACTAACTAAAAGTATTTGCAAAATATGTCTATAAGCATCAACCATCAAAAGAGAGAAAAGGCTGGGGGACATTACAAATGTACAAAAGCACAAGTTGGGAATTAACATCCATAAAATTAAAACTACTTTCTAAACAGGCAATAACATCCGTACATATATTCTTTTTACCCAATAAGTGTTTTAAGTGTTTTTCCATTCAATTTTGGGCTAAATAAGTTCTATAGGCCGATTTTGAAATTTATTTAGATTTTTAGTAGGTCGTTTTTAAAATTATTTAGGGAAATAAGTTAATTTTGAAGAAATACTCGTTTAGTTGGACACATAAAAATATTAATATGAGTAGGAGATGAATCAAACTTAAGACTTAAAAATAAAACCACTATTGCAACTTAAAAAAAAAATGCATCCAACTAAATGAGTTTTCCTGACACGTGCAAATAAAGCTTGTCCAACTGGACGAGCTTTCCCTCAAAATTGACAAACATAGATGCTTGAACTCGAGTTTCCTAAAATGAATAATATTTTCTTTACCATTGGAGCCGTTTGTTAGGTTTTTGATAGGAGCATCTTGCAATAAAAGAGAAGAGAAGATAACATATTATGTGGTTAAACATCTTGACTAAGGCTAATGACAACACTAGCATCAACCTCGGTGGTTTTGTAAACGTATAATATCAAATTTAATTCTAAACGTTTATAATTTTTTGAGAGTTTGACTTTTATTTTTTTAGTTAAATTTGATTATTAATATTTTAAAAAAGAATTAAATTATTTTTTAATCGAAATATTGATTAAAATATTAATTTTTTTAGATCACATGTACTTTCATATTGACATAACATTATGTCTTATATGCCATGATAAATAATTTTAAAAAATATAAAAAGTAAATATATTTAAAATTCAAAAAAATTATAAAAATTAATAAAATTTTTAAAAAAATAAGCGTGAAATATATACAGATTATCATTCGAGCTATTATGTTTTAAAATTTAACATTTAAGTCAGTATTTTTGTTAAAAAATAATTTAACTCTTTTTGAAATATTAATGATAAAAAAGATTAAGATCAAATTTAATAAAAAAATTAAAAAAATATATATATTGAGGGGTAAATTTAGGATGATGCGTTTTGTAAATTGGAACTCATGGCAAGTTGAAGACCGTTTGTAGGTGAGGAATATGTAGGTAAAACCCCTAGTGATGAAGTAAACGCCCCTAATAGGTGGGAATAATGAGAAGAACCCGTGAATGTATTAACCCTTGAAACGAGGACCACATAAAGGCCAAGCAGGCTGTCTCTGGTCCATGTGTAATCAGCAACCAGTGTATCACACACCACCACAACGTGTGGTTCCAGTTCAATGCCGAAATAGAGAGCTTTTAGTCCTTCAATCTTTGTGGCATTTCATTTCTGCATTATGGGATTTTCTTTATTTGTTTGCAGTGCTTTTGTTTAGATGAAATTCTGTTTGAGTTTCCTTTGGTGAATGATCAGCATCACCTCTACTTTGAGAGAGAGAGAGAGAGAGAGCAGAGTAATTTGGGTCAAGTGTTTCTGGGTTTTCACAACCATGACTTCTTCAATGCTTAGTGGAGCAGCCCCAACAGGGGTAGGCTTTGCGAGGTCCAATTTTCATGTTAGGAGCTTGCCCCAGAAGAGTTTATTTTGTTATACAAAGAATCAGAAGACTAGAATGGTGGTAGCACCCAGATGCAGTACATCATCCTCAAGGCCGGCTTCTCAGCCTAGGTTCATACAACACAAGAAAGAAGCGTTTTGGTTTTACAGGTTTTTATCAATAGTGTATGATCATATCATAAACCCCGGCCATTGGACTGAGGATATGCGGGATGAGGCACTTGAGCCTGCTGATCTTTATTCTAGGAATATGGTTGTAGTCGATGTTGGCGGCGGAACTGGCTTCACTACACTTGGTATAGTGAAGCATGTGGCCGCTAAGAATGTCACAATTCTTGATCAGTCCCCTCACCAGCTTGCTAAGGCCAAGCAGAAGGAGCCTTTGAAAGAATGCAAGATTATTGAAGGTGATGCGGAGGACCTACCATTCCCTACTGATTATGCCGACCGATATGTGTCTGCAGGGAGGTAATGTCTCCATTTACCTTCCGAATGCATAATTTTGCCATAATCTTTTCTTTCAGTTATGCATAATCATTTTCACGAGTGTAAACAAATTTCTGGGAATTGCTAAATTTGGTGGTAAAAGCCATAGAGGTACTTCTAATAGGAGATCTCATTCTTTTTTTATTGTTAAAAATTAACATGACTGATAAAATAACCAAATAGTGACGTATAAGTACCAACTTTTAATAGTAGAAATGGATTAAATTTGTAACGGAATTTACATGGACTAATTTATCCATTTTCTAAGTAGATGGATAAAAATACAATCTGACTACTAATTCAGAGGTTTCCATGGTAGTTTCGCCTAAAATTGGTGCCATTCATAGCATTCCTTTTGGTATGCTTTGAATGGAAGATCAAGTAATTAGGCAATATGGATGTTGTATAAGATGTGTTATATTAAAGTATGCCATTCTATGCTGGTATTAAGCTTTCTATCCGGATAGTCTAAGTTGTTTGTAAAGCTTATCTGTGATATTATCATGTGTTACGTTTATGATGCTCAGTATAGAGTACTGGCCAGACCCACAGCGGGGGATTAAGGAAGCCTACAGGGTACTGAAAATAGGAGGGAAAGCCTGTATTATAGGTCCTGTACATCCAACATTCTGGTTATCACGGTTTTTCGCGGATGTATGGATGCTCTTTCCGAAAGAGGAAGAGTATATTGAATGGTTTAAAAAGGCTGGTTTCAAAGATGTAAAGCTGAAAAGGATTGGTCCAAAATGGTACCGTGGTGTCCGAAGACATGGCTTGATCATGGGTTGCTCTGTCACAGGAGTGAAGCCCTTCGGCGGAGACTCTCCATTGAAGGTAGCTTACTTTCATCTATAAGATCTTAAGGTTGGATGGGTTAGTACTAATGGCATATAAATGTTGTTGCAGATGGGTCCGAAGGCAGAAGATGTTGAGAAACCTGTTAACCCTTCGGTGTTCCTTTCACGATTTATTCTTGGGACATTAGCAGCAGCATACTTTGTACTAGTTCCAATTTACATGTGGCTCAAGGATCAAATTGTTCCCAAGGGCCAGCCTATTTGAAAATCAGAGAACTGTAAAATAATGATCAAATTCTTCTTCTTTACCTCTTTGGTGATTTGTTTTATTTGACTGCATATGTGTTTTTGCTTCTGTTTCCAAGATTTTTTAACTTAGCCTTGCTAAATGTCAAAGTGGTGAATAAGTTTATACCGTTTAGCTGCCTTTCGGCCCAATCATAACACAATGTTATTCTCCTTCTTTCTTTGGTTATGCATTTCTTACATTCTTAATTATATTATGCATGACACAATTGTAATTTAATTACCAAACTTGATTTTGTTCAAAGATTTTATACTCAACAATCATACTGTTTAAGTTTAAAAAAGTTGTTAATGATTGTAAACAAAGATAAGTGATTTAGATCACATTTCTTGTTTTTCTTTTTAACCTCAAAACTAATGGCAAATTCTTGGTTTTTAATATAAAAAATGTATATTTCATTTATAATTATATTAAATTATTTAAATATCATCTAATTTTTTTTTAAAATTTCAACATCATGTCTAAAATGTATATTTTAATATTCTACAGTAATTTTTGACAACAATACTAAACATTTGAAATTATAAACTATACTTTTTCACTGTCACTTTTTAAAATCAATTTTTTTTGAAAGTAGTTTCTAACCATAATAACAAAATCAACCTAACCCTTAATTATAGTTCCAAATGAAATTATTCACACCAATAGTAGGCCAAGCTTATTATTTTGTGATTTTAATTTCCGTTGTCACTGATATTTATACTCTTGATATTAATGTCATTGATATATGAGAGTAATTTATTAGTGGAGATCGACCCAATTAAGCAATGAATAAGTAAAAAATAGTAGAATAAATTGAGAAATTGAACACACAAATTTAACGTGAAAAACCCCTCCGAAGATGATAAAAAATCACGGGCAAAGATAATTTTACTATAATGACAAAAGAATGAAGAGTACAAAAGATGAAGATAAAAACTAAACCCCAAAAAACCCGAAAGTAAAGAACCCTCAAAACGTAAACACAAAATTCTCCAAAAGTGTTAGGAGTTCTAATCTCTAATGAGTGTTTTTTCTAAGGTTGTAAAAAAGCCTATTTATAGACTAAATTTATAGGTCAAATAATAATAAAATAGTTTAGACTAATAAGAGTTTGATTAAAACAAATAAACATAGTTTAAATAAAAGATTATTTCTCAAATTTGACTAAAATAGGAGCCATAATTCAACAAATCTCCACCTTGACTCGTATTTCCACAATGTCATCTTTGCCAAAACCCGCCACGGGCCTATCTTGAACTATGCAGGAAATTAACTGATTCGAATCTGTGCTTAGAACCTGGAAGACTTCTAGTCTTCGATTTGTGCACTATCAAATCAAAACTAACCCGGGTCTGATTTTCACGAATACAGTGCCCTAACTTTTCAAAACTTGCATCCAAAAGAGAACCTCTCTTCAACGAAACAATCATACCTTTTTCCCTCCTATAATCAAGTTGCCTCCGCTCCAAACAACTTGACTTCAACTCCGTAATGGACGAGGGACATGGAATTTCACCGGTCACTGTTGAACCTTCCAGAATATAAAGAATGTTGGTCATTTTACCTTTTAACAAAACGATAGCCCCACGAGACACCTTAATGCCGCTAGACTTGAAGTTGATACTGCAACCTTTCGAGTCTAAAATACTCAATGAGATGAGATTCTTTTATAAGTTGGGTACATACTTGACATCTGATAGTGTCCTAATCATTCCATCGTGCATCCTAATTGTTAAGTATGACTCATATTTCAAGTCAAATTTGAGAAATAATCTTCTAATTAAAATTTGTTTATATCTTTCAATTAAACTTTGTTTATTTGTTTTAGTCAAACTCTTATTAGTCTAGATTATTTTATTATTATTTGACCTAGAAATTTAGTTTATAAATAAGGTCTTTTACAACCTTAGAAAAAATACACCCATTAGAGATTAGAACTCCTAACACTTTTGGAGAATTTTGTGTTTACGTTTTGTGGGTTCTTTATTTTTGGATTTTCGGGGTTTATTATTTATCTCCATCTTTTATACTCTTCGTTCTTTTGCAATTATAGTAAAATTTATCTTTGCCCCTAGTTTTTTATCCTCTTTGGAGGATTTTTCCACATTAAATTTGTGTGTTCAATTTCTCAATTTCTTTTGCTATTTTTACTTATTTGTTGCTTATCGGGTTAATCCCCAAAAAGTGGTATCAGAGTCAGTTTAATTCCTACAGATCAGCCCGTTTAGAGATGACAACAACAAGGTTCGACATTGAGAAGTTTGATGGTGTCACAAATTTCAATTTGTGGCAAGTTCGGATGATGACAATTTTAGTTTAAACCGGCTTGAAAAAGGTCATTACCGAGAAAAAGCCCGAGAATCTAGATCAGTCAGAATGGGAAGAGCTTGATGAAAAGACCCTGTCTGCAATCCAGTTGTGGCTCACAAATAGGGTATTGAAGGAGTTATTGATGGAAAAGACCTTATCTGCCTTGTGGAAAAGGAAAGAAACACTTTATGCGACTAAGTCTCTAGCTAACTGATCGCCTCCGAACATACTCTTGTTCGGTGTAGATTTCGGCTTTCAGCAAGTATACGGACCAGGTTGTAAATATAGTGTGTTACAACGGAACACTTGGTAGTATTCCGAGGATCATACCCAATGGAATAAAATTAATTAGTACTAATTCTAGGGTTTATAGTATGAGAGAAAATGAAAGAGTGGTTTGAAAACATAAAATAATAAGATAGAAATAAAATAAAGTAAATTTGAGTTGTAGAAATCCTTATGATTTCTTTAATTATTGGGTTTTGGGGATTTTCCTCCAATCAACTAGTCATTACCACAATTGAATATCTCGATCTTCCGCTAGCATAGCAAGTCGATAGAGATTACTTATCGCTAGATGTCGCAATCTAAACTGGTTTAGGGAAAATGTGTTCACGGATGGACAATACCAATTTTGGGTACATTCTCACCTAGGTGACTTTCTAGGGTTGTCAGGCCTAGTATTTGTTTGATGTTTTTCCTTTCGCAAATAGCTGATCCAAAAGGTAAAATCCCTGTAAAACAACAATTAATTATTCATACTTCCACTCCCTAATTCCTTAAAATGGAATTAGTTCCTCATGGTTTCTTTATTCATCAATGAAACAATATATAAAAACAAAAAAAATGCAAAAGAGAATGAAAAAGAAACTAAATTGTATTAAGTGATCTTTCGGGAAAAACTCCTCCATCATTTATGCGAGTTTCTACAATCTCGTTTCAAAAGCAAAAAATAAATACAACTAAAACTGAAAATTAAAGTCTAAGTAATGGTATGTAACCTTAGTGCTAAAGGTCATAGTTATAGCTTTAGATGGTCATTATCTCATCAACCCTAGGTTAACTACTGTTCTTCGTGTCTAAGTTGCATTGTGAAGACGAGAACGCCCCTCGCTTAATGTAGATCTAGAGTTTGGGGTCGATGTCGCAACAAACCAGGACCTGTGTCGCGACATAGCAGACAGTCCTTGTATTCCTTGCTGCTGGCCCTTTTGTTGTGACATAGTGCTGTCTATGTCGTGATTAAGCAGTTAGTATTGTTATGGCTCAACTGCTACTAGTCTCCTATGCACTCACGAAGTAGGTAGCTAATCTTTAGGCCTCATTTGGCCTTAAAAGCAATAATACAACCTTTTTAGCACAATTTATTGGAAACTGAAACTAGACTAAAAATTAATAAAACATAAGGGAAATTACTTGATTTCAAATGCATCAAAATGTGAAAATAAGTTCAATCTGCTAATTACGAAATCGACAGATCACTAACTGTTTAGTGTTGAAACAACATTTATTTACGTTTAGCATGAACGAAGGTGAGCTTCTTAGAGATCACACCAGTAAATTCATTACTCTCTTAAATGATTTGAATAACATTGAGGTTTAGATTGATGATAAAGATCAGACTATGCTATTATTGTGTTCTTTACCCCTTTCATACAAGTATTTCAAGGAGACCTTGATTTATGGCAGAGACAAGCTCTCATTCGAGGATGTGAAGGGTCATTTGTTGAGTAAAGACAAATTCGACAATGAGTTTGATTTGGATAGCAAGGTAGATAAGCAAGCTTCCATTTTGGTAGCATCAAAGAAGCGAGATAAAAGATATTGCTATTGTAAGATGTTAGGTCACGCTAAAGCAGATTGTTATAAATTACGAAATAAAAAGGCTGTTGAGAGTAACGAGGAAGATTTAGCTGGTGCTAATTTGGCCAATAAAAGTGGTGATGATTTCTTGTTAGTGTCAATGAGCGAAAGCTTCGAGCTTATGTCTGAGTGAATCTTTGATTCGGGATGTTCTTTCCACATGTGTCCCGATAGAGAATGGTTCTTCACATATAGTTTAATTGAAGATAGAGTTATGCACATGGGAAACGATTTATCTTGTAAGGTAATCGGTATTGGTATTGTTAAAATTAGAATGCACGATGGGACGATTAGGACACTCTTAGATGTCAGGTGTGTACCTGATTTACGAGAGAATCTCATCTCCTTGAGTATTTTAGACTTAAAAGGTTGTAATATCAACATCGAGTCTAGCAACATTAAGGTGTCTTGTGGGACTTTCGTTTTGTTAAAAGGTAAAATGACCAACAATCTTTATATTCTGGAAGGTTCTACAGTGATCGGTGAAATCGGACGTCCCTCGTCCGTTACGGAGTTGAATTCAATTCGTTTGGAGCGAAAGCAACTTAGTCATAGGAGGGAAAAAGGTATGATCATTTCATTGAATAGAGATTCTCTTTTAGATGCAGGTTTTGAAAAGTTAGGGCATTGTGTTTGTGAAAATTAGACCCAAGTTAGTTTTGATTTGGTTGTACATAAATCGAAGGCTAGAAGTCTTCCAGCTTCTAAGCATAGATTCGACTCAGTTAATTCCCTGCATAGTTTAAGATAACTTGTGGCGGGCTTTGGCAAAGATGATATTGTAGAAATACAAGTCAAGGTGGAGGTTTGTTAAGTATGACTCATATTTCAAGTTAAATTTGAGAAATAATTTTCCAATTAAACTCTGCTTATTTGTTTCAATTAAACTCTGTTTATTTGTTTTGGTTAAACTCTTATTAGTCTAGATTATTTTATTATTATTTGATTTAGAAATTTAGCCTATAAATAAGCTCTTTAAAAACCTTAGAAAAAAAATACACCCATTAGATATTAGAACTCCTAACACTTTTGGAGAATTTTGTGTTTGAGAGTTCATTGTTTTCGGATTTTCGGGGTTTAATATTTATCTCCATCTTTTGTACTCTTTGTTCTTTTGCCATTATATTAAAATTTATCTTTGCCCGTGATTTTTTATCCTCTTCGGAGGATTTTTTCACGTTAAATTTGTGTGTTCAATTTCTCAAATTCTTTCGTTCTTTTTACTTGTTCGTTGCTTAATCGGGTCGATCCCCAACACTAATTTTAATGGTACCAATATTGATTACCTTACTGGATGAATCGTTTCCCATGCACACAATTCCACCTTCAACCGAACTATATGTGGAGAACCATTCTCTATTGGGACAAATGTGGAAAGAACATCTTGAATCTAAGATCTACTCGGACATAAGTTCGGATCTTTCGCTCGTTAACATTAAGAAGAAATTATCACCCCTTTCGTTTACCAAATTAACACCAGCTACATCTATCTCGTTGCTCTTAACAACCCTTTTATTTCACAGTTTGTAACAATCTGCTTTAATGTAACCTAACTTCTTACAATAGCAACACGTTTGTCGCGCTTCCTTGATGCTACCAAATCGGAAGCTTGCCTATCTGCCTTGCTATCTGAATCAAACTTATTTTTGAGATTGTCTTTACTCAACAAATGACCCTTCACATCCTCAAACGAAAGTTTGTCTCTTCTATAAATTAGGGTATCCTTGAAAGACTTGTATGAAAGGGATAAAGAACACAATAATAGCATAGCCTAATCTTAATCATCAATTTAAACCTCAACGTTACTTAAATCATTTAAAAGGGTAATAAATTGACTAAGGTGATCTCTAAGAAGCTCACATTCGTTCATGCGAAACGTAAATAGACGTTGTTTCAACACTAAATGATTAGCCAGAGACTTAGTTACATAAAGAGTTTCTAGCATTTTTCACAAGGTGGATGAGGTTTTCTCCATCAATACCTCCTGCAATACCCTATTTGCGAGGCACAATTGGATTGTAGACAAGGTTTTTTCATCAAGCTCTTCCAATTTTAACTGATCTAGATTTTCGGGTTTTTTCCTGGTAACGACCTTTTTCAAGTCGGTCTGAACTAGAATTGCCATCATTCGAACTTACCACAAATTGAAATTTGTGACACCATCGAACTTCTCAATGTCGAACCTTGTTGTTGCCATCTTTGAACGGACAAATCTACTAAAATTGAACTAGCTTTGATACCACTTGTTAGGGATCGACTCGATTAAGCAACGAACAAGAAATAAATTGTGAAATTGAACGCACAAATTTAACATGAAAAAACCTCTCCAAAGATGATAAAAAACTATGAGCAAAGATAATTTTACTATAATTACAAATGAATGAAAAGTATAAAAGATGGAGATAAAAACTAAACCCCGAAAAGCCCGAAAGCAAAGAACCCTCAAAACGTAAACACAAAATTCTCCAAAAGTGTTAGGAGTTCTAATCTCTAATGGGTGAGTTTTTAAGGTTGCAAAAGAGTCTATTTATATGTTAAATTTCTAGGTCAAATAATAGTAAAATAATCTAGACTAATAAGAGTTTAATTGAAACAAATAAATAGAGTTTAACTAAAAGATTATTTCTCAAATTTGATTGAAATAGGAGTTATAAAACAATTACAATTTCAAATTTGTGTTACAAAGAAAGAGAGAGAGAAAGAGTATGGATGGCATAAGAATTGGTGCTTGGAATTTTCTTATTCAATAATTTGAAAGGTGGTTGCGAAATTTAAACCAACTCATGACATTCTCTTTTTACAAACCTTTCAATCTTAGATTAAAAATCTCTCTTTTACATTATTAATCAATTTTTTATGGCTATGACTAAGGAAGAAGCTATTTGATGAGGAACTAATGGAAACTAAATTATTTTGGGCCATTAATTAAAGGCAAAAACAAATAATCATTAGATCAAGCCATGTTGGATAACTTTGAGAAAGTGCGGTAATTGTCAACTCTAAAAAATTAGTTATGAAAAGAGGAGTTGATCAATCTCATTTGCAATAACCTTTTCATTTGGCTTAAAATATCATAAGGGTGAATTAATATTTTTAAATTCTTTCACAAACTATTCTAAATTATAATTTTAATGAAAAATAAACTTTGATAAGGGCAATGGACTAAAATCGAATTCAAATGGTTTAACTCGAAAAAATATTCAGATCTGACTTGAAAGAAGAAACAAAGAAAAAAAACAACTAAAAGAAGAAATTCAAGAATAAAAAGTAAAGTTTCAAAACATAGATAAATAAAGAAAACAAAAATTAGAAGATGGATGATGGATCCAATAATTCGATGGATATAGAGAGAAGATAGTTGACCAACTAAACCCCATAGCAAATTCAATTAATAGCTTTAATCAACCCTGCAAGAAATAATCCTTGGAAAATTGAAGGATGAAAAATGAAATCTCACAATTCCTAAAAGAAAATCGAGAAGAAAACCGGTTTTAAAAATTACAAAAAAGTTATCTTGCACGAAAGAAATTAACTCCAAGAGTTGAAATTTTTATTGATGAATGAATCAATTGTTGGAGAAAATAGATTTTTGGAAACTTTGAGGCATATTCTCGATTAGTAAAGGTGGAGATTTTAATAATAAAATTATGGTTTTATATTCTACTCCATAAGACCTTTACACTGGTATATCATATGCTAAAAAATAGTTGAGTGATGAATGAGAAATTGATGCTCAAAGTAAGTCACTTGTGAATTATGTTGAGGAAATGGAAAACTTAGATCCCACATTGGTTAGATATCAAGTGAGGAATATGTTTATATATATGAACCAGGGTGGTAGTTATTGAATGACTAAGCTAAAGCTTTCCCTTGGACGTAAGGGGTGTAAATCCAAACCCACTGGGGTTGGGGGTACACTTGCACGTCGTGGGTGACATGCAATATTCGAATTGATCGGACCTTTCTAGGCCTGCTGATATTTTAATCGAAATAATCTACAGAAAATAAATATAGAGTGAATATTTTTTTTATTTTTTCTGCAAAAATTTCAGAGTCTTTTTCTTGCATAATTTCGAACCTGTTTTCAGTGTAAAAGAAGGCTAGGCTAAAGTTCATTGATCACTACAACCGTGCTACTGTCGTGCTCATCCTGTTGGTGTATGCTGGGAGACAGTTGAGCAATGTTTCTCCAGCACCAAAGGAGCGATCAAATCTATCTTAAGGAAGCAATGAAAATAGGCCTCAACTACTAGTAAGATTTTTTCCTATATACGAGTATACAATCTTAATTTTGTTTTATTTGATTTTCTATTTTTCAGATTTATATATATATCTATTCGATCTTGTGATTAAATCAATTTACATTACTATTTATTTAGCTAACGTGTTTTGCAACAATCTTATGACAAAATCTATTTTACCATTGTCCAATTTGAGACGTACGATACACCGAGGCGAAATTGTATTCTGTTTGTAAATAGAAATTAATTGAATAATTCTGTTCCGAGATTTATTCTCGTCATTCAATAGAATTTATTTAATTTTTTGTTTCCAAGCAGAATTTAATTAAACAATTCTGTTTTAGGATTTATTCTTATCATTCAATAGAATTTAATCAAGTTTCTGCCGTTTAATAGAATCGAAGGGTAGTATAAACTAGAAATTAAATTTATTTTTATTATTGGAATTATTACTAATTTTGGTTCCGTTTATGAAATCTTAACAGGAAATGGAAACTCTCTCCGATTCATTCGATTCGCGATTTGGAGCGCTGGTTCTAACTTAGGCAAAAATCAAAATTCAACGTTGTCGGTGGCTGTAAGCCAGAACGAGATGCCTGCAAAATTCTTTGGACAAAATTTCAAGACATGACAACAGAAGATGTTGTTCTATTTTAGCATGTTGAACTTGGCTAAATTTTTGAAGGATGATCCTCCTACTGTTAAAGAATGTGACGTAGATGATGTTATCGCGTTCACTACTGTTGAAGCTTAGGAGCATTCTGATTTTCTATGCTGAAGTTACATCCTGAATGGGTTTTTGGATGCACTGTACGAAGTATACAGCATCAAGAAGACGACTAAGGAATTGTGGACGTCATTGGACCATAACACAAAATCGAAGATGATGGAGCTAAAAATTTTTAGTTGCTAAATTCTTGAATTTTGTAATGGTTAATTCTAAACTAGTTGTGAATCAATTGCAGAAACTTCAATTGGTCATTCACAAAATTCTTGCTGAAGGGATGGTCATAAGTGAATCCTTCCAAGTGATAGCCATTATTAAGAAGCTACCCCCTGCTTGGAATGACTTTAAGAACTACCTAACGCACAAAAGAAAGGAAATGTCAGTGGAAGACCTAATTGTTGAACTTCAGATTAAAGAAGACAATAGAGGTACTGACAAAAGCTCAACAAAGCAGCAAACGTCAATGGTGCTAAGACAAACGTGGTAGAAGTCAAGAAGGACTTCAAGAAGGGAAAACAATATCAGAATATGTCTAAATTTGGACCAAAAGGTGGTGTTTCCTAGAAGCAAATATTTCAAGGGAAATGCTTCAATTTCAACAAGATGGGGCACAAGTCATCTGACTGTAGGCTTCCAAAGAAAGTTAAAGCTAACAAGGCCAATGCCGAGGAAGAAATTTCCAAGGAAGTGTCTGATATGGACTTATGTGTTGTGATTTATGAAGTTAACATGGTTGACTTAAATCCAAGAGAATGGTGACTTGATATTGGTGCCACATGTCATATCTGTTGCGACAAAGACTCTTTTTCTAAGTTGGTGCCTTATGACAAAGGGGAGAAGCTTTATATGGGGAATGCTGCGACTTCCAAGATCAAGGGGAAGTGTATTGTGGTCTTGAAGATGACTTCTGGAAAAGAACTCAAGCTTCAAAATGTGTTGTATGTGCCTGACATACGCAAGAACCTTGTTTCTAGGACACTCCTAAGTGTACATGGTTTTAGGATGGTGTTTGAATCCCAGAAGTTAGTTTTTTCTAAAGGGGGAATGTTTGTGGGAAGGAGATATGTATTAAATGACATGTGAAAACTTAATGCAATCTTTGTAAAAGCAAAGACAATGAATAAAAATGTCATTTCTTCTTCCATTTATATGCTTGAGTCATTTATTTTATGACATGGTAGGCTCAGATATATTAATTATGATACTTTATGAAGATTAATTAACTTAGAGCACATTCCTTCATTTCACATTAATTATAATGACAAATGTGAAACTTGTTTTGAGGTAAAATTAACAAAGTCTTCATTTCAAATTGTTGAAAAAAGTACAGAAACACTAAATCTAATACATAGCAATTTTTGTGACTTAAAGTTTGTTCAAATGAGAGGAGAGAATAAATACTTTATTGCCTTCATTGATGATAGCACAAAATATTGCTGTATATTTGCTTAAGAGCAAAGATAAAGCCATAGAGAAATTTATTCTCTATAAATAGGAAGTTGAAACCCAACTTAATAAAAAGATTAAGATGATGAGAAGTGATCGTGAAGGTGAATATGTTGAACTATTTGGTGAATACTGTGCACAACACAGCATTATTCATGAAGTGACACGACCATACTCTCCTTAATCAAATGAAGTAGCCGAAAGAAAAAATTAGACTCTAAAGGAAATGATGAACGCATTGCTAGGAAGCTCTGGGTTATCATAAAACATGTGAGGATAAGCTATTCTATCAGCTAATTACCATTTAAACAAGGTTCCCCGCAAGAAAAAGGACAAGACACCATATGAGTTATGGAAAGGTAAAAAACCTTCCTACAACTACTTGAAAGTGTGGGGGTGTCTTGCGAAGGTAACAACTCCGTTACCAAAGCAAATGAAAATAGGTCCTAAAACAGTGAATTTTATTTTCATTGGCTATGCAGATTATAACAATGCATATTGGTTTTTTGTGTATGAATCAAAGAATCCTAAAATTCATAAGAATACTATATTGGAATCAAAGAATGCCTCATTCTTGGAAAATATCTTCCCTTGTAAAACTAGGGAAGTTTATTCAAGTTCAATGAAACGAACTTCAGAGACTATAGATGAAAATAGTCAAGGCATTCAACAAGAGATTGAAACTAAGATAAAGTCATAAAGGAGTAAACGAACAAGGGTGGAAAAATATTTTGGATCGGATTATCTAACCTTTATGCTAGAGGTCAAACCTCAAACGTATAATGATGCTATAGGATCATCCAAAAGCACCTTATGAAAATATGCTATTAAAAGTGAAATTGACTCCATCATGTAAAATCATACGTGGGAATTAGTGGATCTTCCTCTGGGAATTAAACCATTAAATTCTAAGTGTATTTTCAAACAAAAAATGAAAGAAGATGGAACAATTGATAAGTACAAGGCCAGATTGGTTATAAAAGGTTATAGACAAAAGGAAGGCATTGACTACTTTGATACATTTCTCTAGTATCCAGGATAACTTCTATAAGGATTATACTTGCAATTGTCGCCTTGCAGAATCTAGAAGTACATCAAATGGATGTTAAAACAACTTTCCTAAATAAAGATCTTGATAAAGAGATTTACATGGAACAACTTGAGGGTCATGTAGTTACAGGACGAGAAAGGAAAGTTTGTAAATTGGTGAAGTCTTTGTATGGAATTAAGCAAGCACCAAAGAAATGGCATGAAAATTTCGATAATGTCATGATGACAAATGACTTTAAGATTACTGAGTGTGAAAACTGTCAAAAGTATCGACATTGGGTATATAATCCTATTCTTATATGCTGATGACATACTCATTGTTGGAAGTAATAATGAAATGGTAAAACATACCAAAGACATGTTAAATTCAAGATTTGACATGAAATATATGAGACTAGTTGATGTGATTTTGGGCATCCAAATCAAGAGATCATTTGAAGGTCTCATGTTGACTCAGTCATACTATGTGTACAAGATTCTTGGGAAATTCAACAAGGATGAATCTGGTGTAACCAAAACTCCAATAGACACGAGCCAACACCTATCCAAAAACAAAGGTGAAACTGTTGACCAAGTGGAATATGCAAGGGTCATAGGAAGTCTAATGTACCTTATGAGTTGTACTAGACTAGATATTTCTTTCACTATGAGCTGTTTAAGCATATTCACAAGCAATCCAAGGGAAAACCACTAGAAAGCAATTGTGAGGGTACTGAGATATCTCAGATATGCTCGGGACTATGGACTGCATTATTCTAGAGATCATGCTATTTTAGAAGGATTCTCTGATACTAGTTGGATATCTAATATTCAAAATACCAAAGTCACAAGTGGATATGTTTTTACATTGACAGGAGGAGCTCTGTCATGGAAATCCTCAAGACAAATGATTATAACCATATCCATATTAATTTGAGTTTTTAGCTCTAGATGAATCTAAAAAAGAGTTTGAATGACTTCGAAACTAATTGGAGGATATTCTTGACTGGCCAAAGCCTGTGCCCATAATATGCATATATTGTGATAACCAAGAAACAATTGGTAAAGTACAAAACGTAATGTATAATGGTAAGTCGAGACATATGCGTCGTCGACACAATACCGTTAGACAACTGATCTCAAATGAAGTTATCTCTATTGATTTTGAAAATCAAAAGATTACATTACGGATCCACTAACTAAAGGCTTAAATAGATATTAGGTTGATAAAACATCAAAAAGAATGGGACTAAAGCCCATGAAAATTAAAGGCACAATGTAAAGGAAAAACAAACATAGTTGACTAGAGATCCTAAGATCTAGGTTCAAAGGGTTAACCTACTTGCATAGACCTTGTGAGGTCACTATGAGAGTTCTTATCTCAAGCCCATTCCTATGATATAAACAGTGATTAAAAGTGGGATAGGTTAAGTAATGCATTTAATGACCATTGTGTGTTTCGGTGAGTCGAGCAACATAATTCTCCTATGTGATAATGAAGTGGGGTCGCTTCGAGGAGACTACCGGGGGATAGTTCTCTCAAACTCTTATAGAACTAGGAGATGTCCACGACCATATGAACATACCCATGAGAAATAAAACCTTGCCAAGGAGGTAGTTGTGTGAGGTATATCATCATTTACCCAAAAGAGAGAACAATTCAAGGACATTACGTCTACTGGTCAGCTAGTAAAGTAAATATACTTTCACATGGGAAGGTTCAAGGGTTGATGCCTACCTATCCTATGCAACTATCGATCGTAGATTCTATCACCACATCGAGTCAATGTTTTTCATTAAAACTATCAATTTCATTCATGTGGGGGATTGTTGGAAAAAATGGCATTTTGGAAACTTTGAGGCATTTTCTCAATTGGTAAAGTTGGAATTTGAATCTTAAAATTATAATTTTATATCCTATTTCATGAGACCTTCACAACGGTATATCATATGCTCAAAATGATTGAATGATGAATGAGAAATTGATGCTCAAAGTAAGCCACTTGTGAATTTTGTTGAGGAAATGAAAAGCTTAGATCTTACATTGATTAATTATCAAGTGAAGAATATGTTTATATATATGAACCAACTTTGTGGTTATTGAATGAGTAAGTTAAAACTCTCCCTCGAGCGTAGGGGTGTGCAAATCCAAACCCATCGGGGTTAGGGCTGCACTCGCACAACATGGACGACACGAAATGTCCAGACCAATCAGGCCCTTCTAGGTCTACAGATATTTTAGCCCAATATGTAATTTTTTTCCTCAACAGAGCTTATATCTTCAAATTTTATTTTGGAATTAAAAGAACAAGTATTAAATTTTTTAATGGCTCCTTTAATTTAGACATCAATTTGGGTTTTAATGGCTCTTTAATTCACGGACATTAATGGCTCCATTAGTCAAAATTTCAAAAAGTTCCTTGATTTCAATATTTTCATTTAAACCTAAATAATCTACAGAAAAGAAATATATTGACGAAATATTTTCTTTGATTTGTTTTGTAAAAATTTCTAGTCTTTTTCTTGCATAATTTTGAACCTGTTTTCCATGATAGAAGAAGGCTAGGCTAAAGTTCGTTGATCACTGCAGCCGTGCTATTACCGTGCTCATCTTGTTATTGTATCCTAGGAGATAATTGACCAACGTTTCTCCAACACCAAAGGAGCGACCGAATCTGTCTTAAGGAAACAATAAAAAGAGGCCTCAACTACTAGTCAGATTTTTTCCTATCTACGAGTATACATTCTTAATCATATTTTATTCGATTTTCTATTTTTCATATTAATACATAAATATCTATTCGATCTTGTGATTAAATCAATTTACATTACTGTTTATTTCGCTAATATGTTCTACAACATCAATGCCTTCAATGGACAATGAAGAGGCCTTTATATAGGCTAACTAATTACATCAAAATAAAACTCTCAAGTATAATGAAACTCTAATTAATCTGAACAAAAAGTAATTTTAGTAGAACTAAACTTTCTTGTTCACTAAAAAACATAAAACTCCTAAGTAACTTTAAATACTTAAAAATATCTTAAAATTCAGAACAAATAAATGATAAAATAATAAAACCTAATAGATACAATATTAGGCTCATATATAATCAAAATTAGGCCTTAAAATCAAATTCAAGATGATTTAAACATAAATTAAAGCCCGAAACTCTTAATTTCCCGTAATAATTCTGTCCAAAAATTCTACTTGTGCAGTCTTTAGTAAAATGGTCATAACTTGAGCTCCTAAACTCAAAATCGAGTGATTTAAAGTGTGTTCTGATGCCACTAGAAATTGGGTCTTTATAGTTCCTAACCTATGAATGAAGGGCCTTGTTGTGAAGATCTTATATCGTGTCCAAGCTGCATCTATACGAAATAAGTTTAGTGTAACACCCTTTTCTCGTAGCCGTCATCGATTTAGGGTCTCGAAGTGTCACATGACATTTTACGATCATTAACTTACTTCTAGCAATTATTCATTTCATATAAGCATTTGCATTCACATATCAAATCATACTATTAAACACATACATTAACACAATTTATATCACACACATCATATGCAAACCTTACAATTAATAAAGGATTGCTTTCGAAAAACTTGCAAACTATTAGAGGAAACAAGAAATTTCTCACAAACAGGGGCACTCGATCGTGCTCGTGTTCAAAAAACAGCCACACGGTCGTGTCATAGATCGTGTATCTATACTGACTTGCACCACACGCCCGTGTGTGGGACCGTGTGCCAAATCGTGTTTCTACATGAAATTAGGCCACACGATCGTGTCTCAACCCGTGTGTTTGCCCGTGTGATCTAAATTGCACCCTAACATGGCACACAACCGTGTGACAGCCCGTGTCACAAGCCGTGTGTACCTAAATTGCTTCCTAAACAAGATAGTTCCATAACCTAAATTGTTCCACAAGATACTCTACCAATGAGACAAATTTCCTAAGGTTCAAAACACACTCTAAGCATCAAACCAAGTTCAACTTACATCTTTTCAAACCTAACCAAAAAGACCCTATTCAAAATAACCATTTGCAATTCATTACAGATGAATAAACTACCTAAAATCTCATATTATAAGCCCACATGACTCAACTATTATAACATAAAGATAAATGATACAACAAAAGTGCCTCATTCCATCATCACTAACCACAATACATCTCATCTATTTCAATTTTACTTTAACACAACCATAATAAACATACCATTAAATCAAACTCACAACAAAATCATTCACAAATATTGACATACAAGCCATACATATTTCATATCTTTCCATTATATTTTAAATACTTACATAACATCAAAATTAGCTATATTTTTATATCATTCAAAATATATCAACCTAACTATCATATAAATAATATTCATAATTTTTCACCTCCAAAAGACTTCTAAACATAAAATTAGTCCTAGGTACATGCCAAAATAACAAAAGGAAACTTCACTGACTTTGAGTATGGGATTTCCAACAAGATGCTGAGTTAGAGTCTACTAGCAATCTAACCTGAAATCACGAGAAATTGATTTGCATTAGCAAACTTTCATTTATACGATAATTTTTCACATGAATGTATATAATTTCTCAATTGATTGGAACAACTTAACAAATTTCCAAGATCCTAATTCAAAATTATTTATAGCACATGTTTCCAATCATTCAATCTCGTTGATAATACATAACAAGGGTACATCTTACCCAATAGCATTTACTCACCAACCCTTTGAAAATACTTAATCTTGTTATCACCGTATAAATCTGTCAATTCATTGCACCCAGTGCCTAGCAGATAAACCGCAATAAGTGAGCGTAGCTCTAGTTGGATTAACCAACGATAATTCTGTCAATTCTTGGTACCTAGTACCTAGCGGATAAACCGCAATAAGTGAGCCCAACTCTAGTTGGATTAACGAACGGTTTTGCGCTCAGCGCTAGTCGGATAAACTGATGATCCTGGCACATTAACCAACAACTAATCCGTCAAATCTTGGCACCTAGTGCCTAGAGGATAAACCGCAAATGTGAGCCCAACTCTAGTTGGATTAACTAACAAATATCCGTCAAATCCTGGCACCCAGTGCTTAGTGGATAAACTGTAAAAGTGATCTCAGCTCTAGTTGGATTAACCAACAAATATCCGTCAAATCTTGGCACCTAGTGCCTAGCGGATAAGCCACAAAAGTGAGCCCGACTATAGTCAGTTAAGTTGACAACATAAATAATTCAATACTACCCATTTCCTCAATTCACAATATATATTATCATTTAATCATATACATGGGACAAAATATATGTATCAAGAATTTTGATTGATAATTAAATATTATTGAACTTAAATTAATAAATGAATAGTAATGTTAAGTTCAGGAATACAAACTTACCGTGTCACGATAGCTTCCAAACTCAACCACAACTACTTGATCACTTCATCCTTCCCACGATTACCGGTCGAGTTCTTCATTCCTTGATCTAAAATTTAATAAATTAACTAATTAATTCCAATCATCATTCAAAATATTTGCTCAAGTCATTACTCTTCCTATATTTCCATTCTACTTCTCAATATTAATCCCTTATCACAATTTAATCCTTTAATTCCAAATACATGGCATTTATTCAAAATAAATAAAACCCCATGCTAACCGTACCTTAAAAAGTTTATAACAATTCTACATTTAGCATTATTTCATCATGAGTCCATGTGGTTCATCATTTTCATAATTAAGTCCTTAAAACTTAGAATTTTTTCGAAGCTTACTAACAATCCAAGTCCAACCAATAATCACATTTACCAACAATTATAAAACATCAAAATACCTTCAAACATACTCATGGTAAATCCCTCAACATTTAACATTTTTGCAAGTTGAACCCCAGAGTAGTTAGATTATTCCAAAACAATTCAAAAAAACATAAAAATCATAGAAATGGGACTCAAATCACCTACCATGCAAGAGCTAAACTCCACTCAACCTCTTTTGCTCTCTAATGGAGGTTTCAGCAAAACAAGAAGAAGAAGAAGAAGAAAGAAAAATCATCATTTTGTTTTAGTGGTTTTTCTTTTAATTTACTAAACACCTCTTTTATTATCTAATTACTATTATGCCCATTTATAACTATAATAAATACTGATTTAGTTAAAACTTATTTGTTATGATGAATAAGTGGATTAATTAAAAGGGACGTAATTGAGAAAATTCAAGACTATTAGTTTCGATCCTAAACACTTATTTTAATTAATACAAAAAATGGGTCGTTACATTTAGCTTGGTTTGCTTGATTGTCCATCATCGAGATTAAAATTTCTTTGATCATTGGCTTGAGTCTTCGATCTTGGCATAAATTGACAATAATCCAGTGGATATTACCACAATTAAAATTCTATTAGGCAAGAGTACACTATTTACCCAAAAATTAGTATGTAAGATCCAAACAACAATCTCAAATATATGAAATTAGAATGTATATTCCATGTATAAATATATGAAATTAATTAAACATCATCTAATTTTTATTAGATTCTAACATCATGTTTAAAATATATTTTAAATTTTCACTGTAATTTTTAACAACAATGCTAAACACTTTAAATCATAAACTATATTTCGTCACATCACTTTTTAAAATCAATATTTTTTAAAGAAAATTTTTCGAAAATACTTTTTAACCATAACAACAATATTAAACAAACCCTTAATTATAATTCCAAATGAAATTATTGTCACCAATAGTAGGCCAAGCTTATTATTTTGTGATTTTAACTTTCGTTGTCATTGATATTTATATCAATGTCATTGATCCGTGAGAGAAACTTACAATTTTAAATCTATGTTATAAAGAGAGGAAGAAAGAGTATGGATGGCATAAGAATTGGTGCTCGGATTTCTCTTTTACAGTAATTTGAGAGGTGGTTACGAAATTTGAACCAATTAGCTCATGGCATTCTCTTTTTACAATCCTTTTAATCTTAGATTAAAAATCTCTCTCACTCTACATTATTAACCTTCAATTTGTTTGGTAATGACTAAGGAGCTATGTGAGGAGGAACTGATGGGAACTAAATTATTTTGGGCCATTGATTAAAGGCAAAAACAAATCTTCATTAGATGAAGCCATGTTGGATAACTCTGATAAAGTGTGGTAATTGTCAAATCTAAAAAATCGGTTATGAAAAGAGGAGTTAACCAATCTCATTTGCAACATCCTTTTCATTAGGCTTAAAAATATCAAGAGGGGTAAATTAGTATTTTGAAAATTTCTAACGAAGTATTTTAAATTATAAATTTAATGAAAGAATAACTTTTGATAGAGACACGGTTCAAGATTGTATTCAAGTTGTTTGACTCGAAAAAATATTCGTGTATGACCTAAAAGAAGAAACAAAGAAAACTGAAACAACTAAGAAAAAAAATTCAAGAATAAAAAAAATAAAGATTCAAAACAGAGATATATAAAGAAAACAAAAAATAGGTGGATGATGGATCGAATAAACCGATTGATATGGAGAGAGAATATAGTTGTCCAACTAAACCCTTTGAGATATAAACCCTCAAAAAATTCAATTAATGGCTCTAATTAACCCCCAATAAATAATCCTTGGCAAATTGAAGGATGAGGAATGAAATCTCGCGATTCCTTTGTAACACCCCAAACCCAGTCTAGACAATAAGACCAGATCTTAAAGAACTACATTAGCTTGATTACAAAAATATTTGACTCAAACAAACTTAGTGCTCATTTCGAAAGCGATAAATTTGACAAAACTTCCATAATTGTTTAGAAAAACTTAATTGCAAAATCACCTATCTCAAACCTAGAATTTTTAATCATAATCTTATTTTGAAAATAGTAATCTTAGCAAATATTTTCTAGCATTAAGGTAAACATTTGTTAAAACTATTTGTTCATTTACAAAAAAAAAAACACTTTAGAAAATTACTTAATTTGTAGCGAATTTTTTTTTAGAGTTTTAGTTTTGAAAATCGAAAACCAATTTGTTAACCCGTGTGATTTTTTAGTTTTACAATAAAAAATATCAAAAGCCGACTAACAAAAAGAAAAACCAAAACACAACCCAAAAACCAATTACAGTCCCAAAAATCCATGAACAAATCTACTAATGTAAATAACCATATTTAATTAGCCGAGAAAACAATCCAAGCTCCCGTACATCGTTTGGTCCTAAGTTGGAAGTTAACCTGAAACGTAAAAGACACGAGTGAGCTAGAAGCCCAATGTGTGACCCGACCTACAAATAGAGTTTTCTTATAGGTTTTGCATATATAATAATCAAATCCTAATTCTGTATCATATTACATATTAGAGAATATCATAAATTAGAATATGCCATATCATCATACCATATCATAACGAATCATAACATAGCATGTCCTACCTCTATCCGCTACACACCATCTCCGACCAACCAATCACACCAATATGAAACTACAAGAGTCCATCCATCATATCACACAAATATTTGGCGGTGTGCCACCCATATAATTGCAATTGAGCTCCAATATATAGATTTGTGGTCTAACCGCCATAATTGCAGTGTATACTGCCATATAACACTTCCTCCATCATATCATAATCTATCCCAATGCACATGCAAAGTCACATTAACATACATGCTTATCACATAGGTTGTATGACATGTATTCGCAAACAAACATTATGCGGAACATAACTTACACATAACTTATACAGATCATAATATATCATATTACATAATCAAATCGGATAGCTTATTAGAACAAATAATATAATACGTATAATACACATGGTTTACAAAATAGACATGCTTAACTCACTTACCTACTTATAACAAATCGTATTGCATTATTATACTTATAGGAACTTATTTGGCATACTTCCTACATTTAACCATTTTTAATTACTAAAATTCATACTTTTTTGGGCCTAGATGATGCCCTCGGACCCAATTTTCGAGTACCTTAATTGGCCCTTAATTGGCCCAAAAGGCCCACACGGTTGTGTGGCTGGAAACACAAAAATATAGACTTTTGCCCTTTCTAGCTCAAATTCATGATATTTCATAGTAATTATTGTCGAAAAATAGAATTCAATTATAAAAATAATTAATAAGTACTTAAATTACCAACATATTAAATTTTAATTATTTTTATAATAATTATTCATGAATTTGGTTTATTTTCGATAGTTTTGCACAAATGACGAAAGTCGACTCGACAGACACTACTAGAAGCTCAAACTGTTGAAGTAATTTTTGAAGCATCGAGGAGAATTAAATTTTCAGCATAAGATGGTCCAATTATTAATACTAATACATAATTTAATTAAATTTAATTTTAATCCAATTTATTTTGGGTTATATAATTATTATTGATTATATTATGGAAGGAGATCCAATTGTGCTAATACGAAGGACTGACCCAAACGAGCAATTGGGCTGCCCAATCCCGTCCAAAATGTTTACCCAATCAGCTCAAATCAGCTGATTATTTGACTTGCAAATCAGCCCTTGAAGTATCCTTGAAATTGCATTCAAACCCCTACACTTATCATGCTTTTATAGGTTTGCCCCTAACCAAATTTAGCAAAGTTGAAAGCTTCAACTTTGCATAAGTGGTGGCCAGCCAAGGGGGTTTAATGGCTAATATTCCTTTCTAAAATTAGTAGCCAATCCCACCTATAAATACTCCCCTTTGCTACCTCATTCATCACTCAACTCATCCACAACGTCTCTCATCTTCATTAACCTTTCTCTCTTGTTTTCCATTTCCTTTCCTCTCTTTTCCTTTTGCTGATTTCCCCTCTTGAGAAAGAGCTTTCTTGCACCTTGGAGTAGCAGCATTTAAGTGTTTGTAAGAGGCCTCAATCTGACAAAACGAGTAGAGATGAAGACGAGCATGCTAGTAGCTTCAGAGAGCCACTGGATTTGTTTCTAGTCCCCTTCTCTTTAAAATTATTGTTTTTGTCATAATTAATGCTTATTGTTTTGATACTCTTAATTTAAATTTATTTCGTGTTAGATTAATTGTTTTCGATTGCTTAATTTATTTAAAATCATGTTCGTGTTGTTATAGGCCTCGCTGATTTGTTCAATTAAATATAATCATACTTATGTTATGCTTGCATTTCAATTGTAAAGTAACAAATGAATTAATTATTTAAGTGGATTGAAATTGGACACAATATTTAATTGATGCATGTTTAATCTTCTAAGGGAGCTAAAGGTTAAATTAGGGACGATATTAAACAATATATTAGCCTTGCATAACTTAAAGGATTTTTGTGATTAAATTGTTTCAATGTAGAGATATGTTGTTACTTCACTTGATCCTTTACTTGCTTATGAATATTAATTAATTGTTTGAATTGGCATAGAGATATGTTCAAGAGATTATTTTAATTTCATGAATATGTATGTGCATTAACATATTTACTTATTAAAATTGGTTTAATCGGTTAAATTGACATAGAGATATAGTAAAGAGATAAATGGATTTTGGTAAGTGAGTATGTTCATAAGTTAGCAACTTGCCGAGTTGCCGTAAATTTAATTCGTAATGACATGAACATGATTCTAATGCTGTTAAGTTTAAGAATGAAATTGATCTAGCACATTTATGTCATATTGATTAAGAACTTGAAATCATGCATTGGAAATTATTTTAATTACTTAGCTTAATTTTATTTTAATTAAACCCCTTTTTCAAATCATCAAAATTTTACCACCAACTTGTTAAATTATTTATTTCACGAATATTTTTTGATAGAGTCCCTGTGGGTACTATAACTCGACATTTACTTGCCACTTTTTTACTTGTTACGATTGTGTATATTTGCACATTTTCGTTGTTCCAAGTTTTTGGCATCATTACCGGGGACTGTTTAAAGATATTATTTGTGAAATTAATTATCTTGCAATTTGGTTCAAATTTTTTTACTTCAACAAATTTTTTTATTATTAGATGATAATGGATCCTTTACAACAAGTTCAAGGAGGATTATTTAATTATAACGCTCACAATTCGATCATTTTTACCGATGATAGAAACTGTGCCATTCGACAATATGCCATTCCTCTTTTCAATGAGATCAATCCGGGTATTGTGAGACCCGAAATTGAGGCACCACAATTAAACTAAATCCATCCATGTTCCAAATGTTGCAAAATATGGGTCTATTTAGTGGGATGCCTACTGAAGATCCACATATTCATCTTCGGTTATTCATGGAAGTGAGTGAGTCATTCAAAATGATTAGGGTGACTGAGGATGCCTTGAGATTGAAATTATTTCCATACTCCTTAAGAGATAAAGTGAGAGTGTGGTTGAATTCCCTACCATCCTGTTCCATTACTACTTGGCAAGAGTTGGTTGAATGTTTCTTAATGAAATACTTTCCTCCATCTCTGACTGCCAAGCTCCGAAATGAAATCACTTCATTTCAGTAACTTGATGAAAAATCTTTATATGAGGCATGGGAGCGGTTCAAGGAATCATTACGAAAGTGCCCTCACCATGGTATTCCTTATTGCGTTCAAATGGAGACTTTTTATATTGGTCTTAACGATCATACTAGAATGGTGGTGGATGCTTCAAAAAATGGAGCCCTAATTTCTATGTCTTACAACAAGGCTTTCAAGATTATTGAAAGAATTACCAGTAATAATTATCAATGGTCAACCAACCAAGAAATCTCAAGAAGACGAATAGTAGGCGTACATGAAGTTGATGCACTTACTTCTTTGGCAACCCAGGTATCCTCTATGTCTTCTACGCTTAAGAACATTACTGTTAATGGTTTCAATGGTAAAGGTCAGCAGCCTAATCAATTTCGGAATATTTCTTATGAATACTGTGGAGATGGCCATTTCTTTGAAAATTTCCCATCAAATCCAAAGTTAAAATATTACATGGGAAATCAGAATTGAAATGGTCCGCAATCAAATTCTTACAACTCTTCATGGCAGTATCATTCAAATTTTCCATAGAGTAATCAATGGATGGTCCCTAGCAACTCTTCTATGCCATCTCAACCAAATTATTCATCGAAATATTCTCAACAAGTGTAACAACCCCCACCAATTGAATCTTCAAGTAATCATGAGAATTTGTTTAAGGCATACATAACGAAGAATGATGAACTAATCCAAATCCAAGTAGCAATGTTGAAGAATTTAAGAAACCAAGTGGGATAGCTAACCAATGAGCTTAGAAGCAGACCCCAAGGTATTTGGCCTAGAGACACAGAAAATTTGAGAAGAACGGGTAAAGAGCATTGCAAAACTGTCACCTTACAAAGTGAGAAGACATTAGAGCCCAAAGCTTTCAAGGTTGAAAATCCTATTGTAGCCCCAAACAAGTAGGTAATTCAACCGAGTGTTGAAACTCCCATTTTATAGAAGTCAGATTCGGTGATCTTGGATGAGGTAAACCTTAAACCAGTTAGTTCTGATAATCTAACACCTTTGTCACATATAGAGAAATTGCCATAAAAGAGTTGTCCTATTAAAGCTAAGATTCCACCACTGCTATATCCTCAACAACTCTAAAAGCAACAACATGATACTCAATTTAAGGAAATTTTGGATGACAATGTGGCTTTTAATGACTCCAATGCGACTAAATACTTAGATGTAGGTGACGATTGTTATGTTATTTTCAAGATAGAATCGTCGGCTTCTACAGAATTGGCACTTAATTCTCTAGATGATCCATTAAAACATATTCTGCCTGCAGATTCGCCAAGTGATGATGAAGGCAAGGAATTTTTTGGCTTTGTCAAGAGCTAATTCGAAGGGATTCACTTTGAAAGTTCCAATGGAATCATTAGAGTTATTATCTCGAGAGTACACATAATTGAAAGCGTTGATTGAAGAGCCAATCAAATTGGAACTGAAGATTTTGCCTCCTCATTTGAAATATGATTATTTCAATTGAGTTCACTAAGAATCAAGAAGAAGAGTCACTTATGGTTATGGAAAAACACAAGAAGGGTATCAGATGGATTATTGCATATATTTGAGTCACAAGTTGGAGGATTTGCATGAATTACAGGAAGTTAAACAAGGACACCAAAAAGGATCATTTTCGATTTTCTTTCCCAAATCAAATGGTGGACAAATTTTTTGGGCAATAGTATGATTACTTCCTAAATGAGTATGGTTGGTATGATAGATGGCCCTTTGACATTGTCTCAGTGAGTGACGATTCCGAATAAAATGGAGGGATTACTCTTCACTTTCTCTATCATTATTTTATATTTTCAGTTGTTTTTCTCATTTGAATAAATGACAAACTTAGATGAAATTTCTTTGGATCATTACATTAATGAAAATTTTATCTAGGAGATTGGGATTTAAGTGGGACCATATGAGAACCCTCTAGTGTTTCTTGGGAGTTTAATTTAATCTAATTTTTCGAAAAATATTTTTCTAAGTAGCCAAAATAATTTATTTATTTATTTATTTCGTTAAATAAAGGGTCAACTTTTTGACCCAAGCACTAATTTCTTTGCGAGTTTTTTTTCAGTTTCCTTTTGAGTACAGGAGCTTAAGATCCAAAAATGTGCTGTAATTGGGCTTAAAACACTACTAGGAAGGGAAATATTGGACCCCTTTTCGCACAAACCTACAACCCTTACCTTGCTCCACCGCCATTCCTAAGTAGCCTAATAGTGCGTCTCCCTTAACCCGTTAATGCCACAACCCTTAACTCCCTAAATCACCATCTTGACACCTTCATTCGAAGCCACCAACCACCACACCTAAACTATCCTTAAAACTTCCACCCCTCCAACCCTAAACCTTACCATCGACTACTCACCCACATGTCCAAAATTGAAACCACCCATAACATATTTTCTAACTCTGACGCCGAGAGTCCTTCATCTAACAACATTCCACGAGATGAACAGTTTGATATGATGGCTATGTTGCAAAACATGCAGTGGCAACAAAAAGCTTACTGGAGATACTAAAAAATATGGAATGGCTCATTTAGAAGAACTCTCATGAAAATATTTCATGACCCGTTTATTTTTGTTCCTAAATTTCCATATTTTATATTTGAACCCTGGACTCCAATGTCGAAGAGCAAGGAGACTCGAGCAACAACAAGAACGATGAAGCAAAAGATAGATCAGAGTCTGAGGGGTCTGCACATAAATAAAAAAGGGGATCTTGTCTTTTCTTTATTTATTTTCTTAGGATATTTCAAATTTTTTTCAGTCCTTTGGTGCATCTAGGATTAGGTTTTTAAGTCCTTAGGTTATTTTCATTTCTTGCATAATAAATCAAGAGGTTGAAGTCATTAATAAATTAAACAATTTGCAAAATAAGTAATGTGGTAATAAATATGAACATGTCTACGATTGGATCTTGGAAGAGCTTGGTATTTAAGCAATCAAATTTGACTCACCTCTTCTTTCTGGGTCCTACCTGGTATACAGTATCTATTCACTTCTATATTTGCATTCTTCCTATTGTTTTTAACAATGGGGACATTGTTCATCTTAAGTAGGGGGACCAAAAATTGAAAACTTCTTTTGAGAATTATTTCTTCTTATTTTATGAATTTACTTATAATTATGCTAAAAAAATTGAATTTCTGTTGATTATGCTAAGCCTTAGTATAAATAAAGTTCAATTATCTCAATGGTTGTGATGATAGCTGAACTATGACATAAATGTTAGTCTTAATAAAACATGTAAATTGAACCATGAAATTTTTAATTCCTTATAAAAGCTAAACATGCATGAAAGTTTAAGTATCTAGAATTGACTTAGTAATTTATTGAGGCGAAATCTTAGGAGGCATGAAATTTTGAAAATGATTTTAGGCAACATTTGTTTGGACCGTTTGAGCCTTTCAAGCTAACCTTAATGAATGTTATCCCTTGAAGCCAAATTTGAGACTATATGGCATGATTTTCTTTGAACCTTACAATGATAAGTCATCCTATCTCTCGTACTTATCTCCAAATTGTCCCAAACACTAGACTCAGACTATCAAGAATATTTTTTGAAAATCATTTTGGGGGAGTTGAGAAGAAGTACCAAAATGCTTCACAAATTGTATTATATACAGTATGATTCTCAAAAAGAAAAAGAAAAAATGAAAACAAAATGAAAACAAAAAAGAAAAAGAATAGAGCATATGTACTCAAAAGAAATAGATGTACAAAGAGCATGTGTACTAAAGTTCGAGAAAAAAGTTGGTGAATTTGAAGGTAATTATCTCGAAGGTCCAATGCAAGCTGAGAAATTTCTATGTAAAAGACCTATTTGATTCAAATTTCTATGCTACCTACATTAGTGGAGAGAAATTTCTATGTTCAACATATGAAGGCATAAGTTAAACTTAGTGATTGCAGTTTGGTATTAAATAAGGGAATAAAAACCAAATGGTAAGATTTTGACATATCTTTATTAAGAAAACATTTAGTCTAATTTCTATTACCATGATGATAGTTGAGAATAATTTGAATAATATGTATACTTGATAGCATAATCTCAAAATTCTTGTTATTGTGCTTAATTACATTAAACTCATAATTATGGGAAGAAATGATGATTACAAATAAACTTTTTTTTTATTTGTGCATTACTCGGGATGAACAATGAATTAAGTTTAGGGGTGTGGAAACACAAAATTATATAGACTTTTTCAGGCCCTTTCAAGCTCAAATTCATGTAATTTCGTAATAATTATTGTCGAAAAATATAATTTAATTATAAAATGATTAATATGTACTTAAATTAGCAACATATTAAATTTTAATTATTTTTATAATAATTATTCATGAATTTGATTGATTTTCGACAGTTTTGCACAAAAGATGAAAATAAGCTCGACGGACACTACTAGAAGCTCAAATCGTTGAAGCAATTTTTGAAGCATTAAGGTGAATTAAATTTCTAGCCTAAAGCGATCCAATTATTAATATTAATACATAATATAAATAATTTTAATTTTAGTCCAATTTATTTTGAGTTAAATAATTATTATTGATTATATTATAGAAGGAGACCCAGTTGTGCTAATACGAAGGATTGACCCAAATGAGAAAATTGGGTTGCCCAAACCTATCCAAAATGCTGACCCTATCATCTTAAATCAATTGATTATTTGACTTATCATGCTTTTGTAGATTTGCCCCTAGCCGAATTTAGCAAAGTTGAAAGCTTCAACTTTGCATAAGTGGTGGTCGGCCATGGGGGGTTTAATGGCTGATGTTCCTTTCTTAAAATTAGCAGCCAATCTCACCTATAAATACCCCCTTGGCTACCTCATTCATCACTCAACTCATCCACAACATCTCTTTTCTTCATTCACTTTCTCTCCTGTTTTTCATTTCTTTTCCTTTCTTTTCCATTGTTGATTTCCCCTCTTGAGAAAGAGTTTTCTTTTGCCTTGGAGTAGCAGCATTTGAGTGTTCGTAAGAGGTCCCGATCTGAAAGAACGAGCATAGACGAAGAGGAGCATGCTAGTAGCTTCAAAGAGCCATTAGATTTGTTTCTAGTTCCTTTCTCTTTTAAGTTCTTGTTTTTATCATGATGACTACTTATTGTTAGATTAATTGTGTTCGATTGCTTAATTTATTTAACATCACGTTTGTGTTGTTATAGGCATCGTTGATTTGTTCAATTAAATATAATCATGCTTATATTATGCTTGCATTTCAATTATAAGGTAACAAATGAATTAATTATTTAAGCGGATTGAAATTGTAATTAATGGACACAATATTTAATTGGTGCATGTTTAATCTTTTAAGGGAGTTGAAGGTTAAATTAGTGACGATATTAAACAATATATTAGCCTTGCATAACTGACAAGATTTTTGTGATTAAATTGTTTCAATTTAGAGATTGTTGTTACTTCACTTGATCCTTTACTTGTTGATGAATATTAATTAATTGTTTGAATTGGTATAAAGATATGTTTAAAAGATTATTGTAATTTCATGAGTATGTATGTGCATTAACAAATTTACTTATTAAAATTGGTTTAATCGGTTGAATTGACACAGAGATATACTCAAGAGATAAATGGATTTTGGTAAGTGAGTATGTTTATAAGTTAGCAAATTGCTGAGTTGTCATGAATTTAATTTGTAATGACATGAACATGATTCTAATGATGTTAAGTTACAGAATGAAATTGATCTAGCACATTTATATCATATTTATTAAGAACTTGAAATCGTGCATTGGAATTTATTCTGACACAGAACCTGTGGGTACGATAACTCTACAGTTACTTGTCACATTATTTCTTTTTGTGATTGTGTGCACTTGCACATTTCCGTCGTTCTAGTAGCTCACACAGCCCAAAAAGCTAGCTTGTGTGGTCGACATGGACTACCCATGCGGTCGTGTGCCCTACACAGCCAACATGTTTTCACATGGTCGTGTGCCCCACACGTCCTACATTATTCCACATGGCCTTATGCCCCTCACGGCCTACCCACAGGACTTGCATTATTCCACACGACCTACCGACACTACCATGTGCCTCACACTTCCTACTTATACGGTCATGTGGCATTGGGCAATTTTGAAAACAACCATTATTTCTCATTTTTCTCGAGTTTCAATCGATGAATCGAGTTAGTTTCATACACCTGGTTGTTTATTGATCTGTTGGTTTCATACCTAGCAGATTGAACTATTTGTCACACTTGAAGAGCTTGAAATCAAGTATTATAGTAATATTTTTATAACATTTAGTTAGATTTCTTATTTTAATAAATTGTATAATTTAAGTGTTAAAGTGATGATGTATTTTTCTTTAAGGCTAAATAAGGCCTAAAGGTTAGCTAATATACTTAATGAGTGTGTAGAAGACCATAAAGAAGTACACTTAAAGGAAACTGATCACTTCATCACGTCATAGGCTGAGCTACGTCGCAACTAATGGACCTGACTGAAAGAACTTGATATCTAACTTTGTCATGACACAGAGGAGGTTTGTCGCGACGACGCCTGAAGAACAATGCTTCACGAAGAGACTGATGACTATGTTGCGACATAGGACCTGGTGTGTTGCGACATTGACCCTTGAATGCAGATCTCACATTAAAACAAAAGGCGTTTTGGTCTTTATAGTGCCACTTAAACACGTGAAACGATAGCTGACCTAGGGTTTAGGAAAAATGACCATGTAAAGCTATAAATAGGGCCTTTAGCACTAAGGTTACACACAATTGCTTAGTCTTTAATTTTCAAGTTTTAGTTTATTTGTTTTTGGCTTTTGAAATGAGATAGTAGAAACTCGCGTAATCGATCGAGGAATTTTTCTCGATAGATCGCTCAATACAATTTAGTTTTGTTTCCATTTGATTTTTGATTTACATGTTTTCACATATTATATTATTGATGAATAAAGAAATCATGAGGAGCTTATTCTATTTTGGGAATTAGGGAGTGGACATAAGAATAATTGATTGTTGTTTTATAAGGGTTTTACTTGTCGGATCGGCTATTTGGGGAAGGAAAAGCATCAAACAAACACTAGGTCTGACAACTCTAGAAAGTCATCTAGGTGGAAACGAACGCAAAATTGGTATTTCCCATCCGTGAACACATTTTCCCCAAATCGATTTAGATTGTTACATCTAGCGGTAAGTAATCTCTATCGACTCACTAAATTGGCAGAAGATCGAGAGATCCAATTAGGGCAGTGACTAGTTGATTGGAGGAAAATCCTCAAAACCTAACAATTAAGGAAATCATGTGGAAATGACCTAATCTCCCCAAAGACGTCTATAAGAATTTCTAAAACTCATATTTACTTTGTTTTATTTTATTTTAATCTTTTTATTTTTATGTCTTCAACAAATTTTTTTATTTTCCCTTATACTATAAACCCTAAAACTAGTACTAGTTAATTTTATTCTTTGTAGGAATTCCATTTACTATCACCTTAAGCCTCCTTTGGGTACTATCCTTGGAAAACTTCCAAGTGTTCCGTTGTAAACACATTATATTTACAACTTGACCCGTATACTTGCAAAAGCCGAAATCTACACCGAAATGGAGTACGTTCGGGATTGGTCATTTATTTGATCACCAACATAACTAAGACTCATGAAACCTCGAATATTAATAGCGATCCAAATGTACGAAAGGCTTAATTTACTGGTGACTCATTTAGCAACGCTCGATCTTCTTCTTCAAAAATTAGCAATACCATGCACGTGTATGAACAATAACCAAGAATACATAAGCTCATTCTAATATCTTACCACTGAACCATCAGGTTCATTCTGTCATTAGTTAAGCAAAATTAATACATAAGCTAGACGTTCAAAAAATAGGGTTTGGAACAAAAAGAATGAAAATTAAAAGGAAACATTCGAACCTAAAACCTCACACAAACAAACACAACACTTAACCACTGAACTAGATCCCTTCACTTGCTAAAATATTCACAATCTTAACTCAAAAATCAGGGTGTGGCAACTCTTGGTTCCACTAACCCAATTTCTTCGAACCAGATTTTTGAGATTGACAACTCTCCTCTCCTTAAAAGAATTTTGTCCTCGAAATTCCTTATATCACACCACACACTTAATCACAAAGATTTGAAATTTCTCATTCTAAATTGATCACCATGCTATCTCTGTGCAACTCTGATTTCAATGCAAACCCAAAAAATAAACCACTAACGATATGGTCCCAAAGTCTCAAAAACTCTAATGTCAATCAAACATTTAAGTACCACAAAATATTTAATCAATGTGAAGTACAATTTCTGATATAATTATATTGCTGCAGATGCATCTCAATCCTCTCGATGCCTAGTTGCACAAAGTAGTCTTTGATTCCCCTCTTTGAATCGAAGATTGCACCTAACTAAGAGATGGTCGTGAACAATCCCTAATAGAGTGCTCATCAAATCCACATCCAAAACACGCTCCCATTTCTCCACCAACACTCACCCGAATGGCCCCTAACACAGAAAGTGTAAATTAGAACCCGATCCACACTCATAATTGCGTCAACCTGCTAAGGCCTAACTATTATGACCCGTTTTTTTGAATTGCGTAATCGAGTCAACAGAACCAGAGCTCTTTTTATGTTGTACTTATTCATTTCCTTGTCCTCACTTTCTAAACTATTAATTTCTTCTACTTACTCGATCTCATTTGACCGAAGTCACTTAGTGACAGACCCTTGAAGCATAGTTACAGATTGGATCCTAACAGCCCTATGCAGATCTCTAAAGATATCTTGGGACACAACATCTTCTCCAGCTTCCTGACTATCGCCCTAAAAAATAAGCATCTCCACAGTCCGCTGATTTCCAAATTGGGCACATTGCCTGGAGAAAAGGACTTGACGTGAGTCATTCGACAACATTCACCACGTCTTTGGGCACCACAATCACATATACCGTAGAAATTCATCTTACTTTTCTCATTGTTCACAACTCTTAAAATTTAGCTTAGGTTTTTGTTTAAACCTTAAGTCTAAAGTTTAGTCAATATACTTATCTTAAAGTAAAGACGTCTTATTTTATAATAAATATTACTGAAGTACTTAAGTAAAAGTCACTAAAGTATAGTTAACAAGAGTATACATACTTACTTGGATCGACGCCGGAGTCTCGGATTTGCATTTTCAAATCTTTAGTAGAATTTGTGAGACATTCACCCACATTAGATTTCCAAAAATTTTCTTAAAATAAAAAATTTCAAAACACATTATGCATAAAATTTTAAGCCCAAAAAACACAGCCCGCGTTTTGCAACCTGACTTTGACACTACTAAATGTAACACCCCAAACCTCGCCTAGACGATAAGACCGAATCTTGAGGAATTACATTAGCTTGATTAGAAAAACATTTGACTCAAACGAACTTAGTGCACATTTTGAAATCAATAAATTTGACAAAACTTCCACAAATTTTTAGAAAAACTTAAATGTAGAATCACTTATCTCAAACCCAGAATTTGTAATCATAATTGTGTTTTGAAAATAATAATCTTAGCAAATTATTTCCAGCTTTAAGGAAAACATTCGTTAAAACTATTTGTTCATTTATAGAAAAACACTTAAGAAAATTACTTAATTTGTAGTGGAAAACTTTTTAGAGTTTTAGTTTTGAAAATCAAAAACCAATTTGTTAACTTGTGTGATTTTGTAGTTTTATGATGATATATATCAATAGCTGACAAACAAAACGAAAAACCAAAACACAACCCAAAAACAAATTACAGTCCCAAAAATCTATGAACAAATCTACTAATGTAAATCACCATATTTAATTAGTCAAGAAAACAATCTGAGCTCCCACATGCCATCCGGTCCTAAATTAGAAGTTAACCTGAAACATAAAAGACAAGAGTGAGCTAAAATCTCAATGTGTGACCCAACACACAAACAAAATTTTCTTATAGGTTTTGCATATACGATAATTAAATCCTAATTTTGTATCATATTACATATCAGAGCATATCGTAAATTAGAACATGTTAATATCATAACAAATCATACCATATCATATCATAACGAATCATATCATATCATAATGAACCATGCCATATCATAACATAACAAATCATATAATATCATAATGATTTGTATCATATCATGTTCTACCCACATCTGCTACACACTGTCTCTAACCAGCCAATCACACCAATATGGAACTACAAGAGTCCATCCATCATATCAACCATATGTGACGGTGTGCCACCCATATAATTGAAGCTGAGCTGCCATATATAAATTTGTGGTCTAGTCGCCATAATCACGGTGTATATTACCATATAACACTTCCTCCATCATATCATAACCCACCGCAATGCATATGCAAAGTCACATTAACATAAATGCTTTACCACATAGGTTATATGGCATGCATTCCCAAAAAACATTATATGGAACATAACTTACACGTAACTTATACAGATCATAATACATCATATTACATAATCAAATTGGATAGCTTATCAGAATAGATAACATAATACGCATAACACATGGTTTACAGAATATACATGCTTATTTCACGTACCTACTTATAGCAAATCATATTGCATTATTATACTTATTGGAGCTTATTTGACATACTTCCTACACTTACCCATGTTCAATTTTTGAAATTCACGCCTTTTTGGGCTTACATAATGCCCTAGGACCCAATTACCGAGTACCTTAATCGGCCCCTAATTAGCCCAAAAGGCCCACACGACCCAAAAACCTAGCTCGTGTGGTCCACACGGTATACCTACATGGTCTGTATGTTTTCACACGATCGTGTACCCCACATGTTCGACCCACACGGCCTGCATGTTTCCACACAGTTGTGTGTCCCACATGGCCTACATGTTTTCACACATTCGTGTGCCCCACACGACCTGCATGTTTCTACACAGCTGTGTGCTTCACATGGCCTACCTACACGGCCGTGTGATGCTGGGCAGTTTCCAAAACAGCCTCTGTTTCTCATTGTTCTCGAGTTTCAATCGATGAATCGTGTTAATTTCACACACCTGATTGTTGATTTGGTCACCAACACAATTGAGACTCATGAAACCTCGAATATTAATACTGACCTAAACATACCAAAGGCTTAATTTACTAGTGACTCATTTAGCAACACTCGACCATCTTCTTCAAAAATTAGCAATGTTACCATGCGCGTATGAACGATAACCAAGACTAAAAAAGAAAGATGAAAAAACCATCAAGGAAAAACCCTTGTGAACAAACCAAGGATTGACAAAACAAAAGAGGAGAAGATGTTAAGAAACAAAATATAAATGTGTTAACAAAATAGAAAATTTTCGAAAGGTGGAAAAATATGGATGGTTGAGGGAAACCATTTTAGGAAAATAAAATTAATAATAATAATAAATTTTTTTGAAAACCACTCATACCCCGAGTAACTCCCACCAAATCCAATTAGTTATTCTTGTCAGATTTTCCCAGAGTTAAAAACAAAATAATTCCTACTTTGCATACGTAAGGATTTAAACACAAGACCAAAGGGTATGCTGATATATTACCACTTAACTAACACGCTCATTTTGTCATCAATTAACCAAAATTAATACATAAGCCAAACATTCAAAAAATATGGTTTGGAACAAAAAGAACAAAAATTCAAAGGATTGATTTGAGCCTAGAACCTCGCACACAGAAACACAACACTTAACAACTGAACTAGATCACTTCACTTGATAAAATATTCACAATCTCAACTTGAAAATTAGGGCATGACCACTCTTCGTTCCACTAACCCAATTTCTTTTAACTCGATTTTTGGAATATGAAATCCTTGAAGAAAATCGAAAAAAAAAACCACTTTTAAAAATTACAAGATAGTAATCTTGCACAAAAGAAATTAACTCGAAGAGTTGAAAATTTTATTGATTAACGAATCAATGCCTTCAATGAACAATAAAGAGGCCTTTATATAGGCTAGCTATTTACATCAAAATAAAACTCTCTAAGTATAATGAAACTCTAATTAATCTACACAAGAAATAATTATAATAGAACTATACTTTCTTGTTAACTAAAAAACATAAAACTCCTAAGCAATTTTAAATTCTTAAAAATATCCTAAAATTCGGAATAAATAAATAATAAAA
Source organism: Kokia cookei (assembly GCA_039519145.1). NCBI lineage: Eukaryota > Viridiplantae > Streptophyta > Magnoliopsida > Malvales > Malvaceae > Kokia > Kokia cookei. The sequence goes on from CM076907.1 coordinate 22,977,522, forward strand.
ATAATAAAACCTAATAGATACAATATTGGGCTCATATATAATCAAAATTAGGTCTTAACATTGAACTTAATATGATTTAAACTCGAATTAAAGCCCGAAACTCTTAATTTCTCATAATAATCCCGTCCAAAAATTATGCTTGTGCAGTCTTTAGTAAAATGGTCATAACTTGAGCTCCCAGACACAAAATCAAGTGATTCAAAGTGTGTTCTCACACCACTAGAATCTGGTTCATTACAATTCCTCATTCATGAATGAAGGGCCTTGTTGTGAGGATCTTATATCTTGTCCAAGACGCATCAATATGACATAAGTTTAGCTTGGTTTGCTTGATTGTCCATCATCGAGATTAAATTTTCTTTGATGATTTGCACGGGTCTTCAATTTTAGCATAAATTGACAATAATCCGATGGCTATTACCACAATTAAAATTCCACAATGCAAGAGTACATTATTGACCCAAAAATTAGTATACAAGATCCAAACAACAATCTCAAATTCCTAGTCGACTAAGAATAAATCATGAAATTAATGAGCTAGAATAATAAACAAGTATGCAAATAAAAAAGCTCGATAACCTTCAAATTGTAGTTTTCCAAAATTAATAATATTTCCCAAGAAAATATATATAATTTTGAATAGTAAATAAAATAAAAGTAAAGTTTAGAAAATTCTGACTAGAATGATGTTGGAATTTGAAGGTTTGAGGCTTGGATTCATTGATTTGCAAGGGCTAGTTGCTGGAAGTGTTTGGTTTGGAGATGGGAGAGTTTTCTTGGTGGTTTTTGTGGGAGAGGATGTTAAGAACAGGGGTGAGGACTGTTGAATGGGTTTTATTTTGGTTAAAATTGCCTTAAAAATACCAAGTATGCCTCTAATTTTAAGCTAGGGTCGGAGCCAATGCAAGGGCGATGGAGGTGAGGCAAGGGTGTGCGGATGTGGACAACATGGCACCAAGGAAGGTGTGTAAAGTCACATGCTAAGGCATCGAGTGTGGCACAAGCGCATTGGGCAATGGTTATAAGTTCAAAGTTTGGCGGTGTAAAGGCACTAGCTCTGACATAGGGGTGTCAAGTGAGGCCCTTGATCTAGTTGTTTGAGGTGTAAGGGCGTGGCTTCAGCGTTGGGTGCAGGGTCTCGATCACCGTGTGTTGGCATATGGTGCTAGGGCGTCAGGCTATGGCTGCATAAGGATCGGGGTGTAGGGTGATTGTTTCAGCCAATGGGACTAAGAATTAACAGAAATACAATCAATCTAAATGCGATGCATGCAAGTGTGACAGGTCAATTGTAATATTTGTAATGTTTAATGGTACACTTGAGTATTCCAAGGATTGAACCCAAGAGAGTTTCATGCTCAAGTGATTCTAAACAATATCATGAAATTCAAGAGTCTAGCTAACTAGGTGTCATATTGCTACAAATCTTAATTGAAGGCGAATTAAGATTAACTATCTAAGAATAGAAAATAACCAACTTGTAAATTATGCAAACTATTTTAAACTAGAAAATTAGATAACAAACATCGGTTGGTTGATTTCTTCGTTATTGATTAACCTTTTAATTAGGGATTTAAATTACTAATACTCCTAAATTGGTTCAATTTTACCTTTTAGCCTGGATTTTACCAAATTAGAAAAATTAGTCCTGTATATCTCTCAACCTTACAAAACTAACCCGGGACAATCAAATTCATACCCGATAAGATCTTCTTTCAATCTCAATTATCAAAATTTTTCGTTAAGGGCATTAATCCTGAGTTTTGAATTCTATTCGATTTAATCTAAATTTTACAATTTAGTCTCTAAACCCACACCTACCCTATATTTCCATCAACCAACCACTTAAGATTTAGCTACTCATGCTCATATCTGAACACATTAACAACAAATAATCAATCAAAAATTTCATTAACTTAAACCCAAAGCAAAGTAATAAAAACTGAAGCTTTCTTAAAAATGCTTGGAAATCACAATAATGACAACAAAATGGATGAATAAAAACACCAAAGAAAGAATTCTTAATAGGTAAAATGAAACAAAGCTTAATGATATTAAACTAAGAATTAGAGTGAATACAAAGAAATTTAAGGTATTAAAAAGTAATTAACACCATACTACAGTGTTAACTAACAACTAACTAACTACTTAACATTAAACTAGAAAAAGTTAAACACGAACGCTAAAAAGATGAAGAAAGTGACTGAACCTTAAGCTGAAAATATGTATAAGTTGAATAATCTAAAGTCTCCTATTTTCTCTCAGCCAAAAGAAGGCTTTTTGATATGATTATAACCCAAAAATTGTGCCCAAAATGACCCTCATCATGTGCTTTTGATTAGAGTTGCAGTTGGACAATGGCTACCACTACAATCATTTTTTTTATCTCTGAGTGATAGGTGTATCATGATACCCATGGTTTGCTATCATGATATCCACAACATTCTTAAAATGGAGGGGTTCTTGGGAGGTTGGGTATCACGATACCACTGTAGATTAACACTATCAGGGGTATCACGACTTTCATGCTTCGATATCACGATACCCCTTTCTAGGTGATGTTTTTGTTCACGTTCGACCCACTGTTGACTCCCTACAATAGTTAATCAACTATTAGGGTCCCTATGGCGCATTTGGTTGATTTGAGTCTTAAAAGTAGCATTAAAAACCTTAATTCACTTATTAAAATAGTAACATCTTGAGATCGAGCTTGGAAGTTTTGGCCTTGCAAATAAATGTTCGCCAAGATTTAAGAGAGCTGAGGGTTCTCCAAAAGAGTAACAACAAGAAGATCGTCAGTAGCAATGTACGCCAAAAGGTATGGTGAAGGGGTTTGCAAGATTCATTGCAAGTAGGTTCGTTAGTCTATTTGACAAGTTAGTGTTCGCCAATTTGTTTGGCGAGCTAGGGTTTACTAGGTAAGTTGTGAACTAGGGTTCACTAGTCAAATATACAATCAGACACAAATTAGGAAATAAAGATATAGTGTATCTAAGAATACTTTACGTGCAAGTAACGTCTTTCCTAAGTCAAGTAAGGTATACTAAGATTTCTAAGACTTTTAGGTCTATAAATATGACCCTTAATTTTTTTAAATTCTTCATTGAATATTCTACTGTTAAAGTCTCTTTTCTATGTTTATTTCATAACACCAAGGTAAGCCTTTGTTTTGTTAGTTGTGATTGTCTAGGTTCGTTTACATGTGAGAATTTTGTAAGTTTATCTATTTTAGTAATACATGTGTTTATGTATGTTGTCAACCAGCCAAACCATCTACCAGTAAGGATAAAGGTAAAGCCAAGATTGTTTAAGTTTCTCAATTTTCGGTGAATGATCAAGGATTTGACATAAGTATGTTATTTATTAAGTTTACAAAGGTGTGATGTTTTTCTTAAGAATCGTGCTTTCGAAACTAGATTTTAAAAGTAAGTTTTTTTGTAGGACTTTGTTTTCAAACTACGATTTTGAAAATACAATTTTAAACGAAGTTTTATGTGAGCTCATATGTGAGCCTAAGTTTTCAAGAATGTTTTAAGATATAACTTTTTTTAAAATCGTGTTTTATGAGCTTTTTGTGCAAGCTCTTTGTGATATGTCTCTATGTGTACCCCTTTACGTGTCATGTTGGATATATTAGTATACCAAAGGATTGTGAGTACTCACCCGTAAGGTTCTCAATTAAGCTTCTTTGAGATTTTGGGCGTTTATGCCTTAGAACATGTGCAAAGATAAGGGAATGTTGAGCTATGCTCCATTCACTAGGACATGTTGGTGTACATGAGAGTGTATTACCTCGTGCTGCACTTATGGGATAGGTTTTTGGACTCTCTGAGTCATTCCGAGGCATTATATGGAGATCCACTTATCCAACGAGACAAGATTCTAATAAACAAACTAGTCTTGCGACCTAAGATAAACCTTGTTCGAGTTTTTTGAAAAGTATGTGCGAACTGGCTTTGCAACCTAAGGTGAACCCAGAATCTAGTCTTTAAATGTTTTTGTTTTGGCAAAACAAGTCTTGTGACCTAAGGCATGCCATGTTAGCAAGCTTTGTGAAACAACTAATAAATTTTTTGAAATGTTTTTTCAAACTCATGTTTTCTGACAAGATCTGCAAACTAGGTCTCGTAACTTCACTCACGAACCCAACACACGAAACAATTTCAAGACTAAGTCTCCTTTTTGTTTTAAAGCTTTGTTTTTAAGCATATTTTATTGGTTTTCTAATTATTCATTGAGTTCACAATGAACTCACCAACTCCTCTTTTACTTCGCAAGTAAGTAGGTCATAGATAGCAGTAGCAAGGTAGATGACATGGTGAGGCTCACACCTAATTAGATATTGGATAATCTGAGAGAAAGACGATGGGATTTACTATGTTATATGGGTTTTAGACTTATTATATTTCTGACTTTGTGATTGAAATGATGTTCTTTAAAGTTTAGGTTTTTGCATTGTTAAAATCTCAATATACTGATTTACGAGCCATGTCTTAAAACATTTGATTATCTTATAAATAAAGATGATATTTATTATACATGAGTGTTTAAGTATATTTCTTTTGCCCTAATATGTAAGTTTGATTTGTTGTTAAGTAAGGGTTTTTACGAACCCTATATGTTGCTATTCATAAGTACATGCATACCCCTGACTTAGCAAACCCGTTTATGTATGCAAGCCTATGTTATTATGCGAACCCTACTAAAGTATGATAACCCTTACATGCATGTTTCTTAGTTTGTGAAGTCTATTAATTTCTGGAATTATATTCATATTGCGAACTTAAGATCTATGCAAACTGCTAATATTTATCATACCTACAATATTGTATGTGAACCTATGTTTTTGGTGTGAAATCATGCTAGTGTTGTTATTCGAACTTATGTTAATTATTGTTTGCAAACTTTTAAGTCTTGTTGTTGTTAGACATGTGAACCTTTCTTTGTGGTTTTGTAAAGCTCACATGTTACTTTTGTGTTTGAATTATTTTTGTTGTTCTGTTGTAAACTTAGCATATTACATGTTATTATTAAGTGGTGCGTTGGAGGTTAGGTTGGGAGTTAATGGAGAGTCACTTTGGTGGCTAATGTAGCTCGTCAAATTCGGGTCAACCCTTTTCAATCAGGTTTAGGGTGTTACAAAAACACAGAACTAAAACTAAGTAAAAACACGAAAAAAAAAACATTCAAATTGCTTGAGAACAAGCTCACTAAGTGTAATAGAGAGCCTAATTTGATGTACCAACTTACGGAATATTATATGGGCATTAGACCTCAAGGTAAAGGCATGCAAATTTGCATGTAAGGGCTTTAGAGGTGGTGTTAAGGTGCTGAGTCGAGGCTTCACACATTTGTTTTGGTTTTTCTAGCCCCTTTCGTCTCTCGATCAATCGCTACCTTTCTAGCTCAATCTAGGAAAATAAAAAATACCTACTTAAGTAAATAAAATAAAATAATCATAAAACTGAATTATAAAAAAATAGCTAAATAAAGTAAAATGAAATGAAAATCAAATCAAATACAATGATTAATGAAATGAAAATAAAAATTAGAGTCGCCTCTCCACAACTGCCTTTCTTGAACATCTTTTGCAAGATAGAATGCCTTTTATCAATGCTGATATACTAGAAGTTCTTGATTTATAATGTTGACACTATACTTTAGAAAGCCCTCATAAAAAGGCTTCAAGTGTAGACCATTCACTTCAACTGCACCATTTATAGAAACATTAATAACAACAAATGACCCTATTCGTTTAGAGCGTATTTTTTTGGGAAATAATTTCAAACGAGAATTATACAACAAAACTTTCTATCCAATTATGAAAATTTTATGACGAATGCACTTATCATGAAAGGCCTTACTCTTATCTTTGTATATTTGCGAGTTCTCATAGGCATCATTCCAAATTTTCTCCAATTCTTATGATTTTAGCTTTTTATTTTCTTTAGTTTTGTCTATCTTCATGTTGCATTATTGAATGGCCTAATATGCTAAAGTGACATGGTTTTTCAAAAACCAATCAATAAGGGGACATACATATAGGCATTTTATAGGTTATTCGATAGGCCCATAATGTATCTTCAAGGTGCAAGCTCCAATCCTTTTGATTGGGATTATCAGTTTTCTCAAGTATATTATTTACCTCCTTAATTGAAATGAGATGTGATCTTGAGTATCAATTATGAATTATGAGTGCTTATAAGGGACTGATAAAGCATTGCAATTGAAAACAATATGAAGTTGTATCTAGTTCAAATATATAAGTAATTGGTATGAGGTTAGGACTGGATTCATTATTAATATTTCTGGCTTAAAACCCTGTGGACAATGTTGAGAAAATGAGACACGGACCGAGAGCCTTGATGATAATGTCATGAAAATGGGACCCCGACTGAGAGTCTTGTGGATAATGCCAAAGGTATACAAATCTCACTCTTGAACGAGTGTAACTTGTAATTCCTAACAATCTTCGAACTAGATGGATAAATATACAAGTTTCACCTTTGAGTGACTGTGACATGTAATTCCAAATATTCCTTAGACCGGATTGGTACATTGTTATTCTATATATTCCAACTTTTTATTTCTCTTTAATTTGTTATGGGTTGCGAAAAAACTGTAACAGTGATCATTATTAAACTTATAATTTGGTATAATTGTTTAAATACATTTATGATAGTTTATAAGCAATGAATATGAGTTGAGTGCTTCTATAGATGGCGAAGGAAACTCGAATCGTTAGCGTGCAGACATTTAAAATAAAAGATAGTTCTAGAATAAATTACTATTAGACTATAACAAGAAAGGAAAACTTTATGAATAAATCTTGATCATTGAATACATGATAAAATGTACAGAGGCTGCTGATACATTTATACATAATAGCAAAGGCTGTTAATAATTAGATAACCACCAACTATCAGCTAACTAACACTAACAACTTAACTGATACAAATAGATTAACTGATTTGATTAGTTACTCTAACACTTCCCTGGTTTCATAAATGTTGACTATCAAGACCAACACCTGATAGAACACGAAGGGCATTGCAAAAGGATGCAAACTGTTTGGGAGTGATGGGCTTTGTAAGAACATCAACTACTTATTTTGTTGAGGGAAAAAAGTTGACCTGTAGTGCACCATCAAGAACTCTTTCATGAACAAAGTGATGATCAATTTCTACATGCTTTACTCTGGCATGATGTGTAGGATTTGCAACCATTGACATTGTGGAAGTGTTATTACGCCATACCACTGGTGGCTGACATATTGGCATACCTACTTTAGCTAATAACTGTTTTACCCACAAGAGCTCAGAGACACAATTGGCTAAGCTACGATACTCTACTTTTGAGGATGATCGAGACACTACTGCTTACTTCTTGGAACACCACAAAAATAGGATTAGGTCCTAGATAAATAACATACCTTGTGTTGGAACACCTATCTTCAATAGATAAGGCCTAGTCAGCATCAGAGTAACACACTAACTTGAATTGACCTTTTGTAAAGTATAATCCATAATCCATGGTGCCAATGAGATACCTCAACACTCATTTAACTGCCCTCCAATGAGTGTCACTTAGAGCATTCATATATTGACTTAGCTTGTTAACACAAAATGACAAATCAAGGCGTGTAGTGCACATATACTGAAGCATCCCAACCATACTGCGATATAGATGAATATCAGGAAATGGGGAGCTACCATCTAAAGCATATAGTTTGGGAGTGCTCACCATGGGTGTAGGTGTAGTTACAACTTCCATCATTCCTGCTTTTTGGAGTAGTTCAAAGATATACTTCTTTTGAGTAAGTAACACTCCACGAGATATGTGTTGAACTTTAACCTCCAAGAAAAATTAAGTCTCCCCATGTCCTTAAGAGCGAATTTGCTGTGAAGTTGGTACACCACCTTGTCTATATCATTAGTTGCATTACCAGTGATTACAATGTCATTTACACATGCCATGAGTAGCAAGTAATTGCTTGAAGATGCTCGAATGAATAAGGAAGGGTTAGCTTTCAGTGCATGAAACCCAATTTGATAAACTAGATACTATCTTAGAGAGTGAAACCATGCACGAGGAGCTTGGCGAAGGTCATACAATGCTTTGTTCAACCTACAAACAAGCTTCTATCTAGTGTAAGTTGTGACTTCAAACCCAAGTGGCTATTTCATGTATATTTCCTCAGTCAAATTCCTATTGAGGAATGCATTATTGACATCAACCTATCTTAATGACCACCTAATCATAACTGCAATAGTAAGCACAGTTCTTATGGTTTTACCCGAGCCACTAGACTAAAGGTGTCTTGAAAATCATATATAGCCTGTTGAGAAAACCCTTTAGCCACCAGTCATGCTTTATACCTTTCCAAAACCCCATTAGCTTTCTTTTTCACCTTAAGCAACCACTTACAGCTTATGGCTTTACGATTAGTATGGAGTAAAAACTCTAGGTTTTGTTGTTGAGGAGAGCCTTGGCTTTCCTATGTGTAACCATAATGAGGGAGTTAAGAACAACATGAGGTTGAGGTTATGGTTGGCTTGACACATCAGGACTAGGTGGTCTAGATGCACTACTACCAGGAATGGAATTCATGGAACTGGGTGAGCTGGACATATGGCCTTCAGGTAAGGAGTTTGTTTGAGTTGCTGATAAGGAGGTAGTGGGAACAATAGGTGTTGTGGTAGTATTAGGCAGATTGATTGTCAATAGCACTAACAACTTAGAACTTGATTAGGAAGAAGGTATGGAAGGACTAGGTTTTGAGTCTTTGGTTTAGAATAGGAATATGGTTTCATGGAAAGTTACATAGCGAGAGATGTAGACCTTACCTGCAGCATCTTGACAACAATATCCTTTGTGTAATGGGGAGTATCCTAAAAATGTTCAGGGGGTTGACCTAAACTGTAGTTTGTTTATATTGTATGGTCTAAGGTTTGGAAAACACAAACACCTAATGACCAATTTCGACTATCAAATATATTGCACTGCTGAAAGCATCATTCCAAATGTCAAGGGCATGGTGGCATGATCAAGCATCGAAAGACCAGTTTCAAATATCTGCCTGTGTTTACTTTTAACCAACCCATTTTCCTTAGAGGTACATGGGCATGTAAAATGATGTATGATCCTTTATTGTGATAAATACAACTTTAATTGGTAAAATTCTCCTCCCCTATCAGATTGTTCATGCAAGCTCATCCTCGTAGGATGATTACAAATCGCGAGAGTTCCTAATCAAAATTAAAAATTATCATTCGTAATGGCTTTTGTGAAGGTTGGAAATGGTAATGGCAGGCTTTGGAAAGGTGGACATATGGATATACAATGGATAAAGAAGGATAGGCTTGAACTCGGTTTAAGGACTAAAGAATGAACCAATAGTATAGAAGAATATTGACCCAATTCCTATATTAGTACCTAGAATAAATTACAGGTAAAATCGTGACCCTCTATCTAGCAAGATAGGAACCATTCGGTATAAAGGTTGAACGTCACACCTCAAAGAAGTGATAAGTTCGAATGAATCAGATTGACGCCACAAGGATTACTTGATAAGTCAATTTGAGTTAAATGAGAACAAAGAGTTTGAAAACTCACAATAAGATTAAAATTCATCAAAAAAGTTGTTACAAAATGTTTCTAGCCTCATATTTATAGGCTTACAAGTGACCAGCTGAAAAGTCATGCATTAACATGAGAATTAATATATTTATTGCTCATAAATTTGTCTAATAGTCCCCATGCAATTGGAGTAATTGTGGTGGCTGCTTCAATGAAGATGTTGGCCGAATTTAGTGATTGTTTAGCTAGGAAGAACTGCTCTTAAATTCGATTGAAGTTTCCAAAGCACTTGGAATAAATGTGGGTAGTGCATTGATGATTTATGAGTAACCCGAATAGCCACTTTTCATGTCCCCATGATCAGGCTTTGAGTGTTTAAACACCTTGTGACCTTTGGTCAAACCAAGCAGCCATGCATGGTGATAGCATTGATTTTTTTTGCTATTCACGAAATACCTCTTGGGGAGTTGTTTTCAACTCTTTAAATGTTGGGAGGTGCAATTAAGGCTTGTGTTAGTCGGTCATTTATGTCCCTAAGACACATTAAACATGTTGATTAGAACATATTAATTAGGCAGCAATATTTGACCAGAAACTAACAACTAACTTAGGACATATTTAAAGACTTATCAAAATAACACAAAAACATAGTTAATATTTATACTAAAATAACTAAATGGTTAAAACCTTATTTCAAGCAATTTAATAACTTAATAATTATAGTTTTATGTGTAGCACATTGCATGGAATGCATGTGTTACAAGAAGTCCACGAGTTGTATAAAATGCATGGAATAAATGAAGTGTTTTCCCAAACTCGTTTAATTAAACCCATGATAACTTCTTTGAACTTCTTGGCTTGTGCGCGAGTGATTGGTCCTCTAGGTAGTTTGATTGGATCGTACGAGGCTTGTCCTTCATCCATGCTCACAACATTAGTGCTTGCAACTTCAGCGCTCACAACAGCAGCGCTCGCAAGTTCAATGTTCGTAGCATTAGTGCTCCTAATGTCCATGTTTGCACTATTCATGCTCACATCAATTGTAGTGCCTTGAGTTTACAGTCAAGGACACTTTCAGCTTGCCTATGAAATTGAGGACAAACAGTAAGAACATCTGACTTCTTTCGTAGGAAATAAACCTAAATGTACCTTGTACACGCATCTGTGAAAGCCACATAATAGCAAAAACCATTAGAAAGGATTGAGGCTAGTCCTCAAACATCAGCAGCCACAAGTTAAAGTGGTGTAGTGTACTCAAACACAAACTTATGAAATGGTAACTTATGCTTTTCTCTAAGTGACAAGAAACACAAGTAAGGGATTCTTTATTTGAACCAACAAGTATATTATAATGATGTAGTGTCTTTTCAAGTGTGACATTACATGGATGTCCTAATCTAGAATGTCATAGACTCAAAAGACTAGTACTATTAGCAACAAGACACTGAGTTAAACCAGCAGACAAAGTATTCTTAGTTGAGTCATTTAGATATAGCCTGTAAAGCCCATTGTGCACTGATCCTTGAAAAAGTATCTCTTTGGTTTTCAGATCACGAACTTGACACTGTGTAGGAAGAAACTCAAACATCACCTGATTGTCCTTGGTAAACTTGGACACAAACAAGAGATTTTTGGTTATGCTGGGTATAAACAACAAAGAACACATGTATAATGTCATGATCAATAAGCAAAGATGACTAACCATTAGACCTAATAGGAAGTGTAGTGTCATTACCAACATACACTTTATCTAGACCATTGTAAGGAGTACTTTCATCTATTGAAGAAACTAAATGAGTGAGATAATGTGTGGCTCTAGAGTTAAGATACCAAGCATTGTCACCAACTGTTTTAGGTGTTGCAAGGTAGGCTTAAGGGTAAGAACTTAAGCCAAGTACTGCTGAAGGAAGGCCACTTATAGACTATGGACAGTTGATAGTAAATGGATTAGTCTAGGTGGGAGTTGATGTAGGTGGAAATAACCAAAATGTTTGTGGACTTGGAATAGCAGGAGGCATCACATGTGATGGTATCCATGGTGCTATGGGAGCTCCATTACCAAATGTGCACACATTTTCCTGTGCAGGAGGTTTATAACCTGCACTCTTGTAAGAAGCATCAAAATGATAGTAACATCGATCAACAAGGTGCCCTGTTTTTCCACACAATTGACTTTGAATGAGTGAGCCAGATGGACGACCACTCCCACAACCTCGAAAAACAAAAGAGGGTCGATAAGCTGGTGTGGACATACTACTAACAGCGACTCTGACTATTGATGAGTAACCATATTTGTTGAACTAGGAGCCTCAACCATTGTAACTTACTGCCTTGCTTCAACATCAAGAAGCATTATGGTGACACCTTGAACATTATAGGGTGTCTGGCTTGCTTTGATAACTATAATAATGGATTCATACTCAAGTGTCAACCCATTAAGAATTTTTGTAACATGCTCATGCTCACTAATAACTTCTTCACAACTAACAAGATTGTCACAATACCCTTTTACCTTTATTAGAAATTCTTTCATTGAAAGATCACCCTTGTGTAGAGACTGCAATACCCTTGTATAAAACATCAATTGAGAAGTAGTCTTACTACCATAATAGCAATCCAAATATGAGCACTAGTATCCATACCAATAAGATGTGGAAGAACCCCTTGACTCACGGATGATAGGAGCCACGAAGCAAGTGCACCATCCTGTTGCTTAAATCGAGCAAACTCAAGATTCTCTTGAGGATCACCATTTGCATTAAGAAGCATTTGAGGAGGAGGGATAGTGTGAGGGTCAAGAATGTGTTGAAGCTTGTAAGTCTTGATTGCCAAAAGGACTTATTGACACCACAACAAGTAATTGTTGTCATCAAGAAGAATACTTATCTTCTTGGTGAAAAAGAATCGACAATCAACAATCCTATCACTAAGATTGGAAGCCATCATTGGTGTAGCAAACTGAATAGAAGATAGACTGGATGGAAGAACCATGAAACCCATAGTAACTTAACGAACTAATTCTAAGATCAAATGAACATCTGATACCATGTTAAACTTTAACAAGAAAGCAAAAACTTTATGAATAAATCTTGATTATTGAATACATGATAAAATGTATAGAGATTGATGATACATTTATACATAGTAGCAAAGGTTGTTAATGATAAGATAACCACCTAACTATCAACTAACTAACATTAATAGCTTAACTGATACAAACAAATTAACTGATTTGATCAGTTACTCTAACAATTACTATTATTAAATGCATTTGTTTTGGTCAATATTTCGTTTACGGTTGCAAGTTGTTTGATGGGTTTATCTGGAAAGAATATTAGGGAAAGGAAAAAGATATTCAAAGGGAAAATTGGAATTATAAAAAAAAAAGATAAAGTTGAGTTTATATAAAGGATAAATACATTAGTCAATGTGGGAAGGGAGGCACAATAAATGTATATTTAGATGATAAAAAAAAATTATATAATAAAATTTATTTTAATTTAAATTTGATATTTACTATCACCAAGTTCTAATTCTAGACAATATTCTAGGTTAAATTAGTTATATATGCTATTTTTTTTACTTGATCAAATAGGTTGTTTTTTAAGATTTAGAGAAATAGGTCGATTTTGGAGAGAAAGTATGAAAAGCAAGTTTAGTTGAACGCACTTTCTGCACATTTGGCAGAAACAATTGTCCAGCTGGTCGAGCTTTCTGCATAGTTGTCAAGAAGCTTTTCGCACAATTGGGAGGAAAGTGCATCCAACTGGACGTGTTTTCTTTGGAAATTTCAGGAAAAGCGCGCTTTCCTAACATATTAGCAAAAGCTTATCCAGCTGAACTCGTTTTCGTGCATTCTCTCCTAAACCGGTCCATTTCCCTAAATGTTAAAAAAAACGACCTATTTAACCAATTAACAAAAAAATTGACATATATGCCTAATTTAGCGAATATTCTAGATTGAGAAACATTTTCCTAAATTTAAATAAAAACATAAATTTTATTACAATCATTAATTAAACGGGGTTAGGTAAACTTTGATTTAATGTGTAATTATATACATGAACTTTAATTTGGTGCAATTATATACATGAAACTCTAATTGTGGTTCAAATGTATGCTTTAAACTTTAATTTTGATTTAATCATACACATTTAAAAAATAAATACATCAATTTATTTTTATATTGGATAAAAATAATTGTTTATGTATGCAATATATAGACATAAAATAATGTTATATTAATAATTGTATTAATAATTTACAATAATTGAATCAAATCAAATTTTCATATATAAAATTGCACAAAAACAAATTTCATGTACACAATTACACATTAAATCATAATTGATGCATAATTTTAGGATTTATTCCAATCCTATCAGATCTGATGAGTTTTATCTTAAAAGCCTGAGTAGGTAAACTCCTTTAACTGACTGCACTATTTTATTGCCAACTTGATTATATTCCAAGTTTTTAATTAGTCAACTTTCCCACAAATTTCAGTGTACAACCGTACTGAAACCTAAAGGTTTCTGTTTCTGTTCGTATTCAGAAAAAATTGGTTAATTTCACTACCATCCTCAAACTATGACTCAAATTTTAAATTACTCCTTGAATTTCAAAACATTCTATGAGCCCTCAAAGTACCATATCGTATCAATCAGATTTTTCCATATTAGTCTAGTTGTTAGCTTGGACATTAAATGATAATTCAAATATGACATAGAGTATATTTAAAATACATAGATCAAATTATAAACCTAATATATGAATACTTTGATCTAACATGTTAAGAAAACAACCCTTTTAACTTCTATTTACATTGTCATTTTTTAAAAATTTCAACAAATTGTCTATATAGCAGGTATATACATGTTCACAATTTACACATTTTAAATATGCTATACATTAAATCCAAACTAACATTTAATGCCAGAATTAACTTGTAAACTAACAAAAGACATAATTGATACAATATTAATATTTTGAGAATTCAATTAGAATGTTTTAAAGTTTATAGACCAATTTAAAATTTGAACAATAGTTTAAAGATCTTTGGAGTAATTAACCCAAAATAATAATAATAATAATAACACCTGGAGCCATGCACATGTAGACTTCCCTTTCTTTATTTATCGACATTTTATAATTTACTAGATCCCTACTTTAATTATATATAAAATCACACAATTTCTATTTTTCATATTAATAAAAAAACTAATTAATATTATTGTCATTCATGTCTTAACATAAAAGAAATGTTTGTTTTTTTGTTTTATCGTTCAAAAGGCAAATGCTTATGTTTTTCAAATATTTTAAAATAAGTGTTATATTAATATTATTGAATATAATGGTGATCTCAATATAAGTGGGTAACTATTTTTTATGCAACAGTCGGATAAAATGTTACAATCACTACATAATAATTATTTCGAAATAACTTAATTACGTATAGTTTAAATTATGATTTAATCTTTCTCTTTAAAAAAAATTGTTATTGAATATGAAGAGGAATATAATTTATTTTTCAAATATAACTATACTCGAGGAAGAAGGTTTGAAGCAAGTATTGATGCGGTTTTTAGGGTTAAACAAAGTACACATTTCCCTATATTGTCCCTAGTCTTTTACTTGGAATGCTTTCAAACCCTCACAGCTGTCTTTCAATTTTAATGCCCCACTATTCTACAAACGATACCATTTTAATTAATCTCAAAGGTTTTTTTTATTAAACCAAAGTCCTTTACAGAAGAGAAAAGATTTAAATAGATATTAAGTGGAATATTTTTTAGTGAATTATAATAATAGGATAAAACTCGAATAATTAATGTGATTAACGCGACTCGAATCCAAATCACATTTGAAACGATGAACAACTTTGATTATCAAACCATCATATGAAATTCCATTAATGTGAAACTTTTATGATTTTATTTTTTAGTATTTGATCTATTGTAAGTGAAATTTTTTAAATTTTATAAGCGAGTTAAGATTTGATAAGTATCATTTTTATTTATATAATTAATTTCTTTTATTTTTTAATACACTTTTCAAAATTTTAATCCACTTGTGAATTGTAAAAACTTCCACTGATAGTTTATCAAATTCTTCTTGAATAAATTGTAAAATTTCATAAACTAAAGTATATCATAGCTCTTTGTATTCTACAGAATTAAAATTTAGTTTTTATATTTTATTTCTATGAATTTAGTTACTTTACTTTTCAAATTTCAAAATTCAAATTCAATTATGAACCTTATTATTTTTGAATTTATTAGTATGGCATTTTGAAATAAAAATAAAACTCATTTTATAATAATATAATAAAACTTAATAATAAATCTAAATTTAATAGAATAATTTTAATAATTGTAACAATTTAACACAAATTTTAAAAATAAAAAATTAAATTCTTAAAAGTAAAAATATAAAAATTAAAAGTTCAATTTGTCAATGATTACTATGTATATAAACAAGACTTTACCATTTATTTTAATTAAAAACAGTGTTGTTGGAGGAGAGGAAAAAAACCTAAAGGTAGAGATAAGCAAAATTCGATTCGATTCGATTCAAAAATTTCAATAAAAATTTTAAATTTTGAATTAAATAGTTCGAGTTATTTGAGATGATCAAATTATCAGATTAACTCGAATAAAAAATTAAATTTTTTTGTTTAACTCGAATATGAATTACACAATTCGAATGATTCGAAAATCTGAATAAAAAAAGGTAAAATTATGTCGTTTTGATAAAAATTTACTCATTAAGTTAAAAAGCAAAACCATTATGTTTACATAGTTAAATAATCGCTATATGCAAATGCAACATTGAGTATAAATAATAGGATTCGTTAACTCGACTTGACTTGACTCGATTGGATTTGATTCGAAAAAAATTTAAATTAAATTCAATTATTAAAATAAAATTTATCAACTCGATTAACTCAAAATTTTTTAACTCAATTCGATACACTCTTTTCTAAAAGTACTTTTTGTAAAAAAAAAAAAAAAAAGAGAACTCAGAAGTAGCGTGAAAACAACTCAGCTCGTAATCTCTTTCAAACAGAAAAAAGACAACTAAGGTCATAAGCCTGATTTGACTTATAGAATATAAACTACTTTTTAAGGTATAATAATACATTTAGTTCCTAATGTTTATTTATTTTATCAATATAACCCCTTATTATTTTTTGAGTCATTTTATACCCAATCTTTAAATTTTACTCAAATTACCTTTTTTTTTTAACAAAAAGGATATAATTGTTAAAATTCTAACGATATTGATATGACCACTCACATGACAGTTTACATATAATTCATAAAATGTAAAAATATTTAAAAACAAAAAAATTCATAAAAATCTTTATAAAAATTATTTATGTTAACAATGAAGTGTACATAAAATGTCACATAAATTTCCATATCAATGTCATTAAAATTTTAATAATTCAGTAATTTTTTTGTTTAAAAAATAATTTGAATAAATTTAAAAAATTGAAATTCCAAAAAAAAAAAAGGCAAAATGATAAAATAAGTATAGATTAAGGACTAAATTTATATTTGTGAAAAAAAAAACAATTCCTTGCATTGGAATTCTACATAAACCCTGCTAAGCTTGAGCTATACTCAACAACATACTCCTTTCTCTCTCACTCTCTCTTAAACTTCCAAAGTTTTCTCGACTGTTTTTTCTTTTTTTCTTCTTCCCGGGAACCAAACAAACAAGCATGAGAGATATTCTAAGTGAAGAGCAGATTGTTGAGTTCAAAGAAGCCTTCTGTCTGTTTGACGAAGATGGGAATGGTTAGTTCATCCTTTCTTTTTTTTCCCCTTCGTATTTCATGCTAATGCTGCTGCATGTTTATTAGGTTGCATTACCGTTGAAGAATTGGCAATGGTGATTGGTTCACTGGACCGATATCCCACAGAAGAAGAACTCCACGACATGATCACTGAATTCGATGCTGATGGCAGTGGAGCTGTTGAGTTTGCAGAGTTCTCCAACTTGGTGGCCAAGAAAATGAAGGTAAATAAAATTATGAGAAAAAGGAAAAATAAGCAAAACAACTGAAAAAGATTGAACTTGACTGGTTCCCTCAAAAAACCAGGAAACTGATGCAGAAGAAGAACTTCAAGAGGCTTTCAAGGTTTTTGACAAAGATAAAAATGGGTTTATATCAGCTAATGAGGTAAAATATAATATCTTTTTCTCGGGTTTTTGTTTTAATTAATGCAATATTTTCCTAATTTTTTTATTTTCTTTGAAATTTGACATTAATTTTTTTTAAGTTATAACCTAATTTGAATTCCATGTGATAATCTTATGGTCAAAAATATTTATTACTTCAGATGTGATATGAGTTTAATTTGCATCAATCGAATTATTATTATGATTTTAACCTCTTTATAATTCAAAAAAAAAAAAAGTTATAACCCAACTTTTGAATGCCAATGTATGGTATATTGGTTGTGGGTGTTTATCCCACCTACATGTCATGGGTTCTTTGTCAAAGGTATATGACAAATTAATGTTTGGTATATTGGTTGTGGGTATTTAATAATTATTTTAAATAATTCTTTTTATTTTTAAAATTTTAATAAATTAATTAGTTATTGATGAATAAAATTAACAAATATTAATTTTTTTTATCTATTTTGAAGTGATTTAACAAATAATACAAATTTAAGAATTAAAAAATACGAAAAATTAAATAGAAAATCAAATAAATCATTATGTCTTCTTTTATTAAAGAGCATATTTAATGTGAAGTCGATGCATAAATCTTATGCATCACCGGTGTCCAATATACTATCATCATTGCATAAAAAAACAATAGAGGCCTTATAAATAAAAATTAATAATTTTATTTAAACATAATTAAATAATAATTAATTATAAAGTAGAGGCTAAAGACACTAAACTGTATATCCAAGACTCAGCTCTAAACCCTTTAAACTTAAAATTCTATATAAAAGGAGTATTAATATTTATTTATACTTAGTTAAGTTTAATGATTAATTATATTTAAATAAAAATATTAATATTAATTTACAAATTTTTTATATATTTATTAATTTAATAATAATTTATCATGTTATTATTTATTGATGGTATATAAAATTTGTGCATCAAATATTATTATTTTTATTAAAAAACATTCTTTTATTTGATGGAGAACTTTTGACTTGGGTTACAATAGTCTTGAATATTTTAGATTTGCACTATCAATGAAAAACTATTAAAACATTACATTGATAGCTGGCATGTGGCAGAATAAAGGGAAGAGACAAAAAGAAAAGGAAAAAATGACCAAAGTTCAATGCAAAAGAAATCATATGTTAAATGAGAGAGATTGGTCCATACGTTATTTTTACAATGTTTTGGATTATATTTATATTATAAACCCAATTTTGTTTGAATAAATATAATTAGCACGTGTTATTATGCAATTTTCAATATATAAATCTACCTCTGTTATATAATTTTTATTCATACATACGAGTATTTCACACGTTTTAAATAATTTCAAATTATTTGTATATGTTTTTTTTATTCAAATTAGTGTTTTTTTTTTATCGTGGAATTTGGTGACATTTGGTTTTTTTTTATGTGGTGTAATTTGAATTTAATAAAAAAAATTAGGAGTTTGAACTTTTGAAAATAATTGAAAAACTTCATAGTTATCACATGTATTATTCGCTTGAGAAAATAATATAGATGCAGACCAAATTATTTTATCTTATTTTATTTTGGCATAATCACTTTTTTTGTCCTCTAACTTTACAAAAAAATCACTTTAGTCTTTCATTAAATTTTTATCAAATCACCCAAAATGGATGAAAAATTAATGTTTGTGAACTTAGCTGATGTGGATACACATAGATGACAAGTTAATATTTAATTAATTTTTTAAAATTTTAAAAAATATTTTTAATACTTTTAATGATTTTTAAAATTTTAAAAATTAATTAAATATCGACGTGTCATCCCCATGTCAATAAACATAAGCAAAATTAAAAAATATTAATTTTCCATGTGATTTGATAAATAAAATACAAATTTAAAAGTTAAAAAATAAAAAAAATACTTTTTTATAAAATTAAAAGATCAAATAAATTAGAGATAAATTTCAAAATTATATGTGAACTTTAATTTAACGTGTCATTGTGTACTATATACATGAAACTCTAATTGTGGTTCAAATGTGTACTTGAAATTTTAATTTTTATTAATTATAAAGAAATAAATACTTTAATCTATTTTCATATTGGAAATATAATTACTTATACATTTAGTATATATAAACATAAAATAATATTATATCATTAATTATATTAAAATTTACAAGAATTGAATCAAATAAAAATTTATGTATAAAATCAAAATTTATGTATAAATTATACATTAAATCATAATTCATGTATAATTTTTATATTTATTCCGATAAATTATTATACTTTCTATGTTTCCTTATTTCTCTTTTACTATTTTTATTCACTACATAAAAATTTATACGTACCTTCTTTTTTGGTTATTATATATAGCTAAGGCATGTGATGATCAATCTTGGTGAGAAATTAACCGATGAAGAGGTCGAGCAGATGATGAAAGAAGCTGATTTGGACGGTGATGGTCAGGTCAACTATGATGACTTTGTCAAAATGATGACAACCGCTGGATGAAAAGAATTTTTCTTCGTCAACGACTGTTAATATTAATCAGTTTTGTCTTCCAAAATTCGTTTTGTTTCTATTTCGATGAGGTAATTGTTATTGTTTTTTTTTTTCCTCTTATTTGTATTAAGGGAGTCAATATTAATTAATGAATATTTTTTTATTGGTATTGGTATATATCAGTATCAGTTTGATGTATGTTTTGTATTTATCATTATTTTTATATGTAATGGTGAATATATCATACTATTATTTTTTACTAATAATAAATACAATAATATTTTAAAAAAAATAAATTTTATTTATTTATTAGCATTTAAAAGTATTATCAATATATAAAACAATTTTTTAATATATTTTTATTTTAGATAGTGAAACGAGTTTTTTGGTAGGCCATTGAAATTTTTTTTAAAAACATGTCGCAATTCGACCCATGGGGAGATCTAAGAGGAATAAGAGTACCGATAATTGGAGAATTTACAAGATATATTATATAGACACAAGATTTTTCAAAATGTAGAATTTAGTATGGTTAAAATAAATTTGTTCATGGGTTTGGATCACAGATATATGAAGAATTAACTTTATATTTGTTTAAACTCGATTAAGCTCGTAATTTTAACTTCAAATTTTGTTCAAGTTTATCTATATTTATAAATGACCAATACAAACCCATTTAAACTTATGATATTATTTTTGACTTTTTTAATGAAAAAAATGATATTTTAAGTTTATTATTTAATAATTTAATATGTTTCTTCTTTGTGTAAAATATGAAATATAGAAAACTTATCATATTTTTATTGTTTACATTATAGCTTTATTATATATTATTCTAGATTTAATTTTTATGTGAAATAAATTATATAACATATAAAAACAATATAATACATAAGAAAAAAAATATATCAAGTCAAATTGATAGACTTAATATTTAAATGTTCAAGATTAAGATTAGTTCATATTTTAAATATGCCTAACTTTTCATCCGAATCCCATTTTTCAAATCAAATTTTTTACTAATTTAATGTATCTTTTTAATTAGCTAAATATCAAGCAGGATTTCAAATTTATGTGGATAAACTAACTTTTATAAGGTTAAAAAAAAAGTAACAAATGGTGCAAGGAATAGGTCAACACACCTCACCTTCTTCGGTGTGCATTTTAGATGAAGACGACCATCCTACTCCACACTAATTTATGGGTCAACTATAAAAATAGTCATTTTTATTTGTCTCAGATTATATTTTAGTTATTTATGTTTGAAATATTATGTTTTAGTCACTTACGTTATTGTTTTGTTACGAAGTGATCACTCTACTATTAAACTTCATTATCTCCCTAACGGCAGTCCAACGTGACAGTCCATATGAATTTTAAATGCAAACTTAGATATCTAGTTGTTATGATGAGAATAGATTTTTAATTAAATAAATTTAGTTTAGACTTCCACGTAAGACTGTCGTTAGGGGGGTAATGAAGCTTAATGGTAGAGTGACCACTTCGTAACAAAACGTTATCATAAATGACTAAAACATAATATTTCAAACATAAATAAATAAAATATAATCTGAAACAAACAAAAATGATTATTTTTATAATATACATTCACCCTAAATTTTAAGATATTTGTCAGAATGACTTTCCAATTTTTGTTCAATATTATTGTTATATAAAAGATTTAGTTGGATTCGAAAAATCGAAAAATTATAAAGGTTAGATATGTTCTAGAAACCATCTTAAAAATAGTAATTTCCTAGGATCATCAATAAATTCTCTTCCACTTTTTGGTCATATCATGTCTCTTGTTTTCCATATTTATCCACAAACAATTAAAACAACATACATTGGTAAAAAATAGTTATATACTTGAATTTTGTTTATGGGTATTTTGGAGAAAAAAATGTTGTTATTTGGTGAGAGTTTGGATAGACATTCAGACCCATCACTGAATTTCTATTTGAGTTATCCTTTTGTATTTGATTGAGATATCCATCTAGGATAGTGCCAAATGGTGGTAAGAGTTATGTATGCGAAGAAGATGAAGTAGAAATTTTAAAGCTTTAATTTCCACCCATGAAATAGTGACCAATATGGATAACCATGGGTGCCTTCACGGACAAAGTTAAATTTTTTTTTTAAGGGGGTCGAAGTTAAATTGTAATTTTTACGATAGTAAAAGTGCATTTTAAAGGATTAAATTAAAAATTTATCATTTTTAGGGGAAAGTGCAATTTTACCTTTACTAATTTAAAATTTTAAAAAATTTTAAGGATCTAAATGAAATTTTTCTATTTTAGGGGGCTAAGACCCCTGCTAGCCCTCCTGATTTCGCCCCTAGGTGCCTTAGGGACTATTCTAAACCTTATGTTGCAACATCTTTTATTTGTTTCGACGTTTGATACTGATGAGAGATATCACATAACAAAAATTTTAAAATTTTTCAATAAATTAAATTTTGAAATAATCCAAAAAAACCGTAAAATTTAAATAAAATCATTTTAAAGTATTTAAACCTTAGCTATAAATTGGACCAAATTTCTAAAGATAAATGTGCTAAAAGTTCAATATATTAAAAGACGAAGTGTTTAACAATTAAATTAAACTATGAGCCACAAGATTTGTATTTGATAGCATGACACCTCATTTGTATGCCCTAATACGGAAATTGAATAAGAAGTAACATTTGCTCAACGACAAATGATCATAAGTGAACTCATATTAAATAATTTACAAATGAAGATGAAATGGAATAAGCCTTAGATTAAAGGTTATCTGGGGATTTAAAATGAGAATTTTGAATATTTTTGAGTACTTACTAAGCTCTTTGAGCTTAACACATTAGTGGTTTTAAAATGCATTGGTATAAGACTTGCCAAGGACTTTGGATTTCGATCTGGGAGCATCACACCACTGATTGAAGATTTAAAGTTAGTAATTTAGTAATTGATCAATGTTGGCATGTATACGAAGGCTTAGTTTGGACTTGAAATTGTAAAACTTTGATGTGCAATTCAAGTCATTTAAGCATTTTTATTCAAGTTTTAGTTTGTGAATTGCTTTGGATGTGTTATGGCTTCAATTATGAGTTTAAATGGATTTTGAAATCTAATTTTTATGTTTTGGAACATAGGGAAATGATATGGACATGATTATGTGTGATTTTAAGTGTTTTTAAACTTATTTTTAAGCTTTAGAGGCACAAGGTTTGATACCTTTGTCTTAGGTATCAGACAAGAACAAGTCAATAGTTAAAATGCTATAGTATAAGGGCTAGGTACCAATATCTAGTCCCATGGACAAAGCCAGTAGACTGTTTTATCTAGTTCCATGGACAAAGCCAGTAGACTGTTTTGATCGTTTTGAGCCCTCTGAGGCTCGCCCTTTACCCTAGGTACTTCCAATCACTCAGAAAAAGTTTCTAAGTGGTTTTAAGTTGATTGTAAAGATTTCAATATGTTTCTATATCAATTTTATGATTTTATTTTAATTTTTTAGTTTAAAATTAAGATAAAACTCTCGTTTTAAGTCCATGAGCTTTGAACACTCGTTTTATGAATTGATAATGTTTATACATGTATTCAATGATCTAAAAGTATTTCAAATTACATTTGATTTTTTCTTAAATGTTTAAGTTTGTAAATGCTCTAGTGGCACATCTCATCCATATTGTACGTTGGGATGGGCGAGGGGTGTTACATCCTTCAACTTGTTTCACTTACTATTACTATTACTAAAGAGTTGTCTATGGTTACACCAATTGTTAGTTCTAAAATATCTGCTTCTAATAGTAATATTTCAAAATCTTCTTTGCCAGTTAACCATTCAAGGCCTTTCATACTTCTTCTTGTAAATAATAAACATCCTATGATTACTCATAGCAAAGTCGACATCTTTAGGCCTTAAGTTTTTTTTGGCAGCTAGTGAAGAGGAAACAGTGGATGTGCACACTTCCATGCAACATTCCAAGTGGTAAGAAGCAATAAAAGTTGAGTTAGTTGTTTAGTTGAAGAGCAAAATCTAGTCCTTCGTTCAATTGTCACCCTATAAGAAATCTATGGGTTGTAAATGGTTATTTAAGCTTAAGAAAATTGTAGATAGGGCAATTTCTTGCTACAAGGCTCTACTAGTTGCAAAAGGTATGCACAAGAGGCGGGCTATGACTTTCAAGAAAATTTTTAGCCCTGTGGTTAAGTTAATAGAATGCATACAATGCTTCCCTTAGCTATTTGTAATGGTTGGAGGCTTAGGCACATAGATGTTAATAACGCTTTTCTTAAAGGAGAATTAAAAGAGGAAGTTTTTATGCTTCAACCTCTTGGGTTTAAGGTAATGGATGAAACTAGTGCTCCTCTAGTTTGCCAACTTGATAAAGCCCTTTATGGCTTGCACCAATCACCAAGAAAGCTTTAACAATTCCTTCTCACTAGTCTTGACATTAAAGCATCAATTGTTGATCCCTCTCCTTTTATTCATCAATCATAAAATTCTTGTGTCCTGCTACTTGCTTACATATATGATATAATTGTGGTTAGGGATAGCCCTTGCGATTGAGAATTTTCCCTGATGGTTATTGGAGAACTTAATTAGTTTCTTTTTTGGTATAGAGCCCACTAAAGTGAAGGGCAACTTGCATTTAAACCAAAGGAAAGTATACTTTAGAAATTCTTTAATGGAAAGGAAGGAAGACCGCTAATCCCATGGTTACATTTCCCACTTTGTCTATAAAGGATGATATTCCTATTTAGGATGTCAAAACCTATAGTAGCATTATGAGTGCATTATAGTATGTTTGTCTTACACGAGATGTTATCAACTTCAGTGTTAACAAAGTGAGTCAATTTATGCAAATCTCCTACTAACAAGTATTGGCAAGCTACTAAACAGATTCTTAATTATTTACACAATACAATCAATCATGTATTGTTGTTTTTACCTACTAACTACCTTACACTACTTGGGTTCTCCAATTCTAATCGAGGCATCTGTCTTTTGATGATAGATGTTCAACCTTAGGCCTTTGTGATTATTTGGGAGGTAGTTTGGTCTGTTGGTCCTCTTAAGAAACAACCAGTTATTTCTTACTTAGCTTCTGAAGCCGAATATAAAGTTTAATAATACAACAACAAAGGTTGTACAGTTTAAGCATTTGTTAAATGAAATTGGTGCTCAGTTTCTTCTTTCTTACAACCTCAATATTATTGTGTTCATGATGATTTAATGATTATACAATGTTTCTTCTAGAGTGTAGTTCCATAACCATTTTGATGTGAAGAATGGACAATTAAAAATATTGAGAATCAGTTGCTTGCTGATATCCAATCACATCCTAACTTACTCCTAAAATCATGCCAAAAACTAAAAAATCCCTAAAGACTTGGTCTATAGACCTATTGTTCAGCAAATCTAAAGCACATTTTCAACAAATTATTGTGTACTTCCAATATATTTTTCTTTCACATTTTCTGTGTCTCATATTTTTACTAAAATAACAACAATTGGCATCAGAGCTCTTATCTTAAGGGATATGTGAGTTGAGAGAACACACATAAGCTTTAGACATAGAAGTTGACACAACGTTTTCTCATATTGTTCTACAAATTTTTTATAGTGATAACTATCAACCTTGGGCTATTAGAATGATAGTATATCGTGATGCAATGGATCTTTAGGAAGCAGTAGAAGAAGACTACGATGTTCTGTCATTGTCAGCAAATCCAACAATGAATCAACTAAAGACTCACAAAGAGAAGAAAACAAGGAAGTCCAAAGCTAAAGCATGTCTTTTTTCTACTATTTCAAGCAAAATATTTACAAGAATCATGAATTTGGGTCAGCAAAAGAAATTTGGGACTACGTACAGAAAGAATACCAGGGCAATGAAAGAACAAAAAATATGCATGTGCTTAATTTGATCAGAGAGTTTGAAATGTTGAAGATGAAAGAGATAGAAACCATTAAAGACTATTATGACAAGTTGGAGGGCATAGTAAACAAGGTAAGATTGCTGGATAAGGATTTTTCTGATGATCGAATAGTGCAAAAAATTCTTATCACTTTGCCTGAAAAATATGAGTCTAAAATTTCTTCATTATAAGAATCTAAGGATTTGTTAAGTATATCCTTGGCAGAATTAGTGAATGCACTGTAGGCTCCAAAACAAAGGAGAAAGATGATACAAGAAGCATCAGTAGAGGGTGCTTTCAAGCAAAGTTTGAAAACTTGGGAGGCAAAAACAAAAAAATTAAAGGTAAGACCAACAATAATAACAATAATGAGACATATTCACCATGTCCAAATTGTAAGAAGACAAATCACTTGCCAAAGAAATGTTGGTGAAGGCCTGATATCAAATGCAGGAAATGTGGCAGTATTGGGCATATAGAGTGGGTCTATAAGTCTCAACAACATGAAGAGGCAAAAGCATCTATTGAGCAACAACAAGATGAGTTCCTTTTTGTGGCGACATGTTTTTCTACCAGTAATAGCTCCACTAATTCCTGGTTGATCGATAGCGGTTGCACAAATCACATAATCAATGACCAAACACTTTTCAAAAAACTTGATAAACTATCATTTCCAAAATAAAAGTTGGAAATGATGAGTTTGTTCCAATTAAGGGAAAAGGAATAGGTATTATTGAATGCTTAATAGGTTTGAAACACATAATCGATGTTTTATATGTGCCTAACATTGACCAAAATCTTCTTAGTATTAGGCAATTGATTGAAAAAGGTTTCAAGGTTATATTTGAAGAGAAATGGTGCATGATCAAATACTAAAAAGGAAGAGATTTATTCAAAGTAAAAATGAAAGAAAAAAGCCTTGCTTTAAATCTAATGAAGGAGAAGAAACATCGAAGCAATTGCCAGAGACTCCTCAATACTTTGATGACAACATAGATGATGTTCTAGTTCGTGGCACAAGATCTTTATCTGAAATTTATGAAGGGTGCAATGTTGTTGTATTTGAGCCTGTTGAGTTTAAAAAAGCTGAGAAGGATGACACGTGGATTAAAATAATGAGAGTAAAGCAGCTTGAGGGATTCCAAGTCAAGGGACATGAGAAAATTTACATGTTAAATAAGGACTCATATGGTCTTAAATAGAGTCTTAAGGCCTGTTATAGTAGGACTGATTAATAACTTCAAAACCTTGGATTTATTAAAAGTCCAAGTGAAGCTACACTATATGTGAAGAAAACATATGCTAATTTAATTAGGGCATGTTTGGTTCAATGTAATGGCATAGCCATTACAATTCTATTCAATGGGCCCACCACAAACAATTGTTTGGTTGAATGGAATACCTTATTATGGGTGTATTCCATTACAAGCTTATGTAACAAAAATGTAGCATTTTTATTCCCTCTCCTCCACACCAAATGGTCCATTCATTATTTAGAAAATCAATTTTACCCTCCCTAATTTCTCACCTAAAATGCACTCTAATTTAGCCTGACTGACAACCACTCCCTTGTTGCTTCCTTCAACTCCGGCTAGTAGCACTCCTCTCACTAATCTCCTTTAGGTAAACATTTTCCTTCCTTCCTTTGTTCCTTTCATTTTCCTCTTTGCCAATTTAAGTAGAGTTTGTTGTGGGTTTTTGAAGCATATCGATTGATCGAAGCATATTGCGAAGAAAGAAAGTAGTACTTGAATTGATTTATTGAAACCGAGGGAAAAGGTTTCAGTAGGGCTTGTGGGTAACTGCATCTTTTTCCATCTTTTCGATATAACATTGATAGAAGCTTCATCAAATTAGTTATTCTTTGTGCTTGTATTTTTTTTCCAAATGAGCTTTTCATGATAATTAATAATAGGGAAATAAACATGGAAGGGCACATAGGAAGAGGTGGCTAAACACTTAAATTTTTTGGTCTATGCTTCCTAAGTTGCATATTTTATTCTAAGCACCACATTTTTACAAGTAATTGCTTTATCAATGACTAGATATTGAATGATCTATATGTTTATTTTGGTACCACTTGTTGTTTATTGTTTGACATGTAAAAAGGATCTGGGATATTGGAATTGATGTTGTTCATATGATAATTTAGTAAGTGAAGATGAATGTTTAATTATTATTTTGGTGATAGTATTTCTGTAAATTCGATTACCAAGAGACTCATTTTGCTTTTATTAAAATTTTACACTAGATTCATGCATTATTGGTGCTTAATTCTCTCTTTTAGCTTGTAAAGTTTGACTTGGTATCCTATTAACACTTATATAAGCAAGATCATTATAAGGATTTATCCAAGTTCAATAAGATTTTGCAATCTCTAAATCATTCCTCCACTTTCTTTGGTTAGTTTAAGCATCTTCATTGTGTTCTAATGTCATGAACTATATTCAATTTCTATAAATGGATTGACATTTTGATATTTTGTTTTGTTCTTTAATATCAATGCTCTGTTTCCTTCTAAGCTGATCTTATATTTTTATTGTAGGAAGAATTTTTAACATGCTTCTGGTTGCCTTTTTTGATTGAGATTTTTCATGAAATTTCTACTCAAAATCCGTTTTAAAGATTTGGGTTGTTTAAACTAGTTTCAATGATTAAGAACTAGGATAATAAATGAAGATGTACTTTGAGCTTATTGTGAAATTGACACAGTTAAAGTATTTGTTGAAATCTGCATTTCATGATCACTAAGAAAAGCCATTTGATATTTAGAATTATCCATCTAATTTGATACTATTCTTCAGCACTTTCAAACTTGGCTTGCTCAACTTCTAGTTGCTTCATCAACTCAACTATCTTTTTCTTATATAATTGAGTGGTATCGACTACTACTTTTTGGTATGCTCGTATTTTTAAAATTGACTCATTTTATCTTTTTCTTATATATTTGAGAGGTATCACAATGATGCTGCTCATTTTATCTTTTTTCTCATTTTATCTTGTAATATTCTAAATTGTACTTTAAAGGATATATATGGAATTGATGCTTATATTTAGATTCAGTAAAGTTTATTTTGCATGCATTAACGTTTTTATCATAACGGCGCTACTCATTTTATCTTGTAATATTCTTATGCATTAATCACGTTAGGTGTGTGTGTATATATAAGATTATTATTAGGCCATCAACTATAGGTGTTTTTTCTTAAAAATTTTATTATTAAATCAAAAAAATTCATTAAATTCGTGATTAATCAAAAACAATTCAAATAAAAAGCACAATGAATAAAGCAATAAAAAAAATCCTGATTTTGATTTCATAATTAGTCAAATGGTTCAATCAATATAGTAGGTTATTTAATATCATTCGATTGCCTATAGAATTTGACACCATTTGATTAACCTCGATCCGTCGTAATGAAGATATGTGCATCACATTCAATTTTGAGATTAATTTATACTATGATTTGAAGATATGTAACACTTTAATATCTTGCAGTAATGACTTGTCTGCCTTTAATAGTACAAAGTGAGAGGTGTAAAAGAATTGGTCTTGTTGTGACTGTATGGTTGCAAACGTGTACATTTGTGAGTTGGTTCTTGGTTACATTGGGTGTCGTCCATAGCCTACATACTTATACACCAAGGATTAGATTATATATTTTAGATTTTTATGCAAAACGAGATTATGTGAAAAGACTTGTATATGCTAGTGACGAGACCTATATTAAACAAATTAGGATGAATAAAATTTTTTTTAAAACTATGTGAGATGTTACAAACCTTAAGAGGATTAAAGTCATCAAGGAATATGCTCGTTGATAAGCAAGTGACAATGTTTTTACATATCATTTCTTATCACCTTAAAAATCGAGTTATCAAGCATCACTTTAATAGGTCCGGAGAAACCGTTAGTAGATCATTTCACAATATTTTAAATGTTGTCATATGCTTGCAAAATGTGCTATTTAAAAAGGCAGAGCCAATTACAGTTAATTCTACAGATCGAATGTGGAAATGGTTCAAGGTAATGGAGTGAGTTCCATATATACCTTTTACATAATTTAATTGATTTAGGGTTTAAATATAATATCCTAACTCGAGATTTTATCCTTTTACATAATTTAATTGATTTAGGGTTTAAATATAGTATCCTAACCCGAGATTTTATTCATGTTATGAAGAATTGCTTAGGTGCTTAGATGGAACTGACATCAAGTTTAAGGTTCCAATAGTTGATAAACCTAGATATCGAATGCGAAAATGTGATAGAGCAATAAATATGTTAGGTGTTTGTACACCTGATATGCATTTTGTATATGTTCTTCCTGATTGGGAAGGTTCTGTTGCTGATGAACGAGTTCTTCTAGATGCCATTAGTAGGAGACATGGACTAAAAGTTCCTCATGGTAAAGTGCAAAATTGGAGGAATTTGAATTAATTTTTAAGATCATACTTTTTTTTGGGAAAATTAATCATGATAAATAGTTTTTTTCCTTTTTTAGAGGTTGTTATTATCTAGTTGATGCTGGTTATAGAAACTGTGAGAGATTTCTTGCACCTTTTAGAGGACAAATATACTATTTGAATGAATGGTGTCAGGGTTACTAGCCAAGTAATCTAAAAAAGTTTTTTTTTATATGAAACATGCTTCAGTATACAATGTTATTGAAAGATGCTTTGGGTTATTAAAACTTAGATGGGGAATACTTAGGAGTCTATCATTCTATCATGTGAGGGTGCACAATAAAATCATTATTGCATGTTTGCTCCATAATTTTATTCGAACCTATATGAGTGTTGATCCTATTGAAACGGAGTTGGGAGAAGGATTACCTAGTAATGTGATAGAAGACGATGAACCGAATATCATAAATATTCATCCGTCGGATGCATAGGCTACTTGAAGGATGGAACTAGCCAATCAAATGTTCTATGAATGGCAAGCATCTAGAAATTAGTTAGGTTTAGGGTAAAAATAGTAGAAGGTTAGTTTGTTTATGTTTGTTCATGTATTTAGTTTATGAAACTTTGGTGGTGTTTGAATTGTCTTTATGTATTGTACTAGACTTGTTGAATTAAAATTTTAATTTATTTTCTTTTGATTAGTCATGTGTTATAATTTTATAAAGTGCATATATTTTAATTTGTGTTTTTTCTTAAGATAATTGTGTCAGACTTTCCACAATCAAGTGTTTCTTCCCAAAACTCTCAAGGAACCAAAAGGAAATGGGTTCCAGAAGAGGTTGTTGCGTTGGTTGCCTGTATGGTTGACTTGTACAATGTTGGAACCTTTAATGCAAATACGAGATTCAAGGTCGATTATTTAAATGAGCTAGAAAGAATGTTAGAAAAAGTTTTACCACATCATATGTTGAAGGCTAAACCTAATCTTGAATCGAGGATTAGGACATTGAAAATGGATTAGGCAATCATTTATGACATGCTTAGTGAAAAACACAATAAGGCTTTGGTTGGAATGAGCATAGGCAGCTTGTTGTTGCTAAAGATGCTGTGTGAGACTCATATGTAGGTGTAAGAATTATTTCCTATCTTTATCATCTTGTTTTGATCAAACTTATATCTAATATGGATTCCTCCGTTTTATAGAGTCGTAAAGAAGTCAGTCAACTTATACATCGTAGTTTCCCTTATTATTACTAACTTACTCCATCTACGCAAAAGATCGAACCACTCGAAAATATGCTCAAATAGCTGCTCATATTATTGAAGAAATAGATGATGAGGATGTAGCTACTGCAAATACTCATGAGGAAAGAAGCGGTTGTCATGAATGCGAAGCAGATGTTTCTTTAGATGAGATGGATCTCTCAGCTACACAACCGCAACCATCTAGAAACCAAGATGATTCCACATTTTCAAAGAAGAAAAAAAGATTTTTGATATAAGTGAACAAATTTCTTCTACTTCATTTATTCATGCTGCCACATTATTTGGGAAAAACATACGGTCCGTTGGCCTTGAGATATGTAGGAGCATTGCTTTTGAAGTGCTAATTCAACAAAAATCAGAAACAATCATTCAAGAAAGTGCTCTAAAATTATATCCAACCTTATGTGAAGTAGAATGATTAATTGAGGATGAGCACTATTGTGTGTTGAGCAAAATTCCAAACCATCCAACGCAATGCTCATTTTCTTTAGTTTACCTTTTTCTATGCGTTTGGAATGGGTGAGAAGATTTCTTTTTAACCATTAAAAATCATGATGTGTTGATGATGTTTTGATAACTTTTTGTATATGTAATATTTGGATTATATAATGACATGATAGAATATCAAAGACTATTGTAACTTTTTGATGTTGTAAAATTTAACATATAGATTATGGCATATAAGCTAATGACATCATGTAACTTTTTGTTAATATATGAATATTATGTTTGGATGTAAAATATAATTCTCAAGCTATTTATTACTTCTAATATTTTGCTTTTTATTTTAGAATATAATTAAATTGTTTGTTTCGCTAATGATATTTTAACACATTAAATATTTATTACAGTTTAAAAATAATAACGTAGGTTATATATTATTTTTATAATATTATATATTATAATTTTTTAATTCATATTTTAATAATAATTATATTAAGAATGTTATTAAATATATATTATTTTATTAAATTGTATTTAATAATAATTTTGTTAAAACATGATTAAATTATTTATTATTATTTTATTAAAATATATTTAATAATAATCTTATTAAAATTTAATAACAATAATAATAATCATCTATTTAAAAAAATTCTGCTAAGGGTACTTTAGTCATTTAAATTTTTTCCTTATGCTATTGCAACATCTATTCAATCCAACCAAACACGAGAATGCTATTACAGCTCTATTCCATTCCATTGAACCAAACAATTGAATTACTAATTACAATTATATTCCATTACAATTTTATTCCATTACAGTGAACAAAACGTACCCTTGTAGTTTCTATTTATGTTGATGATCTTCTTATAAAAGTATGCAGCAAGAAGATTAATGAAATCAAGCTGGTTTATTGGAAGGTTGAAGATCAAAATATAGATGTGTTAACCAAGGCTCTTCCAAAAGTTAGATTTAGAGTTTTAAGAAACAAATTAGACCTCTACAATTACTAAGGCAAGGAGAAGCATTGAGAAGTACCTTAGATTTACTGAATAATAGGTCTGTAAACCACTTCTTTAGCGATTTTTTAGTTTGTGGTATGATTTTAGGAATATGTTAGGATGTGGCTGGATATCAACAATATATATTTTCTATTATGTTTTTAGCTATATAATCTAAACAATGCAACAAATTCTTGTGTGCTTCCAATATATTTTTCTTTCACATTTTTTACTAAAATAACAACAATTTTGTAATTTCCAAAAACTTGAATAATAGTTTATTAACATGACGAATATTATCTTGGTAAAAGTACCACAAAACATGTAACATCCCAAAATTTAGCCCAATAGAAATGTAGAATTATATAAAAAAATATGATGATGGTCCAATGGTTAATTAATCAATGATAAGGCATGATAGTAAATAAGGTCCCAAGTTTAAGTCCCATATTTTACAAAATGAATTAATTTTAGCAAAATCTCTTGTTTTTAAGCTTTATTTTAACCTAACTATAAATATAATTTTTAAGCAAAATAATCAGCTAAATCATTATTTTCTTCCCCTTTTCCGTCCCTAGTTTCTTCTCCCTCTCCCAATCTTTATTTTTTTTTTCTTTTCTCCTTCTTCCCCATTGTTTCCATCTCACCCTCCTCCTCTTTCTCTTAGTTTTTCCTTTCTTTTGCTACCAAGAATCATCATCTCATCCCCTAAATTGTTTTCATTTAATCCCAATAAAATCAACTCCAAATCTGAAATTTTGAGCATCCAAGATCAATTCAAACATTGCCAAGAAAGTGCCATTGCCGATATTCACTTCTAGTTTGGGTAAGTTCACTTTTTCCTTCAATTTCTTGATTAATTGAGCCAATTGAAAACCCTAATTTTTAGATCTGAAAATTAGGGGAATTTAATAATTTTAAAGGTATTTTTCCAGATTTTAATGGACCTCAAATTGTTTTAAAATTTAGCACCAATCTTGGCCACCATGAGTGGTGGTGTGTGCGCCTAAGTGGTAGAGAAGGGGGTTGTTTTGCTTCTTTATTTTTACCCAATTAATTTCAGCCTTAATTTGAGTTATTTAACCCTTCTAATCAGTCTTTTATCACATGTCAATTGGGGAAAAATCGTTCTTGATCAATTGGCCATTCAGATCTCTCAAATCGGGAAGCGTAAGTGCGATTAAACGTAGACCAGTTTGTTGTTTCGACATAGTTGTTGGGTAAAGGTTGCGAATTAATTAATTAAAGGAATTTAATCAATACTAGCTACTAATTTTATATTATATAAACATGTTAGGTTCTAAACCAAATGCCTCACATCAACCGTAAAGCCGAAAGACATTCGCTAGTGCGGTTCGCATCAAAACAAGGTGAGGAATTTGACTAGTTTGGTTTCATAAATTGATAGTAATTTTGATGATTGGTTTGAAACCATAAAAGGGAGTTTAGTTTCTGGTTAGGAAGTTAATTGAATGAATGTATACTAAAATTTGGTCTAGGTTCATTTAAGGATTTAGTAAAGAAAGGGCAAGATTTGCTAGTGTATCGCGAAAGGGTGAAAAATAAGGTGTGGGTTCTGAACTCATAAGCTTATTTGAAATTCTTAATTGCTATAATATAATTGATGTTTAGCTTGCTGAATGGATTAGCTTAAAAGAAAAAATATTGAATTTATATGTAGCCGAACTAGGTACC
This sequence comes from Kokia cookei, assembly GCA_039519145.1. NCBI lineage: Eukaryota > Viridiplantae > Streptophyta > Magnoliopsida > Malvales > Malvaceae > Kokia > Kokia cookei. The sequence continues at coordinate 23,012,496 of CM076907.1, forward strand.
TTTCGAGCCTTAAGGATTGATGTGCTAGAAAAGTTGCTAGTTTGATAGTGTGAATTGTTAATTGAGAATTTTGATGTGTGAATGAATTATATTATACTATATGATATGTGAATGACTGTTTGAATAGCACAATATGATGATATATTTAGTTTGTGCATGATTTAAACGCATGACATATTTGCTATGATATATGTATTGAAAAGGGTGCTTCATATGCACAATGAGAATTCATAAAAGTATGTGAAATTGAATAATATTTATAGATGCCATCATAAATGGTAAAATTAAAAGTTGAAACACTATCTCATATCACTGAAAGTATATGATTGTGTAATGCCCCAAATTTTTGGATTATTGAGTCTGTTTGTTTGACAAGTAATTTTATTTGGTATGGTGGTTAAATGTCTTAGAAAGTTACTTTAGATTCTAGGTTTGAATCCCTTGTTTTGCAGTTTTCTGTTAATTTTGGCGTTAAGCTGAGTTTGAGCCTTAAGGCTTAAATCATTTTATTTGTTGGGTTATGGAAACGATGAGTTTAGTGGTTCATTGGTTAAGCATTTGGTTACTTCTGGGTCTTGGGTTTGATATGGGAATTATATTTTTGCTTGGGTTTTTTTGGGTTATAGAGTTTTGTTTAAATTCTAGTAAAAGCTATTGAGTAAGGATTTGGATAAATTATAATTTCTTTTTTGGATTTATTTTATTTGATTATCATCAAAATCCCTATTTTCCCTCATTTGTTTCAACCGTTCAACCCCCATACTTGGCATGTTTTTCTTCATTCTTCCTTCAAGTTTGCCAATTAATTTTTCCTTTCTTTATTCTTTTGTTTTTCTTCCTTTTTCTTTTTGAAAATTCTGGTCTTCTTGGATTAATTTTCGCTGCCAATTTTTGGTAGGGTTCATTTGCATTATTGTTACGGACAGTAGGCGATATCTTGTTCCATATCTTATCCTATTCTGATAGTTTTCATTTTAATTAATTTTTTGTTAAGGGTGAAATCTAATGCGAGTCTTGTTCCATATCTTATTCTTGCGCTTGATTGGTTTTCTTGTTAGGCGAAAGATTGAAAATCAAGATCCTCCGGTGGTGTGACTGTCATCGTTGTTCGTTGGTTGTAGGGGTAAGTGTTCGAGTTCATTAAAGGACTGTTTCTGTATAATAAAGATGATGCCTTGAGGTAGAAATTGAGGATTTTAGTGAGTTTAAATGGCTCGTTTTGCGTTGATTGTAGGGTTCAGAGCATTTTATTTGTGGATTTCTTCGTATATGCTATTAGGTGTGTAAAAATGACCCAAAACACCCTAGAGTTTCATGTTCGGGTAATTTTAGGCCTCGATTGAGGAATTGATTAGGGAATTTGATTTAAGAGTTTGAGGGCATTGTAAGGGCCGAGAAACTGTAAGTTAATACTTATGTTGTGTTAAAAGCTTTTAAAAACATGATAAGTATGCTAAGATTTAATTAGATTATAAGTTATGTAATATGTAAATGAATTATGTATGTGAGCATGATAAGTGTTATATATACTATATGTGTATGTCTGTCATTTGATTATGATTATGATATGAATATGCTATGTATGTGTTTAGGGTGGGATATGTTATTGATCGCGCTATGAACGTCACAGCAAATATGTGCAAGCGTACACTGTCGATGCAAATATAGTAGACAGAAATGAATCTGTCGAATATCGATCCCACAAAGATGACTGTTTATGTTTAAATCTATCGAAGCAATTTGAGTTAAAATGATAAGAACTGTTAAGAGTAATGTCAACACAAACTGATTAAAACTACACAGGTTAAGAGTTAAATCTTGTCAGTGCAAGTGTAATATAAAATGTCAGAGCAAATTAATAAAAGATGAATTGATTGTTGAAGATGTTTGTAAATGTAAATTCAGAAATATAAAGAAAATAGATCAAGTGTAAAGGATTGGAGATGATCACTGATTTCACAAGTTGGCAACGCTAAATGTGACTACAAGGTAACTAATAGGTGAATTGTCGCCGCAATTACGCTTCAATAAAATCTTAATGTTATCAACTCTCTGTTTAACAAAGACCCAAGTACTCACAATTACCACACCTTCCAGTGATGGTAATGCTTTGTACTTAAGAACAAGTGGCCAGAATTCCTTCTTGCCTCAAGCAACTTCCGCTGTCTTGCTTGTTAATCTAAATTGTCACCGCACCTTTTAGTGATTGTGACTGCAATCACACTTCCGTGGTGAAAACAATTAAATCCAAATATAAAATGTAGAGAAGAGTTGAGTAGAAATAAAAGTAAATCTAACATTAAAAGATACTTCTGTATACAATCAATTGTCAATAAAATTCACCGATATTTAAGAGGGATAAAAGAATGAAATTGAAGCATGCTATTCCTAATCTACTAGAATTCTCTCTTAATTGCTCCTCTTGCGTCACACCTAGCACTTCTCGTCAGAAGCAGTTGCTTCCTTATTGCATAAGGTCGCCTTCTTCCAGAATCAAGCTTCCATGGCAACTGACTTTGTGAATGAATGAGAGAAATTTTAGAGTTGAATTCTTCACACCTTGATGATTGATCTTCTCTTTCATCCTTCTATTTATAATCACTGGTAATTGCAGATCTTCCTTCGTTTTTCAGATCTAACTCTTTTTTGCGGCTGTAAAAGTTTGTTATTGCCAACTATGCACTCACGCAGATCTGATTTATTCATTACGCAATTACAGATTGTCGCGACATTACTGGGCGTAAATTATGATTTTAATTTGCTGCGACAACTTGTCATTCTCTTGCACTGGTGCTTCTAGATGTGTTAGCAACGTAGAATCCTTGATAAAATGTAGAAGCATTTATGTGATGACATATTTGATTGCAATTTTGGATCAAACTTGTGACCGCAACTCTGAATGCTTTCCTACTCTGATCTTCCTAGGTGGATTTTGCGCTGACAACTTTAGACACAAAACTAGTACTAAATACAGCAACATTAGTAGAACAAAAGAGATAACATGAAATAAAATAAGATCAAACAACACTGAGTTAGAAAATGCAAATACTAAGTATGAAATGCTAAAAATTTATGTTGAATATGATACAAAAGGAACAATTTATACACTAATTTAAAGAGAAATTAAATGTCATTTCTAATGCTATCAGTTATGATGGAGGAAATGTATAAATATTTACTACAAATATGACGGCTAGACCGCACACTATATGTATGGCAACTTTGCTACAATTGTATGAGTGGCACATAGCCACATGTAGGTGTGATTGGATGGATGGACTCTTAAAGTCTAATATGGTGTGATTGGTTGGACGAAGATGGTGTGTAGTGGATGGGGGTAGGATATGATATGTATGCTATGATTTGATGTGATATGTTCGATATACTCAAGCATGATATGCTACATTGTGATAAGTTATGATTCATATGAATTATGATGTAATATGATTTTCTAAAAGAAATGAGCTATAAGAAATTCTTAAATAAAATTTATTGTATGAAGTATATGTTTTGAAATTTTGGGCTATATCACAGTAGGCTTAAAGCTCACGTCTGTATGTTTTGTTTTAGGTAATCCTCTAACTTAACTTTGGACGGCGACATTGGATCTCAGGTTTCACAATTTGGTTTAATGTTATGAACTTGTTTTGTTGTTTAAATAGGGATATTTTGGACCTGGTTTTGGATTGTTAATTTTTCGGATGCTTTATGGTTGTGTTAAATGTTAGGATTATATTAAACAATCTGCTTAAGCGTAAGTGAATAACAATACCGACTTAAGATAAGTAAAAATAAATATGTTTTTTTAAAATATTGAGGTTAATGTTTTTCGCTGCAAAAATAAGTTAAAAGATTTTATTAAAAAGGGTATTGGTGCTTAAATGTGAAGAAGTGATTTTGATATTAATTTTTGAAACATGATTAAGTTTTAAATTTTCTTGAAGGGTAATAAATAAAAATGTTTTGATTTATAAATCACTAAATAAATTTTCTTAAGTTAAAGAATTGTTTTCTTTGTGTCATTTTGTGCGTTGTAACCCTCGTAATCTAACCGTAATGTCTAGGCCGGATATAGGTTATTATATTTGGTGGTATCAGAGTCAAGTTTCAAAACTCAAGTCAAAAATAATTTTGTTTTAAAAAATTTGTTTTGAATCATAACTTTGTTAAAATTATTTTAGAATTTTTATAAAGTGAAATCGAGACTCCAGTGTCGATCCATGTAAGTACTTTAAACTTTGGTTATACTTTGGAGACACTTGTATGATGCTTTAGTATATGATATGACTTTTAGAGACTATAATATAAGAAAACACTCTCTATATTCTAATAAGTATTTCCATAAGACTTTAAGATTAACGATTTAAAAACTTAAATTGATTACATAAAATTTCTAAAAAATTATAGATAAGATAATAAGTTCTCGTGCATCTCGTGGACGTGGTACCCAAAGGTATGGTGGTCGTCGTCGGGGTGCTCGAGCTGAGTTTTCTTTGATAGCCAGTATGCCTCAATTAGATATGAGTGAGATCGTAAGGATTTCGACTGTTGAGACTGAGTTTGCGGCTCAGATTGTCGGGGACGACATACTGTCTTAGGCAATGTTAAGGGTATTAGAGAAGGTTGTTGAGACCCATATTGGATCTGGATCAGAGAGCCGAGGGTCGATTATTGAAGGAATCTGATCCAATAGAGCCTAATTGTTTAGGGGCGTCATTAAAGTCGCTCCGACTATGGTTGAATACTGGTTGGAAGTCACTAAAAGAATTATGAATGGCTTAGATTGCACCTCTGAACAAAAATTGAAGGGTGTGATATCCTTGCTTTGTGATGAGGCATGTCAATGGTGCCTATCTGTTCAGGGGGGCACTCAGCTTGAGCAGCTGACATGGAATTCTTTTTAGAATGCTTTTTAAGGAAAATATGTGGGCGTGAGTTATGTAGATGCCTATAAGTGAGAGTTTATGAATCTGACGTAGAGAGATAGATTAGTGGTTAAGTATGAGGTCGAGTTTTTACATTTGATTCGGTATGCTTGAGGACTTGTTTCTAATGATTATAAGAAGAGTGTACATTTTGAGGAGGGCTTGAGATATGATCTCAAGGTTTTGATAGCTCCGTATAAAGAGCGGGTTTTTGCTGCTTTTATAGATAAGGTAAAACTAGCCGAAAAGGATAAGCACACTGAGCGTAAGAGGAGCGATCGAGAGAAAAGTCAGAATAAGAACAAGAGGGATTTGGGTCCTTTTGGTCCTTCCTAGTGGCCCGCAAATAGGCCAAGTTTGATAGGCCTTCACAGGCAGAGCTAGTTGCTAGTGCTAGGCTAGTTGTTAATGCTAAACAAGTTCCAATATGTGGGTACTGCAATAGATGCCATTTGGACGAGTGTTGGAAGAGGATTAGGGCTTGTTTTAGATGTGGTATCGTGAGGCACAAGATCAGTGAATGTCTCCTTATGGTTGAGCTTGGGTAGGCTCCGGTTTAGGGTCAAATTCAGCCTCAGAGGGTTGGTCAGTAACTTCTTAAGGGTCATGGTCAGATGCGAGGGGGTAATGGTGGAGGTCATGGTTAAAGTGCAGCGGATAAAGGTGTGGGTCAAGCAGAGGTTAAGCAGCTAACTTTGGTTTATACGGCGAGGCACCATGAGGACAGAGATGCGACTAATGTGATTGTTGGTATGTTCATTATACATTCACTACCTTATTTTTCTTTAATTGATTGTGGTTTTACGCATTCTTATGTATCTAGTAGTGTTGTGGGATATTTAGGAATTAAGGTTGACGACACTAGTAATAAGCTTTTTGTGATTAGTCCTTTGGGTCAATCTATACGAGTTAGTAAAGTATATAGGAGATGTTCACTTGAGGTTCAGGGATATATGTTCTATACTGAATTGATGAAGTTGCCTTTTGGGGAATTCGACTTGATTCTGGGTATGAATTGGTTGGTGGAGCACCGAGTTGGATTGGATTGTGAGTCTAAGCGAGTGACTTTTAAGGTTGGGAATGATCTGGAGATTGTGATGGTGGGGGAGCATTGAGATTATTTATCCAATGTAATATTTGCTCTAATAACTGAAAATCTAATTCGTAAGGGTTCTGATGCATATTTGGCTTATGTGCATGACACGAGTAGTGTGTGTTCAACTGTGGCAGAGATTCACACTGTTAAGGACTTTTCGAACGTTTTTCCTGAGGAGTTGTCGGGTTTGCCTCTGGATAGAGAAGTTCAGTTTGGGATTGAACTTTTATCGGGTACTACTTCGGTGTCCATCGCTCCATATCGTATGTCACCGAAGAAGTTGATAACACATTAAATTTGCATGATATTTTATGCTTAAATCGGGTAAATCTTGAATTGAACCCAACTAATTTGGTAATTTTATGTTTTAATCTTGATAGGAATTCAATTAGGATGCTATGAGTCAAAAATGAGTTGAAAAGGACCAAATTGCAACATAATCAATAAAATGGGGCTAAATAAAAATGTTGGAAATGATTAAGGGTTTACTGGATTTTGTTTGACCTTGTAAAGCTTAAAATAGAAGAAAAAAATATGATTTTGATTTTATTTGATTATTATTTTGTGAGCGGGAGGTTGGGTTATATTTAGAATATTAATTATGTATAAATAGGCTTGGTGGTGACATTGAAAGACACACTTAAAATTGATAGAGTTTAATGCAATTTTCCATTTTAGTTACTTTAGTTCGAATTGTCAGTAGCATTTTGCCATTTTAATTCCATTTGTCTTCCCATTTCCTTTGTGTTTAATTATTTTCCAAGTCCCCTTCCTTTTCCATCAACTTCCATTACCATCTAACCCATCATCCTAAATCCATCAAGCATGCTTAAAATCACGCTTCACTAAATTTTCATCTTGGCTTTAGGCTAGTGTAATCTCTAGTTAAGAAAGATGAGAAACATATTTGCACCAAAAAGATCTTTTGTAGCAGTATTCGTCGTCTCTCTGGAGTATCGGGATTGACAGACTCATCCCTCAGAGTTAACTCGATTATAACACAAAAGGCGCGCATTAGGTTGGAGTCATTCTGGCGCATAGTTGGGAAGACGAATCGATCGTGCTGTATTTAGATTCCCACGAACAAATTGGCGAGTCCTAGCGGGGTCATACTAGTGGGATTTTTGTAACATTCGCGTTTTTGAACCGGAGTTCGAACAGTAATAGTGTCGAGTTAAGAGTTAGAATATGTGGTTAAAATAAGAAGATTAGGAAAAATTAAGGATTAATTAGAAATTGTGAGAAAGTATGAGGGATTAAATAGCAATTTAGCCAAAATGAAATATAAGTCATTATGGGAATTATAGTGATTAAGGAGGGGCAAAAGAGTAGTTTGGTGGAAGATATTTTTGGAGGCAATGTTTTGGGCCAAAGTGTAAAGTTGGAAGGCCCAAGGACTAAAAGTGCAATTTTACCATTATTAAAGAAAGATATTTTCATAAAGAGAAATTGATAGAAAAATCTAAAGAAATAAAGAAATAAAGAAAAGAAATGATGAAAAATCTATAAAAGCCATCAGCCATTGTGTTTCACGTTAGTCACCATTTTTCCACCATTTCAACTTTTACTTTTCTTTCAAATTAGTCCTTTTTCACCAAATACAAACCAATTAAGCTAGTTTCTTCCAAATTTCTTCAAGATTAGTGAATAAAATTAATATAGAAGTGTAGTAGCTATCAAATTGTTAAAAGAAATGCATCCATACTTGTCTAAAATGAGAATTAGTGTTGAATACAAGTGATTAAGGTAAGAAAGCTAAACTCCTCTTTAAATACATGTCAGTTTTGGTTTAGAAACATAGATTATGATATGTTAGAATGATTTTAATATGAATATATGTGTTTTGTATGAAATTGAAGAGAAAGGAAAGAAGAAGAAGGACCAAATTGAAGGAAAAAGGAAAGGAGAAAGCCAAGGAGTGAAAAGGAAGCTTTCTACAAGAGTTGTAAGTACTACAAATCTTAAAAGATTTAGAATTAATTAAATTAAAGTGTTTATAATTTTAACATATATGATTAATTATGATAAAAATTATATGTTTAATTATAAGTGTTGATTATGTGCGATCAAATGAAATTTAGTGTAAAGAGACATGAAAAAGGAAGCATGTCCATTAAAACAGTTTGGACAGAACAGAAGATTAAATTTGAAAATTCACCAAAAATTGTATAAAAAGAGTTAGAGATTGAACTAAATATGTAATTAAAGCTTATTGAGTTCAGTTTCATATGGAAGAGACAGTGATAGAAAAAAGAATTTTATATTTTTGGATATACTAGTTTTAGTGTAACAAGGTCAGAGTGGATTCGGTTTCCCCTGTTCTGACTTTGAAAAATCATAGAAAAATATAGAAAATTATCAGAGATTGAAATTTATATGACTAATTCCTTAATGAGTCAATTTTCAAAATAAATAGACAGAAACATTATTGGATTCCTTCACTAAAAGATAAATAATTTTTAGTAAAGAAAAGTCGAAACTGTTAGGCAGCAGAGAAGGGGTAAATTGAAAGAATTTACTGTACAAATTGGCTAAAGTAAAAATTCTGAAATTTTTATGGTAAAAAATATACTTGAGTCTAATTTTATAATCATCAAGCGGATTATAATTTTGAATTCTGTATCTCAAGATATAAATAATTTAGTGACTGTGACTCAAATGTACAGCTTTGAAAATTAATGTAAAAAAAAGAAAAAAATTGATGCATATAAAGTGATATGCGATGAAATTGAGAAATGAGAATGAAATGGATAAATCAAAGGTTTCCAAAGTTATTAGTACCTAATTGTTTATGATATTTGGTTGTTATTTGGTTAAATTTATTTGTTATTGATTTGTATTACTATAATCTGAATTATTCATTATTTAATGTTTATTTCGATATTTATATTTAATAAGTGAATATAAAGTAAGCGTTAATATTGAGATGAATGAAAATTTATATTGAATTAATAGTATATTTGAATTGAATTTGAATGATTTGTGATCAAAATTGAAAGTGAAATTGGAATTGAAAGTGATATGAATTGTAAATTGAAAATCCCTATTAACTAGTCGGGCTGAGTCGGATATAGTTGGCATGCCATAGGATTGGAAGAGTTCAAGGATACTTCGACCTTGAGTCAATGAGACACTGGGTGTCATTATTTTACTTCAGATAGATTCGATGAGGTACTGAATACCACTTTACTTCGGCTAGGCTGATGAGACACTAGGTGTCACTTTATTGCTTCGAACTATCCGATGAGGCACTGAGTGCCATCTGGTGTGTTTGGTTGGATCCGTGTATTCGCCAAGGTCTGAGTCTTGTTAATAGGGTAAACAATGTGAAAAAGAAAGAATGTGCAAATTGTGACATTGAGGTAAGTGAAATGATAATCACATGAAAGGTAAGTACAATATATGTATAAGAAATCGAAGAATGATAAAACTAAGTAAGCTAAGAGATTGGAATGGCTAAAATGTGAAATGAGGAAGAATATGTGAATTCATAACACTACTATAAGTTAAATGTTATACACATAAAAGGTATGTATTTTACATGAATAAATAATTATATGTATGAGTTTGAAATGAGTGATTAAAAGATGAATGATTAATGACACTTGTAATACTTACTAAGCCTTCACCGACTTAACGCGTTTATTTCAACGCGTAGGTATAAGACCTCTAAGAAGCTAAGGTTAGATTAGGTGCCTCTCATCAAATCACATCAACATTGGAAGATTACAAGACAAGGTATACTTATTTTGAGGTAAAATGACATGTACAAATGGTACTTATATGTCCTCAATGAATGAGTTATAAATGTTATTTTGGAATACTATGAACTTATGAAATGAGATGATGAATTTTGAATGAAATTGTGTTTTAGACTGAATTGATTTATTGGTATAATTTCAGGGGGTTAGTTTGAAGTTTCTAGCTATATTTCTTGATTTTAGAACAGAGGTATCAATATTTTTATGGTGGTATCGATATTTGCCTTATTTTGAGTAAAAAATTCATTTTCATAATTTTCAAACTGGTTTTAAGTCTCGATTTTGATTATACTTGATTATTTTGTGATATTTTGAGTAAAACGATTCAATTACACAGTATTTGAAAGAAAATTTTGTTATACCGGGTTTATACGTGTGAACAGGGTGTAGGGGTGTTACAATTTTCATCAAGGGGGACTGATCGGATTTAAATGCTCGCGTGGTTGAGGCCGTTAATCTGAGTTGAGTTCTTCAGAACACAAGGCTGTCGAGGTCTTGAATTTCGAACACGTGTATCGTAGTTAGACAATCGGTAAGAGTTGGTTTGCAGGTCATTCCGTAACCAATTATGAAAGGAAGAATTAGTAGTTAGGACATTCTTAGCTGCTATAACCAGCTTATTATTTGAAGGAGAAAACACATTTTCAAGGATCTAATTGGAAAGCAGAGCTCACCGAGTCTAAGGCTAAGGCTTATTAATACTGATTACAAAATTCATATTTATTTTCTTATTTTTATTTTATTTTTCGATTTATAAAATTGCTTATTTCTGCTATCTATTTTTATTTAATTTCTAAACACTTTTCAACTCCCCTGATTTATTTTATTTTTTCAGCAAGTCTATTTTGAGTCATGGGCACGACTGTTGACATGAAAAAAATTTTGTTCACAAGAAAAACACAAAAGTTAATCACAATAACTAGCACCTGTGGAATCTAACTTACTACTCTATACTACTATTTGATATTATTTTGTCGTAGGAATATTTATTTGGTGGTTTTGACGCCCATCAAAATTTGGCACAGTTACCGGGGATTGGTAATATTTTTCTAATTTTTGTTTGTTTTCTTTATGAAAAGGTCTGAACTCGAAGCTCTCGAGTTTGAACCGAATATAGAAAAATTGGCCTGAAAGTTGAGAAAAGAAGCTATTCGACACGAAAAATGACCACAACCCGAATTTGAAGAAGTATCCTTTACCGAGGATATTTTCTCATTCGAAGAATCGAAGATAATGGCAGATCACACTATTCGACAATTCACGGCAGCACCAAACGAACAACTACCGCTGTGTATAACTTATCCAGTAGGAGGAATGCCATTCGAGTTGAAATCAGGCTTAATACATCTGTTGCCCACCTTTCGCGGGATTCAAAATGAGAATCTGCACATGCACCTAAAGGAGTTTCATATGATTTGCAGGAGCATGAAACCTCAGGAAGTAACTGAAGACCAAATTAAACTTCATTCATTTCCTTTTTCATTAGCCAACTTTGCTAGAGAGTGGTTATTTTATTTACCTCTAGGATCTCTTAACACATGGGCTGATAAGTCTCGCTTATTTCTTCACTGGTTTTTCCTAGTAGCACAAGCAGTCGAGTTGAGATGAGACATTGTAGGAATTTGGTAGAATGAAACTGAATTGCTCTACGATTACTAGGAGCAGTACAAAAAGTTGTGTGCAAGTTGCTTACAACATGGCCTATCTGAACAGTTACTGTCGAAATATTTCTACGAGGGGATGCTTCCATTGGAGATGAAGATGATATATGCCACTAGTGGAGGGGTGCTTGTTAATATGACACCTTAGAGAGAGAGAAAACTAATTTCGACCATGGCTGTAAACTCTCAAAAATTTCAACCGGCTACAGAACCAGTGAGACGGGTTCATGGGTTAAGTTCTATATCTTTAGAAGACAAAATAGATATTGTGTAGAATTTACTTGTAGATAAGACAAACCCAGCACGGTTGTGTGGAATTTGTGCCATGTTAGATCATCTGATGGACTCATGCCCTATTTTACACGATGGCTTGACGAAACAAGCTAATGTAGTCGGGAACTTTCCAAGACCACCCCAAAGGCGAAACGATTCTTACCCGAACAAATATAATGCGGGGTGGAGAGTCCATCCGAATTTAAGTTATGGTTCAAATCCTCGATTCAATCAACCATACCAATAAAGGTCGCTTCCAAATCAACAGTTACCACCTCCAAAGTCATCCTTGGAAGCCATAGTGGAAAGGTTAGCCAACAGTACTAAAAAGTTTCAACAAAAACTGACATTCACTTGCAGGATATAGATAAGTAGGTGAGCAGAATTGCACTCACGGTTAGCCGATTAGAGTCCCAAGGTAAGTTGCCATCTCAAACTAAACCTAATCCTTGATATAACACGAGCGCTATGACATTAAGAAGTGATACAATTTTGAAACTCGTGACTGGCACGAATCGTGCCCACGACACTGAATGAGAAGAGAAGGAACTCGATTCAAAGGATCCAATTGAGTCAACACCATAAAAACTATTTTCAGTGCTACCTCTATTTACTAGAAGGCTTGTCCAACATAAGGAGCGAGAAGAGAAGGAGATTCTTCACACTTTCCAAAAGGTAGAGATAAACATTCCCCTTCTCGATGCAATCAAACAAATACCACGCTATGCAAAATTCTTAAAGGAATTGTGCACAAGTAAGAGGAAGCTCCTCAATAATGAAAAGGTGAGTGTTGGTGAAAACGTTTCTGCCGTGTTACAAAAAAGATACCCCCGAAATGTAAGAACTAAGGTATGTTTTTCCATATTTTGCAAAATAGGTGGTGTAAGAATTTAAAAAGCCATGTGTGACTTAGGTGCATCAATTAACGTTATGTCTTTTTCTATTTACAAACTACTTAATGTGGGTCCTTTGAAAGAAATAGGTGTAATTATTTAGCTTGCAGATCGATCCGTGGTATATTCAAAAGGAGTGTTGGAGGATGTTCTTGCCAAGGTAAATGAGTTAATTTTTCCTGTAGATTTCTACATTATCGACATGGAGGATGACAAATCGGCCAATTCTTTCGACATACTACTTGGGAGACCATTCTTGAGTACTGGAAAAAAAAAAAGATTGATGTATGGAGTGGATTACTCACAATGGAGTTTAATGGAGAAGTGGTGAAATTTAACGTTTATGAGGCCATGAATCGCTTCAGCATGATTATTAATGTTTTTAATATTGATATAATTGAACCCTTAACTAATTTTCATTTTGAATATCATGATGAAGATGAGTTACAAACTATCCTCTATAGAAGCTTAGATTTTGATACGATAAAGGAACTAGAGGAATGGATAACGATCGAGAAGTCAATTCACAAAATAATAGCTCATATGAAGGCATGGAAATTATGAAAAGGTTTAGGTAAAACCTTTGAATTGTCCCCTTCACAAACTAAGATTTTACCATCTATTTTACAAGCCCTAGAGTTGGAACTCAAACCACTTTCAAAACATTTGAAGTACGCTTTTTTGGGCGAAGGCAATACCTTTCATATAATAATCTTGAGTAAACTCTCGAAAGATAGAAGAGGAAATTTTGGTACGAGTTCTTAGAGATTATAAAGAGGTGATCAGATGGATAATTGTCGAGATAAAGGGTTTGAGTCCCTCGACTTGTATGCAAAAAATTCTAGTGGTGGGGAATGTGACTCCCATAAGGGAGACTCAAAGACGTCTAAATCCATACATGATGGAGGTGGTAAGGAAAGAAGTACAAAAATTACTTGATGCTGGGATGATCTATCTCATTTCTGATAGCAATTGGGTCAACCTAGTGCATGTAGTGCCTAAGAAAATCGGAGTAACTGTAATTGAAAATTAGGCAGGTGAGATGATTTTCACTCGAGTCCAAAACGGGTAGAGAGTCTGCATTAATTATAGGAAGTTTAACTTTTTAACTCACAAAGATTATTTCCCACTTTCGTTTATTGATCAAATACTAGAATGTTTAGCTATAAAATCTCATTATTACTGTCTTCATGGTTACTCAGGTTTTTTCCAAATTCTAGTGGTTCCTAAGGACCAAGAGAATACGATGTTTACATGTCCGTTTGGCACGTTTGCCTATAGACAAACGCCATTCGGACTTTGCAATGCACCAGCCTCGTTCCAAAGGTGTATGGTAAGTATATTTTTCGACTACGTCAAGAAAATAATTAAGGTATTCATGGATGACTTTACTGTATACGGAGAATCTTTTAAAGCATGTCTATCAAATCTCGCCAAAATTTTAAAAAGGTGCCTAGAATATAACCTTGTACGTAATTACAAACAATGTCACTTTATGGTTGATAAAGGATTAGTTCTAGGCCATATCATTTCTGCTGAAGGTATTTCGGTTGATAAAGCGAAGATCGATGTTATTAACTCACTTCCATACCCTATAACTGTGAAGGAGATCTGTTCTTTTCTTGGTCATGCAGGTTTTTACAGGCGATTCATCAAAGATTTTTTGAAGATTGCGTAATTGCTTTTTACCCTTTTGCAAAAAGATAAGGAGTTTGAGTTTCACCAATCGTGTAAAGCTACATTTGACACATTCAAACACAAAATCATTTCGGCACCCATAGTTCAGCCACCAAATTGGAATTATAATTTCGAGATAATGTGCGACGTAAGTGGCCACAGCGTAGGAGCGATTCTTGGGCAAAAAATCAAGAAGGAACCATACGTTATCTCCTATGTGTCTAAGACCTTGGATGCTACCCAAAGCAACTACTCGACTACAAAGAAAAAGTTTCTTGCTATAGTGATGCGAGCATGCAGAATGCGACTATGAATAATGCGAGTATGGACATTGCAAGCACAGATTTTAGAAGCATGGATGAAGGAAAAACCTCACATAATCAAATCGAGCTACCTAGAGGACCAATCACTCGCACACAAGACAAGAAGTTCAAAGAAGCTGACATAGGTCTAATTAAACGAGTTTGGGAAAACACTTCATGCATCTCATGCATTTCATACAATTCGTGCACCTCTTGCAACACATGCATTCCATGCAATGTGCTACACATAAAACTTTAATTATTTAGTTAATTAAATTGTTGAAAATAAGGTTTAACCATTTAGTTATTTTAATTTAAGTTTTAATTATGTTTTGTGTTATTTTAACGTCTTTAAATATGTCCTAAGTTAGTTGTTAATTTTTAGTCAAATATTGCTGCCTATTTAATATGTCATAAACAACATGTTTAATATATCTTAGGGACATTAATGGCTGGCCAACACATGCTTTTATTGCACCTCCCAACATTTAATGTGTTGAAAACACCTCCCCAAAAAGACATTTCGTGAAAAGCAATGGAAATCAATACTCGCTTCATGCATGACTGTTTAGTTTCATCAAAGGTCACAAGGTGCTTAAATGCTCAAAAGCTACTCATGTAGACAAGGAAAGTGGCTAGAAAATCATCAATGCACCGCCCAACAATTACTCCAAGTGTATGGGAACTTCAGCTGAATTTAAAGAACACTTCTTTCTAGCCAACCAAGCACTACATTCGGCCAAAACAGTAGCCTCAACATTAACTTAAAGCTACAAATTCTGCCATTCCAAGGCTTGAATGATCGAAGCTTGTTTGGAGTGGGAAAGAAATATTGAAATTATCTTTGATTTTCACAACTACTCTGAGATGAAGAAGGTAAAACTTGTTGTCATTGATTTATTGATTATGCTACTATATGGTGGGATCAACTAATCATGAGTAGGAGACGAAATAGAGAGCGTCCCATAGAAACTTGAAGCGAAATGCATACCATCATGCGAAAGAGGTTCATTCCTAGCCATTATCAAAGAGACCTCTATAAAAAATTACAAGTCATGACCCAAGGTAATCGAAGTGTTGAGGAGTATTTTAAGGAGATGGAAATGCCATGATCTGAGCCAGCATTTACGAAGATCGAGAGGTGACCATGGCTCGATTTTTGGCTGGTTAAATCATGAAATAGCCAACATCGTGAAACTTCGACATTACATTGAATTAATTGATATGGTGCAAATGGTTATCAAAGTAGAGAGGCAACTTAAGCGGAAAGGTATTGCGAGAGTTGTGAACAATGTAAGGTCTTTTTCGTGATGGAATCCAAATGCCAATGTGATGCCCCAAGTGAAAAATCCATTCGAAGCATCTAAAGTTAATAAGCCTTATGTTTCCAACGATAAGGGCAAGAATGAAGTGCAACAAGGTCGAACTCGTGGTGTGAAGTGTTTCAAGTGTGTGGGACATGGTCATATTGCTAGCCAATTTCCTAACCGAAGTTTGATGATACCTAAGGATAATGGCGATATCGAGTCTGAATATGAAAACAAGCAAGAGCTAATTCCACTAAACAAAGAATCAAACGATGAGGAATTTCCTATTGAAGGAGAACTCCTTGTTGTTAAGAGAAGTTTATCCATTCCATCTAAAGAATATAAGTAGCAACGTGAGAACCAATTTCACACTCGTTGGCACATCAATGGCAAAGTGTGTAGTATGATCATTGATGGTGGAAGTTACACCAACGTGGCTAGTTCCATCTTGGTCGAGAAGTTGGGTTTGCAACTATGAAGCATCCACAACTGTATAAGCTTTAATGGCTTAATGATAGAGGGGAAATTAAGGTGACCAAGCAAGCATTAATTACTTTTTCGATTGGTAAGTACACCGATGAGATTTTATGTGATGTTGTTCCGATGCATGTTGGGCACATTTTGCTTGGAAGACCATGGCAATACGATCGAAAGGTGATGGATGACGGTTATACCAACCAATATGCCTTCAACTTCAATAGCTAGTCCATTACACGTGCCCATTTGACGTCAAAGAAAGTGAATGAAGATTAGATTTGACTAAAGAATGATCGTGTGAGAAATACTTCAAAAGAGAGAGAAATGATGAAATCAAGTGACAATAGGTTGAGTCAAAAAGAAAAGGAGAATGAGCGAGACAAAATTGCGGAAAATAAGGTGCTAAAAATCGAAGAGAAAGAGAAAGGAAAAAATATTTAGAGAAAACAAGAGAGAATATCCAATAAGAAGTTGAAATTTTTATCAAGGAAAATTTAGTGTGCAAAAGCTTTAAGGATAGCTCCAACAATATAAGAAAAAGAATATCCTAATCCACTTCATAATTCTTTTGACTTATTTTAGGTACCTTCACATGGAAGCATGGAAACTCTTGATAAGGAAAAATGCAAGGATCGGAGTTTGACATACACAACTAGTCATTTGATTTGGAGAACTTAAATTTTGAAAAGAAAGCTTTGGATTTCGAAAACCTTTTTGATGAATGTTTTGAGCAGTTAAACATTGATTACATGTTTCCTTAAGATGTAGGTATCGATTTGAGGACAAATCCAATCGAGTATGGACATTGCATAGAGCGAGTATGGACATTGCAAGCAATGATGTTGCGAGCTTGGATGAAGGAAAAACGTCACACAATCCAATCGAGCTACCTAGAGGACCAATCACTCACACACAAGACAAGAAGTTCAAAGGAGTTGACATGGGTTTAATTAAATGAGTATGGGAAATCACTTCATGCATCCCATGCATTACATACAATTCGTGCACCTCTTGCAACACATGCGTTTAATGCAATGTGTTGCACATAAAACTTTAATTGTTTAGTTAATTAAATTACTGGAAATAAGGTTTTAACCATTTAGTTATTTTAGTTTAAATTTCAATTATGTTTTGTGTTATTTTAATAAGTCTTTAAATATGTCCTAGGTTAGCTGTTCGATTTTAGTCAAATACTATTACCTATTTAATATGTTCTAACCAACATGTTTAATATGTCTTAGGAACATTAATGGTTGGCCAACACATGCTTTAATTGCACCTCCCAACATTTAAAGTGTTAAAAACACCTCCTCAAGAAGGCATTTCGTGAAAACCAAGGGAAATCAATGCTCTCTTCATGCATGGCTGTTTGGTTTCATCAAAGGTCACAAGGTGCTTAAATGCTCAAAAGCTGCTCATGGGGACATGGAAAGCTACTGGAAAATAATTAATGCACCTCCCAACAATTACTCTAAGTGCATGGAAACTTCAACCAAATTTAAAGAACACTTTTTCCTAGCCAACCGAGCACTAAATTCGGCCAACACAGTAGCCAATACATTAACTTAAAGTGAATTGGGAATTTTGGACGAAATTAAGGGCATTAAACTAATTAAATTGTTTATTAATTCATGCATTTCAACTGGTCATTTGTAAGCCTATAAATTTGAGGCTTGGAACATTTTGTAACAACTTTTGATGAATTTTAATCTTATTATGAGTTTGGAAACTCCTTGTTCTTATTTGACTCAAATTAACTTATAAAGTAACCCTTGTGGCGTCAATCTGAATCTTTCAAACTTATCACTTAATTAAAGTGTGACATTCAACCCTTATATCGATTGGTTCCAATATTACTAGATAGAGGGTCATAGTTCTTCTTGTTTTCATTCTAAGTACTAATATAAAGATTGGGTCAATATTCTTCTACAATATTCGTTCGTTCTTGAGTTCTTAAAATTGAATCCAAGCCTATCCATCTATATCCTTGGACATTCATCCATCCATTCTCTCTAAAGCCTACCATTCTCATTTCCATCCTTCACAAAATTAGTTTACAAATGATACTTCTTAATTTCTATCGAGAACTCACGCGACTCGTAATCATACTTCGAGGATGAGCTCTCATCATTTGGTATCAAAGCTAGCTAAATAAAGTAAGCATTCGACATTCTTATCTCTCCCGAGATTAGCATTACAAAAAAAAAAAGAAAAAAGAAAAGAAAATACAGTACATTTACATCCCAAGTTCAAAATACAAAGGGAGATTCAAAGTTCTATCAAAAAAACAAGAAGAAGAAGAAGAAGAGGAGGAGGAGCTAGTTTGAAAGTGTGCAAGTCTTGAGTTTAAGTTTTCCTTTCTATAAAAATTTTTAACCATACCTCTACCTACCCTTAATTTTATTTTAAGCCTTCCCTATCACCAGATCATATTTGCCTTACATCCCTTGCGAAGTCTATACTACAAGGTTTGTTGCATAAGTATAAGGAAGTCACATAAGAACTTCAAGCAAGCAAAGAGTGGTAAAAGACAAGGGTGCGAAAGAGCAATAGAGGAATTAAGAGCCAATATCGAGTGCAAACACGAGTGGAGCGATTTCCTTTCTGAGTGGCTCGTGAGGTTTTATATTTGGTAAGGTACTCATTTACTTTCAATCAAAATCTTTTATCGCTAAACTTTTCTGTCTTAAAGAGAACATGTCTTGAAGTCCCCATGGAAATTAAGGTGGTGGAGCACCAAACTTACAAATGAAAGCCATTATTCGAGAAATACAACGAATGTTTCACACTGAACTAGAGCCAATCCAAGAATGACTCGATAGAGTCGAGGAAAGGTCACAACGAGGTCGTTCACCACGAGGGCTTACCGTACAATGTGGTCGTATTCAAATGAGAAATGACAATGAAGAGGTTGATAGTAACTCCGATCGAAATAGTACACTCGTACAACAACCCCGTTGTGTCCGAAAGGTTAATTTTTAACAAACAACTTCCTTTGCCTTTACTAACATATTATGCAGATGAGGTCAGGACTTCTAACGACCATGAAGAAGAGCCTTCGAACAAAAGTGAACAACTTCCTCAACGTCAAGCACGATCGTCAATCATGTGCGAACATTGAATGCCACTTGATAAACGTGTAACATCCCCTCATAGCAGTACTGAAGCTACTGGAAATTTGAGTCACCCACTCGACTCGCCTGAAGAATATTATCGACCTCATCGAGACAGTCAACGTAATAGGTGAGGGCGTACCTACACTACTCCAACAGAAGCATGACTTTGTGGATCTCTAAACTTCACAACATCGGAGCATCGTGCACGATAGGACAAAATTCGACAACGGCCACTCCCGGTCTATAAGAAAATATCTTTCAACACACTTAACATGCTTAATCTATGTGATGATGTGTTAAGCTATTTTAATGCTATTGGCTAGAATTTATTTACGAATATCTTATGTGATGCATATTATGAATTTGTCTATGAATTTTATGTGACATTTAACTTCAATATTAATCATTACGAACTGTTGAAACTCAAGATGTTGTTTGTTTTCGATTGCTTGGTAGGAATTTTAAGATGTCAATTTCAGATTTTAACGTCGCCATGGGTATCGTTGACCCTAACGATGTTCAAATTGATTCTTACCATAATGCTCTATTGGATATACCGAATGATTTTGATGCTAATACTACCTATGCTACTTTGACTTAGTCTAGGAACCATAACTATAATCCTAAGACCTCTAAGGATGTGTTAGTGCATGAACTAGCTTTAAGATACATACATCGATTCTTGGCTTTTAGCTATTCAAGTTGGAATGATTCATCATCTGTTTTAACCAAGACAATTTTGTTATTTTTGTGGTCCATGCATTCTAGCTATAAACTCAATTTAGGATATTAGTTTGCACGAAATTTTCATGCTGTTTTACGTTCTAATCGACCACTCATACATGGCCCATACATTGCGAATTTAATCTTGCATCTTTTCCCCTCTAAAGTTGATTTATCTTCCTATTATTTTGCTCCTCCAGGTACAAGAACTGCTTGCAGTAATAGAGTTTTTCGCCAACACCATAATTTTGCACTTAGAGAACAATAGGAATAACCATCTTCCATTATGGAGGAAAGAGTAAAATGCATTGAAGCTCAAATCGATTCGATAAAGGTCAATGTGACTAGCATCCTCGAAATTCTATGAAATGGTCACTTCCACCATCCTCCGCCTCATTAAAAAACACGAGGAGTATACTTTACCTTTCTCATTATAACACTTAAATTCTTTCAATATGCTTGAGGACAAGCATAGGTTAAGTAGGGGGTGCGAGACTAGTAAGATGCATTGTTCTTTTTCTTTAAGTACGCATTAGATTCTTAAGCCGAGGTTATTCATTAGCTTGTTTGATATTAAGACTTTAGTTCCTCTACTTAGTCAATTTAAATAATTGGGTGAACCTTGAATCAAATGTTTATTATCTAAGTTTAATCGGCAGGTATGTTATAAAATTTAAACATTGTAATTAAATTATTTCATGGATATTTATGTTTTATAATTTGCTTGGTAAGTATTAAAATTTTATTTTATTATGAATATATTGAAAAGAAAAAGAAATATATATATATATATATATATGTATATATAATAAATTCTACTTCATTGATAGCTTAGGTTATGAGTGAGGATTTCGAGAATGTGATAGAACTGAGTAACTAGAATGAGGTGCTTTGGTTGTCATCTCATTTCGCATAAAAAGGTTCGAGTGACGAACCAAAAACTTGTGAACACTCCGGTAATTGAGTTGCCATGAGTAGGGAAAATAGTTAGTTTGGAGACGTGTCAAATTGAGTAATCGGGGTAAGGTGCTTGGTTGTCATCCTAGCATGCGTAAAAAGGTTTGATTATGTCCCAAATTTATTACCTTGAGAATAAATACCATGCAAATTTTGGTTAAATTCTAATTTAGTGAAATAACTGATTTTACACTTTGTTAAATTTTATGCATACTTGTTGATTAAATTGAGTATATGAGCATTTATTTGTTTTTGCCTAAACTGTTTGGATTGATAATTGTAGTGGAAGAGAGGCTTGATTCTTGCTAAATTCATGAATATTATTTGTTGTAGGAATTTTACAGAATGCTTGAGGACAAGCATAAGCTAAGTAAGGGGATTTGATAACGCATTAAATTTGCATGATTTTTTTGTGCTTAAATCATGTAAATCTTGAATTGAACCATGTTAATTTTGCAATTTTATGTTTTAATCCTGACAGGAATTCAATTGGGATGCTATGAGCCAAAAATGAGCTGAAAATGACCAAATTGCAGCATAATCAACAAAATGGGGCTAAATAAAAAAGTTGGTAACGATCAAGCATTTAATGGATTTTGTTTGACCTTGTAAAGCTTAAAATAGAAGAAAAAAAAATCTAATTTTGATTTTACTTAATTATTATTTTGTGAGTGGAAGGTTAGGTTATATTTAGCAAATTAATTGTGTATAAATAGGACTTCGTGGTGACATTGAAAGACACACTTGAAATTGATAGAGTTTAATGCAATTTTCCGTTTTATTTCCTTTAGTTCAAATCTTCAGTATCATTCTGCTATTTTAATTCCATTTGTCTTCCCATTTCCTTTGTTGGTTTAATTATTTTCCATGTCCCCTTCCTTTTCCATCAACTTTCATTACCATCTAATCCATCATCCTAAATCCATCAAGCATGATTAAAATCATACTTCACTAAATTTCCAACTTGGCTTTCAGCCGGTGTAATCTCTGGTCAAGAAACGTGATAAACATAACCACACCAAAAAAATCTTTTGCACCAATATTCACCATATCTCCGGAATATTGGGATTGAAAAATCATCCCTTAGAGTTAACTTGATTTTAACACAAAAGACACGCGTTGGGTTGGAATCGTTTTGGCGCACAGTTAGGAAGATGAGTCGGTCGTGCTGTATTCATATTCTCGCGAACAAATTGGCGAGTCCTGGTAGGGTCATACTAGTGGGATTTTTCTCAAGGGAGACAATGATCGGATTTAAACATCCCACTTGGTTGAGGCCGTTAATCCGAGTTGGGTTCTCCAGAATGCAAGGCTATCGACGTCTTGAATTGTGAACACGTGTATCGCGGTTAGACAATCGGTAAGGGTTGGTTTGCAGGTCATACCGAAACCAACTACGAAAGGAAGAATTGATGGTTAGGATTTTCTTAGCTACTATAACCAGCTTATTGTTCGAAGGAGAAAACATTTTTTCAAGGATCGAATAAGAAACCAGAGCTCACCAAGTCTAAGGCTAAGCTTTGTTAATTCTGATTACAAAATTCATATTTATTTTCCTATTTTTTTATTTTATTTTTGATTTATAAAATTGCTTATTTATGCCATCTCATTTATTTAATTTCTAAACATTTTTCATCTCCCCTAATTTTTTTCATTTTTTTTAGCAAGTCTGTTTCGAGTCATGGGCACGACTGTTGACACGACAAAAGTTCTGTTCATAAGAAAAACAAGAAAGTTGGTCACAATACCTAGTCCCTATGGAATCAACCCTACTACCCTATACTACTATTTCGTATTATTTTTCGTGGGAATATTTATTTGGTGGTTTCGACGCCTATCAGGAGTTAAAGGAATTTAAGTTGCAGCTTCAGGAACTTTTGGATAGGGGATTTATTCGACCTAGTTTATCTCCATGAGACGCACCAATGCTTTTTGTTAAGAAAAGGATGAGATGATGAGGATGTGCGTGGATTATAAGCAGTTGAACAAACTGACGATAGAATAAGTATCTGCTTATTAGAATTTATGATTTATTTGAACAGTTTCGTGAGACTTCTATGTTTTCAAAACTTGATCTTCAATTTGGGTATCATTAGTTGAAGGTTAAAGATGCCGATGTGCATAAGACTGCCTTCAAGACTCGTTATAGACATTACGAGTTTCTTTTATGCCCTTTAGATTGACTAACACTCCGGTCACATTCATGGATCTCATAAATTGAGTTTTTCAACCTTATTTGGACTAGTTTGTCATTGCATTTATTGACGACATTTTGGTCTATTCAAGATTGAGGATGAGCACGACAAGCATCTTCGTACAATTCTTCAGATTCTTCGAGAAAAAGAACTCTATTATAGGTTGAGTAAGTGTGAATTTTGGTTGGGTGAGGTTATGTTCTTGGGGCATGTGGTTTCTGTTGAGGGTATCTAAGTAGATCCTAAAATGATAGAGACTATTCTGGATTGGAAACAACCTCAAAATGTGACTAAACTTAGGAGTTTTCTAGGTTTGGTGAGATATTACCACAGGTTTGTGTATGAGTTTTCTTTTATAGTAGCACCTCTAACTAAGTTGCTACCCAAGAATGCCCCATTTGTTTAGGCTGTTGATCAATAATCGAGCTTTGAGAAGCTCAAATCGATTTTGACTCAAGCACCTATTTTGATTCTACCTAAGCCTATGAAGGAGTTCGTAGTTTATAATGATGCTTCCCACACTGATTTAGGTTGTGTGCTGATGCAATATGGTAAAGTGATTGCTTATGTCTCTAGACAACATAAGCAACACGAGGGTAACTATTTGACTCATGATCTTGAGCTTGCTACGATTATTTTTGCACTTAAGATTTGGAGGCACTACTTATATGTTGAAAGAGGTATCATCTACATTGATCAATAGAGTTTGAAATATCTCCTCACTAAGAAGGAGCTAAATCTTAGGCAACGTCGTTGGGTCGAACTGCTTAAGGATTATGATTTTTCGATAGAATATCATCCTGGTAAGGCCAATATGGTGGCTAATGCTCTAGTCCGAGATCTGTGACTAATTTGAGGGAAATATTTGTTCGCCTAAGTTTGTCCGATGATGGTGAAATTCTGGCAGAGTTACAAGTTAGATCGTCTTGGTTGGATGAGATTAAGAGTAAGCAACTTCTGGATGGTCTTTGGTTAATCAGGTTCAGCAGATGGATGAGGGTAAAACTACATATTTTAGGTTTGATGATGATGAGATTTTATGTTTTCGAGGTTGTATTTGTATGCCTAAGGATGTGGATTTGAGATAGTCTATTTTGCGGGAAACACATAGTAGTTCTTATGCTATGTATCCCGGAGGTAATAAGATGTACCGTGATCTCCGTGATGTATATTGGCGGCCTGAGCTAAAACGTGAGGTAACCAAGTTTGTGTCTCATTGTTTTATGTTTCAACAAGTTAAGGCTGAGCATCAACTTCCCTTCGAATTACTTCAACCCATCAAGATTCCATTGTGGAAATGGGATCGGGTAACTATGGATTTTGTTAGTGGGTTGCCGTTGACACCTACTAAGAATGACTCAATATGGGTTATTGTGGATCAGTTAACTAAGTTTTTGTACTTCATTCTGGTTAGGAGTGATTACTCTTTGCAAAAGTTGGAGAAATTGTATGTTTCTAATAATGTCAAACTATATGGGGTTCCAGTATCTATCATTTCATATTGGAATCCTCGTTTCACTACTCGCTTTTGGCAAAAATTGCATGATGCATTAGGTACTCAACTTAATTTTAGTACAACTTTCCATCCTAAAACTGATGGTTAGTTGGAGAGGGTGATTTAGATTTTGGAGGATATGCTTCAGAGTTGTGTGATCGATTTTCAAGGAAGTTTGGAGGATTTTTTCCACTGGTTGAATTTGCTTATAATAATAGCTTTCAGACTAGTATTCAAATGGCACCTTTTTAGGTACTTTATGATTGGAAATGTCGCAATCCGCTTTGTTAGATAGAGTTAGGTGAAAGGAAGGTTTTGGGTTTTGAGTTAGTAGCTGAGACTGAGGATAAAGTTCGTTTGATTTGAGATCGACTTAAGGTCGCTTCTGGTAAACAAAATTCTCATGTAGATCTTAAGAGGCGAGAGATTAAGTATGAAGTAGGAGACTATGTATTTCTTAAGGTGTCTCCTTGGAAAAAGATTATTCGGTTTGGTCGTTAGGGCAAGTTGAGTCCTCGATTCATTGGACTGTATCGAATTTTGAGGCCTGTTGGACCTGTTACTTTTCAGCATGAGTTGCCTCCGGACTTGGATCATATCCATGATGCTTTTCATGTATCTATGCTGAGAAGTTATCGTTCTAATCCTTTGCATGTGGTTCCAATGGAAGAGATTGAGTTAAGACAAGATTTATCCCTTGAGGAGGAGCTGATACAGATTTTGGACCAAGAGGTTAAAGTTTTGAGAAGAAAGACCATTCCCCTAGTTAAGGTACTCTAATGGAATCATGGTTCCAAGGTCTCTTGGAAGCCTGAGGACTTGATGCATCAACAGTATCCTCATCTTTTCGAGTCAGATAAATTTCAAGGTTGAAATTTCTTTTAGGAGGGGAGAGATGTAACGCCTCAAATTTTTGGATTATTGAGTGTGCTTGTTTGACAAGTAATTTGATTTGGTATGGTGGTTAAGTGTTTTAGAAAGTTATTTTAGGTTTCGAGTTCAAATCCCTTGTTTTGCATTTTTCTATTAATTTTGGCGTTAAGCTGAGTTTGAGCCTTAGGGCTTAAATAAATTTCTTTGTTGGGTTATAACAACAATGAT
Source organism: Kokia cookei (assembly GCA_039519145.1). Taxonomy (NCBI): domain Eukaryota; kingdom Viridiplantae; phylum Streptophyta; class Magnoliopsida; order Malvales; family Malvaceae; genus Kokia; species Kokia cookei. The sequence goes on from CM076907.1 coordinate 23,038,455, forward strand.
CCTAGTGGTTCAATAGTTCAGCATTTGATTACTTTTAAGTCTTGGGTTTGAATCTTGTTATATGCAAAATGGGAAACATATTTTTGCATGTGTTTTATTGGGTGTTAGAGTTTTGTTTAAATTTTAGGAAAATTTATTGAGTAAGGAGTTAGATAAATTATAATTTCTTTTTGGATTAATTTTATTTGATTATCATCAAAATCCCTATTTTCCCTCATTTGTTTCAACCATCCAACCCCCATATTTGGCACATTTTTTTCATTCTTCCTTCAAGTTTGCCAATTAATTTTTCCTTTCTTTATTATTTTGTTTTTATTCCTTTTTCTTTTTTGAAAATTTTGGTCTTCCTGGATTAATTTTTGTTGCCATTTTCGAGTGGGGTTCCTTTGTTTTATTATTACGGACAGTAGGCGATATTAGTGTAAGTCATCATGAAATTTTGTTCTGATAGTTTTCATTTTAATTAATACTTTGCTAAGGGTGATATCTAATGTGAGTCTTGATCCATATCTTATTATTGCGCTCAATTGGTTTTCTTATTAGGCGAAAGGATTGAAAATCAAGAACCTTCAGTGGTGTAACCGTCGTAGTTGTTCACTGGTTGTATGGGTAAGTTTACGAGTTTGTTATAGGATTGTTTCTGCATAATAAAGATGGTACCTTAAGGTATAAATTGAGGATTTTAGTGAGTTTAAATGGCTCATTTTTGCGTTGATTGTAGGGTTCGGAGTGCTTTATTTTTGGATTTCTTCGTATTTACTATCAAGTGTGAAAAAATTACACAAAACACCATAGAGTTTCTTATTTGGGCAATTTTAGGGCCCAATTAAGGAATTATTTAGGGAATTCAATTTTCGAGTTCAAGGGCATTATAAGGGCCAGGAAATTGTAAGTTAATACTTAAGTTGTGTCAATAGCTTTTAAAGCATGATAAGTATGCTAAGATTTAATTAGATTATAAGTTATGTAATGTGTAAATAAATTATGTATGTGAGCATGATAAGTGATATATGTACTATGTGTATGTGTGCCATTTGATTATGATTATGATACGAATATGATATGAATATGTTATGTATGTGTTTGGGGTGGGATATGTTATAATGGAGGAAGTGTATATGGCAATATTTGCTGCAAATATGGCGGCTAGACCGCAACACTATATGTATGGCAACTTTGCTGCAATTGCATGAGTGGCACACTGCCACACGTAGGTGTGATTGAATGGATGGACTCTTGAAGTCCAATATGGTGTGATTGATTGGACAAAGATGGTGTGTAGCAGATGGGGGTAGGATATGATATGTACACTATGATTTGATGTGCTATATTCGATATACTCAAGCATGATATGCTATATTATGATAAGTTATGATCAGTATGAATTATGATGAGATATGACTTTCTAAAAGAAATGTGCTATAAGAAATTCTTAGATAAAATTTATCATATGAAATGTGTTTTGAAATTTTAGGCTATATCACACAAGGCTTAAAGCTCACTTCTGTATGTTTTGTTTCAGGTAATCCTCCGACTTAGCTTTGGATGGCAATACTAGAGCTCGAGTTTCACAATTTGGTTTAATGTTATGAACTTGTTTTGTTTGTTTAAATAGGGACATTTTTGGACTTGGTTTTGGATTGTTAATTTTTCGGACACTTTATGGTTGTGTTGAATGTTAGGATTATATTAGACAATCTGCTTAAACGTAAGTGAATAATGACACCGACTTAAAAAACACTAAGGTTAATGTTTTCCACTGTTAAAATAAGTTAAAAGATTGTATGAAAAAGGGTATTGGTGCTTAAATGTGAAGAAGTGGTTTTGATATTAATTTTGAAACGCTATGAAGTTTTAGATTTTCTTGAAGGGTAATAAATTAAAATGTTTTTATTTCAAAATCACTAAGCCTTTTTTATTAAGTTAAAGAATTGCTTTCTTTGTGCCATTTTGTGCGTTGTAACCCTCATAATCAAACCGTAACTTGAATGAGAACATGTTGAACATGTTAGTAAATGTTGAACATGTTAGTAAATGTGAAACATATTGAAATGTTTATGTATGAGTTTGCATAACATCTTGCATATGCATTGAGATGGAATTTTATGGTTGAGAGAGGAGTTCCATGGACTACCAGGGACATATTAAGATCACATTATTCATAGTTAGTGCACTACATTTGGAGTACCGAGGGGAATGGCAATCTTATCGCACTAAATGTTATTGGCAATTTCTATCACATTATTCGTTATTTGGCAAACTTTCTACACTATTGATTATTCAGTGGTTTTACCACATTAAGCTATGCTCGCATTTGTTGGAGTTTGGCAGATGGGTTCTTGGGAACTCGTGGTGTTTAGCGATTGGTAGGGGTAGGATATCATATGTGCATCATGTCATGATCATATCCATTGAAATTGATATATCTATATTCGATTGTGTTTTATTGAATGCTATATGAAATTGTTTACGTTTGTGATTGTTTGTTTAGTCTCACACTGAGCTTGTTAAGTTCACCCCATTACCTCAACATTTAAGATAATGAATAGACTTAGGATCAAGATTGACGTACGGATGTACGGCGAACTTTGTACATGACTTGGACTTTCGTTATTATTATTACTATTACTACTATTATTTGATAACTATTATTTCTATTTGGTTTTGGACTGTAAAATTATTTAGACTGTGGTTTGGAACTGATTTCGTTTTGGGTTTTTCACGCATCCATGACATTCATACTTAGGTCGGATTTTATATATTATATCTATATACACTGAAATTGGACGATGCATGCTATATGACTAAGTATATTATGTTGATAGATAATGATGATTTTCGCTGCTAAGAAACCTATTAATGAGTTTTGAATAGTTAAATGTCGATTGTTAGGTTTTCATAAATCTTCACCTAAGTTGTTAAACTGACTTAAGTATGATTGGATTAACTAAATGAACGTTTTTAAGGTTAACAAATAAAAGCTACAAATTTTACAAAAAGGAAGCATATGAAGGTTTTGATCGTTGTAGGTATAAGGTCGACACTTAGGTGTCCCATGTGGCTTCCACAATTCGACCATAACGTCTAGGCCAGGTTGGGAAGGTTACAAAACACCCTTGCTATACCCTGGATTGCATTTTAGTCCATTTACTAAAAAAAATGGGCAAATTAACCATTATATGTTAGATGAGTGAGCAAAACAACCCCTCCATTAAAATTTCATGTAATATCAAATTTAGCCATCAACCTTTACACAATTTTTCAATTTGAAATTAGAATTTTTTACTAATAAGACTAAAGGGTCAAAAAGGTCTTAGTAACAAACAAAAAAAATCAATTAAGCCTTTTAAAATTTAAAATTTATAAAAATATTATAAACAAAATTTAAAAATAATTTATAAAATAATTTATAAAAGTATAAAATTCTTATTAAAAATAATAATATCGACCTATTAAAATCTAATGAGTATAAGATTTTAAGAAATTTTGTCCTTGACTCTTTTATTGGGTTGGTATTGTTATTTTTAATAAAAAAATTTTATAATTTTATAAATTTTGTTTGATAATTTTTTTATTTTTAAAATAATTTTAAATTTTAAAAGGGTTTAATTAATTTTTTTTAATTTATTACCAAGGCTTTTTTAACCCTTTAGTTTTATTAGTTTAAAAATTTTGAATTTACTTCAACAAAAATTGTAGGAGCCAAATTGAATAAATATGTAAAGGTTAAGGATTAAATTTATTATTATACATTATATATAAACAAACAATTTTTAATGAAGGGGTTGTTTTGCTCACTCCTCTAACATACCTAAGCTAATTTGTCCCTTTTTTCAATGGAAGGGCTACAATGCAATCCAATATATACTAAAAGGGGTGTTGTGGTACTTTTATCTATTATCTTCGAATTAAATCTTGAAAGAATTGTTAAATCTACTAAAAAATAAAAACAAAATAAATTAAGAGATAATATTCGATGTACTTTTAGTGCATAACTTTCATGCACCATTAGTAAATAATAACATGATACATCATAATTAAATTAAATAAATAATATGAAGGATTTGTAAAAAAATACTAATAATTTTATTCAAACATAACTAAATACTAATCTTAAATATTATAAATATTAATGACTTTCAGATTTAAGATCTTGAATTTAAGAGATTAGAGTTTTAGTATTTATTTATAATTAATTATTATTCAATTACGTTAAATAAAGTTATTAGCATTTATTTATAACCCTCCACTGTTTTTTGTTTTATTTAATGATGACGTATCATGTTATTATTCACGGATGATGTATGGAACTTATGCATCTATAAGGCATCAAATTTTCTTCCTATTATAAAATATTTAATGATATGTCATTTTAAGATGTGTAAAATTAAAGGATAAATTACACTGCAAGTCACTCATCTATGGTCGAATATTTTTTGTCACCCAACTATTAAAAGTTCTAAATTGTCACCCAACTAATCAAAATTTTTTTGTGCTTTTCCATTGCTTGCTATTAAATGCTTGAAGGAAGGGTATGGTGGGAGTACAAATTTTTGTAAAACAAATCTAGCTCTAAACTTTTACATATTGTAATTTTAGTCATTATTTTAAAATGTTAACCCTTAACATTTACCTTTTGTCTTAGTTTGGACCTAATTTTAAAAAAATTCAAAAAAATTATATAAAAATACATAAATATTTCATAACTAATATAATAAATTTAAAAATATATATAAATATTGTAACACCCCAAACCTGTGTTTAATCGATAACTCGAGCAAATGATATCACATTTGAGCTCTAAGTCCACAGTTCTTGAAATTCATCTTTACCGCTTAGCTTTAAGTTCATTAAGATCTTTTGAGGTAATTCGAATCATTTCTCAGTTTTTTTTTCAATTCGATAATAATAATGTTATGTTAAGTATCAAGTCAGCTATCAGTTATAGGCAGTTAAAGCTATTAATGTTGTTTAAGGTAGTTATTGTAGTTACAGCAGTTAGAATCAGTTGTAACTAAGGTTGTTAATCAACAAACTATGCACTATAAATAGTCTGCCACTATATACATCAGATGTTAATTCAAATGAATCAAGATTGAGTTCATTTCTTTACATTTACTACATAGTCTAACATGGTATCAAAAGTCTTCATCCTCACGAATTCCTAAGGACCTGTGTAATTGTTTTCTTTTCTTTTTTAATGGCGACAGAATCAGGGGTGGACAATCGACTCTTCTCCACCAAGAGAATTAATATTCTCCTTGATGATACGAATTACTTACTCTAGCATCAACAGGTATTATTAGCTGTCAAAACTCATAAACTTCAAAGTTTTCTTGACCCACAGGCATCTCCACCTCCATCCATGAAAGTTGCTGACAATGGTGAAAGTAAGATAATTCTTCCTTTCAACTGTATGAGCAACAAGATTGTGCGATTGCATCCTACTTGCTTTCCTCAATTAGTCAGAGTGTGTTGCCTCAACTCATTGGAATGGACTCGAGCTCTCAGATATGGAGCACACTGATCACCATTTATGGCAGCAATACCACATCCAGACTTATGTTTAATCGAAGAGCTCTTCACTCATAAAGGAAAAGGGATCTTTCGATGAAAGACTTTCTAATGAAGATTAAAGGTTACTGTGATAATTTGGCGAGTTTTGGTGAGGTAATCTCTGAACATGAGCATGTTACTACCATTCTTAATGGTCTTTCACCTGAATATAAGTCATTTATTACTATTTTAACTACAAGTCAAGTGCCCTCTACTGTCCAATCCATTACTACTCTTCTTCTTGATGTTGCAGCAAGAATGAACTCCACCTCTTTTGAAGTACCTAGCTCAACACACATGGTTACTCACCCAGCTCTTGTTGCAGCATTTGATACAAATCAAGCACCTATCTATCATCCTCCTTCAAGTGTCTCCCGAGGCAGAGGACGTGGTAGATTTTTAGGCTCTCGTGTTCAGTGCCAACTGTGTGGTAAAACGGGACATCTCGTTGACAGGTGTTATCACAGATCGATGCTGCCTACAAGGGCTCCATTTTAGGCCACCACAAGCCAACTTGTGTATGTTTGGTCCTGGTCCATTGATTCCACCACGAAGTCAATCATTCACTGTACCTATGTCCTCTCCTAGTATGAATTCATATGGTAATTAGATGTATTCATATGGTATGAATCTGTTTTGTGGAGCTTCTCAACCTGCTAGCAACTCAGCATCAATGTTTGTCATGAGTCCTATGCCACGAGTTTGTGTTGCTACACCTGAAAGTGTTGGAGACAATGCTTGGTATCTAGATTCTGGATCCACACATCACCTTACCAATTCCTCTTCAACAATGGAGCATGAAACTTCTTATATTGGCCTAGGTAAAGTATATCTGGGTAATGGTTCTTCTTTGCTTGTGTTGTGTTCTGGTCAGAGTTCGCTTCTTACTCATGCTAGACCCTTGTATATGAAGTCTCTATTACTAGTACTAGGCATTACTAAAAATTTACTCTCTATCTCAAAATTTACAAAGGACAACCAGGGGGTCTTTGAGTTCTCACCTACTAGCTATTAGGTGTGTGATCTAAAAACAAGGGAGGTGCTTCTTCAAGGCAAGGTACATGATGGTTTGTATAGGTTGCAACACAGTGCTGCTAAGAATACTGGCTCACAGGTTACTAATCCACATTGTTTCTCAGTGGTCAAATCCACTCCTCTAGCAGTTTAGCATGCCAGATTAGGTCATCCTTGTCTAGCCACACTTAAAACTGCCTTAACACATTGTAATGTACCAATGATGGATAATAAAAGTATTGATTGTGTTTCTTGTCATTTAGGAAAAGCACATAAATTTCCTTTTCCTTGTTCAAACACTTTTTATACTGCTCCTCTTCAGTTAGTTGTTCTTGATGTTTGAGGACTAGCACGAATGTGCTCCAATGGTTTCAAATACTATGTTACTTTTACATATGCCTATACAAGGTACACATGGCTTTATTTCTTAAAGAACAAGTCTGAGGTGTCTATTGTATTACCTCAGTTCCATAGACAGGCAGAAAGAACTCTTGAGGTTAAATTGAAAACACTTCAAACAGATGAGGTGAGTCTTAGTCCTTGAAATGGTACCTAGTGAAAAAAGGGTGTGACACACATGCTCACATGTCCATACACTTCAGAATGGAATGGACTGGTTAAAAGACAGCACAGGCAACTGGTGGAGATTGTTCTTTCTATGCTAGCTCGTGCAGACATGCCCCTTACATACTGGTATAAAGCATTTAGTAGTGCAATCTATTTGATTAACAGATTACCAACTCAACCTCTAGGTGCTCTATCTCCTTATTAAAAGCTTTTCTGTGTTAAACCTAATTACTAATCACTTTGTGTCTTTGGTTGCCTATGTTTTCCTAACCTTAGGTCTTACAATACTAATAAGTTATAGTTTAGATCAACACTATGTACCTTCTTAGGTTACTCACCCAAGAAAAATGTTATAAGTGTAGAAACAATCAAGGCAGAGTGTTTGTGTCTCATCAAGTCACTTTTCATGAAGAAGTGTTCCCACTCAAAACCACACAATGTACATCCCAACAAACCAGCAACCTATCATCAATATCAGGAAGCTCAAAACTCATTTTGTTTCCACTCTTAGGGTCCACTCAACTTTCTCATTGTTCAGAAACCTCAAACTCTTCATCTAATGTGTTAGCATCTTCGAGTATGTCAGTTCTTACACCCATTACATCAACTTCAACACTTCTATCTAGCACATATCATACAGCATCCTCAGACCAGATGTCATCATCTAGTTCTCTTCAAACACATACTTCCTTTCCTACCTCAGCTTAGAGTCATCCACTTCCAGATGTAAATAGTCATCCTACGGTTACAAGGAGCAAGTTAAGAATATTTAAACCCAAAGCCTATGTTACCAAGGTAATAGGTTAATTAAATGGTGCAACTACTGATGATTCATCCAGTGATGTATTGAGTAACATTCATGAAGCAATGACTTCAACATGTTGGCGAGAAGCTCAAGCCCTTCTTAACAATCACACTTGGAGCATATGCCCTCTTCCACCTTCAAGAAGGTTTGTGAGTTGCAAATGGTTATTTCGAATAAAAAGGAAACCAGATGGGTCAGTGGACAAATATAATGTCAAGCTAGTGGCAAAGGGATTTTCACAACATGCTGGGTTTGACTTTGCTGACACCTTCAGTCCTGTGGTTAGGTTAGTTACCATTCGAATTGTCTTGGCTCTAGTTGCGAACAATAGATAGGCATTGAGGCAAATTGATATTAATAATACCTTTCTAAATGGAGTTTTGACTGAAGAAATCTACATGGACCAACCACTTGGCTTTGAGGTACATGGAGCAAATGGTGAGAAGCTAGTATGCAAGCTCAACAACGCATTGTATGGCTTAAAACAGGCTCCTCGAGCTTGATTTCATACACTGAGGCAACATCTAGTAGATCAACTTGGTTTTAGAGCACCAAAGGTAAATCCATCATTGTTTTTTCGAAGAACTGACAACTCCACAATGTTTTTAACAGTTTATGTTGATGATATAGTGGTGACAAGTGACTCAACTGATGAAATAAGTAAATTTATTCAATAGCTTCACACAAAGTTCTCTTTAAAGGACATTGGCGATTTACACTTCTTCTTGGGAATTGAGGTGCAAAGAACCAAAGATGAGCTGTTCTTGTCTCATAAAAAATACATTTCTGAGCTGTTACAAAGCACAGGCATGATAGGAGCCTCTCCCACTTCTACACAAATGACAAGAGATCCCAAGTTAACTAATGCAGCTGGGTCTCCTCATGTGGGTGTACATGAGTATAGGAGCATCATTGGTAAATTACAATATGCTTGTATGACAAGGCCTGATATTGCCTTTTATGTCAACAAACTAAGCCAATTGATAGCATTAGAAATGACACTTAATTTCTCCTTGAATTAGTGTATAATTTGTTCCTTTTGTATCATATTTAGCCTACATTTTCAGCATTTCATACTTAGTATTTGCATTTTCTAAATCAGTGTTGTATGGTCTTACTTTCTTTCATTTTATTCCTTTTATGCTACTAATGTCGCTATATTGAGTATCAATTTTGCATCTAAAGTTGTCAGTGCAGAAATCCACCTTAAAAGATCAGAATGAGAAAGCAGTTAGAGTTGCGATCACAAGTTTGATCTAGAATTGCAACCAAAGATGTCACCACATAATTGCTTCTACATTTTATCAAGGATTTTACGCTGCTAACACATTCAGAAGCACCAGCGCAGGAGAATGCCAAGTTGTCGCAGCAAATTTAAATCATAATTTACGTCAAAAAATGTTGCGACAATCTACAACTGCCTAATGCATAAACCAGATCTGCGTGAGTGTACAGCTAGCAATAACAAATTTATACAGCTACAAAAAGGGAAGTTAGATCTAAGAAGAGGGATAGACCTGTGTTGTGGAATGATTATTAATAGAGAGGAGAGAGAGAAGATCGGTATCAAGCTGTGAAGAATACAATTCCATAAATTGTCACATCCTTTCTCAAAGTCAACTGACATGGAAGCCTAATTCCAGGAGGGTAAACTAACGCAACAAGGAGGCAACTACTCCAGACGAGGAGTGCCTATGTGCGACGCAAGAGGAGTGATTACAGTTACCATTCTTCTCATTTATTTATATTTAGATTTAACTATTTTGACCACGAAAGTGCGATTACAGTCACAGACACTAAAAGGTGCGGTGACAAGTTAGATTAACAAGCAAGACAATGGAAGTTGCTTGAGGCAAGAAGGAACTCTAGCCACTTGTTCCTGAGTAAAAAGCATTACCATCACTGAAAGGTGTGGTAATTGTGAGTACTTGAGTCTTTGTTAAACAGAGAAGTTGATAACAGTAAGATCTCATTAGAAATTAATTGCAGCAACAATTTATCTATTAGTTACCTTGTAGTCACATTTAGCGTAGGTGAATTACACAACCATTAAGAAGGAGTTACTGGTAGTAGTTTTTACATTTGACAAGTTCCGTTCATATCTTGTTGGTGCAAAAATTACAGTGTATACTGATCATTCTGTGTTAGGATACCTTTTTGCTAAGAAAGATGCAAAACCTAGGCTGATTAGATGGATCATTTTATTACAAGAATTTGATGTTGAGATTAAGGACAGGAAAGGATCGGAAAACCAAGTAGCAGACCACCTATCTCATTTGGAATCTGGAAGCGAGGATGAAAATAAATCACAAATTGTCGACGCATTTCCAGATGAGAAATTATTCTTTATCGACGCATCTCCATGGTATGCAGATGTCATCAATTATCTAGTCTGTGGAATGCTAACATTAAGTGCAACAGGTTATAGAAAATTAGATTTCATCGGGATACTAGGAAGTATTATTGGAATGAGTCATACCTGTTTAAGGTATGCGCTGACAACATCATTAGTCGCTGCGTTCCTGAAGAAGAAATGCTATCTATCTCAAAGCATTATCATGATGCTCCTTATGGAGGCCATTTTGGTAGTGTTAAGATTGCTGCAAAGGTCCTACAATCAGGATTTTACTGGCCAACATTGTTTCGAGACGCCCATAATTTTGCTCAACAGTGCGAAAAATGTCAGTGCACCGATTCCATATCTCGACACAATGAGATGATTCAACAGCCTATCATGGAGGTTGAGCTATTTGATGTTTGGGGTATAGATTTTATGAGACCATTTCCAAAATCAAGGGTATTCTTGAGAAGGTGGTTAACCCATCTCGATGTTATTGGTCTTCACGATTAAATTATGCTTTGTGGGCCCTTCACACCACATACAAAACACCATTAGGGATGTCGCCATATCAGCTAGTTTTTGGTAAATCCTATCACTTGCCAATCGAACTTGAACATATGGCCATGTGGGCAATCAAGTGAACATGGACTATGGTGTTGCTAGACAGAAAAGATTGTTGGACATTTCAGAACTGGAAGAAATTCGACGCAATGCTTATGAAAATACTACCATTTATAAAGAAAAAACTAAGAGATGACATGACAACATCATTTTACGGTGACAATTTTCTCCTGGTCAGTTAGTACGTTTATTTAACTCACGTTTAAAATTGCATCCAGGAAAATTATGCTTAAGATGGTCAGGACCTTTTAAAGTTGTCGAAACATTTCCACATGGTGTAGTGACAATCAAGGATTTGAACGATGAGCACCAATTTAAAGTGAATGGCTAACGATTGAAGCATTACCGGAGCCTAGGCATCAACGAACAAAATGAGACTATTAACCTGGTCACATTTATTTAGGATGTCATTGTAATTTTTCAGTTAATTTTTGTCTTTTATTTTACTTTAATTTGTTTCTTTAGTTTTAGCAGGAATAAAATATATCCTTTTTGTCAACGCACACGAAAGCACAACTTGTCGACGCATTTCATTGATGACTCAACAAAATGTTTCGGGAAAGAATCATGTTGGTTGATTCACCTCTTTCCCCTATCGTTAGATCAATCCAAAAAAGTAAGATTTGTGTCCTGACATTTATTGGTTGCAGGCACAAGGTACTCCCAACGACAGCAGGAATCATCACGTCTCTTAACCTGCATCTTCTATAAAACACCTTTTTTTGTGTCGACTGAATCTTCACACTCACAACCACCATTATTGTTGTATTCTTCTTTTTCTTCAACCTTCAATCTTTCTACAAGATATTCTCACTCTTTTTATTTCAGTAGTTATGGCTAGAACTCGCAGTGCAAAAACTCCATCCAAATCCACTGCTGAATCGTCGGCTGCAATGGTAAAAAACGTCGACCAACCACCACCCAAGGAACCTGCCCTATTCTTATCAAAAGCGGTGAAGGATCGTTACCATGAGGTGATGTTGAAAAGGAACTATCATCCTAAACAAGGATTTTAGTTGTCCCCGTAATTGACATTAAGGATGTTGAAAAGGAACTATCATCCTAAACAAGGATTTTAGTTGTCCCCGTAATTGACATTAAGGAAGCAAGTCGCCAGAACCATTTCACAATTGAGCTGGGAGCAGTTTTGTCACCATCCAGCAGGATACTCTCCCTTCATGGTAAGGGTGTTTTATGCTAACCTGGTTGATCCTAAACAGGAGTTTATATTCATTCGTGAAGGGCTGGTTATATGAAGCACTGACCACATCAATGATCTCTTCCATATTGCTGAAGGAGAGGACAAGCATGTTGAGTTCTTGGAGAACAAGATAGAGGACGATGTTGATCTATTACTAAATGACTTATGCGTCGATGGAGCTATTTGGACTGGCAACAATCCAAATAATTACACGATGCACCGTCGCTATCTCACTATACAAAGCAAGGTGTGGTTTCAATTCATCAACTACCGTCTCCTGCTATCCACCCATAGTACTACTGCAACGCTGGACAGAATGTGCCTGCTACATTCTATACTCAAGGGACGATGAATTGATGTCGGTGCAATCCTTCATCAAGAAATCGCTGAAGCCGCCACCAAACAGACAGGATCCTGCCTTTCCCTTCTCTAATCATGATGCTGTGTAAATAGAGGAGCATTACGCCTCGCGAAGGGGAAGAAACTTTGGAAAACAAAGGGCTGATTAATGATATTTCGGTGGAAAGGATGACAAGGGGGCAAAAAACCCTTATGGTGAAGGAGGTGCCACAAAAGAAGGAAAAAGGGAAAGGGAAAAAGAAGGACACCAAAACCCATGCACCCACAGATCCTCTTAATGAGGTTGAAAAAATTGTCGATCGGATGAGCATCTAATAACTAAGAATTGTCAGTGCAATCAATGAGTTGTAGTTCAGACAGAACTTATTATATGCCTATATTAAGGCATGGAAAAATGCTATTGTTAGCATATTAGGCAGTTTGAGCCGAAATTCGATACCAGAATTCCTTATGCTCACTCCTATTATCGATGAAGCCACTCCATCAACGGAGCAGCATGCTTCAAAAGGAAGAACTCAGTCCGTCCAGTCCTCGAATAGAATCCATATCTCTGATGATGAGGATCAATAGGTGAAATCAAAGGAAATGGAAGATTGCTTCCGAAACATAGTCAGCCTCTTTGAAGATGAACTCTGGAATAGTTTAGGGGCCACTACGGTAGAGATAGACGCTGCTGCTGCAAAAGAGCACACACCAATTACTTCTGAGGGTATTGAAGCAAAAGAAGAAGAGAAGAGAAAAGAAAAAGAAAAAAAGAGAAGGAAAAATAAGAAAAAGAAGAAGACGTTACCCCGACAAATTTATCAGAGAAATTTGTCGACTCACCTACCAGTGTAGGAGCATCTGTTGAACAATTGGAACCATCTGAGGCGAGCTGGGCTGAGGTAGTCATATCCGACAATGAGGATTCCAATCCTCTGGCTATTGTGCCATATTTGGCAGCACTTACTGAGATCCATCCACCGAACGTGACTGTCGATGAAGCCGACACTCAACCAGCCATGGAAGAGCAATCAACTCCACCGGTTGATCCAAAAGAAAAGAAGCGCAAATAAAAGGCAAAGAAGAAAAGCAAAGAGGAGTGCCCTATGAAAAAGAAGTCCAAAGCAACCACATCTTCGGCTGCAACACATTGAATTGTTTTACTTTTCAGTATTTAGTTTAGTTGCACATATTTTCTCTAGTTGTCGTTACATTTTAACTATCACTGCATTTTAATTGTTCTCACATTTGTATTGTAGTTGCATTTCCATTAATATTTGTATAGTATTGTCAATGCATTGGAGACAATGCAGACATTAAATTTGGCGGGAAGTTTGGAATGGAAATGTAATTACACCCACAAGTTTAAGAATATATTTGTCTTTTTAGTGAATGAAAGTATGCATAGTTAAGAAAAATATGACCACAATTTTTTTCATTTGATGCTTAAATCTTGAATTATTTGGAATGCTAATGTGTGAATTGAATGAATGTGATTGAATGTTGAATCCTTCTATTTTTGGATGAATGGTTGAGATTGCAACAGTAATAAATGAGTAGTATCATTCTTTAAATATTGAATTAACTTACCATTTTGTAGCTATGTATATAATTATATCTACTAATAAAAGACACTCCAATATGGGTGCATTGTGACTTAACAAGAGGGAACACTCCACTGCAAGTGTCAGAAAAACTATCTAGCCAAAGGTTGTCGCTACAAGAGTATGTGTCGACGCAATTACATGCTTCTTGGGGGTTTGTTACACCCCATCGTTACTACCCAAGAACAAGAGTATAGTAAAGCAATGAAATCTCTCAATCACATATAAAAATAAGATAAAGAAAAAAAGTTGTAAAAAACAGAAATATATATATATATATATGTATAATATTATATAATAAATTTTGTATTGGTTAAGAAGATTTGAGATTTAAAGCATGATGCTAGCATTAGTGAAGTAGCAATTCTAATTATTCATGCCTATAAATTGTCGGCGCAATATTCCAGCATATGAATGCAATTTATACATTAGGATTCTAGAGAATATAAGTTGCTAGAATGATGATTGTGGTGACAAGAATTTGGATATAACTTTGCTAGCTTTTATTTACTTGAGGACAAGTAAAAACTCAAATTTGGGGGTGTAATAGCATTAGAAATGACACTTAATTTCTCTTTGAATTAGTGTATAATTTATTCCTTTTGTATCATATTTAGCCTACATTTTCAGCATTTCATACTTAGTATTTGCATTTTCTAAATCATTGTTGTATAGTCTTACTTTCTTTCATTTTATTCCTATTGTGCTACTAATGTCGTTGTATTGAGTATTAATTTTACATCTAAAGTTTTGAGTGCAAAAATCCACCTTAGAAGATCAGAATGAGAAAGCATTTAGAGTTGCGGTCACAAGTTTGATCTAGAATTACGGCCAAAGATGTCACCACATAAATGCTTTTACATTTTATCAGGGATTTTACGCTGCTAACACATTCAGAAGCATCAGCGCAGGAGAATGTCAAGTTGTCGCAGCAAATTTAAATCATAATTTTCATTCAGAAATGTCCCGAAAATCTGTAATTGTCTAATGCACAAACCAGATCTGCGTCAGTGCACAGCTGGCAATAACAAACTTATATAGCTGCAAAAAGGGAAGTTAGATCTGAGAAGAGGGATAGACCTGTGTTGTGGAATGATTATTAATAGAGGGGAAGAGAGAAGATCGGTATCAAGCTGTGAAGAATTCAATTCCACAAATTTTCTCATCCTTTCTCAAAGTTAGCTGCCATGGAAGCTTGATTCCAGGAGGGTAAATTGACGCAACAAGGAGGCGATTACTCCTGATGAGGAGTGCCTATGTGCAACACAAGAGGAGCGATTACGGGAGGATTCTAGTAGACTAGGAATAGCATGCTTCAATTTATTCTTTAATCACTCTTGAATGTTGATAAATTCTATTGACTATTAATTGTATATGGAAGTATCTATTAATGTTAGATCTATTTTGATTTCTACTCAATTCTTCTCATCTATTTATATTTGGATTTAACTATTTTGACCACGGAAGTGTGATTGTAGTCATAAACACTGGAAGGTGCGATGACAAGTTAGATTAACAAGTAAGATAACGGAAGTTGCTTGAGGTAAGAAGGAATTCTAGCTACTTGTTCTTGAGTGCGAAGCATTACCACCACTGGAAGGTGTGGTAGTTGTGAGTACTTGAGTCTTTGTTAAACAGAGAAGTTTATAGCAGTAAGATCTCATTAGAACTTAATTGTAGCGACAATTCATCTATCAGTTACCTTGTAGTCACATTCAGCGTTGCCAACTTGTGAAGTTAGGGATCCCCCTATTTCTTTACACTTGATCTATTTCTTTTAATTTTTTGAATTTACATTTACACATTTTCCACAATAATTCATTTTCTATTAATTTTCTCTGACATTTTATGTTATATTTTCATTGACAGATTTAACTCTTTGATTTGTGCAGTCTTAAGTAAATTGCGTTGACATTTCTCTTAACAATTCTTTTCATTTAAACTCTTATTTCTTCGACAAATTTAAGCAACAAGAACAACATCCTCGTGGGATTGATATTTGATAGATTCATCTCTATCTACTATACTTGCATAGACAGTGTCCGCTTGCACATAATTTTTGTGACATTTATAGGCCGATCACTAGTATATGAATTCTCCATGTGATACTCACTGGAAGGCAGACAAAAGAGTCCTAAGATACTTGAATGGAACAATGAATCATGAGCTGCAGTACAAGAAGAGACATTTTGATTTGGTTAGCTACTTTGGTGCTGATTGGGCATCTATAGTAGAGGACAGGAGATCCACAACGGGTATTGTATCTACCTTGTGTCAAATCCTATTGCATGGTCATCTAAGAAATAGGGAGTTGTGTCCAGGTCATCCTCAGAGGCTAAGTGTCGAAGCCTGGCAGATTGTGTGTCTGAGTTAGTTTGGATAAAGAATATGCTAACCGAAATTGGTGTCAATGTGAAATATCCATTGATTGTCTGGTGTGATAATATATCAACTGTGGCAATGGCTGCTAATTCCACTCATCATGCTAGGTTGAAGCATGTGGAGATTGATTATCATTTTGTACGAGAAAAGGTTCATGATGGTATGCTACAAGTTAATTTTGTGCCTTCAGAGGAGTAAATAGCTGATGAGTTGACAAAGCCTATCACACCTAAGCTATTTTCTTACTTTAGAGATGCTTTAAGAGTAGTTGAAGTTCAAAAAAAATAGAAAACTAGGAGAATGTTATGTTAAGTATCAAGTTAGTCGTCAGTTATATGCAGTTGAAGCTGTTAATGTTGTTTAAGGTAGTTTTTGTAGTTACAGTAGTTAGTATCAGTTGTAACTAAGGTTGTTAATCAACTGACTATGCACTATAAATAGTCTGCCGTGATGTACATCAGATGTTAATTCAAATGAATCAAGATTGAGTTCATTTCTCTATGTTTACTATATAGTCTAAAAAATAAGAGGTCAACAAGACTTTTCAATGAAGTTATGGAAATATTGTTGGTGCCAGATGAAACTTCTCTTCAAGATCTTTCGAATGGTATCTGTATAATCCATTTTGATCAGGTAAGTTAGGAGAAAATAATTTTTGAAGTTTATGTCGTATAGGTTTTGACAGATTTGAGTAGCCAATTTTGACATACTAGAAATCCAACTATAGACATTATTTGTTTTAAAAATGAGACATTTTTAGTAGTATGATGTATGTACTTTCATTTGGTATTTCTATCTCAAGCATATGACTCCCACTCTAAGAAATACGAGGCCTCAAAGTAGGTTAATTGAACTTGTTAATAAAAAAAAATCTAAGTAGAATGTGATGATTTCTTATGTTTTGGCTTTAAAAACTTAAGATTTTGGTAACCGATCTTGACAAAACAAGTTTCTATGTTTTAGTATTACATTTATTCTTTAAATTTATGCCTTTACACTGTCAAAATGCCAAGTAAATTCTCAGTTTGATCGACTTTAAATAAGCCAAACGATCATGAAATTTAAATTTTTAAAATTTTAAATTTCAAATTTTTAATTATTTTTAAAGTACATATTATTTGGTTTAAAACCATACAAAATTCAGTTTTATTATTTTTATTAAAATTTTTATATATATGAATGTATTTTATTAATTAACTTTTCTTACTTTCGACGTAAAGAGCTTATGAAACAAGAGTAATAATTTTATAGTTTTTTAATTGATAATCCTTGTTGGCTCTAATCTTATATTTTTAGTATGTAATTTATTATTATATTTTTCTTAATTGCTTTCTTAATTATAAAAGGATAGTTTAATTAAATTATACATTTGTATCTTTGTTTGTTAAAGGGATTTCACATAACTGAAATGTTTTAGGATTATCATGGAAAATCATATCTTTTAAGTTTTTAATATATTGATCGAATTTTTACTTTTAAGTTCCATTCTTAAATTTTAAATTAAGAGAATTATAAAAATTATTGCTCAAGTGTCGATTTAATAGAACAAGTGACACGGTATTTCTTTGGTGTTTAATTCCCAAAAAATCAACTTCAAATGTTATATATATATATTTCGCCCATGCTTTATGAAAATTTGGGTTAAGCATGCTGCTATGGTTTAAATTTACGATGTATAATTTTGAACAATCTATACTTAAACTAGATTATGTGATTATTTTAGAAATATGTTATTGGATTTTGCTTTTGATATATATATGGTATTCAATTATATTTTGGTATATAGTGTGTTTCGAAAAAGTATAGGAATATATTTTGTATTGACTTATGATATCTCGGGTAATCAGATTTTATGATTTTTGAATTTGCTCTTAATATGCTATGCTCCAACCCTATCAATAGGGGTTAAATATTGTTCATTTCAACGTGTATTTTGTGCTTAGCAAATGGTTTCAACCATGTCACCGATTTAGAATAGTGATATTTGACCCATTTTTATTAGGGTGAATTGTGGTTTTTGTTTCAACCCATTATCATTGGGGTGAATTAGGGTTTTGTTTCGACTAGGTGTGAGTATTTGATCAAGTTGAGTTGAATCGAGTCAAAAAATTTCGAGTTAATCGAATTAACGAATCTTATTTTAGCGATCGAACTTAATTTGAATTTTTTCAAATTGAGTCAAAAAATTTCGAGTCGAGTTAATGAATCCTATTATTTATACTCAATGTTGCTTTTACATGAACCGATTATTTAACTAGTAGATGAAGTACAAGTTTTTAGATTAATTTTGACTAAAGGAAAAAAGGAAAGTGGAGTGATTCGGGAAGGAAAATAAGACTAATAGGTAAAAGTTTATCAAAAAAACGAAGTTCTACCTTTTCTTATTTAGATTTTTTGATAACTCGAATTAGGGGTGAGCATATGATCGATCAAGTAAAATTGTTTGAGTTAAATTAAAAAAATTGATAATGTTAAATTAAACTCTTGTTACAATATAATTATTTTCATTTTAGAGCACATAAATTTGAAACCATATATATTTGAAATTTTTTTAAAAGCTAAATAAAATAAAAAAAGATATTTTAGTATGATAAACTTGAATCATTAATCACTTACTTAGATTACAAAATTATTATTTCATAAAATTTTTAAGTTTTTAACTTTTTTCATATATTTTTATATTTTTAAAAATTTTATATTTTTTTAAATACAAATTTTAGAATTTTTATAAATACTTTGAATTTTAAAAATTATTTTCAATTTTTGAAAATTATTTTGATTTTTTTTGTAATTTTTGTTAAGAGAGAGACAGTTTTGCTCATTTTCAAAATTAATAGGGACCAAAAGGGTATTTATACTAATCTGTTATTCGAATTATTCGAATTGTAAAAATTTAACTCGACTCAAACTTAAAATCTAAAATTTCTTATTCGAGTTTAATCGAATAACTCGAATAACTTTATTCGATTAACTTGAAATTTAGATTTTTTTCGATTTTTTCGAATCGAATCAAATTTTGCTCATCCCTAATTTCGAACCATTACCGTTGGGGTTTATTTTGGTTTTTACTTTTGTCATCAAAGGTAAGGGTGATCATAATGAAAAAAGTAATTGATTTTTATCTTTCGATATTTTAAAAATTATTAAATTGTCTTTATTATAGTTTTGACATGAAATATGCTTTGAATTATTTGTTGCAAATTACCCATAAATTTTGCAATTATGTATTTTTAATAAGATACTTGGCCTAAATGTTTCCATGCTTGCTTAAGCCAACCGAAGGAAATGTCAATTACTTACTGAGTAGTTAAACTCACACTCTTTTAATATTTTTACAGGTTCTAAATTTGCTCGTGCACGTGAGAAGTTTGGAAAGTGACACTTTTAGATATTATTGCATTTCTTTAGAACTTCCAAGATGTTTCGATATAGAGGAAAAAAAAAAAGGTCAAGAGTGCTCTCTCTCAATGTCCTAAAAAAACAATGATTGTTTTGCTTGGGTTGGAGCAGGGTGGTGACTTTGGAGGAGTATGGAGAGCGATGAGATCTCCCTCCTAGACGAGGAACTTCTTCAGTTATCAGTGAAAAGTTCATTGGTGGCTCCGAGCGAAAGTCCGACATTGATTTGTTCGGTTTGGACGGGAAAGTCATACAATCTAGATAGTTTTCGTGCTCAACTTAAGAGTATCTGGAAGACAAAAAAAAAATGGAAATACAGGTGGCCAGATAGAATTTATTTATGATTTCTTTTGAGAATGAAGAAGATTTGAAGTTGATCATGGAGAGTCGACCTTAGTTCTTTCATCGTCAACTTATTATTTTTGAGAGATTAGTCACCCCTATAGAAAGAAGCAAGATCTGGCTTGTTCTCTAGTCGTTTTAGATGAAGATTGGTACATGTCCGTCGAAATGTGATAGAAAGGATTTAATGCATGCCATCGAGTCTACTTTTGGAAGAGTAATCATATCAAAGATGAAGGGCGACTTTTTTCGATTGAAAGTCCAATTAGATGCCCAAAAATCGTTAAGAAGAGGGGTCTTTGTCACAATTGGTACTCAAGGGAAAACCATGGTGTCATTCAAGTACGAGAACCTCCCGAATTTTTGTTTCGGATGTTGGCGAATGGGACACAAGATCAAGGACTATTGTGCGATTCCAGCAGTTGATAGAGAAAAATCGGAAGATGAACTTCCTTATTCCCTTACCTTTAAAGCCAAATTAAACTTGATAGGCAAAGAGAGTTTAAAGTTCGGATTCTCCAACAAGAAATTGATGAAACAGCGTTTTTACACTGGTCTGGATAACACAACAAAAGAGGTGACTGATTCTGTTAGTAAAGATGATCCTATTGATCGGATTTTGACGGTGAAGGACCGATCGAAAATGATTGAGACTTTCGGGAAAGTTTTGACTGATATTGGAACTCCTGTTTTGGCGCATAATTGCGAGGAAAGTGGGGAAATTAGAATTCCTACAATCAAAGACACTGATTTGAAATTAATGGCGTTTACTACCATAATAATCGATGATGAGCAAAATGTGGAATCATGAGAGAGATTAGATAAGATTGCTCAGCCTATGGAAGGAAATTCCTATTGACTAAGAAAAGTAAATGGAAGAGAGTTGTTCATGATATAATGATGGATTATACGAGTTCAAACAGTGTCATGGGAAAAAGAAAATTTGGTAAGGATGGAATGGGGGGTATGTCGACCATCACTCTTTGTATGGAGGATAGGAAAAGACTTAGAACTGAAACTAATGGGCCGAATTTTTCAGACACTAAAGACTCAACTAATGGCCCGAATGATTGTGGTCTGGGGAGCCCACAAGCTGTTAGAAGGCTTTGACATATGTTGCAGTCATACAATCCCCAAATGGTTTTCTTTATGGATACAAAGTTGGACAATAATCGCATGGTAAGTGTAAGGAGGAGTTGTGGTTTTGTGAATGAACACGAGGTGGACTTTGTTTGGCATGGCGGGATGACATCATTGTTAATCTAAAAACTTACTCCAAGAATCGTATAGATATTTCGATTAAGGAGAACAAGGATGATAAGGAATGGAGATTTACAAGCTTCTATGGAGCTCCTTTTATTAGAGACAGAATTGTTACTTGGAATCTTCTTTGAAGGTTACACCAATATTCGAATCTTCCCCAACTGGTATATGGTGATTTTCATGAAATTTTATATTCCTCTGAGAATTTGGGAGGTTTACCAAGGGATGAGAGAATAATAGAGGCCTTTCAAAATTTTCTTGATAAATGTCACCTTTTGGATGTGGGCTTTTCAACAAGGTGGTTCACGTGAGAAAGAGGTAATCTATTTGAGACTAATATATGGAAACGTTCTGATAGAGGAGTTGTAAATTCAGAATGGTTGTCTCATGAGCAAGTACAACACCTTCCATACTGGCACTCAGATCACTATCCTCTTCTCATTCATTTGGAGAGAAAATGAAGGGTGATTGAGAGGTATAATTTTCAGTTTGAGGTGTGGTGGCATCATGAGGACTATTTTAAAATGACAATTAAAGATATGTGGGAGTCTTCGAGGGGTAGCATTCCTAATTGGCTAAAGATTGTAGGTAAGTGATTGACTTGGTGGGCGACGGAGATTCAGAAAGGGCAAGTCAAGATTTAAAGGAGACTTGTCCAATAAATTAGAGCATTTGTTGGAAGAGGAAAGGAATGATGCAAACTTGGCAGAGATAATTGATACAAAGGTGGCGCTTAATTGGGAGATTGGTAAATATGAGGCCTACTAAGAGCAATGAGCGCGTGTGAATTGGTTGAGGATGGGTGACAGAAATACGGTGTTTTTTCATATTTTGGCTCGTAATGTAGACGGATGAATCATATTGGGAGCTTGAAATATAAGGACTGTCATGAAACTAGTGATGTGGATGAAATGAGTTTGATAGCACAGAATTTCTTTCAAGAGTTGTTCACATCAGGTTGCAGTGGAGAAATGGAGAATATCTTATATAGAGTGCAAAATTGCATATCATCTTAAGGAAATCAAATGCTCGCGACTCCTTTCACGATAGATGATATATGGGTGGCTCTTAACGGAATGGGTCCAACTAAAGCATTGGAGGTCGATGGTTTTCCGACACTTTTCTTCAAAAAATGTTGGAATATAGTGGGTGTAAAGGTAACTTCTTATTGCATAGAATTTTTTAATGAGGATAAAGATATTGAGCCTTTGAATTCTTTTAATATTATGCTCATACTTAAAATCCCCCATCCCACTAATATGGTTAATTTTCACCTTATAAGCCTATGCAATGTTTTATATAAAGTGATAGCTAAGGCGGTGGCCAATCGACACCAGCATGTATTTGATTGTTGTAATGATAGTTCACAGAGTGCGTTTGTCCCAGGATGCCTAATTTCGAATAATGTTCTATTAGCTTATCAAATCATGCACACATTGCGACAAAAAAGAAATAGGCGAAAGGGTTATATGGCACTCAAGTTGGACATGAGTAAGGAGTATGATAGGGTAGAGTGGTTTTTTCTTAAGAAGAAGATGATGGAATAAATGGGCTTTGGGAGGCGTTTGGTGGATCTCATTGTACGATGTATCTCCTTGGTTTCTTACTCAGTGATTGTAAATGGAGTAAATGAGAGAGTAGTTCAAACCAACTAGGGGGATTCAATAGGTGATCCTCTAAGCCCTTTACTTTTCCTGATTTGTAGCGAAGGGCTGTTAACCCTCATGAGAATGGGGGTAAGGGGTAGGACAGTTAAGGGAGCGAAAGCTAGTAGAAGTGGTCCCTAGATTTCGCACCTACTTTTTGTGGATGATTGCATATTGTTTGGTGAAGATAATACGACATGAGCTCAGAGATTAAAAGCCATCCTTCAAGAATATGAGTTGTGTTCGAGACAATGTGTAACACCCAAAAATCGTAACCATCTCCAGTGTAGGGTCTCAAGGGTTACAGAACTTTTCAAGTCTCTTTATTTTTAAATACATACAAATCAATCACAATTTATTTAATTACAAACTTGCAACTCAGAATACTAACTCCAGTTAATCTTACACATTCATTTACTACCTTTCAATCAATCAAGAATCAAATTCAATCATGCAAGAACTTAGGAATCACGTACGGATATTTTCCATCAGGGATCACATGGCCCTGTGTCTCAAACACACCACCACTAGCTAACCAATCTATAACCCAAACATACTTATCATTACATCACAATAAGGAATTAATATTCATATCACTTATCATGACATTTATATTTCATATCAACATAATATCATAATATCAGCCAAGCTACATCAATCATTCTTACTATCATTGTATAGCACCCAAATCCAACACTGTCGCTAGTTAGGATTCCGAGGTCACATGCATTCATGCCTCAAATCATTACCTATTCAAATCTTATTTCAACATCATTTGATTTAGTAAAAATATACATTTATAATTCATCGTTCTTACTTTGTTTATCAACTCAATATGGGTAAAAATGTCATTTTCACAATTCTGGGATACTTCTATCGGTACCTGTTAGACAAGTATCGATAGAAGTCAGGTCAGTAAATAATTAGAAATAGTTGTGGTTTCCTACTGGTAGTGGTGATGGTTTTATCGATACAATGATGACTTCTACCGAAACAATGCATGCTTCTACCAATACTGAAAACTCCAGAGAGCTAAGAAGTTTTACCCTACAACTTCTACCGATACAAGTACTCAGACTTCCGATACTACTATGAACAGAACTATCGATACTTTATATGTTACTACTGATACAATGTGAGTCGGTAACCATCCTCTCTCCTACTCTGTACTTCTACCGATACATGCAAGAATCCCACCAAAACAAGTATGCAGAATTCAATTATTCACATAAGTCCTCAAGTTTATCAACCATCATTCAACACAAGACTCTTATTAAAATTCTCATCTTGCAAAATCTATACATGACAATACTTGTTTCATCATATAACACAAAATACAATTAATAAACACAACTATTTCTTAAATTCACATGTCAATTCATTACAAAATACATTTGCTTAATTACAACATTAAGCAAGCATGCAAGTTTAGTTCAACAAAGAAACCAACAATCCAAAAATCAATCATTTCAAGGTTAACATCATCCTAGTACATGCCATATATCCAAGTGATGAAACACTACCAAACGAGCTTCGCGATAGTGTGATTTCTTTGAGATGATCCGATCTTCAAGCAGAAAACAATCTACAAAACAACAATAACATTTTTGGTAAACTTTATAGCCTAATAAGTTCGAAAAGTCTAAATGAGTTACCAACATATGCATAAAGCAGTTATAACTCAATCGAGCTAGAATAACCCAATACTTCCTCGAGCCATTTTAGCATTTCAAATTCCCTATCTATATCATTTTTGTTACCAGCCCGATGCTGCTCACACGAGCTGTCGAGGACTCGTAACATATGCGGTACCCTAGTCATCGGTACGGTGTCTTTCTATATAATTGTCTCCTAACGATGCTGCTCACACTAGTTATCGAGTGTATGCACTTATGCGTAAGTCCTAGCCATCGTAGGGCCTGTAATCCATTCTAGGATTCATATCTCTTTTTTTGACTTACGATGATGCTCACACGAGCTGTCGAGGACTCGTAACATATGCGGTACCTCAACCATCAATACGGTATCCGTGCATGTAACTATTCCCTAACGATGCTGCTCACACTAGCTGTGGATAATATGCACTTATGCATAAATCTCAGCCATCATAGGGCATGTAATCCATTCTTGGATTCTTTACTCATTTCCCGACTCACGATGCTGCTCACACGAGCTATCGAGGACTCGCAACATATGCGGTATCTCAGCCATCGTGTTGGTTTCAAATCACCGGCTCAAAGCCGGATATCTCTTTCATTCATTTCTTTTTCATCTTTCTCAATTTCAAGTACCATAACCTGTTCTGCAACAATTATAAAGAATACAAATAATGTACTATTTAAATGCAAATTTAACGTTACGAACTTACCGGACGAAATTACAGTTAAAGTGAACTCCAAGGACATATCCATAATTTTCCTTTTTCCACGATCAAGACACAATCTCGATCTATTATAATAATTTTATTCAATTATTTAAATCAAAATAAATTTTTAATCATTTTATACAAATAAGTCTTTTTGGTATTTTTACAAAATTACCCTTAGCTTTTCACTTTTATTCAATTTATTTAGCTCAAACTTGCAAAGTAATCATTTTATTTTAAATTCCAACTTGCCGAATATCTAAAAGCATTTCTACAGCCCACTTTTTGCAATATTTCATCCCCAAGTCCTTACAAATTTATTCCTTTAACATAAAAATTTCTAAAAATTACTTTACAAAATCATCAAATCTAACAACCAAGCTTGTAAATCTTCCATAAACTTCCAAGAACAAGCTTATTCATCAAAAGAAAATTTTATAACATTTGAAAGAAATCAAAAATTATTCCTTGAGTTAGCTAGGTTAAGCTAATACGGACTAAAAAACATAAAAATTACTAAAAACAAAATAAATCTACTTACCCAATCGAAGACACAAAGTTGGAAGATGACTTTCTCTTCTCCCACTTTAGGGTTTTAGCTTGTTGAAGAATAAGAAGGAAAGAAAAATGATGAAATTTTAACTTTTGTTTTAATTTAATTACTTAACTTGCATAATTACCTATTTGCCCCTTTTAAATTACATGAAACTTAGCCATATAAGAAGTCAAAACCGCCCACATACCTTATAGATGGTTTAATTACCATTAAGGTGCCTTAACTAACCTCCAATTGATACCTAATACTTTTAATTAGAAAATTTCTACTTTTGCACCTTTTTCTATTTAATCCTTTTCATTTAATTAACTATATAAACTATTAAATTTCATAACAAAATTTTAATACAATACTAATGATCTTGTAAATATTAAATAATTAATATTTACAATTTGACATATCGATGTCATGACCTCAAAATCACCAATCCTGATCATACAGAAAAATAGACTAATTAGTACATCCTCATTTAATTAGGATTTAATTGCAATTTACCAAAATCTAAAGACTTCCACGTCATTTCTTTTATTAGGCCATTTAAGGATGGTCCAATTACACAATTGGTCCTTTAATTATATTAAATTTCAATTAAACAAACTTTCTTTCAATTTAACCCTTAAACTAATTAGGACTACATGAATAAATATCCCAAAGGTTAGTGGAAGGTAATCATATCCTCCACCGCTTGGACTTTTTGGCCTTGGTGTAATTGTCACTTTGGTCCCTTTTATTTTTAATCAATAGAGATTAAGGTTTACCTATTTTACAATTTACTCCTTCTCCTTAATTAAGCAATTAATTATCAAAATTACCCAACCAAGATTCAATTCACATATAATAAGACTCTGTAAATATTTAATAAAAATATTTACGGCTCTTAATTTCAAAAAGGAGGTCCCAATACCTCATTTTCTAAAACCACTTGACTTTTAAACCAAACTGCTTATACTAACTTTTAATTCAATAATTAAAATTCCTCAATTCAAAAATCCATATAAAATTAATATTGACTTATTTAATTTAATCACTCATTATAAAAATTTTCTCTTCGAGTTTGTGGTCTCGAAACCACTGTTTTCGACACCACTAAAAAACGGACGGTTACACAATGTCTTAACTTCAAAAAATCTACAATGTTCTTTAGCTCGAATACGACAAGTACTAATAGGGACATAGTTTCGAGATTGTTAGGTGTGAAATGCGTGAATGATATGGAAAGATACCTAGGACTTCCAAATTTGGTTTGTAAGAGGAAAAGAGCCTCGTTTCAAATCCTAAGATAATATGAAAATGAAAATCGATGGGTGGAGCACGAGATTTTTGTCACAAGGTGGTAAGAAAGTATTTGTTAAATCAGTCTTGCAAGCTATTCCGACATATTCAATTATGTGCTTCTTGCTTCCGAAAACTTTATGTAAGAAATTGGAGGGTATTATTGCAAAATTCTTTTGGAAGAAAGGGCATGGTAGGAGAGACATTCATTGGTGTGGATGGGACAAAATGTTTGAGATGAAATTAGATGCAGGAATGGGTTTTCAAAGTTTAGCAATGCTTAATATAGCTCTCTTAGCCAAATAAGGATGGTGTCTTCTTGATCAACCAAATTCTCTACCAGCACGAGTGCTGAAAGTTAAGTATTATCCCTCAACTCATTTCTTACAGACCAAATTGAGAAATATGTCGTTGTATACTTGGAAGAGTATTTGGGCGGCTAAGGGTTTGCTACAAGATGGGCTGGGTTGGAGGGTTGGTACAAGGATTAGTATTATTATTAATGAGGTTGCATGGCTACCCAAGCCAATGAGTTATAAATTGCATAATCCAATCCACGATACTAATTTTTTTCTAGTTAGAAATTTAATTGATAGCACAAACAGGAAATGGAAAGAAGAGATAATCCACAGCACCTTGCAAGGGTTGATACGAGTAGAATCCTAGAAATCCCACTGGGCAAAGAAGAACATGCGGATGTGTTCATTTATGTAGAGAACCTTTAGGGATTTTCTCCGTCCGTAGCGCTTACAAATTGTTATTGGAAAAACCTACACCAATTGTTCCAAATGATCTACAAGTTATAATTCAAAATTCTACAAACGCCTATGGGTTTACAAATTCCATAAAAAAATTACACTTTGGCGAGTCTCGTGGCACTATATACCCACGATGGAAAATTTGTATTTTAGGAGACTGACCTAAAGTAGATTGTGTCTTAATGTCAAGTGGCTATTGAAACCCTATGGCACATCTTCTGTGAATGTTCTATTGTATTGGAGATATGGAGACACTTAAGGTAGTCTTGGATAACAATTGTGTAGGACATAGATATATTCCAATGGCTCACATGGGTTTTAAAAAGAAGCTTTGTGTCACAAAGAAGACTATTCTCCAATGCTATTTAGGCTCTCTCGTTGGATAAAAACAAGAACCTTCATGATGGAAAAACACAATCAAGGATAGTAGTGGTTGAATTCATCAACAACTATATTAGTGAGCTTGATGGTTTGGAAATGAAACATGTCACTTGTAAGAAGTCATGTGTAGAGTGGAGACCACCGGATGGACAGACCCTAAAGCTCAACTTTGATGCTGCTTATGATGACCAACATCATAAATCTACCTTTGGAATTATTGTAAGAAACACGAAAGGAGAGGTAATGGTGTTGAGGTCTTAGATTCATCATGATATGGGGTCAACCTTCACCGTAAAAGAGTTAGCCTGCTTAAAGGCAATGGTCACAAGGGTGGGTCTTGGACTGTCTGAGGTTATAGTTGAAGGAGACTCTAAATAAATTATAATTAAGTGCAGAAGAATCTCAATAGAAAGATCCCAAATCAGTGTGTATATAAGTTAATGCTCACACCCAAATCACATAGTGTCTTACCATAATACGTTGCTCCAATGTTGCAATGTATGGTAAAACATCCAAGGTCCTTCATCTTCGGGAGTAGTTTATTTTGAAGATATGCACTACATTCCTTCGTTAGGGCTACCGTCTCAAATTCTCCAAGTCTTTGTTTCTTAGACAAGATATCTTTAATGAATTTGACATAATTTTGCATTAGTTCAAGTCCTTCTACTAATGGAATGTTGATTTGAAGTTGCTTAAGTACATCAATAAATTTCTAGAATTGGACTTCTTGCTTCTATTTTTGAAGTCTTTGAGGGTAGGGTGGAGGAGGATTCCTTTCCTTGACAGGCTGATTTGTCTTTTGTGGCTCTTCTACATCTAACGAATTTGTTAGTTTATTAGAATTGACTCGGTTCAAAGTTACCTTTTCAGAATTTGCAGACTCTGGTTCAAGTGAAGCTAGAATTTCAACACTTGGTTAAACTTCCACTACATCTTGATCATCAGCTTGCTCCTCTTCAACTTCAACATCGTTAGGCTCTAATGTCTTTCCACTCTTCAAAGTCAACACTTTACAATGCTCCTTTCTTGGATTTCTCGGATTCTTTGTATCACTAAGCAAAGCACCTTGTGGACGGTTCCTAAGTTTAGTGGCAAGTTGAGACATTTGGCTCTCAAAATTCCTTAGAGTGGCATTATTCTTTTCCATTTATGCCTTCAATAAGTTCTCTAAGCTGTTGGAAAGTTCGGTTGTTGTGATTTTTAAACTTGTTGGGTAAATCCTTGTAGCAGGGTCGGTCTCAGTTGAGCATAAGTGTTACTAGGTCCAACCCCTTGATTACTTAAAGAGAAATTAGGGTGGTTTCACCAAGATGGATTGTAGAAGTTTGATTGTGGTCCCTGCCTACCTCGATTTTGATTCTAGTTACCCATTTAATACACAGAGTCTAGGTTCGATGGGCATTCTTCGAACAAATACCCTTCCCCACAGTAGACATGGACTCCATTCTCGAAATGATTAGGTGGTTAAGCTACAACATTATTAAACCCATAAGTGGTAAAATTCTTAAGCATTGAGAAAACTAATGATACCTGAGCTGCAAGTGAAGTGAGTGGATCCACTTCATGAATTCCTGCGACTCGTCTTTCTGAAGCTTCTTGATTGGTTTATCACTAGTAATCGTTGCTTGCAATCCTCTCTATAATTTCATAAGCCTCATTGTAAGACTTGGAAAAAATAACACCATTGACAAAAGTGTCTACTACCATCCTCGTGTGAGCATTAAGACCATTATAGAATGTCTCTAGTAAGATGCAACGCAGGAATCCATGATGAGGGCACTTCTTTAGTAGCTCTTTGAATCTTTCTCACACCTTATACAAGGATTCGTCATCCCTCTATTGTAAGGTAGTAATTTCATTCCACAACTTAGCATTCTTGCTAGGTGGGAAGTACTTCATAAGAAACCGTTCTACTAACTCTTGCCATGTGGTAATGGAATTTGGTGGCAATGAATTCAACCAAGCTCGAGCTTTGTCCC
Organism: Kokia cookei; assembly: GCA_039519145.1. Taxonomy (NCBI): domain Eukaryota; kingdom Viridiplantae; phylum Streptophyta; class Magnoliopsida; order Malvales; family Malvaceae; genus Kokia; species Kokia cookei. The sequence continues at coordinate 23,068,849 of CM076907.1, forward strand.
TTAGTAAGTATGGAAACAGCTTCAATCATAGCGCATCTTCAAACACTCCAACTAATTTGAAAGAGTCGCTCACCTCCATAAAAAGTCTTAGATGAAGATGAGGATCTTCGGTAGGTATTCCACTGAATTGGTAATAGTACTAGAAAGAACATACGTTTTCCCTACTTATTGGTTAAGTTGTTCCCATTCAATCATCCTTAGCACATGTTTTAGCACTTTTTAGTTTAGTTTATTACATTTTCTAACTCAATGAACCTTAGCCTAGTTACCTTTAATTTTATCATATTTTTGCACTACTATCCTTGCATGAGTATTTTCAAATTGTGTCTAGGATTATCGCCGCATCTAACAGCTGTCCGCATAAGAACAGAAAAGCATGAGATGTCAAGTCTGGTATAAGTAACTGGTACAACCATAAACAACTCAATTTAGATAAAAAGACACCTGCACAATTTGGCTGAATATAAATGCTCAATAGGAAAGAGAAAAAAGAGTCTTCTTTGGTGCATATTTTCTTTAACTTAGCTTTGGAAGTTGGCGGCTATGGAGGCTTAAATCTCTCAAGGGAGAATCGACGTGGGAAAGATGCAGAATAGCTCTTGACGAGAAGTCCTAAACTCGACATAAGAAGGAAATCGAAGGATCAAGTCAAGTTCTTTTAGTAATAGTATTCTCCACTTGCTTCTTTACATATCTTTTCTAAAACGCTGGTGATTATTGTTTATTTCATGTCTGTATGGAAGTACACTTGATTTTTAGACTAAATGATAATTTATTCAATCTTGCTTCTATTGTTTAATCTTTAGGTTTGAATTTTTTTACCACGAAAGTGTTATTGCAGTCACTGTCACTAGAAGGTGCAACGACAGTTTAAACTAACAAGCAAGACAATAGAAGTTGCTTGGGGACTAGAGGAATTTGGTCCACTTGTTCTTAATTGTGTTGCATTTCCATCATCGGAAGGTGTGGTTAATGTGCATGTTTAAGTCTTAGATCGAATAGAGAAGCCAAGTTTGGTAAGATATTCATTGCACCTTATTGTAGTGACAATCACCTACCCTTTAAAACCTTGTGAGCTGCACTTAGTATTCTGCTGAGCATTCACGTTGGGGATCCCATTTTATTACTATCGCATTTCATTTTTATTTTCACATTATTGCTCTGACAACCACCCTCACAATTTATTTCATTTACTTATTCATTGCACCGACATTAATAAACAACAAACAACCATCCTCGTGGGATCGATATCCGACAGATTCACTTCTGTCTACTATACTTGCATCGACAATGTACACTTGCGCAATATTGCTTTAACGTTAATAGTCGATCAAGTTTTGGTGTCGTTGCCGGGGATGGCGTTTGTTTGATGTTTATTTTTGTTTTTGCACTTTATTTCTGTTATCTAACCCTTAGTTGTTGCTAACTTGTTTTCTTTTTGTTGTTATTTTCACATTTTATTTTAGGTGTTTTATAACCCGAAGTAATTCAGAGATTATTACTAATTTTGATCTAGAAATTGAAAGAATCATTCGAAGGAGTCTTCAAGAACAAAGAAAAATGGCTTTACCAAGAAATGATGCAGCCATACCTCCGATGCAGTGACAAAATCCTGCTATACCCCTAATACTGCCACAAAATGCTAAAGACCCATCTTTGTCGCAAGATGATCAAATACAAAATAGGACTATACGAGACTTTATAATACTTGTTTTGGATGATTTGCAACCTGGAGTTGTTAGACCAGCAATCCAAGCTGGGAACTTTAAACTCAAGCTAGTAATGTTTCAAATGTTGAATTCTAATGGACAATATGCTTAACTACTACATGAAGATGCGCGAGAACATCTCAAATCTTTTTTATTGATTTGTGCTCCTTTTAGTCAACAAGGCATTCCTAATAACGCTTTGAAAATGCAACTATTTCCTTATTCCTCGCAAGGAAGAGATTGTACCTGGTTCCTTAGGCTATCTATCGGCTCAATTACTCCGTGAAATGCACTCGCAACACAATTTTTTTTGCGCTTTAACCGGTCAACATTGAATGCTCGTCTACAAAATGATATTACAACTTATCATCAACTGGATGATGAGAATCTTCACACCACATGGGAACGTTATAAATCTTTGCTTCAACGTTGCCTAATGCAAGGCATTCAACAGGAAATACAAATTAAGATTTTCTATAATAGGCTAAACTTATAAACGAGGAATCTTGTCGACGCATTAGCCAATGGACCTTTGTTGGATTGTACTTATGATGAAGGTATTCGAATTCTTGAGAGAATTGCTCAAAATGATTACCAGTGCCCTATCTCTAGAGTTGCACAAGCAAAAGCTACTTCGGGAGTAGTGACGTTGCACCTATACAAGTCGCTCAACAAGTTGATGTTCCTACATTTTGTTGTGAGATTTTCGGTGAAAATCATAGTTATGAAGACTGTCCACAACATGTAGAGAATGTTTTCCATGTCAAAAATATCCGCAGCAATTCTTATGGCAATTCTTATAATAATTCTGCACACAATCAACAGTCTTGGGAAACTCAGAATGCTAGACAAAGTGCTGCGATATTCTGATATAGGAATACATCTAATCAAGGCAATTATAACCCAAGAAAAGGAAATTACAGCCAACAACAGTAGAATTACAATCAACATACTCGATGCATCCACAACAAATCCACATGCAGCCACATCAGAATCAAATGCAGCCACAACAATCTATAATGCAAAATCAAAATGTTCAAGGACATCGACAACAACAATACACGCAAGCTTCTCCGTCTAATCCGTTAGCAGACTTGAACCTTTAATGTGAGAGCATATCACTCGCACGAAAGTTATTGTGCAAGGGAATTCATCCTCTATTCGGGCATTGGAGGCACAATTAGGAAAAATTGCTTCGAATTTAAACACTCGACCTCCACGCACACTACCTAGTGACACGAAAAATCTCAATTTGAAAGGGAAAGAACACTACAAGGTTATCACTCTTAGGAGTGGGAAACAAACTGGCAAGCCGACTACCGACTCTATTGTAGCACCTTATGACACTAGTAAAGTGACTCCTGGTGAGAAAGTTGAATCAGAATGGTTCGTCGATATACCAGATAAAGCAAATTGTCACTCATATGCCTAATGTTCGACCCTCGAAACTATCGATGCAACCGAAAGTGTCTGTGTAATCTAATGTATATCCGTCTTTGCCTTTTCAATAAAGATTCAGAGAAAATGAGCATGATAAACAGTATCAGCAGTTCCTAAACACACTGAAACAACTTCATATTAATATTCCTTTAGTATACGCTCTTGTACAAATTCCTAGTTATAGGAATTTTATGAAGGAGCTCTTTTCCAAGAAGAAGAAACTCATTGATATTGAAATTATTTCACTCACAAAAGGCTGTAGTGTTATTCTGACAAATAAGTTGCCGCCCAAAATGAAGGATCCTGAAAGCTTTACGATCCCATGTTCAATCGAAAACCTCTATTTAGGTAAAACTTTATGCGACTTGGGAGGTAGCATCAACCTCATGACGCTGTCTACTTTCAGAAAGTTGGGAATTGGTCACATGAAACCTACTGCAATAACATTGCAATTAACAGATCGATCCTTGGCATAACCTGAAGGACAGATCAAGGATATTATAGTTCGTGTGGATAAATTCATTTTTCTGGCTGATTTTATTATACTTGACTGCAAGGTAGACAAGGAGGTTCCCATAATCTTGGGACGACCATTTTTTGCTACTGGATGCATTATCATCGATGTTTACAAAGGTGAATTGATCATACAACATAATGATGAGCATGTTACCTTTAGTGTTTTTGAATTTATTCCATGCAAGGACAAAGAAGAATGTCACACTATCAATGTGTTGGAAGATTTAATTAAGGAAGAATTCAATAACCAAAGCACATTACTTGCTGAAGAATTTACGGTGACATCTGATGATGAATTTTTAGCTGATTGTGATAGCATGGTTGAAGCTAATAACATTGAACTCAAGCACGGATGGTAGGTTGAATCTTTAGACTTAGCCAACAGAACGACTCCAATTTTTAAGCCATCTATTGAAGAAGCTCCTACTATGGAATTGAAGCCACTGTCTGCTCATCTTAAATTTATCTTTTGGTGATAACAATACTCTCCCATTTATTATCTCCGCAAAACTGGATGCAACTCAAGAAGAGAAATTAATCCATATTCTTAAGCAGCATAAACAAGCTATTGCTTGGAGTATTACCGATATTCAAGGCATTAGTTCATCTTTTTGCATGCACAAAATCAAGTTGGAAGACGAAGGCAAGCAATCGATTGAGCAACAAAGAAGATTGAAAGAGAAAATGAAGGAAGTTGTTAAAATGGAAATTATAAAGTCGTTTGTCGATACAATTATTTACCCTATTTCGAATAGCAATTGGGTAAGTCCAGTGTAATGCGTTCCTAAGAAGAGTTGTATTACTGTGGTTCGCAACGATAAAGATGAGCTAATTTCTACACGCATTCCTACAGGATGACGAGTATCTATGGACTATTGTAAACTTAATGCAGCCACAAGGAAGGACCACTTCCCACTTCCCTTCATTGACCAGATGTTGGATAGGCTTGCTGGATGAGCCTACTATTGCTTTCTAGATGATTATTCTAGTTACAATCAAATTGCTATTGGGTCGGAAGATCAGGCGAAAAAAACTTTTACTTGTCCCTTTGGCACTTTTGCTTTTCGCTGTATGTCGTTTGGTCTTTGCAACGCACCAGCCACATTTCAAAAGTGCATGATGACAATATTCTCGGATATGATCGAGGATTCTTTAAAGGTCTTTATGGATGATTTCTCAAACTATGGGAATGATTTTGATCATTGCACTAACAATTTGGATAAAGTATTGATGCAGTGTGAAGACACACATCTTGTCCTAAATTAGGAAAAATGTCATTTCATGACAATTGAAGGCATTGTTTTAGGCCATTGCATCTCTAGTCAGGGTATCGAAGTAAACAGAGCTAAGGTGGAAATTACTGTGAAGTTACCTCCACCGATAAATGTGAAAGGTATACGTAGTTTTCTTGGGCACGTGAGATTTTACTGATGATTTATTAGAGATTTTTTAAAAACTACAAAACCCTTATGCTCATTACTGGAATAGAATAAAAATTTTCTCTTTGACAATGCATGTTTGGATGTATTCAATCAAAAAAATAAGCAGCTAGTAAATGCACCCACTGTCATTGTACCAGACTGGTCTCAACTATTTGAAGTTATGTGTGATGCAAGCGATTTTACTGTGGGTGCTATCCTAAGATAACACAAGGGAAAAATATTTCACACCATTTATTATGCCAGCAATACTCTTACAGAGAATCAAATCAATTATACAAATATAGAGAAAGAATTGTTGGCTATAGTTTTTTTTTCGACAAAATTTGTTCATACCTTGTCGGTGCAAATGTTACCGTATTTACTGATCACTCGAGATTGAGATATCTTTTTAAGTAGAAGGATGCAAAACCATGAATGCTACGTTGGATCTTACTATTATAAGAATTTGATATATAGATCAAAGATCGCAATGGTTCAAAGAATCAAGTTACAAACCATCTATCTCGTTTAGAAGTTGGCAGTGAAGATGGAAACATACTTCAAATTGTCGACGCATTCCCAGATGAGAAGTTATTAGTTGTGGATGCAACCCCTTGGTATGCGGATATGGTTAATTACCTAGTGTGTGGAAAACTCCCCTTGGGTGTCACAGGCCATAAGAAAGAAAAATTTCTTCGTAAAGTAGTGAAATACCATTGGAACAAGTCGTACTTATTCAAGGTATGCAATGACAATATCATTCAGTCTTGTGTTCCGAAAGAAGAAATCTTTCAATCTTGAAGCATTGTCATGATGCTACTTATGGAAGTAATATCGGTGCCATGAGGACTGCTGGTAAGGTTCACCAATCAGGATTCTACTAGCTATCACTATTTAAGGATGCCCACAATTTTGTGAATCAATGCGATAGATGTCAGCGCATAGGTTCTATATCTCGACGCAACAAAATGTTACAGCAGTCAATTATGGAGGTTGAACTTTTCGATGTTTGGGGTATGGATTTCATGGGACCATTTCCAAGTTCATTTGGAAACCTTTATATACATTATGTTAACTACGCCTTGAAGTGGGTTGAGGCTGTTGCAGTCCCAAGGGATGATGCAAGGACAGTGCTTAAATTTTTCCACAAGTATATACTCACCCACTTTGACACACCAAAATCATTGATAAACGATCAGGGTAGACACTTCCATTGGAACAAAGTAGCAACCGTACTGAAGAGATATGGAGTCAATCATAGAATGACTACCACTTATCATCCGCAAACCAACGAACAAGCCGAGGTATCCAATCGACAAATTAAGAACATTCTTGAGAAGGTTGTAAACCCTTCAAGAAAATATTGATCCTCCAGACTTGATGATGGTTTATGGGCATTACAGACAACATACAAAACTCCATTAGAGATGTCACCGTATCAGGTAGTTTTTGGGAAAGCATGTCACTTGCCAGTTGAAGTGGAGCACAAGGGAATGTGGGTAATTAAGCAAGTGAACATGGATTATGAAGCTACTAGAAAGAAAAGGTTGTTAGACATCACTGACCTAGAGGAAATTAGGCGAAATGCCTTTGAAAATGCTGTAATTTACAAGGAAAAGACCAAACGATGGCATGATAGAATCATTTTACAGCGACAATTTATTCCGAGTCAACAAGTGCTATTATTCAATTCTAAACTAAAACTTCACCTAGGTAAATTGTGCTCATGTTGGTCTAGACCTTTCGAACTTGTCGAAGCATTTCCTCATGGTGAAATCACAATTAAGGATATACATGATGGGCACCAGTTTAAAGTGAATGGATAATAGCTGAAGTAATATTTGAACATAATGATACAAGCAGGAAGAGACCATTAAATTGGTTAAAATTTTCAAATTTCTCTTGAAATTTTTCTTATTTTATTTTATTTTATTTTATTTTATTTTTTATTAAGTTTATTTCACTTTGTATTTTTTACAGAATAATTCGACGTAGTTGTCGACGTATTCGGACCTCATTGTCGATGCAACTCGTACATCTGTACTATAATTGTTGACTCATAAAAAAAATCAAAGCATATCAGGGAGCAAATCCCAACGTTTCATCAACAAGCACCTAGCCATTGGATCAGTTTGAATAGGTGCAATTCCTATTGGACGCATTTATTCCCACAAGACATTAGGTCCTTTCCTATGTTATAGAAAAAACATGCCTTTCCATCTTCCTTCTTCACTAACTTAGGGGACAAAGATCAATCGGTGGCTTGTCGTCCAATGGTGCACATCTCTGATGACAAAAAGGAAGCGGAAACAAGGGATGTCGAGGAAAGTTTGTGAAAAATTAAGACCTTTTCAAAGATGATTTCATTGTTGGTCAAAAGGAGCATGTTACTGAAGAGGAAATTCCTACTAAAGAGGAAGACACCCATGTTTGTGATGAGAAGGAGAAGGATAAAGAAAAAGAGGCCGAGGAAGAATCAGCAGAAGAAACTATCACTGCACTCGAAGTTATGGGTGCAATGACTGAGGACTTGGAGTAAGATGGAGCGAGTTAGGAAGAATCTACAGAGGAAACTAATGAGGAACACCACAATCCTTTGGCAATAGTGGTTTACACTAGACCACTTAAGGTGATCCCTCCGACACAAGTTGCAACTGATGATGCCAAGGCACAGTCGAATGTTGAGGAGCAAAATGAGGATCGAGCAAAGACCAAAGAAAGAAAGAGAAAACGCTTCAAGGACAAGTAGTGCAGAAAGGAAGAGAAGAAGAGAAGGAAGAAAAAGCACCATGCAGCCACATCAATGGCTGCGAAAAATCGAGTTAGTTTTATTTAAGTTTTTAACTGTAGTATTCATGCATAACATGTAGGTGTAATCTATAGTTTGTTAGTAAGCATTGTCATTGCATTTCCATTGTCATTGCATTTTACTGTTAGTGCATTGGGGACAATGCAAACTTTAAGTTTGGGGGGAATGTATATGGGGTTTGAAAATGAAATCTCACCTACATTTCAAAAAATTTTCTTTTTGACTTTAATAAAGCATGCAAGGTTATGAATGGTTATTGCAAATATGTTTAATTTTTTTATCACATTCGATGCTTAATTCTTGAATCATGTGAACTGTCAATGAATGAGTTGGATAAATTTAACTAAATGTTATATTTCAATTCTTTGATGAATGATTTAGGTTGCATTAGTAATGGATAACTAGCATTACTCTTTTAATCTTGAATGAATCTACCCTTTATAGTTGTTTATATATGTATATAGTTAGAAATAAGAAACACTCCAATGTGGGTGTATAGTGAACTATTCATGGGGGAACACTCTAATGCAAGTGTTAGAAAAATGAATCTGGCCAAAGGTTGTCGCTGCAAAAGTGTGTGTCAGTGCAATTACGTACTTCTTGAGGGTTTTGTTGCACTCCATCATTACTTCTCAAGAACAAAGGGTACAATAATGCAACGACATCCCTCAGTCACATAAAAAAAAAGAGGAAAAGAATATATATATATATATATATATATATATATATATATATATATATATATATATATATATTATTGTACAATAAATGATGTATTGGTAGATGAAATTTAGGATTTAAAGCATGATGCTAGCTTTGATGAAGTTGCATGTCTTAGTTCTTCATACTTATGAGTTATCGACGCAATATTCTATATATATGTATATATTATTGTACAATAAATGATGTATTGGTAGATGAAATTTAGGATTTAAAGCATGATGCTAGCTTTGATGAAGTTGCATGTCTTAGTTCTTCATACTTATGAGATATCGACGCAATATTCTGTCATCTGAATGTGATTCATTCATTGGGATTTTAGATGAATCAAGTTGCTAGAATGATCATTTGCCTTGGTGAATTTTTGTGTAGCTAGTTGGTTTCTATTTTACTTGAGAACAAGTAAAGACTTAAGTTTAGGGATGTGATAATACTAGAAAGAATATATGTTTTTTCCCTATTTATTGCTTAAGTTGTTCCCATTTAGTTATCCTTAACACAAGTTTTAGCACTTTTTAGCACAAGTTTATTGCATTTAGTTATCCAACTCTCTTAATAAACCTTAGCCTAGTTGCCCTTAATTTTGTCATATATTTGTACTAATGTCGCTGCACGAGTATTTTCAACTTGAGTCCAGGATTTTCATCGCATCTGACAACTATTCGAATAAGAACAGAAAAGTGTGAACTGCCTAGTCTGGTATGACCATAGACAGCTCAATTCTGATGAAAGGACACCTACATAATTTGGCTGAATATAAATGCTCAATAGGAAAGAGAAAAAGGAGTCTTCTTCGGTGCATATTTTTCTTTAACCTAGCTTTGGAAGTTGGCGGCTCTGGAGGCTTAAAGCTCTCAAGGGAGAACCGACAGGGAAAGATGCAGAATAGCTCTTGACAAGGAGTCCTAAGCGTGACATAAGAAGGAAATCGAAGGATCAAGTCGAGTTATTTTAGGAATAGTATTCTCCACTTGCTTCTTTACATTTCTTTTCTAAAATGCCGGTGATTATTTTTTATTTCATGTTTGTATGGAAGTACACTTGATTTTTAGACTAAATGATATTTTATTCAATCTTGCTTTTACTGTTTAATCTTTGGGTTTGAATGTTTTTACCACGGAAGTGTTATTGAAGTCACTGTCACTGTAAGGTTAAACGATAGTTTAATCTAACAAGTAAGACAACAGAAGTTACTTGGGGACTAGAGGAATTTGGACCACTTGTTCTTAACTGTGTTGCATTATCATTATCGGAAGGTGTGGTTAATGTGCATGTTTAAGTCTTAGATCAAATAGAGAAGCCAAGTTTGATAAGATATTCATTGCACCTTATTGCAAGTGACAATCACCGACCCTTTAACACCTTGTGAGCTGCACTTAGTATTCTGTTGAACATTCAAGTTGGGGATCCCATTTTATTATTATTGCATTTTGTTTTTATTTTCACATTATTGCTCCGACAACCACCCTCACAATTTATTGCATTTACTTATTCATTGCACTGATATTAATAGACAACAGATAACCATCCTCCTGGGATCGATATCTGACAGATTCACTTACGCTTGCACAATATTGTTGTGACGTTAACAGCCAATCAATTGGCCCACTGTCTGAAGCATCTAGATCATGACTAACTTCAGTTCGAATTGTTGTGCCTCGATTTTGGGTCTCCTAATACACTAAGCTCATGAAACAACGACACAGTATACTGTCTCAAAGCTCTATCCCTATCATCAGCAATAAGAATAGGATTTTGAGCTTGATTTGCTCCGTTTCCTTGATTCTACTTCTCAAAATTCATCTCTTCGGCTCTTCATTGAGATGCTTATCTTCTTCTTTCTCGAAAAGTTCGTTCAATTTCAGGGTCTACGTGGAGTAGGTCGATAATTCAATCAATACTCATAAACACCTGAAATATTTAGAAAAAATTAAGTAAGTTATGATTAAATAGAAAAAATATACCAAAATGTAAAATAAATAATTTCACAAATAATTTTAAAACGGTCCCCGACAACGGCGTCAAAAACATGGAACGACGGAAATGTGCAAGTGTACACAATCGTATCAAGTAATAAAGTGACAAGTAAATGTAGAGTTATCTTACCCACAATGACTGTCAGAAAAATAGTTGGGAAATAATTAAATAAACAATTTGGCGAGGGAAATATGATATCTTGAAAAATGATATAATTAAACTAAAAATTAATCTAAGTAATCAACTAAAAAATATAAAAGTAGATTCCAATGGTCAATTTAAAGGTTTTTAATCAATATGACATAATATGTTAGATCAATTGCATCCTTAAGCTTAATATTATCATAATCATATTTACGCTTGTTACAAATTAAATTTACGGCAACCTGTTATTTTGTTAACTAATTCACATACATCCTTATTAAATTAAATAATCTCTTAATATAATCCTATGTCAATTTAAACAATTAATTAATTTAAATAAGCAAGTTTAACATTAAGTGAGGTAACAACAAACATCTATGTTGAAACAATTTAATCACAAAAATCTTGCAAGTTATGCAAGGCTAATGTACCTTTTAATACCGTCGTTAATTTAATCTTCAGCTACCTTAGAAGATTAAACATGCACAAATTAAATATTGCATCCATTAATCATAATTCCAATCCCGGTTAATAATCAATTCATTCGTTATATTACAAATGTAATGTAAGTATAACGTAAACATGATTGTATTTAATTAAACAAAACAACAAGGCCTATAACAGCACAAACATGATTTTTAAATAAATTAATCAATCGAACACAACCAATCTAACACGAAATTAAATTAAGTCAAGAATAGCAAAATAAATAGTATTCATCATAACAACAACAAGAAATTAAAAGAGAAAGGGACTATAAACAAATCCAGTAGTTCCCTAAAGCTACTATCACGTTCCTCTTTGTTTCTGCTCATTCTTGTCAGATCGAGGTCTTTGATGAACACTCGAATGATGCTACTCCAAGGTTAAAGAAAAAATCTCTTTCAAGAGGGGATAATCGACAAAGGAAAGAAAGGAACGGAATGGAAAACTAGAGAGGAAAATGAGAGAGAGGAAGAGATTTTGTGGATGAATTGAGTGATGAAAATGAGTAGCAAAATGGGGTATTTATAGGTGGGATTGGAGGCTATTTTTAGCAAGGAAATTTCAGCCACTCACTTCTCCATGGTCGGCCACCACTCAAACAAATTTGACTTGTTCAAATTTTGCTTTATTTGGCTTGGGCAAATCTTGAAAGGCACAAATAGTGGAGGAGTTTGAATGAAGTTTGAGGGAACTTTGAGGGCTGTTTTGAAAGTGTAAAAATCAACTAAATTCAGCTATTTGGACGGCACTGGACTTCCCAATTGCATGGTGGTACAGTCCTTCACACTTAACACACCGGGCCAATTTCTTTTTAGGTATTATATTAATTTCTAACCCAATTAAAATTGGATTAAATTTTCATTATAAAATATTTAAATATTCATAATTTGGACCGTCATTTGCTGGATAATTAATCAGCCTTGCTCTTGGTTCACTCGATGTATAAATTACCCAACAGTTCAAGCGTTCTGAAATGTCTGCTAAGCTGATTTTCATCAATTGTGTCAAACTATCGAAAATGCATCAAATTCATGATTAATTATTATAAAAATAATTAAAAATTAATATGTTGGTAATTTAAGTACAAGTTAATTATAAAATAATTAATTTATATTTTTTGACAATAATTACTACGACATAAAATGACATTTACTTGCCCTTACGGTAGTTTGCTATTAGGCGAATGCCTTTCTATTTATGTAATGCACCTACAACATTTCAACAATGCATGATGATGGCAATATTTACTAATATGGTTGAAATTTTTGTTAAGGTTTTCGTGGGTGATTTTTTTGTTTTTGGTAATACTTACGATGTTTATTTGAGTAATTTGGCTAAGGTGTATAAGAGATGCGAGGAGACAAATCTTGTCCTTAACTAGGAGAAACGTCATTGTATGGTTAAGGAAGGAATTGTCTTAGGGCATAAGATTTTCGAAAGAGGAATTAAAGTTGACAAAGCAAAGGCGAATGTAATTGAAAGATTACAGCCTCTAGTTAGTGTGAAAGGAGTTAGAAGTTTCTTAGGCCATGCCGGTTTTTACCAAAGGTTTATCAAAGATTTTTCAAAACTTTCTAAGCCATTGTGTATACTGTTAGAAAAAGACACAATTTTTTTATTTTAACAAATCATGCTTGGAAGCTTTTGAAAAGTTAAAAAGTCGGTTAATCTCAACCCTAATAATTGTTACACCAGATTGGAACTCTCCTTTTGAGTTAATGTGTGATGCAAGCGATTTTGCTATTGAAGCTGTGATGGGTCAAAGAAGAAACAAAGTGTTTCATCCCATCTACTATGCAAGCAGAAATTTGACAAGAGCCAAACTCAATTACACAGTAACTAAAAAAGAACTCTTTACCATAGTGTTTGCTTTTGACAAGTTCCGTTCATATCTTATAGGTACCAATGTTATAGTGTTTACTGACCATACGACCATTAAATACTTACTCACAAATAAAGATGTTAAACTGAGACTAATTCGATGGAAACTCTTACTCCAAGAATTTGACCTTACGATCCAAGACAAAAAAGGTGTTGAAAATCAAGTAGCTGGCCATCTATCGAGGTTGGAACAAAATGAGGTAACCCATCCGTTTGTGTTCCTATCAACAAGAATTTCCTAGATTAGCATATCTTCAAGGTAAGTCGAATTCATGAAACACCTTGGTTTGTTGATTTTTCAAATTATCTAGCATGTGGAATAATTCCTCAAAAAATGACATTCCAACAAACGAAAATTTCCTTCATGATAGTCGATATAATTTTTTGGGAGGATCCGTTTTTGTTTAAACAATGTTCAGATAACATACCAACAACATAAATCTGCCTTTAGAATTATTGTAAGAAACGCGAAAGGAGAGGTAGTGGTGTCGAGGTCTCGGATTCATCACAATGTGGGGTCAACCTTCGCCACAAATGTTGTAAACTCGAAAATATATAGGATTTTTCAATAAAGTTTTACCACCTTTTAACTTAAAAACGATATTAATCATGAGCAATTGTTGAATAAATTGGTGAATTTGGCTTAAATGCTAAACTTGGTCATGAAATTGTTAACTATGTGATTTTATTCTTTATTATATGATTTTAATGCATAAATTGAATTTTTTTTACATTATTTATTAACATGTTATATTTTAATGATGGAATGGGCTATAGAGTTGATTTAATTAAGCATAATATATTAATTATTTCATGGACATGAATAATTTCATTCACATTGGACATCAAAGACCATATAAAATCAGGTCATTAAATTGTTAATTTGAACCAATTAAATTATGTATAAAAATTGGACAAGTTTAGGTTCTTGATTGGGTCACAAAACCGTCCAATTCAAGAGAAGAGAAGCCCAATTTGGCACAAGCATCTGGTTGCACAATAAGAAGTTTTGGGATATTCTTCAGAGGTCCTTGAAGTTGAAGATAAATAAAAATTGATCCATGAAGATTTCCGTTGACTTTGTTCAAGCCCTTACTTGATTTTAGCATGATTGCATGCTTAAATCAAGCAACAAACATGCACCAACTCCACAAGATGTGGTCAGTCATGCAAAGGAGAAAAAAGGAGGATCCTCTATGTCATTTATAGTAAAGTCGTCCACCCCCTTTCACATATAAATACAACTCTTTTCTTCACTTCTCAAATCATCCCTTACTCATTCATTCATCTTTCTTTCTCTCATTCTCTTGCTCTCTTATTTTCCCCATGCCTAGCATTCTTTCCTTTCTTTAAATTTTAGCCAGCAAAGCCTTTCAGAGATCATCTCTTGGTCGGCCATCTTGTGAAGTCATCAACAAAGAAGCAAAGCAAGGATCGAAGGAAGACATCATCAATCGGAGTTTGCACGACAATCACTTCAATAGAGTTTATTATCTCCCTTGTTGTTATTTAATTTGATCATGTTTGCAATGTGTTCTTTGATCTTATCATCAATAATGGTAGCTTAATTTTGTTTAAGCTAGGATGATTGCATTAATTCAATAAAATTCATTTAAATCATGCTTATGGTGTTTATGCCTCAATCGATTATGTTTTCAATTAAATTCAAGTATGTATTTCATTCATATGTGATTAGATGGATTAGAATTAGTTGAGCGATTCTGACCAGACAACAGCTAATAGACATAATAATTGAAAAGTGCATGCTTAATTAATTTAGACCTTGATCCGACTAAATTGAAGGTTCATAATAACTTTGACGAGCTCTAGTATCTTGCATAGTTTTTAGATTTATGTGATTAAATTGTTTCAAACCTGACACGTCCCTGTTACTTCACATGAATGCTAAGAAACCCTTAGTTTAATATGATCAATAAAATGCATGTTTCCCTAAGTTAAGGATTCCAAAATAACTTAATTTGGTTTTCAAACTCATGAAAGATTGAGTTGTCATAGAATGTTTTCTAAATACTGTTAAGCATGATAAGTATGAATTAAGTTGATTGATGTAATTGTCCTAGCCTATTCATGTTATTGATTGCTGAAGTTTATGTTTCTTCTGCTAAAATTATTCATTCATTTAGATAATTTTCGTACTTAAGTTTCATTGCATTAGGGATCAATTGCATCTAGTTACATTTATTTAATTTTAATCAACTCTCTCAAAAATATTGTGTTTTTATCACCAACTTGTAAACTTTAATTTTCCAAATTATTGATTAACATACACTATCCTTATGGAGACGATAACTCATTTACTTACTTATTACTTGATAATGATTGTGTACATTTGCACAAACTTACGCTTTACAAATGCAAGAAAAAAAACTTGCAGATGCCTTTTTGGGGTTGTTTCTCGAAAATCTGAACCGGCAAATGGAAATGATGACAAGATTAATGGATTCCAGTTCAATGCACCAGATTGGACAATGTTAATTTTAGTTTCTAGAGATTTTGATGGCTAGACTTTTTCAAGTTTGGCCGACTTGATTTTATTATGTTTTGGACTATGGTTAGTTTGGATGTTGTTGTTAATAAAAGCCCAGTTTGATTTATTTTTTTTAAATGTTTTGATATTTTACATTTTCAATACTACTAAAAAAGTTTTTATGTTAAACTTTCTTCAAAAACTACACATTTTGAAAGTTATTTTCAAAGCAAACTTATAAAATATTTATGAGATTATAATCTTATGATTTTTATATTAATGTTTTGGTTTACTTGAATTTTAACTAATTTGTGATAGCATTGCATATTCCTGAGATTCCATCTCAAAAGTGTGCAAATTTTGTTATGCCTTGATTTAGGTGCGATAGGACAACACTTTAAAAACTTCTCTCAAGAGAGTATATGCTCTTTTGTTGAGGGTATTGACTCTTTAGACCAATCTTGGACCCTCAATAAAGATATTATTATCGAAGTGTCTATGCTCAATTTTAACCTTGGGTTTTGTCTCTTGGCTTCAAAAAGAGTCCAAAAGGGTTCATGGGATTTGACAGAATTGCCTAGCCCACCAAGGAAATGTTTAGCACTTGACCTTGAAGGTGTTCAAACACATGTTTTAAGGGTTTTAGTGGGTTAGAACTCCACTAAAATCAAATACTAAACATTTTCTTGGTGGAATAAGCATTTTTATCAAATTCCATAAACCTCTTTAAGCTCTCCTCGAAGTTAAGAGATAAATGTTCAAAGTTAAAATCGAACATAAACACTCTGAGAATAATATTTTCGTTGAAGGTTCGAAATTAATTCAAATAATCGACCCCCTCAACAGTACTTTATAATGATTAATTCTTATTATAATTATTAAAATATATATTACTTATACTAACAAATATAATTTTACTTATTACTCCAAAAAAAATAAACCATATCAACATCAAAAACTAGCCATCATCAACAAAATTTTAATCATTGCTTTCTCTCTTTATTTCTAGTAATAATAAGCTTATTTATTGAACTTTATTCATTGGTGGGCTTTCCCACATATGAGTACATAGTTGATTAGATGGTGAAAGTAGCTTTGAATATTTTTAGCTTTAAATGACCAGTTTTGTTTTGTGAAGTGATTTTACGAAAGATTGTTGATGGGTAGATTGCTTTTGCACTCCCAACACAAAACTAATCATTCTTCTTTCTTTCTTCAAATGTATCTTTTAACCCCGTCCACTTTCAGGCATCTTCCGCGGTATCATTTTAATTAAGAATAATTTAGTAATATTTTTTAAAAATGTTTTTTTTTAAGTACTTTTAAGATGAAGTTAAAATTTTTAATTTCGAAAAAAATGTTTTTTGATTAATTTTTTTGTTTGAGAGAAATACTTTTTCTCTTAAAAATCAATTTGTTTAGGAATGTTTTTGTTCTAAAATTGTTTCTTTAAAATAATACTAAATAAGCCTTTAATCATTTTAATTAAGTATAGTTTAGGAATATTTTTCAAAAATATTTTAGGAAAAAAACACTTTTGCGGAGAAATTAAAATTTTCAACTTCTGACAAAATGCTTTTTGACCAATTTTTGGTTTGGGAAATAGTTTTTCTCTCAAAAGACTTATTTAAGAGTGTTTTTGTCCCAAAATTGTTTATTAAAAACAATACTAAATCGACCTTTTCATTTTAATTAGGGTTAGTTTAAGAATATTCTCAAAAAATGTTTTTGAAAAGCATTTTTGAGGAGAAATTAAAATTTTCAGCTTTTTAAAAAAATATTTTTGGGATCAATTTTTGGCTTGAAAGAAAAAAAAAAAATTCTCTCAAAAAATAATTTATTTAAAAATATTTATCTCAAAAAAAAATTTTAAAAACAATACTAAACAAATTTTTAATCATTTTAATTAATCACCTGAAAAATTGTGGGATTATTTATAGATCTATCTCATCAAAAATTTTTACATAATAAAATTGTATAAATTATGTCGTGTATATAATTTTTTATTGTATTATATTTATATAAATTTTGATCTATTTCTAACTCGTGATTGTTAGATTTTATACTATATTTAATTATATTTTTTGTATCCTCTAATTGTATCAAAATTAATTGCTAATATTGCTTAGCCTAATTCAAAGTTTGTAAAGGGATGCTTAGGTGTTAAAAGCCCAAAATATTAATTTAAATAAAATACATTCACTTACCCTTTAAGTTTGAAAAAAGAATCATATAAACTCGTAGAAGATATATTTATTGAGTAAATTTTAAATAAAAAGATAATTATATTTTTATGTATTTAATTCATATTTTATTAAGGTTGGACCGTGATTTAAGATTTCTTTATAGTTTTTTGTCCAAGTTTGATAGGGAATTAACTTATTAGTTTAGATTCTCATTCATAAAATATTAAATATTTTTAAAATATTATATATTAATATTTTTTATATAATATTAAAACAAAAATAACGTAATATTATTTGAATTTGTATCAAATAAGTGTCCGATAATATTTTATTCTCATAATTAAATGAAATTTTATTCTCATAAAATTGAAAAAGCTACTTCATATTATGTGAAGTCAATATAATGTGTATTAAAATAATATTTTAAATTTATAAATATTTTTTTAAAAATATTTAGTATAATGATTTATTTAATCTTTCAACATTATTTAATAATAATGAAAAGTTAACGCCGCATGTATATAGATTGTCAAGTCCACAATAAATTTTTTTTAAAAAAATTTAAAAAACTAATGAATGATAACATGGCATACATGTAGATTGTAAATTCAAAGATTAACGACATATTTGGTTTACCAGAATTGAATAAAGCTGTAATAAATAATTCAATTGTTTGCTTGAATGTAATGTGATAGAACTATAATAGTATTTTTGTGTTTAGTTGAATATAGTAGATGTTGTAATAGTATAAAAAAAAAAGAGCTAAAATGACTAAAGTACACTTAACAGAATATTTTTAGCTAGATGATTATTGTTATTATTATTAAATATAATTTAATAACATTCTTAATATAATTATTTTTATATTAAATTATATTAAAATATTTCAAATATTTTATTTTTATATTTTCTGAGTCCACATTTCAAAGAATTAATCTGGAAATTAATTTTGTTTTGTTATTCAAAGTTGCATGGAATAATTATTTTTGGTATCACCAAAAAATAGCTATAACGTGAGAATAAGTAATAAAAAAATAATAGTCATTCCATTAAATGAGTATTAAGTTCAACCAAACAAATGAATAGTTTACCATTCAATGAATAAGAGGGAACGATATTCCATTCTCCCAACCAAACATGGTGTAAAAAAAAGAAAAAAAAAATGAAGGACTAAAATATTTTTTGTTAAATTAAAAGACCAAATTAATCAATATGTGTTTTATTTTTTTTAATATACTAGTGTGATTATATGATAATATCTGTTCGTATTTTTTTAACCCTTTAATAATACATACATATATTGCGCACACAAGTATTCGAATCTGAAACTTTTAAGATTAACATCATCTTCTTTCCCCTAGAACCATTCGTTGGGTTCTGTGTTTTATAGTTTTAGAAGTGCACATTTAATAGTGGGAGTGAAAAGCAATGGGTGGGGAAGAAAAGGAAATGGGTCCTAGAGAAGTCAGGCAGGCTTTGTCTAATAATAACAACCCTTTTAGGTAATAATGAAAAGCTTTTAAAGCCTATTTCAAACCCCACATTTGAAGTTAAACTGGGCCCAAGTCGGCTCTGCTACAATGGACCTTCTCTGCCTCCACTTAACCTTGTTTCTGTCGGTGCCTCTCCCAATCATCAATGGATTCCCAAAACTATAAAATTATTACAAGACCCTTATAATTTTTTTTTTAAATTTTAATTGTAAAACCAACCACAAAGGTTTTACAATCAACAATGTACTCTCACAACGTTCCTAATTAAGTACGTAAGTTTTTTCAGAAATCAATATTTTAATCTACATAAGTCTCTTAAATATATAAAAATTTTCAAAATTTGTTAACATGCTAAAAAAGTAATCACAATCCTTTTTAAACAACAGTCAACATAGCTAAATACAACATAAAATTAATGATAGTAAAATAGAATGTTAGCAGATAAGTTTTTAAGTTTCGATCATATCCAACTTCCTTGATACAAGAGATTTGATATAATCGATTTTGATCCAATTCAATTTTCGAGATATGTTTAATCTAAACGATCAACATAATTCAAAATTTTAATTCAATAAATTATTAATCTTCTAAATATGACAAATTCTTATTTTATTATAATGGTGAACGAAATGAACATTTCTCTTAATATATTACAACAACTTCAAATATTTCAACAAAATTTAATTTAAATTTATATACTATATTTCAACAAAGGACTCAAAAACACAAGATTAATTTATGAATGAATGTGTACTAATGAAAATGAATTGTTTACATATGACTAATATATTTAAAAGTTTTAAATGAGTTCTTATACTATATTTGTAGTTAAGTAAGCTTTAGCTTTTATTTTAATACTAAAAGAAAAATATTTTTAATTGTTAAATTAATTTATATTTAATACTAACGTGAATTTGATGAGAATAATCTATTAAATAAAAATAATATAATATAATATTTTAAATTTTTTAAATCATTTTTTTTAAAGTAAAATTACTCTTTTAAATTTTATGATGATGTTAAAGTATATATAATTTCGATTGTATCAACAAAAAATTTAAGATAAGAACCTAAAATTCAAAATATAACATTAACAGTAGATATGAACTGAATTTAAATCGCGCTAATTGTATTTATTATTCGGATTTTGCTCTATTATTATAATCCATAAAAAAACAGATATAATAATTTAGGATTTTAAATATATTATGCCTTCATTTCATAAAAAAATCTTTTAAAACAAATCTATATATAATTTAAATGTCTTAATAATCAACTAAATTTTTTAACACGTGATATTATTTAATCTATTATGAATATATAAATTTGGCAATCTATTAAATATAAATCTTTAAATTTATTTAAAAATCATGATGAAAGGAAGGAGATGCATTGCACGCATGCATTACCACAACTCCAAAAAAACTTTATAAAAACAAAAGCAAAAACAACAATAATCTTTTCATGGATCAACCCTACAAAATTAATAATAATAAAAAATGTTAAAGCGTATGGTTTGCTTCATGTTGGGAAGAACTTTATATGAATATTTATTTAATTTCTTCAAACATGCCCCACATCATGACTACCACTTCTTCAGTTTTCACCTGCATTTCCAACTATCAACCTACCCATTTTAAAACACATTTCCTGCATTAATCTTCCTATTAAAGCTTATTACATTCTTGTTTTATAAAGAAGCTGCAATTTGAATTTCTTTTAAATATGTTATATATTACAATTTATTTTATTCCAAATAAAAGGCCAAGTGATTGAATTAATCCTCCATGCCCCCTATAGTAGAAAGTATAGTGGATAAATTTGTAGCTTCCAACTAGTTAGGTAAAAGTATTATGGAGTCTTTTATATTAAGAGTCAAATTGTATTTTATCTTTTTTGTTTAAATATAGACAAATTAGTCTTTATATATTAGATCAAACAGCAAATTGATTCTTTTGTTAAAATTCTATCCATTTTTACTGTTAATTGTACATCAAAATGAGGTACGCGTGGCACGTCACATGTAATTGTTTGGTTATTCCATCAATGACACTAGTTTTTAGCAGTGGAAATGGATGAATTTTTTAATAAATGGGTCTGTTTGGTCTTTGATCTAATGTATAATGATCGATTTACTTATTTTCTAAGTAAATAGAGCAAAATGTAATATGACTCTTAGTACAAAGACCTTCATAATACTTTTACACCCAAATTGCTCTAACAATGAAAAGTAAAGTGAGAACAAAGTGTTGATTTCATCCACTTAACCAAAGCATATTCCAAAGATAACTTTTCCCCACCTTTGAATAGATCAAAATGCTTGTGTACAACACAATGTAGTCTGTTTTGCATCGGTTCTTGTTGTATCGATTGGTGCACACCGTTTCTGTAATAAATCAGAACAATTACTTCTTTTTTCCGCACCAATGTAAATTTTGGTCTGTACCGATTGCAATGATTCATTTCGACTAATTTCAACTGCATCATCCAGAAAATTACACACCGATCAATGCATGAATAATGTTAAAAAGTAGATAGAATTATTTTTTTAATCAAATTTAAAATTTAAACTTTAATTAAGGAGGCAACTTTAAAATTTAAAGTAAAAAATTAACAAATAATAAAAATAAAGAATTTATATAATATACAAACTAAAGAAAAAAAAGACAAATTTATTAATTTTTGTGTATGTTTTTATTAATTTTATTAAAAATAAAGAATTTATATAATATACAAACTAAAGATTTTATTGTAAATTTTTCTAAATAATATTGCGGATAATTTTGTTGTTTACTGTATAAGATATTTTTTTTTGTTTATTTTAAATTTATTAAATGGTAAAATTTTATTTATGAATTTATTGATGAATTTTTTATATAACCAATTAATATATTTATATTTAAAATTAATAAATCTAAAACAATACATTAAAATAGACTAATATCAATATGTACCAATTTCAATAAAAAAATGATACATCACTAATATAATATTCACTATCTTAATAAATGTTGCACTTTCTCAAACGTGGTGACCAAAAGATAATATATAATAAAAATGGTGCATGCTGTGTTTAGGCACTCACTATGTGGATGTTTTGAAACACAAAATTGTTTTTTTTTTTCCCAAGAAACGAATAAGAAGCTATGTGATCAGTAGTACATATGGTAGTACATGTTTAAGTTTTTTTAATTTTGTGACAACGCATACACTGATGCTTAAATTCGGGTCTCTTAGAATGAAGATCATTTTTTTTTCTACTGGTGCCACTCGTTAGGTTTTTCTAAGTATTTTTTTTAAATCAAATTAATGTTACTAAAATTTTGAATTAATTACATCACATATCCTAAAGTTATTATTTTTATTTTAAATTAGTTTTTAAAATTTAAAAAGTTCTAATTATATTTTTAAATTATTGATGATATATCAATTAAGTTATTTCGTTATTAAAATTGTTA
The DNA here is from genome assembly GCA_039519145.1 of Kokia cookei. Taxonomy (NCBI): domain Eukaryota; kingdom Viridiplantae; phylum Streptophyta; class Magnoliopsida; order Malvales; family Malvaceae; genus Kokia; species Kokia cookei. The sequence goes on from CM076907.1 coordinate 23,091,577, forward strand.
AATGACATGTTAAATATTATTTAATTAAATTTAAAATAAAAATTTTAAGTAAATAAAATCTTGTTGTATAATTTTTGAAAGTAATAAAATAAAATAAAATTGAAAAGAAAGAGTAAACAATATAACTTATATCAAACTAACACTATATTTAGATTCTTTTCATTTTCAAAATATAGTTTTCATTTTCTATTATTTAAAAAATTGAAAAACATGATTGGTAAATAAAAATAAAAATTATTTTTTAATAATAAAAACATGAAAGAAAAAATATTTTATACACTGTTAGTAGATTTTTTGACTCCACAAGCGAGGTTATGGGTTGACAATTATCCTATAAAATTATAGTAAAATATTAAAAAGATAATGTTTTAAAAAAAAAAGACATGTGATAATTTTTTAAAACTACTTATAGAATAAAAAACACATTGCCAATGTATCAAATAGTAATCCAACATGAAAACATGTTTGGTAACTATTTTCTCTAACATAAATAAAATAAAATTTTAACATTTATATGGATTTGAACTAGGGTATCTGATTTAATTTTGAAAATTGTTATTCAAAAAAATTAAAAAGTTGTTAAATAAAAAAATATTTTTATATTTATATGGATTTGAAACAGGATCAATTCATCTAAAGTTAAAAATCATTGTTTTCATCATTTTCATATTTGCAAAACATTTTTAGCGAAAACAATGAAAATGTTATGAATATTTTATTAAGTGGATGTCCATCAAAATTAAGATAAGTTTAGATGAAATTTAAATTCTAGTTTTCATTAAAATTAGAGTTCTATTCTATTTATACTTTCTATGTCTATAAATATAGATCTTGGAGAAGCATTGTAATATACTTTTATTGATCAATAAAATACGCTCTCTCTTTTGCTTTCTCATTCTCTTTGCTCTTTACTCTCTGTTCTTTTATTTTATAACACGTTATCAGCACGATTCTCTTTTAATTATTTTTCTTTTAGTTGTCAATTGAGATTAACGCACTATGGGTAATCATTAGAGCCTTTAACCACTTTGTGCTCATAATAATAGCCAGGGTGATAACGATGATATTAAAAATCTTCAAATAGATTTTGATTTGAAATCCACGCATGTTTGTAATGGTAATTATGAAATAAATAATTAGCTGGGACATTTATAAATTCGTTCTACTAAATTTGTTGCATTCTCAAAAGTGAATGCAAACATAAAGAAAATAAAAGATATAATCATGGATCACTAAAAGTGGGAACATAGTGATGAATAAGAGAACAACGAGAGTTTTCAAGAAAGTCTTCAAAAAGCAAAGATAACTTATGTTATTAAAAGTTATTGGCCACATATGTGGTGTATGCCTAAATATTTTGTTTTTGTTAATATTATTTGAGGAAGGATATTAGAATATAGTAATGAATTCTTTCCTTACAGATAAAAAATATTTATTTTATTTGATACTGAAACAAACCAATATTATTTTAATATTTGGTAGTACAAAATTGATCAAAAGCTCCAGAAGAACTAATATATTAATATATTGTGATGGTTAATCCATTAATTTTAAAAGATATTCATAATGGATTTCATATTGAGATTGTGAATGAGGAAAATACTATATTTCATATGAATCAAAAGATGATTGGGTTATTGATTTATATTTATTATAAATTGAATTGATTGTGGTTATTTTTATTATATTCTTTTGTTATTATTCCATTAAGGGGTTGAAGCAAAATATTTGACTGTAAAATATCTACTTAAATTGTGGAAAAAAATATGAGAAATAGAATATGGTAATTCTATATAAAGCTCGTTATGGTTGAATGCACCTGAAGTTGCAAGTTTTAAAAACTATGAGTATAACTTTACAGTATTCAAAATAAGTTCTCAATTAAAATTACATGAAAAATATTACTGATGAGAATTTTGCAAGAGAGAACTTATTCAGTTTTTCATGATTCAAATATGCTCCAACAGTAGCAATATCATGAAAAATTTTACTTATGGTTGAAAAAAAGTTTTTAACCACGAAATTTAACCATTCCTTGAAGAGAATGTAACATTATATGATAAATTTGAATGATATAATCTTTGACATGGATGTAGTAAATTGAACTATAATAATATTCATGGGGGATGATCGTGATAATTTTTCTCTCCACCAAAAGTGGAAAAATGAAGAAAGTAAAAAAAAGACCAAAAAATTTTTCCAAGAACTCTTTAAGAAGAGTGACAATTTGTGCACGAAAAGTTATTGGTTATGTACTTGTTGTACACTTGGAAAATAATATCCACCTTCAAAGTTTACTATTAATAAATTTTTATTGGATTAAAAATCTACTACTGGAATTAAGCACGTTTACTTTGTGCTGGAAAAGTTATTGGTCATTTCACTTTTAAAGAAGTGATTAGTAAAGTGGAAGGAAGCTTATTAAATAAGCAAGAGGTCCCTAGTTCGTACTACTGGAGTTTAATTTGTTTACTTCTTATCTTTAAGACTAAACGTAGAACGAAAAAGGTATGTTTTTATATTTAAATCGAATTGATATATGGTTTAAATATTTGAGATGATCTTTTCAAGTTTTGATTCTATGGGTTACATATTGTTTTAAGCATCTCATTGTTCATGAGAATGAATATTAATTGATTTATTTATATTGTTATGGTAAGTTTTATAATTAAATAATATATTTGATTAAGTATGCAAATTTATGTTAACAAACCAATGAATTTTATGGTTATTTGGATTTGATTTGATTCAAAGAATTGTTAAAGGTAACAATTCATACATTTTATATTAATTCCTTTTATTAATTATTTAGAGAAATGACATGAACAATTGTAAATGAAAAGTTTTATGAGCTTGAATGGTTGGGTATTGAATTAAATTCCATGCATATTTATGATGATGATTATGAAAGAGAAAATTGCTAGTTTTTTATCATGTCATATTTTTATGTTTAAGATGTGACTTTTATTGATATATTTAATATATACTTATTTCTATACATGACCTAAGCAATTATTTTTTGTGGTTAAACTGATATGCAAAAGGGCTTTAAAAAGTTTTTTTAAATTGATATCATAGCTCCTTATACCTATACAAAACAACGAGTTATTCGTTCCACCAGTTCTGCTTCATTCCCTGAAGTAAATGTAGCAATCCATAACAATTATGAAGATTTTGGATATGTGAAAATTTTGACGTATTCTCTGAAGCGAATATTACATATAATTATTTGAAAATTATATTATATGACTTAGTGTCATTATAAACTTCACATTGATTTAAACATTTCCAGTAGTAAATGTTACAATGGTATTTGTATGTGGATACAAAGTGAAAGGAATGATAATAAAATTATCAATTTGCTACAATTTAGTTCAAATTGAAACGCATGTTAAAGTAAACTAGAAGTTTAGGGTTTAGGGTTACAAATATATTTACTACTTGGCATGACCAGTTAGACCATCCTAGATCATATATGATGCGAAAATTAATTGAGAACTCATATGGACATTCATTAAAGAACCAAAAAATTCTTTAATTTAAAAAATTATCATTTGTTGGTTGTTCTCAATGAAAATTGGTTGTTAAAAACTCACTAGCTAAAGGAGGGATTCAATGTCTTACATTTTTGAAATGAATATGGATCCATTAATCCACCATGTGGATGGTTTTGATATTATATGATTTTGGTGGATGCATCCACAAAATAAACACATATGTGTTATCAACTTGCAACCTGTCGTCTGCAAGATTGTTCGAATAATTAATTTCAAATCATGTAATTAAGACAATTCATCTTGCTAATATTGATGAGTTTATCTCTCAGTCTTTTATTGATTGAGTTTGAAAAATTTTGGTAAAAATTTGTTATTTATGCGCATAATGGTTTAGAGAAATTATTGATTGAACACCTCTGATTATTACTTATGATAACTGAACTTTCTCTTTCAACATGTGATTATGTTGATTTACGTGTTGTACACATCAAGCCAATAAATTTTAAATACTCCCACTGCAATTGGTTTTAGGTCAAAAGCTAAATATTTTTCATCTTTGAATTTTTGTATGTGCGTATATGTTCCAATTGCTCCATCACAACGCACGAAAATGAGTGAATCTTCAAAGAAAGTTGAAAATATATATTAATTATGGGTCTCCTTTTATTATGATATATTAAATGTATTAGAGATTTAATTATGACATGATTGTGATTACCATTTTGATTTGATAGTTTTCTCGACATTAGGGGGATATAACTAATAACTTGTAATGAGTTAAGGGGGAGAGTAATTTGAATCAAAAGTTCAACAATGATAACTCATTAAAGTTCCAAATATGAAAATTTTTACAAAAAAAAAAATCTAGATGGTCATATAGTGAAGACAGCTACTCCAGAAGAGACTCAAGATATAACTAATAAGTAAAACTTCAGAAAAGATTCAGGTACCTAAAACTGAAGATTAAAATAGTGAAAATAAGATATCTCGATAAGTTATGTCAATTTGAGAAAATGTCGAACCAATAATAAAAGTGGTCGGCAATGATTTTGCATGTAATATTATTTTTGAAACAATGAAATAAAAGAAGGGTATTGAATAATCTCTTGGGAAATGAGATATGTAAATTGGCCAAAATAGAAAAGACGCAACTCAAATACAATTAAATTCGTGGAGTTTTGGACCAGTAGTCCAAATATCTAAAGATATAAAGCAAGTAAGGGTACAAATGAAGTAGTTTTGCAAAGGCGAAATAAAAATATGAAGTTTTTCGGTAAGTCCTGACATTGATTATGAAAATATATAACATTCTTTTGTGGTGGATGCAATAACCTTCAGATATATTATTACACTGGCAGTTCATACTTGCGTCTCATAGTTGTTGTTACAATCTTTTGTGAATTACTATATAGTAAAGTTTATATTAAAATCCTTAAAGAATTTGAAATACTAGAAGCATATTGAAATTATCGAAAAATTGGTCATTTATATGAATTAAAATAATTGAATATGTGGTAAATTTGACTTACTCAATAGTAGTTGAAGGAGTATTATAAAATGATCCAAAATACCTATTTGTGTTTTTATAGAAAAATCATGATTAAAGTTTGTTATGATTATTGTTGAAATTCCTGAAGAGATCAAAATATATTTCCCCCAAATTTTCTTTCACTCATGACTTTCAAAAGAATGATGATATAATGCTTAGCAAATACATTTAAATAGTCATTTGAAAGACTAGTATTCAAGATTGAATACGTAGAATATGAGATTTTATGTGATGTTTTTATCAGGGGAGTAAATACACGTTTTATTATTTTCCCTTAACCGAGGTTTTATCCCATTGGGTTTTCCTGATAAGGTTTTTATTGAGGTAACATGTTATGCATATTATAAATATGTGTACTCTTTTTCTTTTACTAGAAAAAAATTTTTCAGTAGGTTTTTATCTTAGTAAAGGTTTTAACGATGCACATTATCTATCAATGAACATCCAAAGGGGAGGGTTATGAACATTTTATTAAGTGGATGTCCATCAAGATCAAGATAAGTTTAGATGAAGTTTAAATTCTAGTTGTCATTAGAATTAGAGTTCTATTTCATTTATACTTTCAATGTCTATAAATATAGATATTGGAGAAGCATTGTAATATACTTCTATTGATCAATAAAATATGCTCTCTTTTGCTCTCTCATTCTTTTTGTTCTTTATTCTCTGTTCTTTATTCTCCGTTCTTTTATTTTATAACAAAAACCAATTTTTTATTGTTTTTTAATTTACATATATTCCTATTTTCATTTTTCAAAAATCACTTTAAATTTTTCATCCAAAGATGTTTTCTTCCATGTTTTCCGTTTTTGAAGAAAACGAAAATGAAAATGACCTATTAGTTTTTAAAACATCTATTTCTATAATATTCATTTTTTTTTTCATTTCAAACTATGTTACATAATATTCGACATGTTATTTAACAGTTAGTTTAACAATTTGAATAAAGAAATGACTTAATTGATATAACATCTATAGTTTAAGAATGTAATTAGAATGATTTGAAGTTTAAGGACAATTTGAGAATGGGAGTCATAGTTTAAAGATGTTTGATGCAATTAACTCTAGAACTTTTTATTGAACTAGTGTCATATAATACAAATATACGAAGGGGTAAATATCAAAACTATATATGAATTTTGGCTTCATGTGCAATTTGATACATAAACTTTGATTTAGTGCAATTATGCACATGAAACTTTGATCGTGATTCATAAGCATGCATGAAACTTTGATTTTAATTTAATTGTACACATTTAAATAAATAAATACATCAATTTATTTTCCTATTGAGTTAATATAATTATTTGTGTATATAATATATAAACGTAAAATGGTGCAATGTTGATAATGTTGTTAACGGTCGGTGAAATTTGAATCAAATTAAAATTTCATGTATAAAATTACACAACATCTAAGTTTGTGTATGACATTATACATTGAACCAAAGTTTTTGCATAATTTTGATATTTGTCTCAGTTATGACTGTTTCAAAATAATATTTGAAACGCATTGGTTAGGTAAAAGTACCATGAAGGCCCATGTACTAAGAGTTGGATTGCATTTTTATCCACTTTACTAAAAAATAGGTAAATCAATTATTGTATGTTAGATCAAAGAGCAAATTGGTAATTTAGTTAAAAATTTTATCCATTTCTACTATTAAAACTGACCCATGTACGTTAGTCTGAAGTACATATGGCACGACATATATCACTATCTAGCTATTTCGTTAACCACACTAATTTTTAACCATATAAATTGATAAAATTTTTAAAAGAAATAATCAATTTACTTATATTTTATTTAAAATGGTATTTGAATATAGACCTGTTCATGGGTCGGGCTACCTGCTCAGGCCTGAAGGTCTGCACGAAATTTGGGAGGGTTTGGGCAAAAATATTAAGCCCGAAATTGGGCTTGAGTAAAAAAATTAGACTCATTTGAAATATGGGTCGGGCTCAAGTTTGAACATTCGAAGCATGTTCAAACCCGAGCCCGACCCGACTCATTTTAAGTTTATAATACTTTATATTACGTTATTTTATATATTATGTAATTTAAAACACATAAAAAATAAATTTATACTAAATATATAATACTACTCTAATGTAAAAATTAAAATAATATTAAGATGATTATATAAAAAATTTCAATAAATAAAAAATATATAAAATATTAAATATTAAAATAATTAAATATAAATATTTAAAAAAATTAAAAAATAATATGAACGGGCCTAAAATGAGTTTGAATTAATTTTTTGCAAACATGAGTGGATTTGAAAAAAATTTTAAATCTAAATTTCGAACCGAACCAGACTAAATTTAAACAAACATAAAATATATTAATATAATGATTAAAACCGATTCGACCTCGTCTATGATGAACTCAGTTCGAATGTTAATAGATGGTGGTTATGCGTTTGGGGGTAAGTGGTGGAATTGTTTAATTGGTGATTAGAAAGCGGAAAACACAGTCGCCAACAAAGCAAAGCACCCAACAAGACATTGAGATGGGTGGAATGGAGCAGTGCAGTTCATTGAAACCCACAACCCACTCACTTCTCCTTTGTGAATTAAAATTTACTTGGGAAAGGGGAACTCTCCCCCCACTTCCTCTATTTATCCCTCCCCTCTGCATCATCCCAATTACCCTTCATTATTGTATACTATTATGTGTCAAAAACAAACAAGCCTTGCCCATATTTACTCTCACGTCTGTCTCTACAACTATTATTATATCTATGTAAAAACAAAATCAGCCCATGCCCCACCAAATAATCCCTCTTTTCATTTTTTATATGTTATGGATTTTACCCTTCTTTTCTCTCCTTTTTGCCCATCTTGTGGGGGTAATGATTTGGTGCATTTATAGTTTGATGGAGTTTTGTGCATGCCACCAAAACATTTGAGTGAATATGGACCATCATTTCTCACATCACAAGATCCTCTACTGATCTTACTTTTTTTTTTCAATAATAGGTTATGAATTTTGAGAATATTAATGTTTCTTGAAAAAATTAGGTTAAATTATATTATTAGTCACTAAACTACAAGCAAATTTTTATTTTAGTCATTTAATTAAAATATTATAATCTGATCATTCAATTATTCGAAAGTTTTCATTTAAATTATTCAAAAAAAATTTATTTAAGTCATTAGGCAGTTAAGTTTTTTTTTTTTAAGTTTCACCAATGACTTCCATGCAACAAATAGACAATCTGTACTGTGGATCAATATCCATCAACAAGTAAAATATATCTTAAATCCAAGTTGATCTAACGGTTAATGTCGCAAATAAAAAAAAAACTGTTTAAATTTTGATTTGCAAACTCGTGACTTCCAAAATTGTTTCATGAAAAAAAATTGAATTGTAAGAGAGAAAATGAAATAGAACTTTCGATTGGTGCAGGTAATGCGAACAGAGAAAATTATATAGCATATATTTTTAATAGCCCAATGACTTAAATGAAAACTTTTGATAGTTCAGTGACTAAATTATAAAATTTATAGTTAAATAACCAAAACTGAACTTCACCCATAATTAGTGACTAATAATATAATTTACCCGAAAATTTTTGCTTAGACCGTTCAAAATTACTGGAAAGGAACCTTGAATTTGTCCTCTTTTCCCTTTAGTCATTTGACATATTTCATGTCTCATTGGCTGATTGAAGTAAAAACTATGAAATGAAAATAGTGTAATTTACAGAGTAAAAAATAAAGATGAAGGAAAAAGAAAATGGAATCCTATAAACCTAAAGCAATGATGTTAATTTGGAGGGAAAAGGGCAGAGCATGGGCTACAAAACACACAAATCATTTCAAACAATCTTGCAGTAGTCAACAAGGCAATGATCTGAACTTCAAAGCAGTAGTCAGCAAATGATAAGCATCCAAAGGAGCTTTCCCTTTACATCAAAACTGAAAATTGATGAATAAAATTTCACTACACAACATTGTTGTTAAAAGATGGATGGGACCCAAAATCTCGTCCAAAGTCCAGAATGTGATAATAACATCCCACAACTCTCAGCTCATTTGTCCTTTAACTCTCAAGAGTCCAAGGATCCATCATAAGGTATAATGTACATCCCTACCCCACTCTAAACTCACTGAAATGACCACATCACTGCCATTTGATGATCTCCCATTGTGGACCCTTTTCCCCAACCTCTCATATCAACTTCATTCCATTGCATCAACCATAAGTGGTTGTTCATTTCATCTTTAATTATGAGGTCGGGGTCATTGATTCTTATCTATCAAGATGGAGTATATTTCATAACCAATCGTTTATCTTTTCGAATCCCATTTGTGACGAAGAGATTAATTACTGTGACAAGCGATGGATACCTCAATTTTGATATAAATATATATATACATAAATGATTATATTTTATATAGTAATGGTAAATAATAAATTAAATGATATTTTTTTATTAAAAATACAATTGTTTGTATTTCTTATTATTTTTTTATGAAATATTTAAACATATGTTTTACGAAAATAATAATAAAGAAAACATACATACTGAACCCCATGTACTGACCTGATGGTCAAATGTGTTCATCACTCCAAATGTGATCTGATTTCGAATCGCGCTAATCATTATTTGTAATTTCTAAAAAAAAAAAATACATACTGGATCGTCATGAAATAACGGTTCAATATGACTTAAGTTTTCATTTCATTATTTTAATACTTATTATACCCATGTTTCTCAATTTTAACTGTATCGACATTTTTCAACATAAAACAGAAATTTACATTTTGACATTTTTTTACTATAATGGTCTCATCTAATCTTTTTATATTAGACCTGTCGACCAATACTTTTATGACACCCAAAATTCTTATGTCATATTTTTAATTAACATATCACTTCATGACTACAAAATTACAACTCCACATTTTAATGACTTATTCCATATCATAATGCCATGGAATTTCACATTAATATTATCACCATTAATACTCAATTATAACATTAAATTTCACAAACCTTAAACTTAAAAGATGAGTATCCAGGATACTTGCCTCATTAGATGCTTTACATTGTTTAATTAAGCTTCCATGAACTCCAATCCATCCCCAATCAAACTTAGAACTCTATAAATCAACATTTCTCCATTTCCATATAATAAAAATACATTCAAAAATTAATATAAATTCATTCCAAGTTTGCTCCTAATATTTTTCAACAAATATCACCCTAGTGGACGTGTTAAAAATTATTTTTTACCTGAGTTATTCCATAAATTTTTCTCATGATTTTCTTAATATTTGGATTCGAAATTATATCACATGTCATATCAAAATTTGCAAGACGTTACAAAAACTTTATTTCAATTTTTTCCCATTAAAGCAAAACTCATTTTTGAATAATAACATAAACCATCGTCTTTTTTGCCATTAAAACAAACAATTATTTTCGATAGTAAAAACTCAAAATAGGAAAGAAAAAAAAAAGAAATGGTAGAAAATAAAACCTCCTATTTTCTCCATTTTGAAGCCATGATAGGTTGTTTCATGGGAGGTTTTTGAATTCACATATGACTAAGAAGTTGAAGAAGAAAGAGGAAGGAGAGGAAAAGAGGGATGAAAACTTTATTTTTAACTTAATTTTTACTTAATGTTAATTTCGAATATTTTATTTAAGTAAAAATATCACGTGTCATAATTTATCTAATTTAGATGTTTTTGTTAACAGAATTTGATACCTAAAAATAGTAACAAAATAAAATTTTAGGTATCTAATTTGGTCAAGTTAAATACTTGAACATTTGCATAGTTTTAATATCTATTTTCACATAAACATTATTTTTTAAAAAATTAAACATTTTTCATAATTCTTACTTCATAAATGAGATTCATATTTTGACATAAGTCTTATTCATTTTTTTAAAATACCATTGAAAGATATTAGGATAACTTACTTTATTTGGTCTATGCGTCATTCTGTCCAAGAATATAACATTTTGCTATTTACATTTTGTTTTTTTATTTTTATTTTTTGTAAGTAAATAGTACTATCTATAATCTATATACCTATATATTTGGACCTTTCTTGGTTGACACATGGCTCGCGTTTCCTTTCTTCTTCTTCTTTCTTTTGCATTATATAATAAATGGTTTCATTTTGGTTCTTATGTTATCCTCACTTATATAAAATGGGTCATCTTCCTTTTTTTTTTTTTTTTTTTTTTGCATTATTTAGAAGAATGGTAAATTTTTAATTTTGATCCATTTGTTATCCTCATATTTAAGATTATATAACAATGGTCAAAATCTAATTTTGATATGTGCTACACTCGAATTTAAGATCTCCAATCTTTATACTTCAACTTTTTTATAAAATTTGGTATCTCAATTTTTACAATGTCGTTGATTAGTCCCAATACTTTACTTGATTAAAATGTTTATATAACTTTTAAGAGTTATAAACACTAACAAGATAATTTGTTAAATTCACGTCCATTGCAAATGCTTTTTAATTTCAAAATGTCACATCAACGAATTTAACAGAAAAATATAATAATCTTAAAAATTGAGTTTGAATGTATAAATTCGATAAATAAAGGGACTAAATTCCTAAAATAAACGTACAAAAACTAAATTTCAAATGTACGATGACTACAGAGACATGGAGTATACTTTCATCTTCAAATATCTACTCTATAATTTCAAATGTAAGAAGACTGAATTTCAAATGTATGAAGACTAAATTATTGAATAAAAATTTGATATCAACTTAAGGACAACAAAATTCATAAGTACCAACTTGGGAGAAAGTTACAAGTTCAGGGCTAAATGCATATTTAAGCCTTATAAGTACCAACAAAAAAAATTTAGCAGTGACTTTGAAAAATCATCAAATATTTCACAAGATAAAATAGGAAGTGAGCCTTATATCTCTATAACCGTATGAAAGTCTAGTTTCGTTTAAAACAAACAATGCTCGATTTAGAGTTATATATTAAGAGTTATTAATTTTTGAATGAGCAAAGGTCAGAATGTTAAGGCAGTAGACTGTCATATTTCATTAGTTAATATTTTAGCCGGAATCATAAGCAAGTTGAAACGAGTACGTGACTCAAATGTCATAGTTGTATATTTGTGATTATATGTTTGATGCTTTGTTTGCGCTCAGCCTTCGGGCTCCAACCTAACTAGCGGCTATGAGTGGCGTTCGGGATAACACTACGGATACCCGACATTATTTGGCTAGCGGCCATGAGTAGTGCGAGACTATTCGGATACCCGATTATTTGAACACATGTGCAATCTAACAAGTTCGACAAGTTTGATATGCAAGTGATTTGATCATGTAAATTGAGATGATTTATGATTTAATTATTCGATACTCATGTTCTGCTTTCATGTATATATTTGATTTGCATGCTTATATTTATGAATTACTTGAAGTATGGTAGATTAGTTGTGTACCACTGAGCCTGTAAAGCTCAGCCTTCAAATTGTCTTCATTTTTAGATTAGTAGACTTTTTTTTGTGTCCGAGGAGCATCATCACAAGGGACTTCCAGCATCACGTATACAGTGTATAGTACCTTATCTGTTAGTGGGCATTGTATTCCTAGGGCCTTACTTGTATTTTGTGTGTTTGTAACTCATTTATTGTTTTGATTATTTTAACTATTTTGATATACGATGATATTTAATCTCCACATATTTTGTATAACTACTTTTATAACTATTTTCATTATAATTATGTATGGCATTTTCTCTTATATAAAATGTATTTCAATATTTTAAATTATTTACAAATTTTGTTGGGTTGCTCGGTGACTCTATGTAGCGTCTTAGTCTTTGGTTACTTCGTATTCGAGATTAGAGTGCTACATTTAATTGTTTTAGAGCTTAGGTTTAATCGATTCTAGGACTTGCTAGTCAGTCTTAGTAAGGTGTCAATTAATATATGCCCTTAAGTTTAACTGTATACTCTTTTATGATTAGAAGTCTGATGATGCTTTCACTTTTCTGTTTCGTTTTTAGATTCGACATGCCCGATGATTCATATCGTAACCATGAGGCTAGAGAGGAGAGTCATGCTTCTTCGATGGATGATACAAAAGATGACTTTGTCCTGAACACCGACAACTTTAACATTCCAATGGGTTCGAGCGTGGATGAGGCAGCTTACTTCTAGAATCTAAATTCTGTGTTGAATTGGATCATTCGAGCGATCTCGAGGGTTCAGCCTACCTCACTTGTTCCACCACCACTTGTTGTTCCGTAAGAGACTCCGATAAAGAGATTTTGTAAATGTAAGACTAAGGACTTTTATGGCAACTGCAAGGATGACCTAATAGCTACTGGTCAGTGGTTGAGGGACACACTGAGAACTTTGACGTCACTCCATTTTACCCTTGAGGGTAACTTAGAGTGCATCATCTCATTGTTGAAGGGTAATGCATATGATTGGTGAGAGATAGTAGAGATGACTTTACAAATCGACGTGGGATCAATTCTTGTCCAAGTTTCGAGGGAAGTACATCGGTCAAGCACATATGGATGATTTGAGGATGCAATTTTCACGATTGGTACAGGGTAATTGATCGTTATATGAGTATGAGAAAGACTTTCTGCGATTGAGTCCCTTTGCCCTTAAGTTAGTGGTTATTGAGAGTCTGAGGTGCAGAAGAATTCGTGAGGGGCTACACATTTATACTCACACTTATTTGGCGGTAGACTCGCTTAAGGTATTTTTAGAATTGGTACGACAAGTTAAATATTTCGAAAGGGTTCTAAGTATGAGATTGAGCTCGAGAGACGAGTCTAATATCCAAAGTATGAGGGCTTCTGACACTGTGAGTCCGTCTCAAACAACAACCAAGATGATTCGGGATTCTAGAGGATTCAGGAAAGCTTCAACGACATAATCTTAGAGATTAGGTTAAGGGTCAAGACTAGGGGCTCGTAAGAGATCATTGGCTTTCTCGTTGCTAGCGAGTTTAAGAGGGTCAATCAAGACCTTGACTTTTTCAGTTTGTAATTTCTATGGTTGGAGACATCTCGAGGAGTGTTATCGAAGGGCTAGAACTTGTTTCTAGTGTGGGTCTATCAATCATTTTGTCAAAAATTGCCTTAGATCTAATGGTGCTTTGCCTGCTCAAACTCAAAGATCAACACCTTCTTTTCATTGTGGTAGACACTCAGCTCATGATGGTGATATTATCGCCTCAAGCCAACAGAGTAGAGGTACAGTCAGATCTATAGTCGAATTTGATATTCAAGTTCCATCTAAGCAGTACGCTATGAAAGCTCGGGAAGACTGCAATGTCACTGATATGATTACAAGTATTTTCACATTATTCTCCATTCCAAGTACTGCATTAATGGACTCCGGGTCCACGCATTCATATATCTATAGTGAATTCATCCAAGAGAGAGGTATCCCTGTTGAGGAGTTAGATGTTGGGGTTCAAGTATCCAGCCCAATAAAACTTGATGTGTTGGTGTACAAGGTGTATCGAAGATGTTCAGTTGAGTTTTAGGGTCAGTTATTTTCGACAAACTTGATGGAGTTACCCTTTCGAGAGTTTGATGTAATTTTGAGAATGGATTGGTTGATCGAGCATGATGCAAGTTTAAGATGTAGAGCGAGGCAACTTAAGCTCCGTAGGTTGGACAGAACCAAAGTCTTAGTGATTAATAAGATTAGTGAATGCTCGTCTCGTGCCATTTTTGCGACTGTAGCTCGAAGATTGATTAGTAGAGGCTGCAAAGCCTTCTTAACTCGTGTAGTGGACGTAAAGGTCCAAAGTTTGACATTGGAGGACCTGCGAACTGTGAGGGAGTTTCCAGATTTTTTCCCGAGAAGTTACTGAGATTTCTCTTAGATAGAGAGTTAGAGTTTGGGATCGAGGTGTTGTCTGGTACGTCTTCGGCATCTATTATCTTGTACCGCATGGCACCGACTAAGTTGAAAGAATTGAAGACTTAGTTGCTAGATTTTCTTGAGCCCCGCTTTATACACCCTAGTGTGTCGCCATGGGGAGCACCAGTGTTATTCATCCAAAAAAAAGGATGGGTCGATGAGATTGTACATTAATTATCATCAGCTCAATCAGGTGACAGCGAAGAACAAGTACCAACTTTTGAGAATTGATGACCTGTTTGACCAGTTGAGAGGTGTTTGCGTGTTTTGAAAGATTGATTTTAGATCGAGGTACCATCAGTTGAAAGTTAAAGAGGAGTATATCTCAAAGATAGTTTTTAAGACTAGATATAACCATTATGAGTTCTTGAGGATGTCGTTTGGGCTCACTAATGCTTCTACAGTCTTCATGGATCTGATGAACCGTATCTTTCAACCCTATTTAGATCAGTTTGTGGTGGTCTACATTGATGATATATTGGTGTATCCCCGATCTATGGATGAGCATGATCACCATCTTCGAGTTATGCTTCAGACCATTCGAGAGAGACAACTTTTTGCCAAATTTAGTAAGTGTGAATTTTGGCTTTTCGAGGTGGCCTTTTTGGATCACATTGTTGTAACGGATGCTATTCGAATTGATCTGTAGAAGATTTGGGTAGTGGTGGATTAAAATTCATTGTCTAATGCTCAATGAAGTTCGTAGTTTTCTGGGTCTCGTTGGTTATTATCGACAGTTTCTTAGTATTTTCTCACCCGCAAGTAGTTAAATTTGAGACAACGTAGATGAATCGAGCTACTTAAGGACTATGACCGTGTCATTGATTACCATCCAGGTAAATTTAATGTAATAGTAGATGTATTAAGTCGTAAATCAGTGGTAAATTACTAGCGATGTCTGCGAATTTGAGCTTGTCAAAGCACTATGGTTTATTAGCTGAGCTTCAAGTTAAACTGATGTTGCTGCGAGAGGCAAAAGAGAAGTAGAAGTCTGATGATTGTTTGGACACCAGATCAGATAGGGTGAGGTGAGGAGAAGCATCAGGCTTCGAATTGGAAGATGGCGATGTATTGTATTTCAGAGGGCAACTTTGTGTTCCAACAGGTGAACTAAGGGATAAGATCCTTCATGAGGCACATAGTAATCTGTTTACTATGAACCCAAGTAGTAGCAAGATGTATTAGGAGCTTTGTCCATTTTATTAGTGGCCAAGGATGAAGAGAGATGTGTCAAAGTTTGTGACTCAATGCTTAGCTTATCGACAGGTGATGACAAAGCATCAAGTTCCTTCAAGTCTTCTTCAGTTTATCCAGATTCCGTAATGGAAATGGGATAGAGTTACTATAGATTTTATGACTCGGTTACCTATGTCTCGGTGCAAACATAACTCAATTTGGGTAATCATGGACAGTTGACAAAGACTGCACATTTTTTGTCACTGCACATAGACTTCACTCTCGAGAGGTTGGCCAAATTGTATATTTATGAGATAGTGAGGCTTCACGGGGTGTTTGATTGCCCTCAAACATTCTCTCGTTCGATTTAGATTTCGAGTTTCGCAAGTATACAAGTCAGGTTGTAAATATAGTGTGTTTACAACGGAACACTTGGAAGTATTCCAAGGATCATACTCAAAGGAGGCTTAAGGCGATAGTAAATAAAATCCCTGTAAATAATAAAATTAATTAGTACTACTTTTAGGGTTTATAGTACGAGGGAAAATAAGAGAGTTTGTTTAAAGAATAAAAATAAAAAGATTAAAATAAAATAAAACAAAGTAAAGATGAGTTGTAGAAATTCTTATAAACTTCTTTGGAGAGATTAGGTCATGTCCGGATGATTTACTCAATAGTAACTACCCCAGTTGGATCTCTCGATCTTCTACTGATATAGTGAGTCGATAGAGATTACTTATCGTTAGATGTCACAATCTAAACTGGTTTGGGGAAAAAGTGTTCACGGATGGGTAATACCAATTTTGGGTTCATTCCCACCTAGATGACTTTCTAGGGTTGTCAAGCCTAGTGTTTGTTTGATACTCTTCCTTTCCAAAATAGCTGATCTGAAAGGTAAAAACCCTTGTAAAACAATAATAAATTATTCATACGTCTACTCCCTAATTCCCTAAAATGGAATTAGTTCCTCATGACTTCTCACTTCATCAATAACATAATATATGAAAACATGTAAATCAAGAATTGAATGAAAAAACTAAATTATATTAAGCGATCTGTCGAGAAAAATTCCTCGATCGTTTACGCGAGTTTCTACAATCTCGTTTCAAAAGTTAAAAACAAATAAACTAAAACTGAAAAATTAAAAGCTAAGTAATTGTGTCTAAACCCTAATGCTAAAGGTCCTATTTATAGCTTTTACATGGTCGTTTAACTTGCGTCGCGACTTAGGAGGCAGTATTAGAATTCTTCACTGTTGATCCTTTTGTTGTGACATAGAGCTGTCTATGTCGTGATGAAGTGGTCAGTATCACTATGACTTACTGCTACTAGTCTACTGTGCAGTCATGAAGTATGTTAGCTAACCTTTAGGCCTTGCTTCACCTTAAAAGTAATAATACAACCACCTCAGTACATTTTATTAGAAAACAAAACTATACTAAAAATGCATAAAATATAAAGAAATTACTTGATTTCAAGCTTATCAAATGTGGAAATAAGTTCAATATGCTAGGTATGAAGCCGAAAACTAACAAGAAAAAGAAAAAGATACGTAAGCTTGAAACAATATCATACAAAGATAGGCTTGCAACACTTATTTTAGGTTTCATGTATCTTTAGATAATCCTAACATGATAATAGAGCAATTTAAATATTTTAGAAGAGAGACAATTCAAGTTCAATGGGTTACAAAAGATACAAATATAAAACTTCTATCAATATGATTTCATCAATGCCTAACATGAATACTTTGATTATCTTAATACAATACAAACAAATATAGTGAGATTATGCAATGTCTATATTCATCTATGCATAGAGTTAATCAAGTCACATAGGGCTTTTCGGTTTGTAACGTGTTGAGGCTTTGGACAAGTGTGATTTTCAAAGAATAGTTAAGCACACAAAAAGGTCACAAAGCACGAAAATAGTTCGGAACATTGCATTGTTCCCTATTCTTCCCCTTTACGTCCCACTCCATCTCACCTCCTTATTTCTCATTCTCTCACATTCTTTATTTCTCCCTTTACGAAATCAATCCAAATACTCCTTCTAGCTAGCCTATGAGTATATGAATCGCTTTTTTGAGTAAGCTTTCTCTTTTTCTATCGGTGACTTTTGTTGTTTTCATCACTTCTCACACTTTTTCTTACTCTTTTCTTTTTGTATTTCTACTCTTTTTTGTTTAATTCTTTTCACTTGTTTTCTTTTCTCTGGCTAACTTTAAAAGTCATACTTTATCATGATTTCCCTCTTTTATTCCACAACCTCCACCGTAATGTGTCTACCTACCCTTAATACATATGGTCATACATCTATTTTTATGCAAAAATAGGACCAAAGAAAAGGATATACACAAATCATTATTTGAAGCTTAAAAGGCTTGTAATGTGGCTCATTAAGAAGGTGTCATAAGGCTCAAAAATGGGTACTAATTGATGATTCAAAATAGGGTTTAGCTTTTTAGCTCTAGTTGTGTCAAACAATGCCTTAGGCCATCCCTAAACAACTCAATATGCACAAACGTCAATTTAATTACCTAATATCAAGATTATCGTTTATCATATATACTAGCATTATCATTTCCTCATATTATGCATATCATGTGGTATCAACAAAACTTTGTTTATCTATATATAGTGTAACCTATAGAACTTTAAAAATATCATGCTTAAAATGTAAAATTCTTCATTATCATGCCAAATTTATCAAGACAACACAATCAACCTATTATTCATGCTCCTAACCAATCACTTGTATTTCTACAAGCTCAAGCATACATCAAAAAGTCAAAATCTAAACTGGTTTTGGGAAAAGATGTTCATATATAGGTAATACCAATTTTGGATTCATTCCCACCTAGATGACTTTTTAAGGTTGTCAGGCCTAGTTTTTGTTTGATGCTTTTCCTTTCTCAAACAATTTATACAAAAGGTAAAAACCCCTATAAAACAATAACCAATTATTCATACGTGCACTCCCTAATTCTCCAAAATGGAATTAGTTCCTCATGGCTTCTCTATCCATTAATAACGTAATATATGAAAATATGTAAATCAAGAATTGAATGAAAAAGAAACTGAATTCTATTAAGCGATCTATCGGGAAAAATTCCTCGATCGTTTATGCGAGTTTCTATAATCTCATTTTAAAAGCTAAAAACAAATAAACTAAAACTGAAAATTAAAAGCTAAAGTAATTGTGTCTATACCCTAGTGTTAAAGGTCTTATTTATAGCTTTTACATGACCATTTTTCCTCAACCCTATGTCAGCTACTGCCCTTCGTGTTTAAGTTGCATTGTGAAGATGAAAATGGCCCTCGTAGGATGTAGAGTTGGAGTCTGAGGTCGATGTCGCGACACACCAGGACCTGTGTCGTGAAGTAATAGACAATCTTAGAATTCTTCGCTGCTGATCCCTTTGTTGCGACATATAACTATCTATATCATAACGTAGTGGTCAGTATCACTATAGCTTGCTGCTACTAATCTCTTGTGCACTCACGAAGTATGTTAGCTAACATTTAGGCCTCGTTTGGCATTAAAAGTAATAATACAATGTACTTAGCATATTTTATTAGAAAATAGAACTATACTAAAAATGCATAAAATATAAAGGAAATTACTTGATTTCAAGCTCATCAAATGTGGAAATAAGTTTAATCTGCTAGGTATGAAACCGATAGATCAGTGCCGACTTCGATTATTCCAAACAGAGATTCGCGATTCACTTCGAGATTTTGAAGAGCCCTTCATGAGGCGTTGGGTACTCGCTTGCACTTTAATATAGCTTTTCATTTGTAGACTGATAGTCAGTCAGATCGAGTCATTCAGATTCTCAAGGATATGCTTCATTATTGTATCATTAAGTTTGAGTAAGGTTACGAGGAGCATCTTCCATTGGTCAAGTTCGCATAAAACAACAGTTATCAGTCTAGCATTCAGATGGCACCTTTTGAGGCATTATATGGTCGCAAGTGTAGGACTTCATTGTGTTGGACAAAGCTTAATGAGAGGAAGATTATTGGTCCAGAGTTGATCAGGGAGACTAACGATAAGGTTCAAATGAGCCAGGACAATCTGAGAGTAGCTTTCGATCGTCATAAGTCATATGCAAATTTGAAGCACAAGGAAATAAAATTTGCGATGGGCGACAAGGTCTTCCTTAAGGTTTTGCCTTGAAAGAAGTTTTTTTGCTTCTGACGCAAAAGGAAATTGAGTCATAGGTTCTTTTGGACCTTATGAAGTTTTAGAGAGAGTTGGAATTAGCCTTGTCGCTAGAGTTAGATTCATAAGGTGTTCCACGTGTACATGCCTAGGAGATATCATTTCGATCCTTTCCATATCTTACTGCTTCAGCAGATTGAGGTGAGTCCAGACTTATCATATGAAGAAAAGCCGATTTGGATTTTGGCCCGAGATTTCAAAGAGCTTAGGAACAAGAAGATCCCTTTAGTGAAGGAATCACGGAGTTGAGGAGGCGACATGAGAGCCAGAGGAGTCTATCAAATTACAGTATCCACACCTTTTTTATTTAGGTAAATTTTGAGGACGAAGTTTCTTTTAAGTATGAGAGAATTGTAACAGCCCAAATTCTCGAGTCAACATTTGAGTGTTGACTCGGGTTAGGGATAAATAAATTTATTTAGGGGTCGGGTTTTATTGGTATTAGTTTGGGTGAATTTTAGACTTTTTATAAGAAATTAAAGAAGTTTGAAGCATGTGTGAAGTGGACGGAAGATGGATGGATAATATGGTGATTTAACCCTTTTTGAATAAAAAACTTCACCCAATTAATGAGAAAAGATGGTTCAGCAGATTTAGGTAAGGGATAAAGTTGATTTATCCTAATTTTCCCTCTATTAAAATCACCCTATTTTTCTTTCTTTTTCTTCATTTCCATAGCTTCTACATACTTCTTTCTACATTTCTTCATTTTTTTATTTCTTCCATCTATTTTCCTTAGCAAGTCCTATAAAGGGAGAGAGATTTGAGTGAGTTTTCTCACCATTTTCATCCTCTAAATTTCAAAAAAGGTAAGGGTCTTGATCTAACCTTTTAAAGTTCCTTGGATAAATCTTTGTTCTCCAAGGATGAAGGTGGAGGTTATTGGGTGTTTGAGAGGGTCTGAGTTTGAGGAAGTCTCTACCCATCTTTTCATTTTTTTTATTTAAAATATGTATCTTTTCATTTTATAGACCCTTATTTATGTGGGAAATTTGTGTGGTACATGGTTATTAGTTAAAGAGGGTGGTGAATCTTCTAAAGCTAAGAGTAAAGGCAAAGTGGTGGAGAGTTAGGCAAGAAGCTTTATTGGTGTTCTTCCATCAAGGTGGTCCCCTCTAACTCTCCTATGCTTCTTGATAAGTCATAAATATGATGCTTGTGTGATAATGTATGTGATCATGCTATGAAAGTTAAAGTAATTGTGCAAGCGAGCACTTGTTGATGCAAGTATAGTTGATAGACTTAAAACTATCAGATATTGACCCCACAGAGATGGTTGTTTATGTTTATAATTGTTGACTCAATTAAAGTTAAAATAAGAGAAACTGTATGAATAATGTCAGTGCAATTAAAATAAAGAGTGCAAAAATGAATGAATTAAACAGTCAGAGCAAATATTGCAAGACTGTAATAAAATATGTCGAAGCAAATTAATAAGAAATGCAGTGAAAGTTTGAAGATAATTTGTCGATGCAATTTAAGAAAATTAAATAAGTAAAAACAATGATAATGGAATGGGGGATCCTTGACTTGATAAGTCGGCAAACCACTAAATGTGACCACAAGGTAAATAATAGATAAATTGTCACCGCAATTAAGCTTAATGAGATCTTACCAACTTCGACTTTCCTGTTTATCAAAGACCCAAATACTCACATTAACCACACCTTCCAATGCTGGCAATGCTTTACATTCAAGAACAAGTGGCCAAAATTCCTTCGTTCCCCAAGTAACTTCCGTTGTCTTGCTTATTAATTTAATTTGTCACTGCACTTTCTAATGTCAGTAACTGCAATAGCACTTCCGTGATCAAGCAATTAAATCCAAAGATAAACAGATAAGAGAAAATTGAGAAGAAATCAAGTTAGATCTAAAATTAAAAGGTACTTCCATACACATTTAACTTCATCAGAATTTATCAGCGTTTGAGAGGAAATAAAGAAGAAGTTGAAGCATTCTATTCCTAGCCTACTAGAACTCTTCCCTAATGATCCTCTTGTGTTGCACTTAGGAACACTTCTTGTTAGGAGAAAGATTTGCCTTCTTGTCGCAGTCAGTTCTACAACACCTAAATCCCGAGTACCGTCATCGGTTAGGATTTCGGTGTCTACTATTCATATTATACTATTCACCTTTTACACATATCTGACTGTTTGCATCTTTATTCAACACAAAATCATTTCTAACAATTTAAAACTATATCAAAATATAACACAATTTTTATTAAGGGTAAATATGGTATTTCCAACATTTTAGGGGACTTCTACTGGTACCTGATGGTTAAGTATCGGTAATAGTCAAGTTAGTGAACAATTTGGAAATTATGCAGATTTCTACCGGTATTTGCACTAGTTATATCGATACAAGATTTCTATCGATACAAGTTATACATCTACCGATACCAAAAACTCCAAAGAGCAAAAGTACACACCGTGCAACTTATATATGTATACCAACTATTAATACAACAATGTTAGAAACTACCGATACTTGTAATTCAACTACCGATACAACTCAAGTCAGAGAAAAACCTCTCTCCTACACTGTATTTCTACCGATACTTGTATAAGTTCTACCGAAACAAGTATGCAACATTTCAAGAATTGTACCAAAAACACAAGTTAACATCTCAACACATGATTATACATTTAGATATCATACTTCATGCACAACTTCTAGGTTTTGCAAGCATCATATACTTAAACATATATGTTATACCTCATGCTTATAAACAACTAAAATAACAAGATTTCAACATCTTTGATTCAATATCAAGGTTAACAACATCTTAGTACATGCCATAAGACCAAGTGATGCAAAATCTACCGACAACTCCGCGATAGTGTAACTTCAGGTGAGGTCGATGATCCGATCTTCAGTCAGCAAAATGATTTACAAAACAACAACAATAATTGTGGTAAGCTTTATAGCTTAGTAAGTTTGATAGTTAAGAAATACCAATATGGTAATAGCAATAATGACTCATTCGAGCCACTGTAGTTTCCATTGCTCTTGAGTATCTATAACTTCTCTTCCTGTTCATATCCTTCTGTTACCAGTACCCGATGCTTCTCACACGAGCTGTCGAGGACTCTCAACGTATGCGGTACCCCAGTCATCGGTACGGTGTCTATCTGTACTGTAAACTATTTGTTAACGATGCTGCTCACACGAGTTATCAAGAGTATGCATAAAGCATAAGTCCCAGCCATCGTAGGACCTGTAATCCATATAGGATCCATATCTCTTTTTTCGAATCACGATGCTGCTCACACGAGCTGTCGAGGACTCGCAACACATGTGGTACCCCAACCATCGTGTCGGTATTATTACAACGGCATAAAGCCTACTATCTATTTCGTTTCATTTCTTCAATCATCTTCAATACCGAATGCTTTCAATTTTCTATACATGGAAAACATATACATATACAAGGAAATTAAGTAAGATTTACACTACGAACTTACCAGACTGGATTGTAGTTTAGGAAAACTTCAAGGACTAATCCGTTAATTTCCCTTTTTCCTTGGCCTGTAGCACAATCGTAGTCTACATCCATAATTATTCAGTTTCTCACATTAAATAACACAATCAATTCATTTAACACAATCTAGTCTCTTTTGGGAAAATTACGATTTTACCCCTAATACTTTCTTTTTATTCAATCAAGTCCTTTTTACATAAACACGCAAAATATCATTCTCTCCTCAAACCATATCAGCCAAACATTCACAGTCCTCAAACAAATCCATACAAACCCATTTATTTCACACCCTAATTTCATAAAAAATCACTTTACAAAAGGATTTAACCCAAGTACCAAACATTCAAAAACATCAAAAACTTTCAAGAACAAACAATTTCAACATTGACAAGTTTTCTAATATTTAACAGACTTACAAATTAATCCTTGCATAAGCTAGATTAAGCTGATACAGACTTAAAAAAAAAAAATTACTTAAAATGATCGAGATTTACTTACCCAAATCAAGGTTTAAAATAAAACAATGAAAACCCTAAGTCCCTCTAGTTCTTACCGTGAAAAGGAAAGAAAGATGAAGAAGAAGGTGAAATTATCATCTTTTTCTTTTTTCCTTTTTAATTTATATACTTAGGTTTTTTTTTGTAATTTTTAGGTCTTTTATAATTAAATTTTATTAACCCTTATTAAACTTAATAAATCTCACATATAAACAATTACATATCATGGAAATCCACTAACTTAACCCCCTATTGGTTAATTTACTCTTTTAATCAAACATCTATACTTTTACCCTTTTTATGAATTAGTCCTTTCTATTCAATCAACTATCTAATCAATGAAATTTTCGAATCATAATTTTATACGATGCATTTATCATCAAAAATATCTAAAATAAAAGAATTTATGACTCGACTTGTCGGAGTTGTGGTCCTGAAACCACTGTTTTCGACACCACTGAAAATCAGGCTATTACAAGTTCACCCTCCAAGAAATTAAGCTGCCATGGAAGCTAGCTTAAAGAAAGATGAAAAACCGAATTGATTTTTGTCACAAGCTTCAAGATTCCTCACTCCTTTTTTTTCATCAGTATTTATCTTTAATGTCGAATACAAGTGTCCTTCTTCAGATCTAACTTCTTTACAGTTGTACAAGTTAGTTAATCCAGCTATACATTCACGCAGATCTGGTACATTCACGTAGATCTGGTGCATTCAACAAGCAGTTAAAGGTTGTCGCGACATCTCTAGACGCAAATTTAGATTTTAATTCGCTGCGACAACCTTGATATTCTCAAGCACTGGTACTATTGGATATGTTCATACGACGACAAGTTTGGGCGCAATTCCGGATTCTAAATTGCAGTGACAACCTTGGACACCTTTTTGCATTGATCTTTTGGGATAGATTCCTGCATTGACATCTTTAAACGCAAAACTTAACACTAAATGTAATGACATTAGTAGCAAAAGTAGGACAAAATTAAAGAAAATTAAACCAAACATCACTGACTAAGAAAATGCAATTACTGAATATAAATTTCTAAAAATGCATACTTAACATGATATAATGGGAACAAATTATACTTTAAATAAGGAGAAATTAATGGTCTTTTCTAATGCTATTAGTATGCATGTTGTATATATTTGGGTGGAAATCATGTTTAATGATTAAAACGAAGCTAAAAACCGAGTTGTGAAATCTGTCAGAAACAAATTAATACATGAGCAGTAAGTTTGAAAATTTGCCATAAATTCCATAAAAATAATTAAGTGATTTATACGTCATTGTATCTGTGAGTCAGTCTAATATGAAGTATTTATGTGTTTAAATTTTGTTTTATTTACAATTTAATCTATTTTTGTTTTAATATTGTATATATTTCATGTGTTTTTATTAACTACTTTCAAACCATACATTTTATTATTTATTGTATGTTATTTTTAAACACACATTTATGTTCTAAATAATGGTTTCCACATTAATACGCTTGTGATAGAATTGTTTGTATTATTTATATAAATATATAAAAATAATATTATATTTTGTAATTTTTTCAAAATATATAATAATCATTTAATTATATTTATACTTAATAATATGTGTTTGAGGATCAAGTTGATAAAATTTGTAAATGTGAAGGGTTAAATTTATTGAATTATTTAGAATAAAAATCAAATTGATAAAATGTGTAAGTATTGAGGACTAAATATGATATTATACAAGCTAAAAAATACTGTATCATCACTTCAATTAACCATTTAATAAAGTGTGATCAAAACAGAAACAATCTAAAATGTTACTAATGAAATTGTATAGTTTAATGACTGATGCTATCGAAACTAATTAAAAATATGATTAAGGAAAATGCACCTATCAATTAATAGTATGGTTACGGTGAGCACAAATATCATTCCAACGAGGACTAAAAGTACTAGTAATTGTTGTCTTCTTATTATATAACCGATAAAATGAAGTGATTGATTAAAACTAAAATTAACTAAATTAATAAACTAAAAATACAACAAAGAATAAATCAAGAAATGACAAATGTTTAATACCAAGAAGCAAAACAATACCCAGGAAAGAATCCACCTATATTTCATCTGTCATTATCGTTTTGAATTAAACAATTTATTTACTTAATATCTTGATCCGTAGAAATCCTTAAATTATACTAATATCTCTATTCAAGCATAAAAACAACTGACTCTAGATTGATTAATTGAAATTTCTTTTTAATTGAAACCCCTATTGTCACAATAATTCGATCTTTGGACCCCTTATTAGATTTGACTCTAATCCGGTAGATTTATGTCGTCTTATTTCTAGGATTGTATGCAACTCCACTCAATTATGCCTAGATCTACTCTTAAAGAGGGTTCATTCCTCCTGTAATTTAAGCACATCAAACAAGAATTAATTTCTCAGAAATATTAAATCAAGAATTAAGCACACACAATTGAGAATAAGATCTAAGTATTAATTGCGTAAAATAGAAATCAAATGACAGAATCCATCATAGGGTTCATCTCCCCCAAGTATTTAGAAAATTAGTTTATAGTAGCAGATAAACAAATCTCAAAGATAGTATAACCACAATAAATAAAGAAACCCATAATAAAACTCAAAGAGATTAAAAAGACGTCTTCAATCTTGATGGAAATATGCTCCTAAGACAGCTTCAATGGTGTTTTCCAAGTTGTTTTCTTCAATATTCTACCTAAAAAAAACTTAAAAATTGCGTTTTCCATGCGTTTTGGAGTCCAATTCGCGAAATCCACATGGCCATGTGCTAGCTCGTGTGGCTCACACAACCATGTGTCCAGCCCGTGTGGCTTGGGTGTAGCCCATGTGGCTTCTAAAATCTACACTTTTTGTCTGGTTTTGACTCGTTTTTCGCTCCTTTCGTTTCCAAATGCTCTCCTAAGTATAGAAACATGAATTTAAAGGATTAGGAGAAAAAAATTCACCATTTTAAATCAAATAATCATTTAAAAACGCATTAAGAATGATATTAAAACATGTTACTTTTAGCACTTATCAATGACCAAAACAAAAACACGCTAATAGTTGAGTGACTAATTTTATAATTTACCCTAATATTTATACTAAAATTGGACAGGGGTGATACAAATAAAAAAATAATACAAAAATCTATGAGATGCCAAAACATGGGCTGAATTACCCATTTTTAATCAAAATTATCAAATTAGGCTGATTTTTTTTTTTCGAAATTCATTGGAATAGACCGATTTTGGAGAAAGAGTGTGTGAAAAAGCATCCAGTTGAACATGTTTTCAGGAAAATGCTTCAAACTAAACACACTTTCTTGTTGAGTCAACAAAGCGCATCCAACTAGACTAAATTTTGAGTCCCAAACTCTCCATTGTCAACCCCCTTGCAAAATTTTCCTTCACCTTGGAATTGGTCAGATATCCCAAGATAATATTTTCAAAAATATGCACAGTTTTTAGCATATTTACTTGTTTCTCTAGGGGTAAGTAAAACTCGATTTGATTCGAAAAAATAAAAAAATAATTAAATTTCGAGTTATTCAAGTTAACTCAAATAAGTAATTCGAGTTTCGAGTTTGTATCGAGTTGAATTTTATAATTTGAATAATAGATAGGTGTAAATACTCTTTTGGTCCCTGTCAATTTTGAAAACAAACAAATTAGTATCTCTCTAGAAATTACACTGATAATTTTAAAATTTTCGAAATAAATTTTAAAATTCAAAATATTTATAAAGAAATCCAAAATTTATATTTTTTAAAAAATATAAAAAATATAAAATATAAAAGAATATATAAAAAAGTTAAAAATTAAGAAATCTAGAAAAAAAAACCTAAAACAAAACCCCCAAAAACCTTAAACAAAAAACCCTAAACTGATCAAGGAGAGAAAATAAGAAAAATGCGTCTAGTTGGATGCGCTTTACTAACTGAGCAAAATCCGCTAAAGCTGGACGCATTTTCACACACTCTCTTTAAAATTGGTATATTTCGGTAAATTTCAAAAAAATTGACCTGATCCAATAATTTTAATTAAAAATCAACATATATGGATATTTCACCCCAAAACAATATAAAAATATACACAAAGTACCATAAAACACTTGACGCAAAAGATTATACAAATTGAACTTTATTCATTTTAGCTGATGCACCATGTTCCATTTGTAGTCTATCTACTTCTTTTATTTAATAAATAATGTTTGATTCACAATATTGTTAATTGACAAAATCAACAGAATTCTAATAAAAGTATCCTCAATTTGATTTTAATTTTTCAATCAATCAAGTAGAGGGTTTAAATATTTAAAATTAAAGTAAAAGATTAAATTTCAAAAATTCGAAACAAAACAAGGATAGGAGACATAATTAAGTTGGAGAGAGATTTATATTCATGCTCATGTTTTTTTTGGTCTAAAATATTATTCCAAATATTATGCATTTATTATTATGAATTTATATGAAAAAAAGAACATCCATTTTATTATGAAACAATGTATTTAAAGTATAGGTAAACTATTAAAATAGTCATTTTTGTTTGTTGCAGGTTACATTTTAGTCACTTATGTTTGAAATATTACGTTTTAGTAGCTTACATTATCGTTTTGTTACGAAATGATCACTCTTCCGTTAAGATATGTTACCTCCCAAATAACAGTCCGACATAGCAGTTAAAATGAGTTTTAAATGCCAATATGAATATCCAGTTGAGATGAGAAAAGTTAAATTTTTTTATGAAAATAAAGTACAATTTTTTTTCTTAAAACCCAATTTTCTCCGGTTTAAAAAGAAGCAAAAGTTGGATTTTTTTTGTCCATTTTAACTACCATGTTGGACTATCATTTAGGAAGTGACAGATCTTAATGACATAGTGATCATTTCGTAACAAAACGATAATGTAAGTGACTAAAACGTAACATTTCAAACATAAATGACTAAAATGTAACCTGAAACAAACAAAAGTGAATATTTTGATAGTTTACCCTTAAAATATTTTTTTTTTAAAAAAAGAAAGAAAGAAAGGACTGGGCTTTCATTTATAGAATGAAGAAAATAACAAGAAAAGAATGGGCTCCTATGGCTAGACTAAAAGAACAAGGCCCTAACAAACCATACCAGGAGTGAATAGGTGAAGAAACTCATTACAAACGAACTAAAAACAAAAAGGACAGAAAATAAATTAAAAAAATTAAAAAATAATTATTTGCCAATCCACTTCCTCGGGAAGGGTCATGCCCGTCTTGACAAGTTATACCTAATTTAATGCTGACAATTCTCATCTTCCAAAACAGATCAAAAAAATCTTTTCCTTTAGCAAAATCAAATCACTTCCAAAAACCCTATCTACTCCAGAGGCATATCGATTGCTCGGAAAGGAAAAAGCACAATTCATTTTGAGAGAGAAATTTTCCAGTGAAGCTCTTCCCTTTTCTTCTTCTTTACATTAAACAAAAACCATACCAAAATTCATACTACCAAGACCCAAGCCCTTATTTAAGATCTATCGCTTTGCTTTAAGAAAACCCAAAAAAGATTTCCTCTCGACTCATACCTTTAAAAGCTTTGATGCGATTTCACCGAAGGGGATGGGGCGTGAGAAATGTGTTAGATCTTCAGTCTGGTTCACGTGGACGATCTGCATCCAAGGCTTCATAAGCGCATCTAAGAATAGATCCCACCAGGTAAAATCCTCTTCTACTTTTTAAGACTTCTTTTGCTAAGATATCAGTCGTACTGAAATTAGCTGCAAACTGGATACTAGGCTTTTGATACTTTGGATGTAGGCACAAATCATTGATATATCTGGGTTTTCTTGAATACATTTTTTAATAACAGTTAAGGAATCCCCTTCCACAACTATTTTAGAAAACCCCATTCTCACACCCATTCTAACTACTTTCAAACATTCGAGAGCCTCTACCATAAAGACAGATTGTACACATTCATGGGTTACTACAGTAGAGACGAGTATTAGGCCCCTTTCATTTTTGGCAACAACCCTAGATCCAAAACGAAAATTCTTAACACCATAGGCTGCGTCTAAGTTCAACTTCACCATTTCTGCAATAGAAGGTACCCATCTAGTCTCTGTTTTTAGTACTGTATATGTTTTCTCTTCCAAGCCATCTAACTCCTTCATGTAGCTAGTAATAAACAAGGCTAACTCATCATTTGTTTGTTTAACCTGTTCATACATCCGTTTATTTCATTTATTCCAGAGATCTAGAGAATACAACAGATAGTTCGAGCTTGCCTGTTAGAAACACTACTGAGAGCCTAGGTAATCCATCCTAACCAGTCCTGTGCAATATTTGCTACCAAAAAAATGAAGTCTTAACAACTCCCAAATGTTTCTTGAGATAGGACAAGTATAGAAAACATGTATAAGATCCTCGATGCCGTTACCACAAACTGGGCACATAGCATCCACCAGCATCCTTTGATGACGCAGATAGTAGGAATATAGTACTTCGATATACGCCACACAATTATTTTAATTATTGGAGGAATGTTCAAACTCCATAATTTTTTGTATTCCTGCTAGTGGCTTGTAAATTAGTTAAACTAGGAGTAGATAAACTTGATTGTAATAGTTTATAAGCGCTCCGAACCTAGAAGACACCCAAGGGCTCATCAATCCAAGCTATCTCATTTTCATGCGGGATACATGCCAATGGGATTTTCAAAATACGTGTCGCATCCACCGAACTGAAGGTATATTCTACTAAATCTTTTTTTCATTCTTTGGTTTGATTGTTAATTAATTGATCAACTGTTAACAAATTGCCATTAATAACTATATGAGATAACCTGCTATCGAAAGCACTTAAATACCACGCATCATTAACAATTGAAATACTGGATCCCGTACTAACATGCCAACACACACCATCATGTAAAACTTTTTTCACTGCCCATATGCTTTTTCACGTATAAGAGGCCCCGAGCTTCAAACTTGAATTAAGGACACTACTACTACGATAATACTTAACTTTTAAAACATGAGCTAATAATGAATCAGGATTAGAGAAGAGTCGCCAACCTTACTTTGCTAACAAGGCCAGGTTAAATTTTGCAAAATTTTTAAACCCCAATCCCTTATATTCCTTAAGATCACATAACTTTTCCCATTTACACCAATGAGCCCCTCTCCTCTCATGACCTTCCTACCACAAAAAACTAGCTAAAATACCCTCCATTTTTTCACATAACGACTTAGGGAGTAAAAAACAAGTCATAGCATAAGTGGGAATAGCATGTAAGACTACTTTAATAAAGACCTCTTCACCTCCTTGTAAAAGGAAACGGAGTGGCCCATCCATCAACTTTTAGTTTCATTCGATCTTTTAACTTTAGAAAAGATGCCTTTTTCTGCCAACCAACCATATTCAGTAAACCTAGGTACTTCTCCGGATTATTTCAATAACGAACTCCCAACTCCCTAGGGCTCCCAACTCCATAGGGATAAGCAACCTAGTTAAATCAGATGTACTCTTACTGAAGAAAACTGTAAATTTATCAAAATTAACACATTACTCGAACAAGCCCCGTACTCATCTAGAATTCCCTTCAAAAAGTTAGCACCATCCATAGTAGCTTTCCCGAAAAGATCACAATCGTCTGCAAAAAATAGGTGGAAAATTTGTGGACCATTCCTACTTGCTTTAGCACCTAAAATTCTCTTCTCACGCATAACAAGTCTCATAAGGGAAGATAATCCCTCACTATAAATAAGAAAAAAAGGACTGAAAGGGCCCCATTGCCTTAGACCTCTAGAAGGCCAAAAAAAAATACCCATTCTCCCATTAATGATGATTGTATACTCAACTAATGAATTACACTTCACTATCATATCCACCCATCTTACAGCAAAGCTCATTTTGTCCATCATTACCCTTAGAAACTTCCATTCCATGCGATTATAAGCTTTACTGATGTCAAGCTTAAGGGCCATTAGGTATTTTCGACCACTCTTTTTTTGTCCAAAGGTATGTAAGATTTCATATGCAAGTAGTACGTTATCTGAAATAAGCCGTCCTGGAACAAAAGCAATTTGGGAACTATCTATGTAAACATTTAACACCTTCTGGAACCTATTAGCGATCATTTTTGTAATGATTTTATAGATAATATTGTTCTTTCCAAACTCTCGAAACCTTTTCTTTCTCTGTCTCTTATTATTAAAATTTCTTCCATCTTCTGGGCTCTATCTGCAAGAATCATAAACGGTCGTAACTCGATTCCTCCTACCATTATCTTGATCTCATCATTCAACCCGTCTTCAAAACGAACACACATTGCCTCATTTGTCAGTACAATCTCCCGAGCATACTTACTCAGCTGTACAAATTCTCGTTCATACTCGGCCACTATTTTGTTTCCCTATCTCAATTCTAAAAACTATTTCTTCTTTTTATCTAGATACTGCTTACTAACATATTTCTTTTTGAACTCTGCTTGAAAGAACTCCCAAGTAACTTCATTTTCAGGCATTACCGCTACTATCATTGTCCACCAATTGTAAGCCTCGTCTTTCAGTAATGAAGCAGCAGACCTGACGTAATCATCTAGAGGACAAGCCATCTCGTTTAAGACTCTTATTGTGTTTTCTAACCAATATTTAGCTTTGGAAGGATCGTCTTCTATGCTTCCCTAGAATTCTTCAGCTCTATACTTTCTGACCTTATCTATTGGGATACGACGCCTCTGTTCCACCACTGAAGGAGGTAGAGGCATAGCTGGAGCTACTACCGATCAGGCAGTCAGTTGTAGATAATCGGGTTGTTCCTCATGAACTCTTAGAACCATTGCCCCATCAAACCGAAAAATATATTCTTTGCTTCATTTTCATTCATCAGTAATATCGGTGCTCCGTAACTAGCTCCAGAATCATTAGTCGGAACATTACTGTTTACCTCGTTGATTTCATCCCTTTCTGAGTCAGACATCATATGATTATCTACAAAAATTGTAGTTAGATCGGATCTGTCTATATCACATTATCACAAGTTCATGTGGCATGTACTTCTAATTCATTTAAACAAACCAATACAGTTCAAAAACGACTAAATCGTAAGCTTTGATACCACTAAATATAACACTCGAAACTTAAAATTATCACCGATTAGGGTCCCGATGTCCGTCTAATCTTATATTGCATTTATTCTCACTTTACCATTTTATTTAATAATATTTATATAGAGTAATACAAAGTACACAACATGAATCATCAATTGAATGTCAATATAACTCGAAAAGGATAAAAATGTCATTTTCATGATTTTTTGGAAACTTCTATCGATACCTATTGGACAAGTATTGGTAGTAGTCAAGTTAAAAAGTAATATAAAAATAGTGCAGACTTCTACCGATACTTGAGAAAGTTCTACCGATACAAGTGTAACTTCTACCGAAACATGTCATATTTCTACTAATACTAAAAACTCCAGAGAGCTAAGAAGTTTTACCTTACAACTTCTATTGATATAAGCATCCCAACTACCAATACAAGTATACTCAGAACTACCGATACCTACTGTTCAACTATCGAAACAACACAATTCAGTAGACAAACTCTCTCTTTCTGTACTTTTACTTATACATGCAGGAGTTCTACTGAAACAAGTACACAAGAATCAGTATATCATGAATAACTACAAGTTTATCAAACATACATCACTTCATAACTACAAATAGACAATACTAATACATTATACATTGTTTCAAGACCTTGCATACAATAAATTGTAGTATATATAACACATGTAACTAACATACTAACTTGTGCAACAATTATCTAGAATTCACAACCAAAAGGTTCATTCACCCATACAAGAAATACAAGTCAATTTATCCTAGTACATGCCATATAACCGAGTGATATAAATACTACCGAACGAGCACCCGGGATAGTATGATGTCTTCAGGATAGTGCGATCTTCAAGTCGTAAAATGGAATCTACAAAATAACAACAATTTCATGGCTAAGCTTCAAAACTTAATAAGTTCGTAAGGTTTATAAATTTACCGATTTAACATGTTGTAAACAAATCTGTAACTCTAATGAGTCAGAACAAGACCGTACTTTAATGATCGTTATTCGCTTTACTCCTTGTTAACCCGAAGGTTATGGGGCTCATTTTACTCCCTGTTGACCCAATGGTCATGATGCTCATTTTAATCGCTGTTAACCCAAAGGTCATGCCTATTACCAGTATACGATGCTACGCCCAGCCATCGATACGATATAACTGTTCCCTAATGATGCTGCTCACACAAGCTATTGAAAATATGCCATCAAGCATAAATCTCAGCCATCGTAGTGCCTGCAATCCATTCTTGAATTCTATTCACTTTATAGTGACTCACGATGTCGTAGAGAATCTGCAACAAATGTAGAATCTCAGTTATTGGACCAATTAGCTTTGGCACAAGACCGGGTAATTCTTCTTCTGTTGTTTCTAACTTTCAAATCCTCAATATGTCTTTTCAATGATCAAAAACCATAAAGAAGGAAGTTATAAGTAGTTACAAGTAAGAATTTAACATTACGAACTTACAGGACTCGGTTGTAGTTGTAAATAGGCTCTAGAGACTATTCTGCTAATTTTTTTTCCGCGATTTGTGGCACGATCGTAGTTAACATCCACAAATCATCAAATTTCTCATATTAGAACCCTCAACCAGATCATTTAACACAATTCGATCCTTTTGTAAAATTTATAATTTTACCCCTAATATTTTTCATTTATTTAATCTAGTCCTTTTTCACACAAAACATGCAAAGTCCTCATTTTCTTCTAGGTATATTCCAACCGAACACTCATGGTTCAATTACAAGTCCCTACAAACCATTTATTTTAACCAAATACACACAATTTCTTCACTTTTGCATTTTAGTCTTTAAACTCTAATTTCATTCAAAATCACTTTACAAAATCAATTAATTTATTCATCCAGCATACAAACTCATCAATAACTTTCAAGAACAAGAATTTTCAATAATGGCAAGTTTTGTAGCATTTGAAAGATCCATAAATTGGTCCTTAGATAAGTTAGATTAAGTTAATACGGACTCGAAAACAAAAAAAAATCACTAAAAACAAGCAAGGTTTGCTTACCCAAATCAAGGCTCAAAGATTGAATGTTTAAACCCTAACTTTCTCTCTTTTAGCCGTGAGCAAGGAGGAAGATGAAGTGAAAATGATAATATTTTCCACCTTAATTTCTTTAATTTAATATATATATATTAATGGCAATTTTCTAAATTTTAAGATTTTCATCATTAAGCTTTAATTAACCCCTTTTTAATCTTAATTAATAACACATGTTAATCCACCCACTAACATCCCTATGGTCAATTTGCTCATTTGGTTCCTCTAATTAACCATTTCTACTTTTTCACCTATTACAATTTAATCCTTCTATTTCATTAATTATCTAAACATTAAAATCTCATAATCAAACTTTAATACGATGCTAATGAAGTCGTAAATATTTAAATAAATAAATTAACGACTCGACTTGTTGGAGTTGTGATCCCGAAATCACTGTTCCTAACACCACTGAAAATCGAGCTGTTACAACTCTCCCCCTTTAGAGAAATTTCGTCCCGAAATTTCTTACCAGTTAACAGGTTAGGGTATTGCGATCTCATTGAAGCCTCTGTTTCCCATGTGGCTTCCTTCAACTCGTAATTAAACCTATTTACTCTTAATTAACTCATCATTGAGCTCTCCGTTATTTAGCACGTATAGTGCTCTCCGTTTAGCACGTTTATGCTCTTCGTTTAACACCTTTGTGCTCTCTGTTCATTAGCGCATATTAATGGACCTCTGTACTTATTCCATATATCTAATAAGTTCTACGATACTATGGGCTAATGTTATGATTTGAAAATATAAGTGCAATATCATAATATTAAGGTGAGTACTATAACTAATAAAGGTCAGTAAATTTTATTTAAAGTGAAGTTGGTTGTAAGTATTTACATGTGTGGAAGTATTTATATTTCTTGATTAGTGTTATAAATAAATTCATTAGTTATTCTTGTACTGCTTACTAAGCCTTCACCAGCTTAACGCGTTTATTTCAACGCGTAGGTATAGTTAGCTCTAAAGAGATAAAGTTTGGCTAGGAGACCTCTCATCACATCACTTTTTGAAGGGCATCAAGTTTAGGTATTTTTATTTTGTGTTAAAATGGCATGTACATAAGTTGTTCAAATGTGTCCCTAAGTTATAGGGCTTAGATGTTATTTTGAAACTCCATTTATTTGGTAATTTTAAATGAATTATTTTAGCCCTATATAAAATGAGTTATTGCTATTATAATTATGTTTGAACAAGTGATTAGTTAGTATGGTGGTTGTGCTCAAATTGAAGTTATTTGAGTAGTTTTAATGCATCTTAGTTTGGTATAAAATGTTGGAATGGGTTTTAAATTTTTCAAGGGGTTTTAGCTAACTTTTTGGTTGAATTTCATGGAATTTTACTATAGGTATCGATTCCAAAGATGTGGGTATCGATACTTGGGAAACAGAATGTGGTTTTGGTATCGTTTTTAAAGCCAATATCGATATTTAAGTAAAAATATTGATACCTAAGTCTAAGGTATCGATATTTTCTTCAAAATTAAAATTTTTCAGAATTCCAGAATGTCATTTTGGTATCGATTTTAAGTCCCGGTATAGATACTCTTTATAAAATATTGATACCTTTTGTGTAGGTATCGATATTTTACCCTGTTTTGATAAAAAACAATATTGTAATTATTTTTAACACATTTGATGGCCCGTTAATGATCCGATATACTTGTTTTAATAATTTTTTGTTTAAATAAGATAAAGTACTAAGTATAAATGAAAAAAATTGTACATTGTGCAACTACATTGCTTTGACACCGTATGTAATAGTCTTATATCGGGTTCATATGGTCGGATCGGGCATAAGGGTGTTACAATCTTGTAAGCCTACACTCATCAATCTCATCAAAGCCTTTAACCATCATTGTGATCGAATTTAAGGAAAAACTTTCTAAAGTGACTGAAACCTCATCCTTTCAAGCTAAACAATGACCACCTCTGCTACCATAAACACTACTATCAAACACGTTCATGGAACCATATCTGTGTCGTACTACCTCCATCCTACGAGAATCAATCTTTATCTCTATTAAGAAGATAATTTAGGGTTTATGAAGCCTCAACACATGCCGAAGACCCCTAACTACTCGTGGACTCCCA
The DNA here is from genome assembly GCA_039519145.1 of Kokia cookei. Taxonomy (NCBI): domain Eukaryota; kingdom Viridiplantae; phylum Streptophyta; class Magnoliopsida; order Malvales; family Malvaceae; genus Kokia; species Kokia cookei. Next base: position 23,129,170 of record CM076907.1, read on the forward strand.
AATCCATGAACATTCTAACTTAGGATTTTCATTGTGCCAGGTCAGCTTGCCTATTGGCAGTTGCCGATCCTAAGTGAGATTGTGTCACCTCATAAACAAAAAAAATCATTCATAATATTATCAAATTGCGGAATAAGTTGCAGGTGGGCATCACATTTTGATTTTTTCCTTCCTTCTATAGAAGTTGAAAACAATGCATCATCATTCTGTACCTCTTTTCCTCTTCCCCTATAGAAACAAGACTCCCCATCATCCGTTGGCAAACCTCTAGCGAGTCTCTTCCAGCTTCTCTTGACAATTTTTGTCCCAACATCATCAACTAGATCAGAACTAATTTACCCTTTACTCTTACTTCAGTAAAAGGAGTTTGAGAACTATCCACCTTACCTTCTCAAAAAAAAGGAGTTTGAATCCTACCCATCTCACTTTCCTTTAGTCCGATAGAGTCCCTTCAAAATTACCTCTCCACAATAGGATCCTCCTCCAATTCAACCTGCCCAAGTACCTCCATCTCCGTCCGAGATTTTCCCATCTACCCCGACTCGTCACTCAAGATATGACCACCGTCTCCTAACTGCTTAACCATGTCGACCACATCATCACCTAAATAGGAACATTGAGTTTACGAATTTTTAATCTTAGCACCTAAACTCATACTAACTTTTCTCAAGAAGTTAAACTCGGCTTTTAATGCTAAGGAATACGATAGTTCATCTTCAAGGAGCTCCTTAACCTCCTTAATGACCTCTTTACAATCCTTAACTACATGCCCTATACGCCCGCAGCCAAAGTAGAAGCCTGACAATTTCTCATATTTGAAAGGGACCTATGATTTTTGTTGATCCTCATTTTGAATAAAAATCCCACACCGTAAGGGTTTATGCGCTTCCAACATGACTTTTATTTGAAAACAATCCCCTTTTGATTCAACCCTAAGTAATCCTCCAAAAGAAGAGCCAATTGCATGCATAAGGTCCTTCCGATCATTCCGGAGGGCAAGGATCAATCTTAATCCAAAAAGGGGTGTTAACCAGCCTGATTTTACGATGTGCTATTGGTTGTTTTAATCGATCAAAAAGAACCAGTTGCTTCCGAAATAGCCAAGGCCTACCTTCCATGATCGACTCCAAATCCTCTTCTTCCTCAAAAATAATCAAAAATAAATTTTGACCCACCAATTGAAATTCAAACTTTTTTTTGTCTTCCAAATAGATTTCATTTGCTCACAGAAACTAAATGGATTGCATGATTTTTTAGTCCACAACGTACATACTAGCATTGGTTTATCTGATGGAACAACCAAAAAGCTTTTAACTGATAATTATACTAATTCTTCCCCAAGAGAGAAACCTCATCACCATCCATCGTTTTCTAAAGTCACCACCTTCCGCAACACTCAACCACAACTGCTATTTTTCCTTTGAGAGACCACGAGAGAAACTTTTGACCTAGAAATTTTTTTTATTTAAAATTAATTTAGTAAAAGTGAAGGTATTAGTTCTGCTAACTCACAGATTGATTTAATATTAACAATTTTCAAGTAAAACAAATATTTAAGTAATTACTATTTATTTTAATTTTAAATAAGTATAGAAATAATTTTCTTCGTACATCTATTTCAAGTGGATTTAAATCCATATTTTATTTTTTTGCAAATTGTTTTATTTATGTTTCTAGGATTATCATTTTACAAGTTGGAATAAATCCTTATAAAAATAAAACTTAAATAATGTATTTAATGGAATTAATAGTATTTGTCCTCAATCAATTTAAAAAAAATAAAATAAAATAATATATTCAAAACAATATTTTTTTTATAAATTATCATAAATTTAATTTTAACAATAATAATATTATTAGTCATATATTTAATCTATACATAAAGTGGTTTTAATTTTTTTTTAAATATTAAAAAATTATTTTGTAAGTTTATCGAGTTTTATTTAATATCCAACTTTAATCCATTTGAAAAGGTTTTTTTTATTACATTTTTACTTTAAATCATGTATTTATTTTAATATTGGTCTTTAAATATTTTATTAAAAAAAATGTGTCATAATTTGTTTTGAGATTTTTTTATCGAAGGGTATGAAACATGGAGGGACGAGAAACTATAAAAATATTTAATTTAATTTATTTTTAATTAATTTTGAAATTAAAATTTTTATTTAAAAAAAAATATCATGTGTCACACATTGATTTTCTTTGATATTTTTATTTTTGAGGGTAATCTTTGAACTTAAAAGTGATAATAGAATTATCGATTGAATATTAGTTCAATTGATATGGGTATTGATATTAATGCAAGAGGATACGGGTTCGAATGCGCTAAAACGTATTATTCTCTTATTTATGGGTTTGGAAGGAACTATGAGTAATTCCATTACATAAAAAAAAAGCAGATATAATAAGAACTTGTAATATTCATATATTTAAGTAGAAAAAATATACTAGAATCAAAGTTACTAAAATCAAAATTTAGATACCACTTTTAACCAAAAAAAAAAAGTTCATATACTTAAAGTAGAAAAAGTATCATAGGAGCCCATTTTTCATTTAAGCAAATTATACAATGAAATAATTTTTTTTAAAATGTTAATTATGAATATAAATAATATTTAAATGCAGTAATTATATATTTATAATAAATAAAAACATTAATAATTATTCAATATTCAAAATTTAAATTTAATGCTTGCATAAAACATATCTTAATATAATATATTAATTTAATAATACAACAATTCAATTATAGTACATACAAAAAAAAAAAAGTTCAATTACAGTAAATTAATTTTATAAGTTCTACACATCACTAAACCTGGTAACACTAATAACATTATTAATAAATTAATTTAAATTCATATTAATAAAATAGAGTCGAGAAATTTTTAGTTCATAAAAATTTAAACTCAAATAAATTTAAACTCAAAATAATTCTAACAAGAAATAATCTAAATCCAAAAAAAGTTGAATCCGAAGATGCCAAACTCATTCGTTTATCATTTCTACACGCTAATATACGTATGCATTAGAATTTATATAAGGTTTAGTATATATTTTGCTTCCTAAATTTTGGGTACCTAAATTATTTTTTTAGATTTAATTGATACCAAAATTTAGATTCTATCACATGTTTTTAGTATCTTTACATAGTGTTATTAAATTTTAAAGGTCTAAAACTGGAAACCAATAGAAAGATAGCATGTGACAATCTCATATCATGACACGTGATAAAGCTTTAATAAAAAAATTGGAGTGAACGTTGGATGGTAAATAAATGGTGAGAAAAATTGAGTGTAGGGAAGCAATATTTCTTAGAATTCCACTGATTGCAGTACAAGTGACAATAGCAGAAATAGCAGTAACTGAATTTAAGAAGGAGGTGAGAATTCAAAGATTATTTCTGACAAATAGGTAGTGCATGCCCTTCCTTTTGTGTGTGTTTTCCTTTATAATGCTCTGAGTCGGTTATGCCATGGCTAACGTGTATTAGGTGACAAAGTCCGTAAGTCTGGGTGGTTGTTTGCGCTGGCGTGAGCTCCTCCTAAGGCCAGGTGTTTCTTTAAGCAGTTCAATGGGTTGGGTGGTATTACTGGTCGTGGGTTGGGTCACAACATTACCCCTCGGTTTGAAAGGCAACTTGTCATCAATGTTGCAATATGGAAAAATCTTCAAGAGTTGTACTTTATCTTCCCAGGTTGCTGCTTCTAGTGGAAAACCATCCCACTAAACCAGTAATTGTTCAATATGGTGACCTGATCGTTCCGTGATTCGGCGAGCTAAAATTGTTATGGGCTGCAGAATGAGTGTGTTGGATGAATCAACAAGATGCAGTGGAGTAACCTATTGATCGAGAACACTGGTACATTTGCGAAGAAGGGAAATATGGAAGACGGGATGGATTCTGGCTGTGGTAGGTAAGTCCAATTTGTATGCAACCTTGCTAATTCGATTAATGACCTTGAAGTACCCGAAGAAGCGTCAACCAAACTTGTGGTGACGGCGAAGACGGACAAAATTTTGTCGGAATGGTTGAAGCTTGGCATAAACCCAATTACCGATTTGAAATTGTAGATCACAATGGTGTTTATCAGCTTGATTCTTCATGTGGTGTTGGGCTTTCAATAAGTTCTGTTTGAGCTGAGTCAAAATGGTATCTTTATCAAGCATATATTGGTCTATAATAGGATTACTTGCTGAACTGAGATGTATCGATGGAGAGTAGGTGGAGGGCGACCATATAGAGCTTGAAATGATGCCATGCGAGCTGCTGTTTGATAGGTTATATTGTACCAATATTCGGCCAAAGGTAGCATGGGCACCCATGTTGCAGGAGTGTCCGTGACGAAACACCGAAGATACATTTCTAAGCATTTGTTAAGTGCTTCCGTTTGACCATCTGTTTGGGGGTGGTAGGGACTACTGATGGCTAATTTAGTTTTTTGGAGACGGTGTAATTCTTGCCAAAAGGTGTGCATAAAACGAGGGTCGCAATCAGTGACAATGGATCGGGGAAAGCCATAAAGTCAGATAACGTTGGACACGAATGCTGCAGCCACCATTTCGTTGGAAAAATGATCGGGAAGAGCGACAAAGTGTCCGCATTTGGAGAAACAATCATTGACAACTATAATGACTGATTTTCCTTTTGAAGGTGAAAGATTGGTGATAAAATCCATAAATATGTCTTCAAAGACCAATTCAGGGATCGACAGCGGTTGAAGCAAGCCTACAGGTGGGAGAAATGAATCTTTTATTTGTTGACATGTGTGACAATCTTTGACAAATTATTAGACATCTCGTCTCATACCCTTCCAAAAAAAATTAGAGGATAATTGGTAAAAAGTGCGTGTGACACCGGCGTGGCCACCAATTGGTCATGAGTGAAATTCACGTAGTAATTGAGTATGGAGTGGGGAGTCTGCTGGAAGTACCAAACGACCATGAAAAAAAAGAAGTCCATCTTTGTAATCATATCCTGGTAAGGCATCAGGGTCAGCTTTCAGACGTTGTTATAGTTGTTGGAGTTTTGGGCTAGAGCAATTAGCATCACGGATGGTGGCGACAATCTCAAAATTAGGACAATAAATAGGAAAAAGAGCTGTTGTCGGTACTTGAGAAAGGGAATCAACAGCTTGATTTTATTTGTCGGAACGGTAGATGATGTCAAAATCATAACCCTCGAGCTTATTCAACCATTTCTATTGCTCCGGTGTTTGGATGGTTTTGCTCTGTGAGGTTTTTAAGTGATTATTAGTCAATGATGATGGTGAATCGTCGGCTAAGTAAATATTAACGCGATTTAGAAATTGTTTGAGTAATGGCTAAAATCTCACGGTAGTAAGTGGAGGTGGACTGTTGACGAGCACTTAACTTTTGGCTGAAATAGGATATTGGATGGCGATCTTGTGAGAGAACAACATATATTCCAACTCTCGAATCATCGGTCTCAAGAACAAACGGTTTAGTGAAATTGGGTAGTTGGAGGACTAGTATCGAACTCAACAGTTGTTGTAATTGGAAGAAGGCTGATTCAGCTATAGAAGACCAATTGAACTTATTTTTTTGAGAAGATAAGTCAGTGGGCTAGCCACTGTAGTGTATTGATGGATAAATCTAAAGTAGTAGCCTACAAGACCCAAAAAACTACGAACATCTCGAATTGATTTCGGAATGGACCAAGATCAGATAGCATAGATTTTGTCGGGAACTATTGAGACTCCCTTGATCGAAATGATGTGGCCTAAATAACTGATGGAATTTTGTCCAAACAAACATTTAGGTTGTTTAGCAACCAATTGATGGTGTTTGAGTATTTGGAGTACCTGGATGATGTGAGAGAGATGGTCATTCCATGTGCTGCTGTAGATGAGAATATCATCAAATAAGACCAAAACGAGATACGGAGAAACGATCAAAAGATGTCTGTCATCAAGCTCTGAAATATTGACGGAGCATTAGTTAGACCGAAAGGCATAATTAAAAATTTGTAGTGATCGTCATGAGTACAGAATGCTATTTTACATTCATCACCAGCTCTAATGCGTATTTGGTAATATCCAACAATGAGGTCCAGTTTAGAGAAAAATTTAGCACCATGTAATTCGTCAAACAATTCATCAATGGAAGTATCGAGAAACGGTCTCTAACCATGATAGCGTTGAGGGCTTTGTAGTCAACACAAAATCGCCAAGTACCGTATTTTTTTCGAACCAGTAATACCGGAGCTGAAAACGGACTTGTACTTAGTCGGATAATTTAACATTTCTGTAACTAATTTCTCCATTTCTTTCTTTTGGAAATGTGGGTATCGATATGGTCTAACTTGTATAGGAGGTGCTTGAGGGATTAATGAAATGGCATGATCATGGGTTCGTGACGGTAGAATACCCTAAGGTTTGGTAAAAACGTCAGCAAAGGAGTTCAACAGTGATTGTAGTTTTGACGGGTATTTTGGAATCAAATTTGGTGGAGGGCGCTCAAGTAGTTCTAGGTGAAAAAACTCAGCAATACCTTATTTGGACGATAAGTGACGGAGGTTGTTGTATTGGATTGGTTGTACTAAAGGAGATCCATCACCCTACCATCTGATTGGAAGGCCGTTGTGGAAGAATTCAAATGTGGAGGTGGCGTAATTTGTGATTACTGAACCCAGCGTGGCTAACCATGCGACCTCAACACAATATCCCATCCTTGTAAGGGAAGGACGTATAAATCGACTGAAATGTCATGGCCTTGGATATGAAGAAGAACTTTGTGGCTAATGCCAGTACAGAGCAAGCGATCGTCGTTGCCTACGAGAACAAAAAATTGTGATGTTGTTTCGATTGGTAAATTTAGAAAAGAGGCTATTCTTGTCTGGATAAAATTATGAGTGCTGCCACCATCAATAAGAACTTGAATAAGATTACTGTGGATATGCCTAGTGAAACAAATGGTAGTAGTGGAACATCCACATGCTAAGGCATTGTAAGAAATGGTCAAATCAACAAGAACTTCCTCTAACTGTGATTTTTCAACGAGAGATTCAGATGTTACCTCTGGTGTAACTGGTTGCAAGTCAGAGAGTAGAAGGGTGGGTGGTTTGTTGTCGAAGAGTAATAATTGGGGTTTTGCCTTACATTTGTGGTCCCAAGTATACTTCTCATCACAGTGGTAACAGAGACCTTATGATTAATGATGGGCTACCTCGGTGGGAGAAAAATGGCGAAAGGGAATCTTAGTACTTGTCGATGGTGTCGATTTAGTGGTAACTTGTGGTTGTTGTTGTGGTGTTGGTTGGGAGCCGAAAGGAAATCATGGGTTTGGTAGGAGAGGTTTCCAATTGCCCAGTGATGTGCTGGTAGATCCTTTTTCAATGGTCAGTCTTTGTTCATGTATTTAGGCCAACCCAATGGCATCTTCAAGCTCGATTGGTTTGTGAACTAAGATTACTATTTTAATATCAGGTCGGAGACCAGAGATAAAACATTGAACCAAAAATAAAGAGGGAATAAGTATTGTACGGTTGATGATAGCTTCAAAACGGGCACGGTAATCACTCATGGTTGTGGTTTGTTGAAGTTTAACGAGCTATCCTTCTAGTGATTCGAGATCCCGAGGCTGAAACCATTTAATCAAAGCTTCTGTGAAATCGGTTCAATCTGATAGTTGACGGTTTCTGTACATCCAATCGAACCATTCGGGGACATTATCATCAAGATAGAATGAGGCGATTGTTAATCGGTCTTGGTTTTGAATGTTGTAAAAAGTGAAGTAGCGTTCTGCCTGAAGAACCCATCTGTCGGGGTTGGATCTTGAAAAATGAGCAAACTGTATAGGGGTTGGTTTGTGGTTGCCGAGAGTTTTGTGCTTGATATGGCAGTGTTGGTTTTGGCAGTGTTGGTTTTGTAAGAAGAATTTGATGTGGTTAGAGGAAGTCGGTTTAGGATTTCTTGTAACATTTGTTGGTGGGAAGCAAAGGATGCGGAAAGGAATTCAAGATCTTTTTCAGAAAGTGGATTGGCATTCTTGAACATTTTTCATAGCTTCATCAAGAACTTTGAGACGCGTTCCATCAACCATCGGTGTCGATGGTCAATGAAAGCACCAAATGGAGTGAATGTTGGATGGTAAATAAATGGTGAGAAGAATTGAGTGCAGAGAAGCAATATTTCTTAAAATTCCACTGATTACAGTACAAGTGACAATACAATAGCAGAAAATTTAGCAGAAATAGCAGTAACTGAATTTAAGAAGGAGGTGAGAATTCAAAGATTGTTTCTGACAAATAGGTATTGCATGCCCTTCCTTTTGTGTATGCTTTCTTTTATAATGCTCTGAGTCGGTTATGCCATGGTTAACGTGTATTAGGTGACAAAGTTCGTAAGTCTGGGTGGTTGTTTGCACTGGCGTGAGCTCTTCTTGAGGCCAGGTGTTTCTTCAAGTAGTTTAATGAGCTGGGTGGTATTACTGGTGGTGGGTTGGGTCATAACAAAATATTCTTGAAATATTTAAATTTATAAAAATCATCTTTTTATAATATTATTTTGAAATAAAAATAAAATAAAATATTAAAAAATAAATCTATAAAAAATATAAAAATTATTTCACATCTAGAATGAATATTAACAAAGGAAAATCTACATTTATTGAGGTTTTGTCAAAGATCATTCCAGAAATGTTTTTAGTAATTTTATAACTTTTACTTATTCCTATTTATATATTATTATGTTATGATTTTTTAATTCGTTGAGATTTTATAAGGTATTGATTTGCTAGTATTTAATTTTATATATTTCGATACTCATGCAATCAATTTTTATAAAGATAAAAATAAATAAAATTACTAAAAAATAAATTTGGAATGAATATGGATAAAGTGACATTCAAATTCATAGTTGGATATTCGTTTGCTCATGTTGATTTTGTACTTGAGATAATTTTTTAAATAAATTTTAGTTTCAAAATATAACAATATAAAGTTTATATTTTATAAAAAAATAAAAAATTATTAAAAAAATTTAAGTTTAGAATCAACCTAAATAAATGGATGTCGAAATTCATTTGAATTTAAACATTCATTTTCCAAGTTTATTTTGGATGTAAAACATTTAATATATATATATATATGATGCAGTTGAAACTAACTAAAAATATGATTAAGGCAAGTACACCTATCAATTAGTATAGTTACCGTGAGCACAAATATTGTTCTCATGAGAATTAAAAATACTAGTAGTAGCTGTCTTTCTATTATCTAACCAGTTAAATAGAATGATTGTTTAAAACTAGATTTAACTAAACTATTAAACTAATAGTACGACAAAGAATAAAACAAGAAATAACAAGTGTTTTAATACCAAGAAGCAAACAATACACAGGAAAGACTTCATCTAGATTCATTTGCCATTATCATCCTGAATTAAGCAATTTATTTACTTAGTATTTTGATCCATAAAAATCCCTAAATTATGCTAATACCTCTATTCAAGCATAAAAGCAACTGACTTTAGGTTGATTAATTGAAATTTCTTTCTAATTAAAACCCCTATTGTCACATTAATTCGATCTATGGATTTTCCTATTAGATTTGACTCTAATCCGGTAGATTTATGTCGTCCTATTTCTAGGATTGCATGCAACTTCACTCAATTATGCTAGATTCACTCTCAAACAGGGTCTATTTCTCCTTTGATTTAAGCACATCAAACAAGAATTAAACATACACAATTGAGAACAAAATCTAAGTATTTATTGCGTAAAATCAAAAATCAAATGCCATAATTCATCATAGGGTTCATCTCCCTTAGGTATTTAGGAATTTAGTTCATGCTAACAAAGTAAAACATCTCAGAAACAGTATAACCGCAAGATGAAGAAAGACTCTTAATAAAATCAAAATAAATTAGAAGGAGGTCTTCAATCTTCGTGGAAATCTGCTTCAAAGACGACTTCTATGGTGTTTCTTCAGTTGTTTTCTTGAATAATCTCTAACGGCTTACTCTCCCTCTTCTCATATCTCGTATAGATAAGTCTTAAAATGCTCAGAAACCCTAAAAATTACGTTTTTTTAGTGCGGTTTGGAGTGCAAATCACAAAATTCACATGCCCCAACATACGCCCATGTGTCAGGCCGTGTGGCGAGGGTACAACCTGTGTGTCACCTGTTCCTTGCCCAAATCTTCGGATTTACGCTCGTTTTTCGCTCCTCTTGCTCCCAAATACTCTTCTAAGTATAGAAACATGAATTTAAAGAATTAAGAACATAAAATTCACCAATTTACATCAAAACATCATCAAACGCATAAAGAATGAGATTAAAACATGTTATTTTTATCGTTTATCAATATATATATATATTACATATTTGATTTATGGTTTATGTTCGAAATTCGTGATTGTCCTTTCCAATAATATTATCTTCAAAGTTCGAATCTTTATTTTTCTATTAAAAGTGCAATATACCTTATTATTACACTCAACTACTTGTTGATTATATATATACTTTTATAAATTTATATTTATATTAATATATTTTTAATTCCAAAATAATAATATAAAAATGATATATTTTGGAAAAAAACTATATAAAATCATTAAAAAATAAAATAAATTCATTCTTGATGTAGAATAATTTTTTATAATAACTTGCCATGTGTTAAGATAAGAAACTGCCACGTACTTTTTTCAATTGGTTAAAAATGTCCTATCATTAAATTTAAGGGGTAAAATTATTGAATTGCAGGAAATTATATCAGTATTCACAATGTAAATATGATTGTAGCAACTGGAAGTTCGAATTATTCTCCAACTGTGTATATGATTGCTTTAATTAAATCCTCAGTTGTTTTTGGGGTATTTGCCAAAGCCCCCTTCCTTCCTTCCAACAGTCACCACCATCTCCCAAACCCAACCACCTTCACCATCTCAGTAGTCAGTCCCACTCATACACTCTCTCTCACTATATATTTAATTATTTATCCACGTCTAATGTCTATACATTGAAAGACAGGCTTCTCTTTTTTTTACTTTTAGCTTTATTAGTCTTAAAAAAAGGTGTCCTGGTACGTCCCCGAGGCTGCGCCATCAGTTCAGAACCAAGAACAAAGCATAAAGCAAGCGAGAGAGAGAGAGAAGGAGAGAGGCTAATGCTAAGGTAAGGCCAAAGCCATGTTTTTTTAAAAGCAATCCACGGAGAGAGAGAGAGAGAGAGAGAGAGAGAGAGAGAGAGAGAGGGGGCTTACAAAGGCTTTTACACGTGATAAAGAAAACACCAAAAGCACTTTGCATGCGTGTATAAAGATTCATCATCATCATCATCTCTCTTTCACTCCCCCCCCCCCCCCACCTTCCCTACTTTTTTTTTTTATTTGTTTTTCTTTGTTCTTATTTTTCTCCCTTGTCTCTCCATCATTCCTAGGAAAAACCATCTTTTTTCTCCCTCTTCTGCTTTCTCTTTTAATCTCTCTTTCACCTTCCTTGGCTTCAACCCATCTTTTCTAACCTCTTCCTCTTCTTTGTTTTGCTTCAAAGTTCACTGCTTTGCATATTGGTTTCCACTTGGTTGGTGAATTTTTGGACTATATACTAGTAACATTTATGATTCCATTTAATGGGTTCATTTTACTATCAAGCATTAAATTTTTGGTGTTTTCACTTTCTGGAATATCCACGAGATAGTGATTTCACTGCCCTTTTCAATGTTTATTCTTTCTCTTTGTATCCATGTTCTTGTTTTTTTGTTTTTTTCTAGATGGCTTTTATTCTTTCTATGTACCTCACGGTTTCAAATTATGTTGTTTACATTGAAATAAATAAAATAACTGAACTTTCTTCAATGCTGTTCCTATGTTTTTATCTGATTGGGCTTATATTCATTCATTTCTAATCTGATTTTTTTTCCTAATAAAGTTTTCAGTTTTTGGTAGGGACAAGCTTAGGGGAATAGATTTTTGTCTTGTGGGTATTTCTATTTGTTTTTGTTTTGGGCTGCTATTAAATTATTATTATTAAATGGTCATTGGTTTCGCAATAGAGGTTTCTCAAGAAGGTTTGATTTTGGAGTTGATATTCAGTTTTGTCTTTGCTTACCAATTTTTTAAGTTGCAGTCTTGCAGGTTTGGGGCTTTGTGCCTTTGGTTCTCTCTGCTTTGCTTAGTATTTTTTTTTTGAGCAATTTTTCAGAAGCAATAATAAGAACAATTTAATTCATGCATAGGTTTGCAAAATGGTTTTTATAGTTCTATTTCTCTAAGTCTATTTTTTTGAGTTCTGAATTTAGGAGTATGTAGTTTTAGGGAGTTAAATGCTGGAAAAAAGGTGAAAGATTTGGGGTTCTAGTGCTGCAAAAGAATGGTAAAGCTTGCAAGGAGCAAAAGAGTCTGGAGTTTTTGCCCTTGTCCTTTTAGTTTTTACTCTTAAATTGTTCTTTAAAATACTCATGTTCAATACATTTTGGTATATGTTCAGACATGATGTTGAGATATAATCCTTAAAATAATAATATTCTGATACATTTTTACATGGGACATTAACGCAAGTGTGTTTAAAATAGATCAACATTTGTGTTTTACCCTTGTGAAGATGTTTTTCCACTGACATACATTTTCCTTATTTGTTTATATTTTCAGGCAGAAAGTGTCATTATTACGTGTAGGTGAGGGAAAGTAGTTCAAGAATAGAAGAGAAACCAGTACTTTATGCGTGTGCTTATTCCTGAAAGAACTTCACACTTTGTTTCTCTTTTGGACAAGCCTTTTGTTCTTGTCTTGCTTCAGTTTCACCGAGTAAGTTAAGAGAAATCTTACCAGTATGCCTATAAGGCAAATGAAAGATAACTCAGAGCAACACCTTGTGATAAAGAATCACTTGCAAAACACTATGAACCCGATTCAAAGAACGCCAAAGACTGCACAAAATGGAAAAGGTCCACCAGCAGGTCATGAACCACACAACACAAAGCAATCCCATAACCACACCTCACCTCCAACGAAGAACAAAGGAAGAGGAAGAGGTGGTAGAAAATCTGATCAAGGCGATGTTTGTATGAGACCGAGTTCGAGGCATTGCACCGTAGCACAGAAGCCAGTGAATCCTGGTTCTGCTGATATATTGGCTACTTCTTCAAATGGGTCTATTCAGAATGATCATAATTTGTCTGGAATGGAAATGGGATTTCCTACTTCAAGCAAGTCTGTGAATTTTGCATCTAGGCCTGGTTTTGGTCAAGTCGGAACTAAGTGTATTGTAAAGGCTAACCATTTCTTTGCTGAGTTACCAGACAATGACTTAAACCAGTATGATGTAAGCTCATTTTTGTTCTTGTTTTGCCTCTTTTTTTATTTACATTATCATTGGTTCATTTTTTTTTTTCAGGTATGGTTACTACTATAGTTGTTTAGTTTGTAACCTATATAATTTGTTCATGTTCTTTTATTTTATTGGTATGTATGGTATTTAAACTTTGTTCTCGTTGCTGTTTACCTCTTGCAAACCTGTATTCTGCTTCATTGCAGGTTACTATAACTCCTGAAGTGACATCCCGAACGATGAACAGAGCTATAATGGCAGAGCTTGTGAAACTGTACAAAGAATCAGAGTTAGGAATGAGATTACCTGCTTATGATGGCCGAAAGAGTCTGTACACAGCTGGTGAATTTCCATTTTCATGGAAGGAGTTTACTGTCAAGCTTGTAGACAAAGAGGATGGCATCAATGGCCCCAAGTGAGTAGAAATTGTCTTTCATGGATATTTTACTTCCTTTTGTGGTGCAATTTGTGTTTTAATTTCTCCACAAAAGTTCATGAAATAAAATAATATGAGATAAAATTATTTCACCATTTCCGTATCTATTTCCTTATTATAATAATAATAATTATTCTATTAGTTTACCCAAGGAACTAAAGTAGTATGCAGTATGCATTACCTCCTTTTGAGTTGATCTCCTATGACATATATGATTTTACAGGAGAGAAAGAGAATATAAAGTGGTAGTTAAGTTTGTTGCACGAGCAAACATGCATCATTTAGGCCAATTTCTAGCTGGTAAGCGCGCTGATGCTCCACAAGAAGCATTGAAGATACTTGACATTGTGTTACGAGAGCTATCAACAAAGAGGTACAAGTCGGAAAGTGTTTGTGTTTAATGTAGAATGATTCTAGCTATTGATAATTTTTCTTTTGTGGATCTCACTCTGCTGATATTTGGAAGGTATTGTCCTATTGGGAAATCCTTCTTTTCACCTGACATTAGAGCACCGCAAAGGCTTGGTGACGGTTTGGAGTCGTGGTGTGGTTTTTACCAGAGTATTAGGCCGACTCAGATGGGCTTGTCTCTGAATATTGGTATGTTAATTATGGTAAAATTTATTATTTGGCAGTTAACTTGGATTGACTTTCTCATCTTCCTTTTTAACCTCTATTTTACCTTTGTAATAGATATGGCTTCGGCTGCATTCATTGAGCCACTCCCTGTAATAGAGTTTGTTGCTCAGCTACTAGGCAAGGATTTATTGTCAAGGCCATTGTCTGATTCTGATCGTGTGAAGGTCTCTTCCTTTTACTGCAGCTGCAGCCTGGTTTCATTCTTGGCATTTTGTTTAATCATAGTTAACTTTGAAATCTCTGGCAGATTAAAAAGGCACTCAGAGGAGTGAAAGTCGAGGTAACCCATAGAGGGAATGTACGTAGAAAATACCGTGTTTCAGGATTGACTTCTCAGCCTACTAGAGAGTTAGTGTAAGTTTCAGCTCTCTATTTCCTGATTTCTGCTAGAATTTGGTTGATAAAGAATCATTGATGTTAAGTATATAATGGTGCTTGAATGAGAGTGAAATAAAGAAGTTCCACTGACCTTATTCTTTCTTTTTGGGGATGTATCATTAGTTATATTTCAAACTTATTTATGTTACTCTTTTCAGGTTTCCTGTTGATGATAACTCAACCATGAAGTCTATTGTTGAATACTTCCAAGAGATGTATGGCTTTACAATTCAGCGTACACATCTACCTTGCCTTCAAGTAGGAAACCAAAGAAAGGCAAATTATTTACCTATGGAGGTGAGATGTCACAGAAAATTATAATTTTTCATTTTCAACATTTTCTTTTGTTTTTGTCAAGTTCTCATGGGAAACCCGAATTCTTTGCTTTGTCAGGCTTGCAAAATTGTTGAGGGCCAGCGATACACAAAAAGATTGAATGAAAGGCAAATTACTGCTCTCTTGAAAGTCACATGCCAAAGACCAAGGGATCGGGAGCATGACATTTTGCAGGTATGTATGTACTGCAGTCCTGCATTTTATATAGAAGTACCCCCCCATTCAGTATTTGGGCAAACTTTACATTGTAGGATTTATGACCTTTGTTTGTTCATAACCCATGGAAGGAGTGAAAGAAACTTTAAAATACATGGCTACTGCTCTATTGCAATTAAGAATTGAAGCGTGACTACTATCATACCTACATCTTTCTGATGATTGATGAACAAAAGGATCTGCAGATTTCCTATAGCACATAACTTGTGGGACAGTTTACAAAGTTGCTATAATATTCTATATATGTCAAAATTTCCATTTATAGTTTGAAAATTAAGTTAATATGAGGGTGAAATTGATGCAGATACTGAACTTTATACATAAAGTTGCAGACTTTTAGAGAAAGAAATCTCTAAAAAAGGATAAGATGCTAGAATGCGGAATAAATATTTTGGTTTTTGATGTCAATTTAGTATTATTTTGGTTTTGTAATAACTAATTGTCTTTTGCCGCATGTTGAACACAAGCAGACGGTTCAACATAATGCTTACGACCAAGATCCTTACGCAAAGGAGTTTGGGGTCAAAATCAGTGAAAAGCTTGCTTCAGTCGAGGCGCGAATCCTTCCTGCCCCTTGGGTAATATAGCTTCAAACTGCTAATCTGAAAGGAAAAAGATTTCTTATTCATTTTTACCATTTCATTGTCTTCTTGCAGCTGAAATATCATGAAACTGGAAAAGAAAAGGATTGTCTGCCTCAAGTTGGTCAGTGGAATATGATGAACAAGGTAAGATGCATGCTAATGTTTTCAATATTATTCATTTTTCTGGCTAGTTCTCCTTTTTCCAACCTTCCTCATTCCCTTTTAATAGAGAGATGGGGAGAAAAATATTGAAGTAACAGGCAGCAGCAAGACCAGGATTTTTTTTTTTTTTTTTGGGGGGGGTGGTGGGTTTCGTTGTGGGATAAAATTATAAATTGTGCTTGGTTGCTTGGGTGGGAAGGGGGACTAGATAAAATTTTTCAACTCTACCAAGGAATGGATGGGTGGAAAATTGCTTTTTCCATCTTTCCTACCAAGCAAACAAATATGGGAAGAAAAATTATATTTTCCATCTTTCCATTATTCTACCTCTCAATTTTCCACTTCTCTTTCCATTTTATCAAGCAAAGCCTAAGTTTATAGATTCTTTTGGTCATACCTATTCCTTCTGTAGCTTGTGTTGCTGATATTTTGGCCTCTTGTTTTAATGATGTATAGAAAATGATCAATGGGATGACTATTAGCCGATGGGCATGTATTAACTTCTCACGAAGTGTGCAAGAGAGTGTTGCTCGTGGGTTTTGCAATGAGCTTGCTCAAATGTGCCAAGTTTCTGGCATGGTAATTATCTTTACCTTATATAGTTGGGCATTTAAGATCAATATGTTGTTTTTTCCCCCATAATTTCAAGTTTAATTTTATAAGCTATTGCTGTTATATAGGAGTTCAATCCAGAGCCTGTTATTCCAATCTATAGTGCCAGGCCTGAGCTAGTGGAAAAAGCTTTGAAGCATGTTTATAATGCATCCATGAATAAAACCAAGGGAAAAGAATTAGAGCTTCTATTAGCTATATTACCTGACAACAATGGATCACTTTATGGTATGTCATGTTATGATGGTTTGCCATTCAAATTCTTAGATTTATGTTTAGTTCCTTTGTTCATATATGTGCTTAAGGTGATTCCTGAAAATCCTACCCTCCTTTGCTTCCAAAAAGAAGGATGGGGAACTGGAAGAATTATCTCAACATGGTATTTGAGTACTGAATTCTGACATCATTCTACTTTTCAGGTGATCTGAAGCGAATTTGTGAAACTGATCTAGGCTTGATATCACAATGCTGTCTCACAAAACATGTCTTCAAGATCAGTAAACAGTACTTGGCTAATGTTGCCCTGAAGATCAATGTTAAGGTTAAATTATTTCTCCCAGTTATACATATGTTATAAATCTATATTCCTGAATGACTTGATTTCAAACTTTAGACCATTATGGTCACTATATGCTTCTCTTTTCTTGTTAACTATATATATTTGGAAGTCCTTAATCAATGACTATCCCTCATCATTGATGCAGACGGGCGGCAGAAACACTGTTCTTTTGGATGCTATCAGCTGCAGAATACCACTAGTTAGTGATATACCAACGATAATATTTGGTGCAGATGTGACTCACCCAGAAAATGGAGAAGACTCCAGCCCCTCAATTGCAGCTGTATAATTCCCTCTCTTAGTTTATGATCTTTGAGCTTGGTTTTTCATCGACCTTTCTGAAAATTAGATTCGGCTTTCTCAAGTATACTGGTTCTGTAGGTAGTAGCTTCACAAGACTGGCCTGAAGTGACAAAATACGCTGGACTAGTATGTGCTCAAGCTCATAGACAGGAACTTATACAGGACTTGTACAAAACATGGCAGGACCCTGTACGTGGCACAGTTAGTGGTGGCATGATCAGGTACACTGTTGCCAATTCCTCTAAACAAGTGCATTTAACCATCAAGTTGTATGTATTTTCATTTCTAATTATGATTTCTTGTGTAGGGACCTTCTGGTATCCTTTAGGAAGGCAACAGGGCAGAAGCCACTGAGGATTATATTTTACAGGTTTGTGATGCAGGTTTCGTTGGTAAAAGTTTATACTATTATTTTCCATTTCCAGATACCATACCTTAGTTAAAATTCAACTTGCAATAGGTGTCTCATCCCAACGATTTAGTGGGACAAGAATAGTTGTCATGGTTTTTATGCATTTTTTCCTGGGAAATTTTATCTGTTGGTTCTTGCCTTACCACTTCTGTGTTACAAAAGCCTTGCATGCAGTTGTAGTCTTGCATTTAAAATCTGGGTGTGTTTGATCTGTCGGGGACCTTTCATATACTGTATTAATTGGTGAATTTTTGGAGCAGGGATGGTGTCAGTGAAGGGCAATTTTATCAAGTTCTGCTTTATGAACTAGATGCAATTCGGAAGGTGAGTGTGAGAGTATATTTTATTTG
This sequence comes from Kokia cookei, assembly GCA_039519145.1. NCBI lineage: Eukaryota > Viridiplantae > Streptophyta > Magnoliopsida > Malvales > Malvaceae > Kokia > Kokia cookei. The sequence continues at coordinate 23,147,450 of CM076907.1, forward strand.
CTGATAACTCTTTCTAAATCAATTGAAAAGAATTTTAAGACGATTATGGTTCTGATCAACAATTTATTTGTAGGCATGTGCTTCTCTAGAATCGAACTATCAACCACCAGTGACTTTCATTGTTGTACAAAAACGACACCACACTCGCCTCTTTGCTAATAGTCACAGGGACCGAAGCAGCACAGACAAGAGTGGAAACATCTTACCAGGTAAAAGATTTAGTTTCTTGGATATTCAAGATTCATGGATGAGCATCATTAGTTGTTCTAATGACATTGCATTTTGTTCTCACAGGCACTGTTGTTGATTCGAAAATCTGTCATCCAACTGAATTTGATTTTTACCTTTGCAGTCATGCTGGTATTCAGGTTGAATATTAACATTCTTCATTCCTTTTAATCTTGGGAACCTTTTTTCCTGAAATTTCCTTAATGTTGTTTATATCTGTATGATGATTGATACTTCTGACATCACCGATGCTGATTGCTAGTTATACATAATAACCAGAAATGCATTAGAAATTTGTGTTTATATAATTTGCTTGTAATTTAAACATGCTTAAGCTGTCTTGTGTATATTGTCTCATGATGGCAGGGAACAAGCCGGCCAGCGCACTACCATGTTCTTTGGGATGAAAACAATTTTACAGCAGACGGAATACAGTCTCTAACAAACAACCTTTGTTACACATATGCAAGGTGCACGCGCTCGGTCTCAGTCGGTAAGTGACATTTTTGTATGTTGTATCTTTGCACTGAAGCCTGTTTTGGCAGTAGCAACTCAAACTGCTGATATTGTGGGTTCTTTTGGCAGTTCCTCCTGCATATTATGCTCATTTAGCTGCATTCCGTGCACGGTTCTACATGGAACCAGAGATGCAAGAGAATGGGTCGAATGGCAGCAGTAATGGTCAAGCGAAAGGTACAAGAGCAGTGGGAGAATCGGGGGTGCGGCCATTGCCAGCCTTGAAGGAGAACGTGAAGAGAGTGATGTTCTACTGTTAGAATGGATGAGTGGAGTGGGAACCATGAATAGAATAGCTTTTTTCAGCTTATTAAATTTTCCTTGTACAGTTTAAATGGATGATTGCAAAGCCTTCCAAAGTCTAGTTTTAAGAAAAAAATGTGAAAAAACGTGGGAGGAATGATCCACAGATGTCAGAATGATAAAACTAGGCTATTATCTTTATGTAAAGAAATGTCAATTTAGAATCCTTAATCATCTTATTCTCAATTTAATCTTGTCTGATGTTAATACTATGCTATTACAAACTACAATCTGATATATAATGGAATGTATTTGGATCTAAGCAGAATAAATTTGATTTAAGAATGATCCAAGTATGAGATTCGAATATCAGATGACTTATGCTGATAAATAACTGCAACATGTTTCCCTAAAGCCCCTATCCCAAGCTAATTGGAGTCCCTCTAATAAACTCCATAGCTCAGCCTTAGCCACTTCACAAGATCCCAGGCTTCTACAAAAACGAACCAACCAACGGCCGTTGCAGTCACGTAGAAAACCCCCTGCAGAAGTGCAAAAACCATCAGAAACTTCTGCTCAATCCTAATTCAATTTAACCCACAGGTGGTTTCAACCATCCAGTTTGTTTTAGTGTTCGACTTGGTTTACTACAATCAGGATCTCGATATCTACATATAGGGCCAAGAGAAGATAACCAATTATCAATCTAAAATCTAACCTTGGCCCCGTCTCCAATTGACCCGCAAATGCAATCAAGTACCATATCCCAAGCTTGAGAGAGGGACTTCCTTACAAACAAACCTTTGCTGCACGATAACTACTTAGGATAACAATTACATACTTTGTTTTGGGTGACGGAGCAGATGGCTCCCAAAAAATAGAGACATAGATGTCATTAATTAGATTGATCGTACATGGAATAGGATCAAAGTGAAATAAATTTTAGATTCATTTATAAATTTATTCACTTGTAATATTCATATTGTGATTTATCTTAATCTTGAGTAAGTGACAAATTATGTGTGCGTTATTCGTATACTATGAAGTATAAAAAACTTGAGTTGAATTGATAATTGTCAATAAATAAGTAAATATGTAATTAACTAATTACTAGGGATATAGTTGATTAGGGATTATAGGAGATTACTAGGGATTTAATTTTATTTTTTATTTACTTTCTTTATAGAGTAGATTCTCATATGTATATGCTTGTATCGTTTGATGGTGTACGGAATATAGAATTTCATTCTCTTTTTCTCATTTTGCATTGCTATTTATCTTTTAATATTTCATATATGATATCAGAGCCTCTTGATTTGATTTAGTGGGTTCGTGTTTTATTGTTTTAAACGCGAACGATTTGGATTTTTTTTGGGTCACTTGTTTGAAGTGATTTTTGGGGTTCACCACCAACACAAGGAGGTGCGCCGCCTTCTCCATAGTTGATCTGCAAGTTCTGACCACTAGATACCACTGGCTTCTGTCGCATATGTCATCTCTGGTCCGACGTGCTCAATCAGTGGAAGGTTTGTGGGTCTTTTGTTGATTTTTTGAGTTTTCGTATTGTTCTGATATTGTTTATTTTTTGTTGCTGTTTCAGGGATTTTTTTGCTTCTATTTGGCTTGATTTGGATTATTAAATTTGGTCTGAGAAATACGATGGAAGAGACAAAAGTTATGGTGAGCAAGGTGATTCCTGTAATGTCCAAAATTACGAAACATAAGCTCAATGGAACCAATTATTTGGATTGGAGTAAGATGGTCCAGATCTATTTGAGGATCATTGACAAGGACGATCACTTGATTGATGATCCACCCACTGATGAAAAGCAAACGTGGCTAAGGGACGATTCCAAACTATTTTTGCAAATTCGCAATTCTATTGATAGTGAGGTAATTTCCTTGATCAATCATTCTGAATTCATTAAAGAACTAATGAAGTATTTGGACTTATTGTACTCTAGGAAAGAAAAAATCTCTCGCATGAATGAAGTGCGCCAAGTGTTTTATTGTCTAGAGAAGCAAGATAAATCCCTCACGACATACTTCATGCATTTCAAGAGAGTGAATGAATAACTCAATTTGTTGTGCCAGTCAGTTCAAATTGTAAAGTGAAACAATCTCAGCAAGAACAAATGGCGGTCATGAATTTTCTTTCTGGTCTTCCTTCGAAATTTGAGGCTGCCAAATCTCAGATTCTTTCGGGTTTTAAAATTTCATCTCTATAAGATGCCTTTACAAGAATACTGCAGACTGAAAACACATATTCTGCTCAAACTTAGAGTAACGCATTGGTGAGTTGAGGTAATAAGACACAAGGATCAACTAGTCATGAATAAAGTGGTGGTAGTCATGAGATAGAAGGAGCAGTGTGCTACTATTTCCATGAGCCTGACCATACTAAGCGTTATTGCCAAAAGCTTCAAAATAAGGCTAGGAAAGCATAGTCGACACATGTTGTAGCAACGAGTACTGAGATCATTCCATTTGAAAAATCCGCTCCTCCAATCATTGCTATTGTCGAGTTAGGTAACTCTACTAAGTGCCTCCTTCCTTCATCCTCCAACTCGGTTATTACCTTCGGTGCTACAAATAATATGACATGTAATCCAAATCTCTTTTCAAACTTCAAGGCCCATATACATATTCCTAACATTATTTTAGCTGATGGATCCACCTCTTGTGTTCTTTGATCCAACACCATAAATCCTATATCATATGTTTCCCTTAATTCTATGTTAAGCCTATACAATTTTTCTTTTAACTTATTATCTATTAGTAAGCTTCAATGTGCTCTCAACTGTTGTGTTTCAATTTTTCCGGACCACTGTCTCTTTCAAGATCTTACGGTAAAGTAGATTATTGATAGAGGTCGTGAGTTTGGAGATCTTTATGTACTTGATACACAAGTGCCGAGAATTGTTGCTTGTTCTAGTATGGAGTTGCCCTTTGAGGTACATTGCGGATTGGGTCATCCTTCATTGCCATCCTTGAAGAAGTTGTTTCCTCTATTTCAAAGTTTGTCGTCATTAGATTGTGAGTCATGGAAATTGCGGACGTCACCGTTTACCTTCCACTCCTAGAGTCAATAAAAGAGTTGAGTTTCCTTTTAAATTACTCCATTATGATGTTTGGGGTCTAAGCCATATTACTTCAAAATTTGGGTTTTATTATTTTGTCGACGATTATCAATGAGTCACTTGGTTATATTTAATGAAAAATTACTATTAGTTATTTTATATTTTTTGTGTTGAAATAAAAACTTAATTTAATGCTAGTGTTCGTATTTTACGAACTGATAATGCAAAAGAAGATTTTTCTAATACTTTTAACTTATACATGACTCAGAATGGTATTATTCATTAATCATATTGTGTTGATACTCCTTTCCAGAAGGGAGTAGCTAAAATAAAAAACAAACACCTTCTTAAAGTAGCTAAAGCCTTTTTTTTCAAATTAGTGTTTCTAAATGTTTTTGGGATGATGTCGTTTTAACAACCAGTTTTTGTAGTAATCGTATGCCATCTTCTGTACTTAACGATGAGATTCCTTATCATATCCTCTTTCCTTCAAAACCTTTATTCTTGATAACTCTAGAATATAGAATTATCTTTAGCACTTTCAAACTAGTAATTCATGCAAATTTTGACTGTTTGATATACAACTTTTGGAGTTTTTGTTATAATTTTGTCCTGTTGAATGATATTAAGATAAATTTGCTAATTTGATTATCTTATATATACTAAAACACATGATTTTTGTAGTTTTTGAGACAACTGATACATTGGAAGAAAAACAATCTTAAAGGTCACCTTTTGATGCTCAATGTTGTAGCATTTCTACAACATAAGCCATGCAGAAGTGTGCTGATATATGATCATATTTGGATGCCCAAATAATGCTTACTGGACTTTGGTAACTTTCTTGACCCAACTCAAGAATTGGGTTAGAAAAAATGGATAGTCTGCTAAAGAGATAAGAGCCCAAACCGTCCACTAAGGAAGAGAGCGCCCAATTGTCCATAGAGATGCCCAAATGATCCAACCAAGACTTGGTAAACATTGAAAATCATCCACAAAATTCACTCATGTGACCAGCCACCTCCCTTCCTCATTTCAAGCTCTCTCCCTTGCATGAATCAAGCAAACTTTCAAAGCCATACTCTCATTTTCCTTAAAGCAAAGGCCGACCACATGTCAAGAGAAATTCAAGGCCTCAATTTGCTAAAAATAGCCGATTTCTACAAGTATAAATACGGGCTAGCTATTCACTCATCCTTCATTCATCATCTCTTCTCCTATTCTCCATTCTTTCACTTCCCATTTAAGAGAGCAACACAAGAGTTTGAGAGGAGCATTTCAGAAGTTCTTTGAGCAGCAAAATTCGACATCCTAAGGGGAAATTGTTTATCGGATCCCAGTAGAAGAAAGGAGGAAAGGAAACTTAAGCCAAGCCATGGAGAAACACCAGATTTATCTTCTAGTTTCTTAACCTTTAATCTTTTCATTTTGTTCTAAATTAATGAACATGATTGCCAAATATTTTTCTACTTTTAATTTAATTAAAATGAATTAATTCTATTGATGTTAGATTGATTGTATTCTCTTAGCTTAGATTGTTATTATGCTGTTAATGATGTTATGTGTTTTGGTTGTTATTGCATTAAAAAAAACATGAACATGCTACTCATACATTATGAATGTAGGAAAGCAATTGAATTAATTGTTTAATCCGAACAAGATTATAGTTAATTGACACAATATTTGAATGGTGTATGTTTGAACTTTTAATGATTAAATTAGTAATAATATTAAGCTATATTGTTACCTTGCATAATACTTTTATAATGCCTGCTTATGAAATTGTTAAGTTGATTGAACATAGAAAATACTAGAGAGATTTAATAATTAAATAAGTATGACTTCATAATTTATTCATATTGGATTAATAAATAGCCAAATTGTCATTGTTTTCCTCTGTAATGTCATTAACATTATTTTAATAATTTTAAGTTAAAGAAGGCATTTAATCTAACTCCTTCATGTCATAGTAATTAAAACTTGTGAATTGCTGCTTATTATTTCGTGTTTTCATTTCCATTTATTTTTAACATAGTTAATTTTAGTTAAGTTACTTAGTTAATTCAGTCTAGTCCCAATTATTTGCATCACCAATATGCTAAGTTCTTATTTTCATAATATTTTCCTATACAGTCCCTGTGGAGACAATACTTTTTACTTCTATTTTATTACTTGTTACTTTATTACTAGTTGACAACTATATACACATGCAAATTATTAGAATATTTCGCAACATTTCCCTATTGAGCCAAAAATATTTGGTAGTACTTGCTTTGTTTGTAATGTTCGTCCACAAGTCACAGAATTGGACACAAAGTCTCTTAAATGTGTGTTTTTTGGTTATTGTCGATTTAAAAAAGTTATAAATAATACTCACCTTATCTTAAGAGATATCTTGTATCTATTGATGTCATTTTTCTTGAAAACACACCTTTTTTTTCCTGTGTCATATGTTTATAATACTTCCTCTAAAAATGATCTTCTATTGTTGTTTATTGTGAACCGTCCTATCAACTCCTTTGAAATAGGTATACTAGAACATGCAACAACTTGGCAACCAATCATTCATGTTTATTCAATACGACAAGATCCTCTAACCACATGTCCGCCACTAACTTCTTTCTTGGAAGATTTGATCCCTAGTCAGCCTAATCATAGTATCAACCTCCGATTTCCTTTTGAAAAGGTAAACAATAGTGTATTTATCCCATCTCCTCTTTTGTCTCTTATGATCATTTATCTCCTATGATTAGTTCTTTCATTGCTTCGTTGAACTCTATTTCTATTCCTAAAATTGTTAGAGGGGCTTTATCTCATCCTGAATAGAGATATGCAATGATAGAGGAGATGGTTGCTTTATATGGTAATGGTACTTATGAATTGGTTAATTTATTGAGTGGAAAGAAGGCAATTGGAAGTAAATGGGTGTTTACAGTTAAAATTAATTTTGATGGTTTAGTTACCTGACTAAAAGTCTATCTTGTTGTTAAAGTATTTGCTCAGACCTTTAGGGTTGATTACTCGAATACTTTCTGTTCGATGGCTAAGATGGCTTCTGTTTGTTTGTCCATTTCTATAACAGCTACATATAAGAGGACCTTTCACCAACTTGATATCAAATATGCTTTTTTGCATGGTGATATACAAGAAGGGGTTTATATGGAGCAACCACTCAGTTTTATTGCTCAGGGAGAGAGTGAGAAGGTTTGTCGTCTTTGGAAATCTTTGTATGCCTTGAACAGAGCCCTCATGAGAATAGTTTGGACATTTTAGTGAGGTGATCCAAGATTTTGGTTTATAGAAGAGTAGTTGTAATTAAGCATTTTTATGTTAATTTTGTAGTTTTATGAATTATATGTTATTTATACTTAATTGACTAAAATAGACATTTATATGATGTTTTCGACCAGTTAGGCCAACTCGAGCCTAATGAAGTTCTAACGAAGTAATGAAGTGGTGCAGAAAACGACTTGAACCAAAAAGCAAAAGAGTTAAGGGGACTGCCCAAAATGTTACGACATGGAGTACATAAAGTCGAGACATTGAAGCTGTACACACACTTAAGGATTTTCGAGCAACATCAACAAGGCAAGCAAACTGTGGCCAAGGTCGCGACATCCACAATAGTAGCCAAAGATGGAAGTCGATCATAGGTTTGTAGCAAAGTCACGACATTGAGGAGCAAAGTCATGACAACCAAGCTCCTCTTAAAAGATTAGAGCAAACTACTTGGAAAGTCGCAACATCAAACCTGTGATGTCATTGACCGTCGCCCAGATGTGCGAATGTTTGGACTGAAAATACTACAACAGAAAGATATAAAATAACAATGGTGTCTGCAAGTATACGAGTTAGGCTGTAATATAGTAAATTTTACAATGAAACACTTGAAAAATATTTTGAGGATCGTACCTAAGAGAGGTTTAATTAAACTAAAAACTAATTTCTAGCTAACAGGTCTAAACAGTAATAGTCTAAAATTATAGTACGATGAAGCTAAATGAAATAAAATAGTAACACTATAATAAATTAAACAAAACTAAACTAACAATCAAAATTCACTCAATAGACAAATAGAAGATTAACTTACATCAATGTTCATAATTAACTTCAGAATTTGGGTTTTGATGAGTTAGCTAATAATTAACCTAGTTATTATCTTTGGCCTCTAACTAAGTCAACTAATTAACAAGAACTACTTATCTTTCAACCTCGTAGTTTAAACCGGGTTAAATTAAGAGATACTCGGTAAACTATTCTTTCGACCTCATTTACCCAAATAACTTCCTAGTGTCATATCCCAAAAACAAGGTTAGAAGAAATTGGGTTAGTGAACCGAGAGTGGTCACGACCTCATTTTTAAGGTTATCTTTACATGTTTGATAAAGATAGAGTAATTGGCCTAGCGGTAAAGAGTTAGTGAAAATGACTTGAAACCTAAGTTCAGATCCTTTCCCTCGCATCATTTTCTATTTTGAGAAATTTTTCAAAGCCCTAGTTTGTGTTACGCCTTGTTTATAAATAAATGTCGTTAGCATTCAACAAAGCAAGTGAGTTTTGGCCTAGTGGTTATGTGGTAAGGAAAGCATGTTAATGAACCAAGTTTGATTCCCCTTCGCATATTTTTTAAAAATTTCAGCTATTCACTTAGTCAATCCATCTAGAAGCTGTCCCAAATGGAAGGAAGAGGTGATTAAGGGTCAACCCTTAAATCACTCCCATTTGTTCCCTTCATGATCTCCTTTTTACTCTTATGTTCCCCCCACTTGCCAATTTTCATTCCTTGACTAGCTTGTATTGTCCATCCAACCCAAATAGCCACCATTCTTACATTTTTTTTTTCATTTTTACTCTCCTCCTCCTTTCTTGACCGATTCCTCCATTTCTCCTCCTTTCTCTTCCATTATTTTCTTCTTTGAGCCACTATTTGAACTCTTTTACTCCACCATTTTTCCACCTTCCACTACCATTAGTTAACCACCGCACCACCGCACCACAGTCATACCACCATCACAATAATTTTTCCTTCTCTTTTCCCCTTTACTTCTCAACTTAGTGATTTTTGCTCCATATTTACGTATACTATTTCTTTTGAAAACCTTGCTGGAATTTTATGTTTCTAACCCAAAAATTTCATCCTATCTTTTATTTTTCTCCATTTCATTAGACCGGATTGATTCAACTCATTTCTAGATGGTACAAGCGTAAGTAAGGTGATCTTAGTTGATTTTGTCATGTTTCTTCTATAACGCCCATCACTCGACCCGTTGAACCGAATTTGAGTATTGGGTGTTATGCCCTATAATAGATGTAAGTTAAAAATTCAACTATTACTTTGCCTATGTGAAAATTATTCTATGACTATGATAGAGTTTCTTATGGGTATTACATTGTATGGTTATGTATACATTTCAAAATAATAAAATTTTAGTGATCTTTATTTAATCTGTTGTCCTAAGGTGTACATATTAGAATGCTGCTTAATGAACTTATGTGTAGATTTTAACTTGCCACTAAACTTCCTTTGTATGCATAACAACTCATCATGTGATTCATTCGGCGAAGTGCTAGCGTCGTCTCTTAGCTCATACTCTTTACAACTTGAAACATGAAATAACTTTCGTAAGTTCATAAGAACTTAGTAAGAAAATCCTTAAATACTTGATTCATTACATCACAGAGCCTTTAGGTGCTTGATGTATCCTTCATGCATTTTAGGAATTTTCCTTATGCCCGTTTTCGAACGTACTAACATCTAGAGTGAGAATACTACTTCCAGAAGATAGAGATTTGAGGCGGTGTCTGCAAGTTACGAGTCAGGTTGTAATATAGATTTGTGTTACAATGAAACACTTGGGAAAGTATTCCCAGGATCGTACACAAGGGAGGCTTATCACTCGTTAATTTAAATCTAAGTACAATAAGATCTAATTAATAATTTAATCGGGTTATATTACGAAGCATAAATATGGGATTTTTGGGTTTATAAATAATAATAATAATAATAATAATAATAATAACTACCAAAATAAAAGAACTAAATAAAATGGAAAACACGAGTGAGATTTGTTCAGATATGGTTATGGGGGTGATTAGCTTGCTTTAACATGCTTCATCAACTATCACTTTTGGGCTTTTCATCAAACAACAAGTCATTACCCTAGCAGGATCTTCCGATACGTCCACTAGAGTTGAGCAAGTAAATAGGTTTTAGATCAATTAACACATAGCCCGATGAACTATATAGTAAGTTGACTCGGATACTCGGGTAACTACACTACACCAAAGGCATCGAAGATGCGTAACAGAGGCACTAAAGTGAAAACAGAGGCACCGAAGTGAGAGCCAATACAAACGCGTGTTCTAACCCTATTAGCATGCCAATCGTATCCTAATCGTTTTCTACGTTCAAACGGGTAATTTAACCAAATTCACAACATTAATCATTCAAAGGCACTTCCATTTTTCTGTATACATACTACAAATCCACTACTTTCATTTCAATTTTGTGCAACCATGAGATTTACCATAACCGAATATCCATTTGTACTTACTTTCGATGTTTAACCATTTTCAAGTAAATAATGAAACTATACATTAAATACGATTAACTAACAAACAATAATACAACTATAAAGAAACACACATATTCATAATTTCACACCATGAACTTACCTAAACTGATTTTGCAACAAACACGACTCCAAAGACTAATCAACAAAATATCCCTTTTCTATATTTGTCTAATGATTGATCCATTTCTTGATTTATACATAATAATTTAATACAATTATCTAATTCAAATACTTTAAACTACTTAAATTCATGTAATTTCCCTTTATCAAAATTTTACACTTTTACCTTAGACTTTCACCTTTTATTCAATTTAATCCCTAAACCCGAAACTTCAAATTTAATAGAATTAAACTCAAATCATGCTGGCCAAATTTTCCACAATCCCTATATAGCCCACATTTATTACATTTTCACAAGAATTTCATGAAATTTTACTATTTTAACAACTTAGTCCTTTAATACAAAATTAACAAACTTCACTTAATCAAATAGTCATTAAACATTTCATAGCTTCCAAATCTACCAACTTCTATAAAAAGCAACTAATATTCATTAATGGAAAGTTTTAAAATATTTAGCAGTTTTGAAAACAGAGATACAAGTTAGTTAGACCTAGTTGTAACGATCTCAAAAACATAAAAATTTACATGATACGAGTTTAAAAATCATACCATGCAAGCATAAAAGAGAAGACTGAAGCTTGAAGGTCCCCTTCCATGGAGGTTTCGATTTTCAAAAGAAAAATAAAGATGACGCTCCTTTAGTTTTATGTTTTTACTGTTTTATTATATCCTTTATCATTAATTATAAAATATTTTAATGTATAAAAAATATAAAACTCGCCTTATAACCGTCCCAATAAAAATAAACAATGTACATTTACCTTTTAAAACCCTTAATTCTTGGTTCCTTAGCCATTTAGTACAATTAAACTAATAATGAATGACTTTTGCAGCTTTTACGATTTAGTCCTTTTCAATTAATTAACTATCTAAACATTTAAATGTCTTAACCAAAATTTAACATGACCCTAATAACAATCCATAAATATTTAATAAAATATTTACAGGCTCGGTTTATAGAAATGAGATCCCAATACCTCATTTTCTAAAACCATTTGACTTTAGGAAATAAGCACTTGAACTTGACTGTACAACTAATTAGAAAAATCTATTATATTGAAACTTCAATAATACCATACTTGACTCATAAATATTAATTAATAAGATTTACGAACTCACTCATCGAATTTGTGGTCCCAAAACCACTGTTTTTGACACCACTGAAAGGTAAGCTATTACAGTCCTTATCACAGATATGATTATGTAAAGTAAATTAACTTTAAATTTTTAAGAAATATTTATATGGAGCATTGTATAAACTTTTTAACTAAAGGAAGGTGAGCGTGCAAATGACAACCAACCATTAAACTCCTTCTCTCGTTTCATCAAGCAATTATGTTTTCTTTGGCTAATATGTGGATTCAATTGATTTGCACCTGGATATCATGTTGGATCTGGTGCTTTGAGCGTAGTATATTTTTTTGTAAACTTGTAATTTTTTGAACAAATTGGTTAATAAAACAATTCATGGATTACATTAATATACTTTGTCTAATGTTGAAACTAACACTAAACGGCATTATATGGTCGGATCGTAATACGAAAATATAACTTATATTAGTAGATGAACCTAAACATGTCCCTAGTCTAATTAGAAATGAGCAAACTGATTGAAAGACTAATATGTTGTTTATCAAGTTCAATTGGGGAGATGTTTTGTCTTGGGCATCAGAGCGGATGACTCCCAGAAGATAGATACATAGATGTGATTGACTGGACTGACAATACATCGGACTGGACCCAAGAAGAATAGATCCTGAATCCGTTTATGGATTTATTCACTTGTGACGTTCATAGTGTGGCATACCTAAATCTTGAGTGGATGATAGACTATGTACGCATCGTATACTTTGATGTAAGTAAAAGCCTGAGTTCTAATAGATAAGGAATCGAAAGCTGGTGCATTGGGTATACGACTTCTATAGTATGTAACTTCATTCACAACAGTGAAATTCATAACTTGAGACATAGGTAAATGATATCTTCCCATTGGAATTACATGGTTAATGAAAAGTAAATGTGGCCATGGGTTGTTTGTTATTGTGATGAATGACTTGATTGCTATTTTGTAGTAATTTGACTTTTCATTAAGGAAGATGTAATGGTTATCAAGAGATAAAATAGAATCATATTGGAAAAATGAATTTATCCGAAAGAGATTAAGGATATCCTATGAAGGTAAGACACTTATGTCAAGGTCATTGAACATGTATTGATCGAGTTGCTTTCGTAATGGTATGTCATTTGGGAGAGCTCAATCATGATAATTTAGTGGAATGACTTTGTGACTAAATGAGTTTATAATTAATTGGTGAAAATATGGAACTTAATTATAAATCATTTGAGCTCTAATTTCATGTCCAATTATCCCTTCGCTAGCTCGTTGAAACAAAAAATGAATTGCATGTTAGAACGGCGAAAATGTGCAAGTGTACACAATCGTAACAAGTAATATGTGACAAGTATGTCGAGTTATCGTACCCACAGAGATTGTGCAAGTGAATATTTATGAAATGTAAAATTAAACAATTTGGTGATTAAAATATGTTGTTTTGAATAGATGAAATAAAAATTAAAAAAATTAACTGAGAAAAAAAAAATTCCAAATGCACGATTTCTAGAAATGATTTTAATCAATATGACATAAATGTGTTAGATCAGTTTCATTCTTTAACTTAGAATTATTAAAACTATGTTCATATTATTATGATTAATTTCATGGCAACTTGGTATCTTGTTAACTAACGCACATACATACTTACTAAATTAATCAATCTTTCAAACATATTCCTATGTTGAATTAATTAACCAATTTTCATAAGCTAGTATAAGATAGAGTGAAGTAAGAATACATTCTTGTATTAAAACAAATTTAATAACAACAATCTTACAAGTTATGAAAGACAATTATATTGTTTAATATATTTGCTAATTTTAACCCTCAATTACCTTAGAAGATTAAACATGCACCAATTTAATACTATGTCAATTAATTATAATTTCAACCTGATTAATAATTAATTCTTTATTTACCTTACAATTAAAATGCAAGCATAACATAGACATGATTTTATTCAATTGAACAATTTACCAAGGTCTAATAACAACACAAATTGGTGCACCAATTTAATACTATGTCAATTAATTATAATTTCAACCTGATTAATAATTAATTCTTTATTTACCTTACAATTAAAATGCAAGCATAACATAGACATGATTTTATTCAATTGAACAATTTACCAAGGTCTAATAACAACACAAATATGTTTTACAAATTTAAGTGAACAAAATGCAATTATTCTAACACGAATGAAATTTAAGTCATTTTAATTAATTTAAGAACATTAACACAAAAAGTATTCATATTCATGATTACAACATAAACTGAAAAAAGATTAAGAGAAAAGAATTAGAAAATAAATCCCAATGATTTTTCGAAGCTAGACTAGTGCGCTCCTCCTATTCTCTGCTTGTTTTGTCGATCCAAGGCTTTTACGAATACTTGATTACTACTGCTCAAGGGGCATGCTAGCTCTTTTTCAAGAGAGAAAATCGGAAAGGGAAGAAATAAAATTGGAAAGGCAAAGAGAGTGGAAAAGGAAGATGAGTGAAGAGATGTGTAGTGAATGAATTGTGTGTTGAATGAGGAAGTGACAGAGGATATTTATAGTGGGAGATGACAACTTATATAGCCAAAAATAGAAGCCAGCCCCCTTCCTATGGCCGACCATGCTAGGTGGAAGGAGTGGTTGAATTGAATTTGATATTTTTAGCTTGTGGTTTAAAATAGATTCATGCTAAGAGAAGGAGTTTGAACGACATTTAGGAAATGTTCAAAGGTTGATTTGTAAGTGCTAAAATCAGATAAAATTAACTGATTGGGTTAGCAAGTGGTTCGACAATGGGCTGCTATGTTGGAAAAAACGATTTAAAAACACAACAAAAAATAAATTTAAGGAAAAATCAAAGTTTTAATTTTTTTCCAAATACAAGATCTTTGGTTGTGATATCTAAAGTAATAAACACTTAACCAAAATTGTACCTTTTCGATTCGTCTAGGATGAACACTTCGATCGAGTAGTCTTCTTCGCTATCCTCAAACTCACGTCTGTCAAGTGTGGGCTCGCTTTAAATAAGAAAATTTTCAAAAAATTACAGTGGGGTAATTTCACAATTTCTCTAAATTTTTGGGTCAAGTTGTAAATAAAAATATATCTAGAGATTTTCTAAAATAATCTCTTCAGAGAATTTTCTCTCTACAACTTTCTCTTGAATTCAAGTGTGTGTTCTCAAAATAATAACCCAAGGCTCTCTTTATATAGGGAGAGTTTAGAGAGTTCAACTATGATTAAACTTAATCACTTTAATATTAAATTAACATAATATTTACCAAGATAAATATTAGGTTAAATTTAATATTAAATCTTATTAAAATAATAAAATTTTTATTTACAAGATAAACATTAAATTAAATTTAATATTAAGAAAATCACTTTAATATTAAATTAATAAAATATTATTAAAATAAGTATTAAATTAAATTTAATATTAAACTATTAAAATAATATTATTTTGGAATAGAACCCAACAAGTGGCTCTAGTTGAAAAGAGGATGTTGTTCATCCTAGGGGTCTTGGGTTCGAGCACTTGTGTGTACAAGGTGTGTATGCATTGTCAAAGGATTAAGAAAGTATGAACAAATACTACCATGTAATCATACCAGTATATTAAAAAAATATTATTTTGGAATGGTCCAATTTTCGAGTTCAATTATCCATTGGGCCAATGTTTGGCTTGAAAATTAATTTCCAATAATATCATATTAATTTTATTTAATTTGATTAATTTAATTTTACTTGATCAAAATTAATTTTCCAAAAATCACTTAGATTTTTCAAATTAATTATTCAAAAAAAAAATCTTTAATCAAATTATCTAGTTAAACAATTCTCACGACCACCTAATTTAATTCCACATTGAATAAATCGACTCAATTAAATTATTTCTAAAATCGTAGAATTTTCTTCCGATTCAATGCAATTCGATTGAGCTTTTTGTTAAGCTAGCGGAGGGACCAATTGGACATATACAATTAGGCTCTAGTAATTGCAATTATATCCAGAAGCATCATTCTAATAATTCACAATTACTTAATCATGGAGTCATGTAACACCCAAAACCCGAAATCATCACCGATTAAGGTTCCGATGTCTTTCCGATCATGTATAACAGTTTGTCTTTAGATTCTATTTCATTTAGTCTCAAACTAATAAAGGAACGCATTAAACATGTCATAAATTAATATGAGATAATACC
The DNA here is from genome assembly GCA_039519145.1 of Kokia cookei. Lineage (NCBI taxonomy): Eukaryota > Viridiplantae > Streptophyta > Magnoliopsida > Malvales > Malvaceae > Kokia > Kokia cookei. The sequence continues at coordinate 23,163,534 of CM076907.1, forward strand.
ATGTTTCAAGAAGGGCAAAAATGTTATTTCTAAGATTTTTGGAGACTTGTACCGATACTTGTTGGACAAGTATCGATAGTAGTCAAGTCAGTGAACAATTCAAGAATAGTTTAGATTTCTACCAATAAAATTGAAAGTTTTACCGATACAATGTGACTCTTTTACCGAAACAAGTCATGCTTCTACTAATACTAAAAACTCCAAACAGCTAAGAAGTCTAACCCTACACCTTCTATCGATACAAGTGTCCCAATTACCGATACTTTAGTGAACAGAACTACCGATACTTCAATTGACACTACCGATACAATGCAAGTCAGAATGTAACCTCTCTCCTACCTTGTACTTCTACTAATACAGGTAAAAGTTCAACCGAAGTAAGTATGCAAAAGTCATTGAATCATGCTTAAACTCAAGTTTTTCCACCACACATCAAAATACAATAAGCTAATACATTGTACATAGTTTCAAGAAATTTATTTTAATATTTATGTAACAACCTGATTTTCAATGGTGTCGGAAACAGTAATTTCGGAATCACAAATCTGACAAGTTGAGTCACAAATTCATTTATTTTAATATTTATGGTGTTATGTGCATCATATTAAATTTTGGTTCAGAAACTTTATTGTTTAGATAGTTAATTGAATAGAAAGGACTAAATTGTAATAGGTGCAAAGGTATAGAGGTTTAATTAGAAGGACCAAATGAGTAAAATTACAAAATTGTCATTAGTATATATATTAAATTAAAAGGAAAATTAAGATGAAACTCACCATTTTCTTTCATCTTCTTCACCTAAACGACTAAGATAGGAGAAATTAGGGTTTTTCTCTTCCAACCTTTGATCCTTGATTTGGGTAAGCAAACCTTTATTGTTTAGATAGTAATTTTTATGTTTTCGAGTCTGTATTAGCTTAATCTAGCTTATGCAAGAACTAATTTGTGAATCTTTCAAATGTTATTAAAATTTCCATTTTTGAAAATGCTTGTTCTTGAAAGTTTTTGATATATTTGAATGTTTGATGCTTGTGTTAAATCTTTTTGTAAAGAGATTTTTGATTAAATTAGGGTTTAAGGACTAAAATGTGAAAATGATGAAATTACATGTATTATTGTGAAAATAAATGTGTGAAGGAGTGGGATAAACACCCTAGAGATTTCGGCTAAGGTTTGTTGTGTGAGAGAATGGTTATTTTGCATCTTTGTGTCAAAAGGACTAGATTGAATAAAAGGAAAATATTAGGGGTAAAACTGTAATTTCCCCCAAAAAATACTAGATTGAATAAATCAATTATGTGACTTAATGTGAGAATTTGGATGATTTGTAGATGTAGACTACGATCATGTTTTTGATCGCGAAAAAAAGAAATTAGCCGAGTAGTCCAAAAGTCTTTCCTCAACTGTAATCTAGTTCGGTAAGTTCGTAATGTAAATTTTTACTCAATATTTCTTATATGTATATTGTCAATGTTCAACAAATTGGAAGCTGGCATTGAAGAGATTGTGGAAAATGAAACGAAAAGATAGTAGGCTTTATGCCGTTGAAAAGTACCGACGTGATGGCTGGGGTACCGTATATGTTGCGAGTCCTCTGCAGCTCGTGTGAGCAACATCATGATTCAAAAAAGAGATATGAATCCTAAATGGATTATAAGCCCTTCGATGGTAGGGACTTGTGCTTTATGCATATTCCCGACAGCTCGTGTGAACAGCATCGTTAGAGAAAAATTTATAGTACAGATTGACACCGTCAATCTATGAAGCTTACGAAATATGTTGTTGTTGTTTTGTAGATCATTTTGCTGACTAAAGATCGGATCATCGTCATCTCTTCGAAGTCCAATATCGCGGAGCTCGTTGGTAGTTTTTGCATCATTCGGTCTTATGGCATGTATTAAGATGATGTAATTTATTGCTTTATGTTCTTGAACTCGTGGAAACCTTGTTACGTTACAAATATAATAATGCATATTGATGACATGAATGGTTATGTTGTTAAAACTTGTATTTTGGTATGATTCTTGTGAATTTGTATACTTGTTTCGGTAGTTGAATACCAAGTATTGGTAGTTATGTATCTAGAAGTAATGATATTCTGCATGTTTCTATCGGTAGAAGTACAGGGTAGGAGAGGGGTTATGTACTGACTTAGGTAGTATCGGTAGGTGTATACCAAGTATCGATAGTTATGTATTTAGAAATATCGGTAGTTCATATACTTGTATCGGTATAAGTAGCAGGGCAAAACTTCTAGCTTTCTAGAGTTTTTAGTATCGGTAGAGGTAAATCTTGTATCGATAGAAGAGTCACTTGTATCAGTATAAAGTTGCACTATTTCTGAACTGTTTACTGACTGAGCAACTATCGATACTTGTCCACCAAGTACCGATAAAAGTTCCCGTAAATGTCGAAAATAACCTTTTTGCCCATAATAAATTAAACTTATAATCTAATGATGAATTATAACGTGTGGAATGAAACCCTTAATAGAAATAAAGTCGAAATAATATTTTGTAAAGATGAACAGTGATAAATAAATTGTAAAACATTGAAACCTTAATCGACGATGCTATTCAGGATTTGGGTGTTACATTTAGTGGTACCAGAGCTTTCGATTTAGCCGTTTCTCAGACAGTTATAATTGTATTTAATGAATTAGTAGTACATGTAATATGAACATGTGATAGTATGATACAAATGAATTCGATCTAATCATAATTTTTGTAGATAAAAGTAAAAATGATCGATTCTGAAAGGGAGGAAACCAACGAAGTAAAAAATAATAACCCAACGAGTGATTTCGAGGTTAGTCATGGGGCACCTATTTTGCCGATGACAAAAACTGAAGCTAAAAACATGTTCTTCAGCTTAATGAGATAGTGGTTCTTAGAATTTATGCAGAACAACCGTATGGCGCCTCCTCCTCTACCCCAGCTACACAACCTACTGCTTGATCTATGATACGTCCCGTAATGCCTCCACCTCCTCTTATAATAGAACAGAGGCGTCGTATTTCGACAGATAGGGTAAAAATGTATGGAGCGGATGAATTCCATTGGAATGCAAAAGATGATCCATTTAGAGATGAGTATTGCTTGGAAAACACCCAGAGGGTATTGAACGAAATGACCTGTCCGTATGAAGATTTTGTGAGGTGTGTCATTTTGTTGCTAAAGATGAAGCTTATAATTGGTGGACAATGATCGTAGCAGTGATGCCAGAACACGAGGTTACTTGGGAATATTTCCAAATGGAGTTTAAAAAGAAATATGTCAGCAAGAGATATTTGAATACGAGATTGTAGTAGAATACGAATGAGAGTTTGTATTTCTTAGTAAATATGCACGAGAGATTGTACCTACAAATGATACTATGTGTGTCCGATTTGAGGACGGTTTGAACGATGAAATAAAGATGATGGTAAGTGGTTAAAAAAAAGGTCATTTATCGTTTTAGCAGATAGAGCACAAAAAATGGAGGAAGTATACAACTAGAAGAAATAGAGAGAGAAGACACTTCGAGATTTTGGGAAAAAGAATCCCACCAGAACCTTCTCAATGTCACCATCGAAGAAATTCAGAGATAGTGAAGTCCGAGGAGCAGTCTCTTCTGGCTTTCTGTGTAGAAGCCGATTAGGACCACCAGAATCTATATTTCAGAATCGGTTGACTGATAGTGTGGTTAGTGTTCGTAACGTGCCAAAACTAGTGTGTAAGCATTGTAAAAGAATTCATTCAGGTGAATGTCAGTTGATTAAAGGAGCTAGTTTTCGATGTGGAGGTACTGATCACTTCATTCGAAATTATTCGATAAATTCTGAAACAAAGGAAGATCGGAGTGTTAACACTCCAAACGCCTGGGACAGAATAGCAGTGCAGGTGAAAATCAAAATGAAAACAAAGATAATGTAATCAGGTCGAAAGCTCGAGCACCTACAAGGACTTATGTCATCCGAGCTAGAGAAGAGGCTATCGCTCCCGATGTTATGACTGGTATATTCTATCTTTTTAATGATATTGTGTGTGCTTTGATTGACCCGGGGTTGACTCATTCATATATTTGCATTGCCTTAGCAACTGATAAGAAATTGTTTGTTGAGTCAATTAAATTCGATGTGCAAGTCACAAACCCATTGGGTCATAGTGTCATTGTTAACCTGGCATGTCATAAATGTCTACTGAAAGTTTAGGGTTGTGAATTTTCTGCTAATCTAATGTTATTTCCATTCACCGAATTTGACATGATCTTGGGTATGGACTGATTATCTAAGCACGATGTAGTAGTTAATTGCAAGTAAAGACAGGTTAGTATGAAATGCCCAACAGGTGAAGTGATTACAGTTGAGTCTGACAAGTTGAACAGTGAAACCAACATGATGCTATTTCAGCACAAAAGATGGTTCGTAGAGGCTGTAAAGCATGCATACTTGATACACGGGGTTTGAAAATAGAGTTAAAATTGGTACCAATTGTCAATGAGTATGCAGATGTGTTTCCAAAAGAATTACCAGGTTTGCCACCGACCAGAGAGGTAGAGTTTGGTATCGATTTGTTACCTGGTATCACTTTGATCTCAATTCCACCATACAAAATGGCACCGATCGAGTTGAAAGAATTGAAAGCTCAACTACAAGAATTGTTAGATAGAGGGTTCATATGACCTAGTGTATCACCTTGCGGTGTGCCCGTGTTATTCGTAAAAAAGAAAAATGGATCGATGCGGATGTGTATAGATTACAAGCACCTAAATAATGTGACAATTAAGAATAAGTACTCGTTGCTTCGGATCTATGAGTTATTTGATCAACTAAAAGATGCAATCGTATTCTCCAAGATAGATCTCCGGTCAGGCTACTACCATATTCGAGTGAAGGATTGCGATATAATGAAAAAGACATTCAGGACTCAGTATGGTCATTATGAGTTTCTGGTTATGCCGTTTGAGTTGACTAACGCCCCTGCAACATTTATGGATTTGATGAACAGAGTATTTCAACCTCAGTTGGACAGGTTTGTGGTTGTATTTGTTGATGACATATTGATCTACTCCAAAACCGAATCTGAGCATACTCAACATTTGAGAGAGGTGTTATGGATTTTGCGAGAAAAATAGTTGTATGCAAAATTTAGTAAATGTGAATTTTGGCTTCAAGAGGTTGGATTATTGGGACACATAGTATCTTCGAAAGGAATACGAGTTGGTCCGAGCAAAGTCTCAGTTATTCTCAATTGAAAGGTACCGAGAAGTGTCTCCGAAGTACGTAATTTCCTGAGATTGGCAGGTTATTATCGTCGGTTCGTGAAAGATTTCTCGATCATAGCTTTACTGATGACGAAGTTGCTATAGAAAAATATTCAGTTCGTTTGGTCTGATAAGTGCTAGCAAAGTTTCGATCAGTTAAAAAGGTTGTTAATTGAAGCTTCAATCCTGATGTAGTCAGAGTCGAGAAAAGACTTCGTTATTTATAGCGACGCGTCTTTGAGCGAATTGAGGTGTGTTTTGATGTAAGATGAGAAAGTGATAGCTTATGCTTCTCGACAACAAAACCCGTATGAAAGGAATTATCCGACTCATGATCTAGAATTAGCTGTTATAGTCTTTGCATTAAAGATTTGCCGTCACTATCTTTATGGGGAGAGATGTCATGTATTTATTGATCGTAAGAGTTTGAAGTATCTGATGACATAGAAGGAGTTGGATTTATGACAGCGCTAATGGTTAGAGATGTTAAAAGATTACGACCTTGTGATTAACTATCACCCAAGAAAGGCTAACGTTGTTGTCGATGCTTTGAGCTGAAAATCGTTGTTTGCACTGAGAGCATTGAGTGCTCAATTGTCTTTGGAGAATGATGGCTCTGTTACTGTTGAACTTAAGACAAGATCGCTATTTTTATAGCGGATTCTAGAATTTCAAAGAAATGATCCAAAGCTCATAGCTAAAAATGTATAGATATAGAGTGATGCCACTACAGGGTTTACAGTAGATCAGAGGGTATGTTGTATTACTGAGGCAAGGTATGTGTTTCGAATGATTTAGATTTGAGACGAGACATTCTGGCGAAAGCTCATAGCTGCACTTATTTCATTCATTCGAGAAGTGTGAAAATGTACAATGACCTGAAGAAAATGTATTGGTTGCCAGCTATGAAGCGAGAGATTTCAGAGTTTGTGACTAGATGTCTTATATGTTAGCAAGTGAAAGTAGAGCACCAGGTACCATTTGCGTTACTACAGTCGATTTCCATCCCGGAATGGAAGTGAGAGCGGGTTACTATGGATTTTGTCACAGGACTTCCGGTAACACCGAGAAAGAAAGATTCGATCTAGGTAATTGTAGATAGATTGACAAAGTCGAGTACTAGCATCTATTATCTCCGACAGGGATCCACGTTTTACCTCGAGGTTCTGGGGTAAGTTGCATGAAGCTTTGGGAACCAGGCTGAATTTGAACACTACATATCATATACAAACAGAAGATCAGTCAGAGTGAGTAATACAAATTCTTGAAGATATGCTACGATGTTGTATACTTGAGTTTGAGGGAAGCTGGGAAAAATATCTACCGTTGGTAGAATTTGCATATAACAAGAACTATCAGTCTAGTATTAAAATGACACCATTTGAAACATTATACGGCAGGAAATGTAGAACACCTTTGTATTGGTCAGAGTTGAGCAAACCTAAGTTGATTGGAACTGACTTGGTTCATGAGACTGAGGATAAAGTATGGGTAATTCGTGATTGTTTGAAAGCAGCGTCTGACTAACAGAAGTCGTACGCAGATCTTAAAAGAAAATATATAGAATTTGCAGTGGGAGACCTAGTTTTCCTGAGAGTTTTACCGTGGAAGAAGGTGTTGCGGTTTGGCAGAAAAGGAATGTTGAGTCTGCGGTAGATCGGGCCGTACGAGGTCATTGAACGGGTTGATCTTGTAGCATATAAGTTGGATTTACCAGTGAAACTAGAAAAGATCCATAATGTATTTCATGTTTCGATGCTGAGACGGTATAGATCAGATCCTTCTCATGTGATTACACTCATGGAGGTTGAGATTCAACCGAATTTGTCGTATTAGAGGAACCAGTTAGAATACTGGCTCGTGAAGTAAAAGAGTTGAGGAACAAGAGAGTACCGTTGGTGAAAGTATCATGGAATCATCACGGGTTAGAGGAAGCTACTTGGGAGACAGAGGCTTCGATGAGATCACGGTACCCTAACCTATTCACTAGTAAGAAATTTCGAGACGAAATTTCCCTAAAGAGGGAGAGTTGTAATAGCCCGATTTTTAGTAGTGTCAAAAATAGTGATTTTGAAATAAAAAATCCAACGAGTCGAGTCGTAAATTCATTTATTTTAATATTTATGGTGTTATGTGCATCATATTAAATTTTGGTTTAGAAATTTTATTGTTTAGATAGTTAGTTGAATAGAAAGGACTAAATTGTAATAGGTGCAAAGGTATAAAGGTTTAATTAGAAGTACCAAATGAGTAAATTAACCAAAGGAGTTTTAATGGGTGGATTAGCATGATTTATATTAAGTGTAAATAGGTTTAATTAAGATTAAAAGTGATTAAGGAAGCTTAATTATGAAAGTTACAAAAATTACAAAATTACCATTAGTATATATATTAAATTAAAAGGAAAATTACGATGAAATTCATCATTTTCTTTCATCTTCTTCACCTAAATGGCTAAGCGAGGAGAAAATAGGGTTTTGCTCTTCCAACCTTTAATCCTTGATTTGGGTAAGGAAACCTTTCGTTTTTAGTAATTTTTATGTTTTCGAGTCCATATTAGCTTAATCTAGCTTATGCAAGGATTAATTTGTCAATCTGTCAAATGTTATTAAATTTTCCATTGTTGAAAATGCTTGTTCTTGAAATTTTTGGATATATTTGAATGTTTGATGCTTGGGTTAAATCCTTTTGTAAAGAGATTTTTGATTAAATTAGGGTTTAAGGACTAAAATGTGAAAATGATGAAATTACATGTATTGTTTGAAAATAAATGTGTGAAGGAGTGGGATAAACACCCTAGAGATTTCGACTAAGGTTTGTTGTGTGAGAAAATGATTATTTTGCATGCTTTGTGTCGAAAGGACTAGATTGAATAAAAGGAAAATATTAGGGGTAAAATAATAAATTTCCCAAAAGGACTGATTGTGTTAAATAAAACAATTATGTGACTTAATGTGAGAATTTGGATGATTTGTGGATGTAGACTACGGTCGTGTTTCTGATCGTAGAAAAGGGAAATTAACGGAGTAGTCTCTAAAGTCTTTCCTCAACTACAATCCAGTCTGATAAGTTCGTAATGTAAATTTTACTCAATGTTTCTTATATGTATATTGTCAATGTTCAGCAAATTGAAAGCATTTGGCATTGAAGAGATCGAGGAAAATGAAACGAAAAGATAGTAGGCTTGATACTGTTGAAAAGTACCGACACGATAGCTAGGGTACCACATATGTTGCGAGTCCTCGATAGCTCGTGTGAGCATCATCGTGATTTGGAAAAGAGATATGAATCCTAAATGGATTATAGGCCTTTCGATGGTAGGGACTTGTGCTTTATGCATACTCCCGATAGCTCGTGCGAGTAGCATCGTTAAGGAACATTTACAGTATAGATTGACACCGTACCGATGGCTGGGGTACCGCATATGTTTCAAGTCCTCGACAGCTCATGTGAGCAGCATCGGGTACTGGTAACAGAAAGTTATAGATAGGGAAATGAAGTTGTATTTAACTCAAGGAACAATGGGATTATCTTGGCTTGTTGGAGTTATAGTTGCTTATTACAAATGTTGGTAACTCCTTAAACTATCGAACTTACTAAGCTATGAAGCTTACGAAATATGTTGTTATTGTTTTTTGTAGATCATTTTGCTGACTGAAGATCGGATCATCGTCATTTCTTCGAAGTCACACTATCGTAGTGCTCGTTGGTAGTTTTTGCATCACTCAGTCTTATGGCATGTACTAGGATGATGTAATTTATTGCTTTATGTTCTTGAACTCATGGAAACCTTGTTATGTTACAAATATAATAATGCATATTGATGAGATGAATGGTTATGTTGTTAAAACTTGTGTTTTGGTATGATTCTTATGAATTTGCATACTTGTTTCGGTAGTTGAATACCAAGTATCGGTAGTCATCTATCTAGAAGTATCGGTATTTTGCATGTTTGTATCGGTAAAAGTACAGGGTAGGAGAAAGGTTATGTAATAACTTAAATAGTACCGGTAGGTATATACCAAGTATCGGTAGTTATGTATTTAGAAATATTATACTTGTATTGGTAGAAGTAGTAAGGCAAAATTTCTAGCTCTCTAGAGTTTTTAGTATCAGTAGAGGTAAAACTTGTATCGATAGAAGAGTCACTTGTATCAGTAGAAATCTATACTATTCCTAAACTGTTTACTGACTGGGAAACTATCGATACTTGTCCATCAGGTACCAGTAGAAGTTCCTAGAGATGTAGAAAATGACCTTTTTGCCCTTAATGAATTGAGCTTATAATCAAATGATGAATTATAACGTGTGGAATGAAACCCTTAATAAAAATAAATCGAAATAATATTTCGTAAAGATAAATAGTGATAAATGAATAGTAAAACATCAGAACCCTAACCGACGATGGTATTCAAGATTTGGGTGTTCCAAGCCAACAAGGTTATGTTCAACATTCATCAACATTCACAACAAAGAAAGTAATATCCCATACAAGAAGTACAAACAACATAATCCTAGTACATGCCATAAAACCAAGTGATATAACTACTACCGAACAACTTCGGGATAGTGTGATGCTTCGAGATGATTCGATCTTCAAACAACAAAATAGAATCTACAAAACAACAACAATTTCCACGAGTAAGCATTCCAAAGCTTAGCAAGTTCATAGAGTTAAATAGATTTACCAAACTTAAAGAGTTGTACAATCTAAAATCAATTGAATCAAGAACGCTGTATGCATCCATTATTGGATTCAATTCACATTTGATTACTCACAATGTCGTAGAGAATCCGCAACAAAGCAGGAGCTTCGACATCAGACTTTTTATCTCGGCCATCTCGATTTAATAACTCACAATGCTATAGGAAATCTGAAACAAATGCAGGATTTCCGTCATTGGACCTTTAATCCGTAATAGGATTCATCTCTCATTTAATACTCACAATGACCAAAGAATCTATGACAATCGTAGGGCCTTAGTCATCGGACCTTTTTACATTTCCGGCTCAGTGCCCGTTAGCTCTTTCTTTCCTTTGTTCCCGTATTTCACATTTCCAATAACTATCTCAAATCATAACAGTTGTGTACAAGTACAAAAATGTGCAATTTAAAATTGAATTTGACAATATGAACTTACCAGACTGGATTGCAGTTGTGGTTAGACTCCAGGGACTATTTCGCTAATTTCCCTCTTTCGTGACTGGTGGCACGATCGTAGTCTACATCCACAAACAGTCAATTTCTCACATTAAATCACACAATTGGATCGTTTAACACAATTTAGTCCTTTTTGGTAAAGTTATGATTTTACCCCTAACCTTTTACTTTTATTTATTTTAGTCCCTAAACACAATACATGCTAAATAACCTTTTCTCTTACACAACCAATACCAACCGAATAATCATAGGTCTCCAAAAGTCCCTACACTTCATCTATTTCACACCAAATACATACAAATTTCACCATTTAACATTTTAGTCCTTAAACCCTAATTTCATAAAATCACTTTACAAAATCAATGAATCTATTCACCAAGCATACAAATCTATCAAAAGCTTTCAAGAAGAAGCATTTTCAATAATAGAAAGTTTTATAACATTTGACAGATTCAAAAACTGGTCCTTGGATTAGCTAGATTAAGCTGATACGAACTCAAAAACATAAAAATTACTAAAAATGATCAAGGTTTTCTTAACCAAATCAAAGCTTAAAGTTTCAACAATGGAAAACCCTAATTTTCTTAGCCTTGTCGTGGAGAAGATGAAGAAATAAGAAAAATTATCTTTTTTTTTTCTCTTTTAATTATATATATATAATCAATTGTAATTTTGTAAATATTTAGACTTTTATCATTAAGCTTTAATTAACCCTTTTTTTACTCTTAATTAAACCTATTTATACTCATTTTAACTCATGCTAATCCACCCACTAACATTCCTTTGGTTAATTTACTCATTTGGTCCTTCTAATTAATCATCTCTACTTTTGCACTTATTACAATTTAATCCTTTCTACTCAATTAACTATCTAAACATTAAAATTCCCTAACCAAATTTTAATACGATGCTAGCGACATCATAATTATTAAAATAAATAAATTTACGACTCAACTCGTTGGAGATATGATCTCGAAATCACTGTTTTCGACACCACTAAAAATTGGGCTATTACAAGTCAGACCACAAGAAGTACCATGATTAAAAACTCCTTATTTTATACTCTTTACGAAAGCAATTCATCCAGTTGCTTTGTCCAATGACCTTGTCATGTGTGTGTTACCCTTATATGATATCCTTGATTCCTTTGAGTTAAAACCGTTCACTCAATACAATTTTATTTTTTCTCATTGTTTCTTTTTAATGATTAATATGATCATTGTCAACAAATGACTATGATAAATTGCTCGTTTGAGAACAAGCAACCCGTGGCCACTTTCCATATATATTAATCCATATAATGCCAATGAGAGGATATCATTCACTCTTTAGTTGAGCTATGAATTCCACTGTTGATAGTAAAGTCATGTCATACACAAGTAATGTGCCTAACATACCGGCTATGGGCTCGATCATCTTCAGAGCATAAGCCTCCACTTATATCAAAGCACATGAGTTGTATATGCATGGTCAGTGACTAACTCATGATTTAGGTAAATCGCACCATGAATGTCACAAGTGAATTAATTCACAAACGGATTCAGAATTAATTCATCTTGGGTCCAATCCAATATATCATTCTTACAATGAATACATCTATGTCCCCACCATGGAGTTAATTGCTCTGATAGCCAAGACTAGTCATCTCTCAAATTGGATTTGTAGATGACATAATAATCATTTTCAGTATTTGAATCAAATGCTCACTTTGATTCTTTTACGGGATTATAGACTCATTTAGATTATCTATTGAAGTAAGTTATCTTTCTCGCAATGTAAACGTTCTTACAATGCCGCTTATCTTTAGTTTGAACTTAGACAATCAATGAGCTCATATTTGCTTGTCATAAAATCCCTATGCATGCAAAATATGAAAGAAAAAAAAACAAAAGACATAATAATGAAATGTGAAATTAACTTTTATTTATTTATCGTTCAAATAAATAGAAAACATTTACATGTTTACTACAATATTGGTACATTTCCCAAAAATCTCCCACTTGCCCTTTTGAAGTAAATGTGTCATGTTTTGCGTTCTCATATCCTCGACGTGTCGATTAGAACTCCTAGTTACAAGAGTCTTAGTAAATGGATCTGCAAAGTTATCTTCAGAAGCTACTTTTATCACATCTACAATTCCTACTGCCTCTCGTATCAAGTGATACTTTCGATCAATGTTTTTCGTCCTCTTGTGACTTCTCATTTCCTTGGTATTAGATATTGCAACACTGTTATCACAATAAAATGTTATAGCTTTCTTCATACTAGGAATGACTTCAAGATCAGTTAAAAACTTTCGAAGCCATATTGCTTCTTTCGTTGCCTTAGAAGCAGCCACATACTCAGCCTCTATTGTATATTTATTAGTGCAAGTTTGTTTTACACTTCTCCATACTATGGCTCCATTGTCTAGATCGAATACATTTCCCGACATTGATTTCCTCGAATCTTTACAGGTTTGGAAGTCTGAGTTTATGTATCCAACAGGAGTAAGGTTCTCCCCAGAATACACAAACATATAATCCCTAGTTCTTTTAAGATACCTTAATATATGCTTTACAGCTTTCCAATGCCTGAGACCTGGATTCGCTTGATATCGACTAACCATTCCTACTACGAAACAGATATCTAGATAAGTGCAACCCATCGCATACATAAGGCTTCCAACTACCGAAGCATATGGAACCTTACTCATATGCTCTCTTTCTTTCGTTGTCTTTGTACAGTCATCTAATGAAAGATGAAAACTTGATGCAGTCGGTTGAGCCCCTGACTTCGCATTGGTCATTATAAATCATTCCAGTACCTTATCGATGTATGAAGCTTGAGATAGAGCTATCATTTTATTCTTTCGATCCCTAAGGATTTGAATTCCAAAAATATAATTACCTTTACCCAAGTCCTTCATGCTAAACTGATGAGCTAACCACAATTTAACCGATGAAAATTCTCCTACATCATTTCCTATAAATAGAATATCATCGACATACAAAATGAAGAAGACCACCTTTTTGTCCTTTATACGCTTGTAAACTCAAGATTCATCATTGTTTTTCTCAAACCCAAAAGTCTTTATCATTTGATCAAATCTTTTATTCCATGAACGGGATGCCTATTTAAGTCCATAAATGGATCTTAGTGGTTTGTAAACTTTCTGCTCCTTTCCTTTGACAGCATAGCTAGTGGGTTGAGCCATGTAAATGGTCTTATCAAGATAACCATTTAAGAATGCTATCTTGACATCCATTTGCAAGATCTCATAATCGAGAGTAGTGAAAATGGATAAGAGTATGCGAATAGACTTGAGCATGGCTACCAGAGAGAAGGTCTCATCGTAATCGATGCCTTCTTTTTGTGTGTAACCTTTCCCTACAAATCTAGCTTTGTGCATTTCCACTTTCCCTTTCGCATTTCTCTTCTTCTTGTAGATCCACTTACACCCTATGGGTTTAATCCCAATTGATAAGTCTACAAGTTCCCACGCCATATTAGATTTCATTGAATCCATCTCAGCATCCATGGTCTGTTTCTAGTGTAACACCCCTAACCCATCTTTGTCGTTAGATTAAGGTGACGAAAAATTACCTATCAATACAAACGTCTAATCTCATAATACAATAGTATTTTAACAATAATCATACATTCACATATATAAATATAATTCCATACATTTGGCTTGAAAACATATTTTAGAAACTTTAGAAATAGCATAGACACCTTCCAGGACTATTTTGAAACAATTCAAAAAGCTTAGGAAAAAGTTGGGAAATTTGGGAAACATATCAAGAATGCAAATATTTTCCATTTTAGCAACATATCAAGAATGCAGTATGATGCATACGTCTTGTATTAAAACCTTGAAAAAACAATTTTCTGTTTCTACGATCATTCTCACACCATCAACCATGCCGCCTTGGGGTCCCATGATTAACTAGCAAGAACGTGGATTACATCCAATTAGTTCATGAATCTTAATTGTCAAGACTCCACAAGAACTAATGGTTGTTTAATGTTTGGTTATCATCTCTAGCTTAAATATCATTTCTTGGTAAACTATTTAATAAGAGACGATCTTGAGTGTGTAATCATTGACTCAACACCCATCATGAACATGCTTTCATTTATGAGTCATCTTGGGATAATCTCTTTCAAAGTAATGCATGACTAGTTGTCCTCTAAAACGAAATTCCATCTAGTGAACCCACATGACAAAGTTTACCTTGGGGTGCGGTCAGGGTAGGAACCGACTCGAAACTTTATCATGCTGTCACTTATGGACAATCAATGGAGGTTGTACGTCTTGTTCAAGGACCTTTTCCCACTCAATATTTTAACAAACATGCAAGGTTTTTTTTATCCCAAATTTCAAGAATGATCATACAATAGTCCTAGTGGCATTCTTACCTAATTTAAATAACATGCTTCCAATATATGCATGGCATGCTATGAAAATTTTATAATATCCATTCAAAAGAATCAATCAATCACCAAAACAAACAATTTTGATTCTCCACAGTATTTCTTTTAAGGGAAAAATTGAAGAAGTGAATGTGAACTGTGGACCAGGTAGGGTCCTAGGAAAGGGAGGTAAGTCAAATTTGACAGCTAAAAAAACCAAGCCTTTCCTAGCCAGAGTCAATCCTGGACATGCACCTTCTTATTACCACACTTCTCACACTTATTGAATAACCTAAAGAAGTGAATAGAACAATACAACACATTTATTTTCTCATTACTACACTTCTTATTTTTTAATCGATCAACTGTGGATCATCTCATATATATATCACAATTATAACATTACATAATATAAATATTATAAACAATTATAGAACAGATATATATAGAGATAGGTAATTAAAATAAAAATGCTAGTCAAGGTTTCCATGGTTCTATTTCTAAAAAAATAAAATACATAATTTTTTGTCACAAGGCATTCCTTGTGTCTTCAATCGCCATCGCATCTTTTCCTCGTCATGAACTCCTTTTGGAAAAATTACATTTAAGTCCTATGTTCATTTTCGACTCACAAGAATTCTATGATTTTATTTTTTTAAAATAGTCCTACATGGAGATGATAGTCCGAGGTTTATTTCCTAATAATCACAACATCGGCAATAAAAAACAATTATATAAAAATATATAATTTCACATCCATTCTCATATATAACTCAAAACATGCATAAGAATTAAAGAATGTCACATTCTATTTAATCATATCATTCAAGAATAAGAGAAATTTATTTCGGTTTTCTGTTTATATTTATGATAGATCACAACTTGACTTTGATACCAGTTGTTGGAAAAAACGGTTTAAAAATACAATGGAAAATAAATTTAGGAAAATTCAGAGTTTTAATTTTTTTTTCCAAAAACAAGATCTTTGGTTGTGATATCTAAAGTAATAAATACTTAACCAAAATTTTACCTTTTCAATTTGTCTAGGATGAGCACTTTGATCGAGTAGTCTTCTTCGCTATCCTCAAGTTCACGTCTGCCGAGTGTGGACTCTCTTTGAATCAGAAAATTTTCTCAAAATTACTAGTTTTCGCAATTTCTCTAAACTTTTGGGTCAAGTTGTAACTAAAAAATATATCTAAAGATTTTCTGAAATAATCTCTTCAGAGAATTTTCTCTATACAACTTTTTCTTGAATTCAAGTGTGTGTTATCAAAATAATGACCGAAGGCTCTCTTTATATAGTGAGAGTTTAGAGAGTTCAACTATGATTGAACTTAATCACTTTAATATTAAATTAACATAATATGTACCAAGATAAATATTATATTAAATTTAATATTAAATATTATTAAAATAATAAAATAATAAGTTTTAAATTAAATTTAATATTAAACTATTAAAATAATAAGTTTAATTATCCATTTGACCAATTGTCTGCCTTGAAAATAAAATTCTAAAAATATCATATTAATTTTAATTAATTTGATTAATTTAATTTTATTTTATCAAAATTAATTTTCCAAAAATCGAAGTAAATATGCTGGCACATAGTGCATCATTGGATAAATCGAAGTAAATATACTGGCACGTAATGCATCACCAGATAAATCGAAGTAATTTGCGCTCAACTAACATGTCATATTGGGACATAGTGCATCATCGAATAAATCGAAGTAATCTGCGCTTAGGGCTATCATATCATATTGGCACATAGTGCATCACCAGATAAACCGAAGTAATCTGTGCTCAGGACTATCATTTCATACTGGCACATTATGCATCATCGTATAAACCAAAATATAAACCCGTACACAATCTAACCCTTTAGCATGCCAACCATATCTGACTCTGCCCGAATAGAATATTCCAATTACGTGTCATTTATCAATTTATATTATGCTTGTTTCTACCTATTCAATTCAGTCCAACTCTCGACATTCGATACCATCATGTATAAATCGAATAATGTTATAGTAATACACTTACCTCAATAGATAGAGTTGCAACAATCACATGTATGTATGTATTCATATGTATATATATTTATGTATTGAACTCGAATCATAAAAGTACAAATTGTAATTTTCGCCACTCGTCTATGACTCTAGTCTTTTCCTTCTCCCGCGACGCTCCAGCATTGTCTTTAACTATGTTCGATAATCATTTATAGAAATCATATCAGTTTACATCCAATTTACATTCAAACACATAGTCAAGTATATTTTGGATTTTATTCATTTTAATACCTAAATTAAGGAAACTCAGATTTTTCAATATTAAACATCAAATTAAAATCTGATTTCACATTCTTTCATTAGGGATCCTATACTTTCTATCTATAGCATAATTTCATGAAAATTTTCAATTTATTTAATTTAGTTTCTAATGTCACAAAGTTATCTAAAAACCTTAATTTAATTTCTAACTTAGTCCTTAACATAATCTAAGTTCACTATCTATTAATCTCTTCAATTTAAAGCCTTATTCATCAATTTCTCTCTAATGGAAACTTGCTAAAAACTAAACAATTGAAAAAATTGATATATGAGTTAGCTAAATCAAGCTCTCATGATCATAAATCTATAAAAAATTTTGAATTTAACTTGGTTACCTTGGCAATTGATGAACCAAATTGTAAATGAAAAAGGATCAAGTCTTCTTCTTCTTTTCTTTTAGTTGGACGGCAAGAACAAGTGAAATAGATGATGTTTCTCTTCCTTTCCACTAAATTTCATATATATAATATAATTAATAACTTAATTAAGTATAACTAGTTTATTAATCTAAACATATATTTACATTTCTTAATTATTAATCAAGGTTAATGGAATGCATCATCATTTCCCACTATAATTATGAAAATAAAATTAATCATTTTGGTCTTTTGAATAATTTCTATCTAGGTCCTCAAGCATTTTTTAAATTAAAATTCAATAGTGATTGAAATTTTACAATTTATCTGTGTGCTCTAATTAACAACTTTCTGGATTAAATTACTAAATTGATCTTCAATGTTTTTTCATAATAACTTCATAAATATTCTCATTTTACCTCTACAGACTCAATTTATGAAAATGAATTTCCAAAATCGCATTTTTTAACGTAGCCTAAAATCGGTTTTTTACAAATTAAGCCTAAAATATGTTTTAAGATAGTTTATTTCTAATGGTTTCTTTTTGGGATACATGTTAGGCCACATGGTGAACTTTACTACTTGATTTACATGTGTATATATGTGTTTTGATATTATGAATGGATAAGTCATGCATGTTTCGGTATAATGTATTGAATGCTATAAGTTTGATTGATTTAGATGTGTTTTTATAAGTCACTTGTATGCAAAATGATTTGGTACTATGTTGGTTTTGGTTAGACATATTTTGGGAACCATTTTGCTTGACTTGAAAGAACCATTTGGTATGTTTTGAGATTGTACAACATAACGTCACGATCTCGCCCCCCTTGCCCCTCGATCCGTCGCACCTTCACTTCTTCCACTACGCGACCTTACAAGATAGCTAGTGATTGGGATTTTTCCTGTTCCGATGCCACGACCTCACTCACTATTTTATCACTAGTTTTCGAAACTTTTTCAAAAGTTCACGACTACTTTCTTTGGCACGACTTGAAACGAGTTTTGTCATAAAAGAGTTTTTTAAGCCTTCATAACTTGTTTATTTCCAATGATTTTATATAAATATTTTAAAAGATAATGTCATAACATATAAAAGTGAAAGATTGTAATATGAGTTGTTCTAGTAACAGTTGTGACATCTTGAATTTGAACTCGATGACCGGATGGGATGTGAGATGCCACATACTCTTTGACCCTTAATTGAGGTTTTGTACCCTTTGATTTTCTTGCCAAAGTTTTTTAATGAAGCTGTAGTGTTAATATTGTACTCAGTTTTATCCCATTAGATTTTTCCAATGAGTGTATAAATAATATAGATTATTTTGGATATTGATAATGGAATATATTGTAGATATTCATAATTGGAGATAAATAGTTTATTTATCTTTTCTATTGGACATTTATTTAGGATAATCAGTTTATTTATAGTTGTGGAGCTTTTGTATGAACCTTTTCTTGTATTTGTGATCCTCTTTGATGACTTATAACTCCTCAAATATATATATTATCTCTTAATTTATCTTCGATTTTGTACAGCTTTATCTTTTAACCCTACATTTGTAATATAAATATGATTCAAGTGAAAGAAAAGAGACGACAACAGCAAGAGTTACATTCTCTATTTTTTTTTTCCCTTTTCCATTCATCTTTTATTTCTTTATATCTTTTGCTAAAGTTATTTTATTTTGTAACAGAAAGTTTTTATATATTTGAAGAATTATATGAGCATAGATATTAAATATTGAAACCACAAGGAAAGTAAATGAATCGGATAATATAGATCATTCTTGCCAACGAGGGGAGAGGAGATCATGTTGATATTCACTATTAATTCATCCTTCATTTTAGTTCAAATTGTACTGTCGCAACGTGCATGTGCATGAGATATTACATACTTTGATGTAATTTTTGTTACCCCTTCTAGGTTAGGTGTGCACCTGCAATATTTACTGCAAACGAGCTTGAAGTTGACAAGCAAAGGAATTAATGGCCTTTCCCTGTTGTTCAATCCTCAGCTTTTCCTGCAAGATCCAAACAAACCCTAGGAAAAGGTATCAAATAAGGTCTTATATATGTTGTTTTCAAAGCTGCAGAGCTTTGAAGCTCAATTTCAAGTGAAGGGAAACTCACCTTGTTACTACAACAGCCCCGCGGCCGGGGGGGGGGGGGGGCGCTCCCCTAAGAGAAAAAGGGACCTAGGCCTCTTGTTTTATCGATATTTCTGTTTCACAGAGTGAAGATGATCCATCTCTGATACCCTTTAAACAAGGCAGTGAATAAATGATGACAAAGATCTAGCTTTTAATGTGGGCTAATTCCAAAGAGCATCATTAAATGGAATATAATTATAAAGAGAAGTTGTCAATGGATTCCTCAGTTTAATTTTCTTCATTCAAGATAGCTGACATGAAAAATAAAAGAAAAATGAGAAATGTGTGGGTTCTTGTCTCTCTAAAGCAACCCTTAAGGAGAGGCAGAGAAAGATAGAGAACTGATATACTCAGAGGAGTTCCAAATGATATTAAACATAGTTCTTGAAATGAACATCAATAGCTCTTAATATAAATATATATCACACTGTTTTAAGGTTGAAAGTATATTCGCGGGGTCTTAGACTGAGATTGCAGCCAAAATATGAGTGTCAAGTTACCTCTCTTTTGCACTCTCGTTAGAAAGGAACTAAGCACTTGAACATTGATCTTCCATTTGCTTCATGGTTAGTTATATTGGGGAGCTGGTTTCAATTTTCTCCTCTACCCAAGGGAAATGTTATATTTATTTCGATTATTTTACCAATATCTTCATAGATTTTTAAGTTGTACTAAGATCAAGAAGCAAAAAAGTAAACCTTCCCGAACTAATTAGCATAAAACAGCACACAGTAGCAATAATTACACCCAAAAAGAGAAGATATGTCAGCTAGATTCACGAGTTATGAAATAAGTTTTCCATTCTACTGCTAATTCCCATATCTCAAACTTGCATCAAGAACATGCTTCTAACTGAACTTGTATATATCTATGGTTCTGTATTGTATCTTGCACTGTGCTTGAAATAACATCATGAACTAGTCAAAAGGAGCAGAATAAAAATGTATAAATTTATCCCATTGTCTCCCTTCCCTCTGAGAATTTGGACTTAGTTTCAGGCATAAAAAAGAGAAGGTTCCCAACTTCCAAGCCTTCACAGGGCACATAAATTAAGGCCTCTTTGTAATTTATTTAGGGAGTTTATCTATTTCCCTTGGAGATCTTTGGATTTTCCAGCAGGGGTTTCCATCACTCTATGAAATTCCCAAGTAGTGCCAAAAAAAGGACTAAGGTCTCTAAGTTATTTCTCTCCCTCTGGTTTTGTAAATCTGCTGTAGATCGATTTAAATAAACCTACCTGCCTGTATACATACATGTTATAACGAAATGAAAAGGCTGAGTGTTTATGAAATCCCTTATGGAAGTATAACGAAATGTTGGTTTCTGAAAGAATTGAGGAGCAATCATACATATGTCATGAAAAACCCTAAACAAACAGCTTATCATACAGTAGAAGTAAAACCAATAGATATAGTGAGATATCAAATTATATTGAAGGGAAGACTGTACGGATGGTTTAAAGATAATACCAGAGACTGAGAGAAGGCTCAATCACCAAAGCAGTGGTAAGGGATCTTGAAATCATGGAAACTGCACCGAGACACCCAAATTTCCAGTCTAAAAGTTTCAAACCCGCAGCGAAAAAAAAGGGAAAAAAAAATTAAAGAAATCTATACAATAGCATATATATATATATATACAAAGCAAAAGATTTTCGAATGCATACATGTTAGATAAAGTAAGGAAACCCTAGAAATCCAAATAACCCCTGAATTTGTACAAAGAGGTTTAGATATGACCACCCATTTCTAGGGATTGAGAGAAAACAGGAATGGTGGTGTACCGGAGTTAGCAAAAGAGAAAGGAGTCAGAATTAGGGTGAGAAAATAGGGTTTTTGTTTTTTTAAATATTGTGCTAACAGCAACAGGTGAAACTGCCACATGATCTGATCTTTTCCTCGATTAGAAAAAAGGAGGGAAATTAAGATCATGCTGGCAGCTTCATCTGATGGTGGAGCACCAAAAATGAAAAAATAAAAACAATAAACACTTCCTTGAGGCCTTAAAAACAACAACTGAACCTGAAAAACACCATGAAAGACTACAACTATACACAGGGAGAGCCCTATATATGAAGTCTTTTGCTAGCTATAGAAAGAGCAGTGCTAGGCTCCATGTTGAGAAGAAAGGATAACGAAGAGGAGTTTAAATAGGAGGAGAGGATTGTTGGGATACTTTTATCATATTCTATAATTTTTCTTTTGATTATTATAAAAGAAAAAAGAAGAAAATTAGTGGTCCCAAGTGATGCAAATTGAATATTATCACGCCATGAAGTTTTGCAGACAGGTTAGTGAGTATTTCCATATAAATTTGTTAGGAACCATTAATAACTTTTAAGGTTGGGGCGGTAGGGGACCTTTTAACCTCTTTCTCTTTTGTGTTCTCTATCTCTCTCCCTCTCTAACTTTGAGAAAGAAGGATCAACCATGAGGGAAAGAAAATAAAAAGTGTGACTGATACTAGTATCATATATATATATATATATATATATATATATATGGATGTCGCATGGTTTTAACTCACTAGGTTTAATCGGCGTAGCCTTGAGTATGTAAGTGTTCAAATTATCTATCTTTTACCTATAAAATTGTGAGATTTAATGAATATAAACATACACTACCTTGAATACTTGCATGGACTCTGACATTTTGACGTTGACTCAATTATGACTATTTTTTTTGGTGAATTACAATAATATAATAAAACCTGAATAACAGACGCGACTAGCGTAACTCGAATCTAGACCACACCTGGAACAATTAACACCCTCGACCATCAGACCATTAGACCATCATACTTGACTATGGATATTTAGAACATGTCATGGAAGATAGTGAAAGGGAGTATCATTATGTCAAGAGAGTAATTTCAATCGATTATGTAGTAGAATTCAACTTATGTGTATACATATTCACGTAACTTTGTCAAAAAGGTAGATTGTATCAAAGTGATATAAAATTAGATTATGGTTACTTTATTTTATTTTTAAGAAAATATTATCATTAATAGTGATTATGAATAGTAATACAGAAACATGGTACAAACTATAAATAAATCATTGCAAATTAATATACAAATATCATGTCTGCAAAATAAATAAATAAAAAGACAAATTAGGAATAGCTGCAGCACTGAAATAATTCAGATCAACTTGATTAAATCATTGAAATTTTCATTCTAACCTCACCATCATCAAATCAACCTGATGATGAACACCGATAAACTAAACAAAGACTGTCAAAAGCCCCAAAAGACCCATCGCATTAATGATGCATAAAAAGGCTTAGTCTTATATGATCTATCTTTCTTCGCATCATCTTGAATCCATCACCATCACTATGATCTATCATGATAAAATCCTTCAAGAACGGTTTTTAATAGATCTGACGACACACTTATATTAACAAATATCACATCTACGTTAGACTAAAAATAAAAATGTGAATATATTTATGTTTAATCAAATTCATTTTGTAATTATATGAAAAGGCAGTATCCTTATAAGCATCTTCCTTTTTGGTGAGAGAGAGGCTTACAAACCTTTCCATTTGTTGGATAGTTGCTAAACCCTTCATCTGATTGGTGCCAGCTACAGTTTAAATTTTTTGTGAAACATTTTATATCTACACAATCATGAAAATGACTTGGATGTTATGAAAAAGTTGCTGGTTTTTACAAATTTCATATCCCCTTAGCTCTGTAGGTGTGATGATGGAACCCAACTTATCATATATAAATTAACAGGTTTTAATCATTACAATAATAAGTTAGAAGGTTTATGATTAATTAATGTTGTAAGTAGGCGATGAGATTTGCCTATCCTTTTCCAGATTTAATTGTATGTGTTGATTCCATACCCTTTTCCTTCACTACCTAAATTATTGTAATTGTTTTTCATTTCTGCCCATTAACAACATATTCCTTTGCCTGCTATATTCCACAAACAATCATAAGCAACTTCTCTGAACGTTAAATAGCAGTGGGCCAATCAAGGCTTTACACTTCTTCAACCCTATAATCCTAGGGTTCCTCTAGGGTTTATGGCTCATATTCTCCAAACATCTTAGATGACAGCTGGTTGATACAGGTCGGATTAGTATTTTTTTTTTAGTTTTACAAGTTGAGTTCATATTTTGTTGCATGTTTTATTTTATTTTATATTTTTTCTTACTAAATATAAATATTTTATGAGTAAATATTGGACGTTATCATTCGATCTGTTCTTGACATTTTTTGGACTCTAGACGAAATAAAAAATTGAGGTCTTTTAAAAAAGTTATAAAATGTAATATAATAAAATAAAATCATATACTAATAATTTCATTAAAATAATACGTTTTATTACATTAAGCGAAAAATATATTTTTCCAATAAAATTTAAAAAATTCATTCAATCTATTCCTATGTCCTCAACTACAAAAAACAAAAAATCATAAAAAATGGGTTCTATGAGCATTCTGAGATGCAAGATTATTAGTGATAACATCAACTTCAATGTTTTCCAAAAATTCCTTATCGATTTTTTTATTTTAAAATTAGTTATTACTAATAAAAAGGACAAAACTCAAAATTACACACGAATTTTAGTCTAATGTGTAATGTTATACATGACTATTAACTGAGTATCTTTTTTATTTTAAAATATCGTATTAGTGAACTTATTAGGAAAATTGGACGGAGTTAACAATTGAACCCGAATTTTAAAACATGAAAAAGATAAAAGAATTAAATTTCAAATATACAAAAAAACATAGGACATTTGCTCATTTCGGTTAGACAACTGCTGGACAAAAACCAACAAAATGCTAGAACTATTTAATTTCTGTTTCGTATGATGTAATCGCCTAGAGCAATTCTTTTCTACCAAAAAATATACAAAAAAACATTTTTAAACTATTATATATATATATATATATAGTATTTATCTTAGTTACACCTAGGTCACCACTGTACAAATTCAATATATTAAATTTTTATATAAAAAACCAATTATAAGTGGATATGGCGTGATGATTATCACAATAAATCATAATTTTCAATTTTAATGCATCGAAAAAATATAAATTTTGTATTTAAGGAAGAAAAAAATCTATTCATACTATTATTATTTAATAATTTTACTTAATTATATGATGAATAATTTAACCTCAATTTAATTGTGAAATTATTAAAAAAATATTATTTTATATATTATCATGGAGTGAAGAAATTCATTTTAAATTGAATTCATTTGTTTTTAGAATATAATAAAATAATAATTAAAAAAACACTTGCCATTACTTTAGATTTACTTGTTTAGTTTTTTACCCCAGTAATATTGGACAAAATAATTACCTTACTAAAAGTCTATTACTCCAAACAATAAATAATATTTAAGAATTCTTTTATCTGAAATAAATATTATTTTAAAAACATTCTTATTTTTGAACCCTTTTTATCGTTAATAAAATAAAAATATTTAAACAAAAAAGAAGAAATAAATATTTTTGAGCCCTAAGTGATTTCACTTCAAAATAATCCCAGGATCAGTCCTGATTATCACTGAATAATAACATGATACTTTATTATTAAATAAAACAAAAAAATAATAGAGGACATATAAATAGATACTAATTATTTTATTTAAACATAATTAGATAATAATTAATTATAAATAAATGTTAAAATATTATACCTAAACCCTCAACCCAAGACTCTATATCTGAAAGTTACTAATATTTATTTATAATAATTACGATTAATATTTAATTATTTTTAAATAAAATTATTAGCATTTATTTACAAGTTCTTCATATTTTTTTGTTTAATTTAATGATGCTGTATCGTATTATTAGTCATTGATAGTTTATAAAACTTATGTACCGATAGAATACTAAATGTTATTTCATATTTTATTGATAATTTATTGATTAATTTAAAAAATTATTATATGAAAGATTGTGTTATTAAATTGGGAATAAAATTTCTATCTATCTTCATTTACTAACAAAGTTAATTACATGAATCGTTGGTGTTCATGTCCATGTTTGATTCATATTCATATCTCTGTTCTTTTTTCTTTTTTAATCAATATCTCTGTTCTTTCTTATGTGAAGGCATGCTAGACATTTCATTTTAGGAAAAATATAATTATAATTTTATTATCTTATAATGGATTACATACATGTATTATTTATAAAGTTTTCTGCATGAAATATAAAATTATTTATTACATAAATAAATCATTAAAATTTTACATTTAAAACTAAACTAAAATAATTATTTTGGTAAATGAAAAAAAAATGCGTTAATAATAAAGTATTCCAATATAAATTTTAACCTATAAATTTATTATTATATAAATTCATTTAACAATTTTTTAATAAAATTGGTAATATAAAAATATAAAAAAACAACAGAGGGTATATTGATCAGTTTAGAAGTTTGTCCAAACTTGTATTATATATATATATATTATAAAGTTGTGCTACAGAATGCAAAAAAAATAATTATTGGGTTCGCTTATGTAGATATCTTGACAAATCAAAAAAAAAATTGTTGATTGAGCTGGTGTTACAGTTAATTGAGTACCAATTCAATTGGAAAAAAACCAAAATATCCTCACTTTAAAAAAGTAAATTATATTGTTTTGAGGGTGTTTTATCATTTATATATTTTATATCGAAAAATATACCTATAATATAATCTGAATTCATGCCTTTTTAATTTTTTACATTTTTACTTTTAACATTGAGCTAAACCTTCATTTGTTATTTATGTAATTATTTATAAATATATTCATTACATGAGTTTAGTTTTCATCCACCTATATTGTGAGTCCGGAGCGAAGTTAGGAAAAAATTTTAGGGGATCGAGATTAGATTTTATTTATTTTTATAATTTTTAAAGGATTAAATCAAATTTTTATCATTTTTAAGAGGTCAAAGTATAATTTTACTTTTATTAATTTAAAATTTTTAAAATTTTAAACAACAGAAATGACATAATTTCTATTTTAAGGGGGGGTCGGGGCTCTGATCACCCGTTGTGAGTGTGTTATAAATTTATTACATAAATTGGAGAATATATAAAAAATGATGCGGAGGAAAAAAAACCTTCCCTTTAATCCAGGTAATGGGTTGAGAATCGTAAGAATGAAATATTAACGAAATCTCTTTAGAGTCCAAATGCTAGGCCATTCAAGCATCTACATATATGCAATGGCTATTCATCCTAATGCTATTCACAGTAATTATTCTGATGTAAAAGAGGAGAACAGATCTTAATATAATAAAATTCCATTTTGCTTGACCAATATCCAATAATTTTTCAACATCTTATTGTCAACAAAAAATTGTACGCAAATATTCTAGAAAACAACTTTATGTGGAACATCGTCATTGTGTGTGTATGTATAGTCTATTTCTTCGTACCAAACCATCAATACGAAACACCTATAAGAGGATGAGAAGAAGATGATAAGGAGAGGGGTTTTCATCATGGAATTGCATCTACCAAGAAAACCCATGAGAAGAAGAGAGATTTTCGGTTCATTCTACCAAGTGGCTTTTCGTGTAAACCATGAAGGAAGGCATTATTGAAAATTCGTTTTGTCGAAACGGTTTTGTGAAAAAATCCCGTCTTATATTTTTAAAATCGAAAACGGAAGTCGCCATCAATATTTTAATTCGGTGTGACTGAACCACCTAAAACATCTAAGTTTATTTTAGAAAACAATTTGGTCTTTGAAATCCAGAAAATAGGTTCGGGAATCGGTTACGTGTAAGGAAGGATTAACATCCTCATACGCCCAAAATTGGTACCCAATCGATTATTTTATGGACTTAATTGTTGAAAATTGAAAATTCGGAAAGAATTTAAAATATTATCCTTGAACGTGTAAAATAAAATTTGATTATATGTATTTTAAGGTGACTTGGATTTTTCGAAGAATGATATTTTATCTTGAGTTAATTGAGAAAAATCATACCCCGTAAGTTAAGGGCACGACATTTCGAGTACTCAAAAAAAAAAACCATTTATCAAATAACCAAGAAAAATTTGAAATGCAACTTCCAAAATATCTAGAAGTTTTTTAAGAAAAATTCGTAAAATAGTGATCTTTCTTCTCGAGTTAATTGAAAATTACATCACATCTCGTAAGTTAAGGGAAATAACATCTCTAATACATCGAAAGTAAAGAGCAATTATTAATCGATTAAAACATATTTTAAAATTTCATTTTTAAAAAAAAAAATTGGGTGTTCAATCACCAAGTTCAAAAATAAAACCGTACTCCGTAAGTTGAGACACGGTTTTACTTAGTCCCTTAAGTTTCGAACATTGCCTTAATTTTTAAATAATTACATATTATTTTAAAAAAAAAAAGCAAAATATGATTTGTTTTGGTGATATATTTTTTAAAATGAACAAATATTAATTTAAAGCATACAAGAACAAACAAACATGCTAAATAATAAGATAACAACTATACATGATACTTTCATAAAATGATGAACCTCACAATATTCAGGAAAAATAAGAGCGAGTAATTAAATAGGGAAATAAATGAATATACGATATATAAAAAACGAGTTAATTATTAATATAGATAAAAAAAAGTTAAATAAATAAAATAAAAAGAATAAATAAAGGAGTTAAATTTAAAAAAAAAAAACACAAAAGAATAAAAATTAGAAAAGAAAAGAAAATAACAATAGCGAACTTGATTTCAAAAAAGAAAGTAAAAGAGGGATTTTGAAAAGAAAGGAAAAAAGAAAAAAAAAGGAAAGAATTCGAATTTAAAAGAAATAAAATATAGAAGATTAAATTAAAATAAAAAAAGAGAAAGTTTTGGGGTAAAAATGTGACAAAAAGGAAAAATGAGGTAAAAACAAAATTTTAGAAAGTTTAG
The DNA here is from genome assembly GCA_039519145.1 of Kokia cookei. Taxonomy (NCBI): domain Eukaryota; kingdom Viridiplantae; phylum Streptophyta; class Magnoliopsida; order Malvales; family Malvaceae; genus Kokia; species Kokia cookei. The sequence continues at coordinate 23,192,081 of CM076907.1, forward strand.
GGGTTAAATTCTAATTTTTGTAAAGTTCAAGGTCAAATTGGATTTTTCAAAAAGTTTGAAGGTCAAATTCAAATTTTTGGAAAGTATGGGTCAAATTTGAATTTATGGAAAGTTTGGGGGTCAAACTCAAATTTTTGGAAAGTTTAGGGGTCAAAACATTAATTTTTAATAAATCATGGGCTTTGTGAGCAATAATTCTAAAATTTTGAAATGTGGCAGGCTCAAGACCATTTTTGAGTCAAGGACTAAATTGTAAAAATCTTAAAATTATTAGGCTAAATTGAAATAAATTAAAAGTAAGACAAAAAGACTAAATTAAAACAAATAAAAAATGTGAAAGAACCAAAGGAGAATTTATCCCTTTTCTAAAAATGCACGGACCCTAGTGGGTCCAAATTGGGTCATGGGTCAAGACTTAAAACGACGTCATTTTGGAGGTCAAACTTCAAACCCTAAAACTACGCCATTTTGCTCTTCTATTTAAGCCAAAAATTTTAAAAAAACCTCATTTATTTTCATTTTGCACAGAAACTCTCCCCCTCTCCTCTCATTTTCTCTCAAAGGGGAGGGGTCTGGTCATCTTCTCCGATGAGCACCACTATCGGCCTCAATCGCTCGCCATTGTCGACCGTCGTCGATCGCCACCGTCCGCCTCTGTGCACGACGGCCCAAGGTAATTTTTTTTTGCTTCCAAAGCATAGATCGAATCTAACCCCTAAATTTCGAAAAAATTTCAAAAAAAATGATTTTTTAGTTTATTTTAAAAATTTATTTTGTATTTAGGGTTTAAATCTTTTTTGTTTTGTTTTTCCTTATCTATTTTTATTTTATTTTCGATATATATAAAAAAGAAAAAATATAACATAAGAAATATATATATTACATATACGAATTTATTTTCAAAAAATAGGAAATTAAAATAAAATAAAATAAATATGTATATTTGTATATGTATATATATGTATATAGATATGCAACTGCCAATATATCTTGCACGAATGAACTGTTGATTTTCTTGTATTCTTGAATCTGATTTGTGATTTTGTTATTGATCTCTTGTGTGTTTATATTAATTTTTCGCGTGTGTTGAAACAAAAAAAATGCTATCTTTAAATCTCCTTTTTTTATTGATTCCTCCTATTACAAATTTGATTGGGGCTCTTTATAGTCCGAAATTTTTACATAAATTACTATTCTTTTGCTGTTGTTTTTCTTCTTCTTGTTTTCAGATCTCTTCACGTGGTGATAACGACGGTAACGGACGATGACAGACCTCGAGGCAAATGCCTCGATTCATGTGCCATGACGTGGCATTGACATGGCCAAGAAGTGGCCATGGAAAGGAGCGACGCGAAGGGAAGCTTAGGAGAATTAGGGTTTTTTAATTTTTGTGTGTAGTTGGGCTTGTTAGGCTTCAGAGGTGTTGGGTTACGGTAGTTTAAGTGGTAGCAAATTGGGTTTAGGGTATTTGGGCTTAATGTTTGAATTTTGGTTATTATTTTATTTTATTTGTTTATTATTATTGGATCCGGACAAATTGGGTTCTAACACATTTCTCAATTAAAAGAAGTAATTTCATATAAAACTTGAAAAGAGGTAATAAAAGGAGAATACCCAAGCACAACTGAAGCGATCTCAAACCATGTTGACATCAAAATTAATATTCTCAAAAATAAAATAAAGTCTATCTCGAAACATGAAAATCCTTGTTTCGAGATATAAAATTGAAATTTGACAATTGAGTTTGGATTCAAATCTTAATTTTGTTTTTGACGCGTTTAATTTTAAAGCACATTTTATGAGATCATTTTGTATGAATTAATCATGTATGTTCATTAAATTGAATATGTATGTTATGTGATGTGATTGAATGTCATTATTATTGTTGAAATAATTTGAAATAGATTGAGTTGTTTCAACAACGCATTGTGATGTTACACATTCATATCTGACGAGCGGTTTGATCGTGAAGTGTCATGTTTATGCATTAAAAGGCAATCAAACTCCACACAAGATGTGAGAAAATCCAAATGAAATAAAATGTGGCAGTAGCTTCCTGTCATCAAAGAAAAAATGAAACTCGAAACCCTACCTTAGACACCAAATCACAACTCACAAGTTTCCACCAAATACATCGAATAAGGTCCTCCAAGCTATAGCCACTTTCAATCCCCCAAAACCCTCTCTTGGTTCTCCCTATTACAGTTGTTCCTTCAAACTAGCAGTCCTTGCCTTCTAGCTTCAAGATTTGATAATTCACCAATGACAGTGTCATCATTCCCATTTGGTCGCAAGCTCAATTTCTCACCCAAAGCCCATGCTTCTGCAACTTCTTTTAATATAACATTTTATCTGTTATTGAAGTTTGAATCTGATAGTGATTATTCGCAATATCATCATCAAATTGTTCAATGATCGACTCTTTTTTTTTTCTTCACTTACTATACTTTTAGAACATTTTTTATGTTATTGACATTTAGTTGGTACAAAATCCAGTTTTTCAACTGCAATTGAAAGAGCAATTCAAACAGTGGTGAGTTGTACAATTGGGCTAAAAGTCAAGTAATAAGCAACTGCAAAACACTAGGTTGTATTGGTCAATACTATCATCTATCTTACATTTTACTGTAAAAAGCCATAGACAATCAACAATATTTTTAGTGGGATACTTTAAAACCATTTCCCAAATTTGGTTTCTTATCAAAGTTTCAAAATTTTCTTTCAAGCAGCTCAACATTATGGGCGATGATTGGATTGTTTTAAGGTATTGATGTAACAGTTGGTAAAAGATGAGCAATGTAGTCAAAACTTCTTTTAGGTTTGCGACTTTTGTTTTCAAGAATGAGTAACTAGATGATGTGTTGGCTGAGAGTTGGGTTGTGGTTTAATGGTTAAGATAGAAAACTTGTTTTAGGTTGACTTAGACTGGAAATTGGGGTTTGATTACTGTAAACAATAATGGTTGGGGTGTTTGTGGAGGCTCAACTAATGGAAATGTTGTGAGTTTTTTTATTTGGAAAAGGAAAAAGGAGAAGGTTGTGGAAAACTGATATACGTTATTCCTTAAGCTTCATTTGCTAGAAAGCTTTAATAGTTGATGAATTGTTGAGCTTGTGAAGGAGCCATAATAGCAAGGCAACATCTAAAGACCTTTTGAGTGTAAGGTTTGAGCATGGGCAGCAAAGGCACCCAGATATATTTAAAGAGATGTACTTTTGGTGCTTTTTTGAAGAGCATCTAGAAAGGATTTGTGGTTTAAAAATGGTGCATGAAGTCATCTAATGTAACGACACGACGTTTAAGGTGTTGAAAAGTATATTTTCGAGATTTCATATTTATGAATCGGACTCGTAAATATTTAATAAAAATATTTATGAAAATAAATTGTAAAATAATTGATTATCAAATAGATAATTTTAATTGTGTAGTACTTAAATTAAGTATGGAGAATAAATTGTATAAGTGATAAAAATACAATTTATAAAAAGATTATAATATGAATTAAATAGGGGAGATCAATGGGACAAATCCCCCATTTAAATTTTTAGTGCGGTTAGGTAGTAACCTATGACTCACATTTTGTTTCAACAATTTTTAATTAAAAAGAAAATTAAAGAAATGAAATAGTTTAAGATAAATATGGGAGTTGTTTAGAACAAACATTTTGTTTCTCTCATTTTGAAGCATTCGAAGCAGAGAGGGGGGAGAAAAAGTTTGGGAGCTTAGGGTTTTCCTAAATTCAAGGCTCAATTTGGTAAGTTTAAATTAGTCATTTTTTTTTTGTAATTTTTATGTTTTTAGTTAGAAGTGAAAAGGAACTAAATTGTGAAGTTAATTATTGATTTTAAATAGTAAGGACTAAATTTGAAAATTTGGTAAATTAATGTAAAAATGAGAAATATGGAGTTAAATTTAGTTAGAGTGAAATTATTTGTGTATTGATGAAATATATCGTGTATTTAATTCCGTAGCTAACGTTGACTCAAACTCCTCAAAAAGGAAGGATAAAAACAAAGTCGTCGACGAGTAGTTTGAAATTTACGGTTGGTGTTTCTATAATCTAAATTAATTTATCAATTGTCACGTATTTAATTAATTGTTCATGGTAAGTAATTGAGGTGAGATTTCCTACTCAATTGGGTTTATTTGAATCAATTGATGGCATGAAGATTAAATGTATACTCCTTTATGTATAAATGTGTGAATTGAATTTATGATATGAGAAAATTTTGTGATTAATGCTAAATTGAATTAAATGTATTCATGTTGTGATCAAGGACAAAAATTGAAATATTGATTGGTATTAAATTGAAATGATTACCTTATTAATTATTTGGACTGAGTTGGATATAAATAACATGTCATAAGATAGGAAGAGTACAAGGTTACTTCGATCCCGAGTCGATGAAGCACTAAGTGTCAAGTTACTTCGGTTTAACCGATGAGACACTAGGTGACTACTTTATTATAGCACAAGGCGCGATTATTTACTTCAGATTTATCCGATGAGGCACTGGGTGCCAAACACACCATTGGTTGGATTAGTGTATCCGTCAGAGTCCGAGTGGAGTTAATAGAGAACTAAAAGTGATGAACAATGTATATATATAATGGAAATGATGAATATGAAATGGAATATGTATTGAGAATAAAAAAAATGATATGTGAGTATGTATAATGATAATATGCATAATTGGAATGGAAAAGATGGACATGAAATGGAATGTGAATTTAGAATAAAAAATGAGACGTGAATATGTTCAAGGATAATATGTCCTGTGTATATATAGATATGTGTGAAATGTATAATGTTTTATGAATATGTTATCATAGAATTGATATTGGCATAGCATGATCTAATATTAAGTTATACTCAGCATACGATTTATTTTTCATGCACAAGTTAGGTGCTTTTTGGTATATACGCAACTCGACATCCAAAGACAATCCTGCACTCAAGAGTTAGTGAAATTTTATTTTGTGTTGGTATGTACCTAGTAAGAGTTGGGTGTACGTAATGTGGGGTCGTTATTGAGGATGCCATGTATATTTGTTAGCTTATATTATTGTGAACAACCTTGGTAATATTGAAAACTTGTTATTTCTTATTTTGATGATGTCTGATTGTCTTGGTAATAAATATGTCATGAAATTGTTATCTTCTTTCAGTAGATGTACCTTTGTACTTGTAGAACTCTGGGTTACTTTTGGTATCAGTAAAACCCATCAGAGTATCGGTAGAAATACAGGGGAAATTGGAATTTGGCTACTGACTTATTTTGTTTCGGTAGAAGTCCTCAAAGTATTGGTATCCTATGGTAGTTTCGATAGTTTTGTATTGGGTATTGATAGAAGTCCCAAACAAAAACTACCTTGCTCTTTGGAGTTTGATGTACTGGTAGACTTTTAGGTTGTATCGGTAGAACTCCTAGTTCTATCGGTAAAATTCTGTAGCATTTTCGAGACTTTATTGACTTGAGTTCTACCGATACTTACCCACTTAGATCCCAGTAGAAGTTCCTTAGTCTTCAAATATTATTTAAAAATCAAATTAATTCAAATTATTTCTAGAAATCAAATTTACCAATGTTATAAAAATAATATATAATAATAAATAATAAGGATTAAGAATTTTTAAATTGTTTTTGAACAGGGTAATGCTTGTTGTAACGTTCAATTGCTCGGGTCTAACGATCAAACTTGGGAAGGGGTGTTACATTTAGTGGTATCAAAGCTACAAGTTTAGCCGTTTCTTAGACAAAATTGAGTTAAGAATTGAGTATAGAGATACATGCTAAGTTGAATCAAGTATGAGTTGGGATTTGGATGCTAATTATTATTTGTTTTGATTTTTTAGAAGAAAGATGTCGAGTGAATCAAACAATAAAGTGGACCAAGAGACCCACATCAGTGATAGTTCCACTAAAAATTTTATCAGAGTTGAGTTGGTGGCACTGAGTGTTCATTCTTCAGGTGTCTAACAACCTAATGTAGATAGAGACCTTGGCGCAAGTCAAGGTGATTTAAATTTGCTTCGAGCTATAGCTGACGCTCTTCAGCATGTTGCGGGAACTACTCCTGCTATTGTACCTGTGTCAGTCACTCGACGAGCTCCAATTAAAGAGTTACGGAGATACAACGTTACAAAATTCTTGGGGTTTGAAAGGGGTTGATCCCTCAACTGTTGAAGTTTGGTTAGAATCGACTAAGCGTGTTTTACAACAGCTTGAATGCACCCCCCGTGAATGTGTAATATGTGTTGCTTCTCTACTACAAGGAGAAGCTTACACGTGGTGGTAGACAGCAACACGCCACGTACCTGAGGAGCGAATGGATTGGGAGTTCCTTTCAAGGGCATTCCAGAGGAAATATAAAGGGGAATTATAGCTCGAAGAAAGAAAGCAAGAGTTTTTACTGTTAAAGCAGAGCGAGGTTTTAGTGGTTAACTACGAACGAGATTTTTTGTGACTCTAAATATGCTATTGAATTTTTACCGTCTCAAGCTGAGAATTGCAAATGATTTCTACGAGGGTTACATCATGAGCTCCGAGAATAGTTGGTATCCCATAAAATTTTGGAATTTGCTGGTTTAGTTGAGCGAGTGAAAATGGTTGAGCAAGCTTTGGGTCTTGATAAAAAGATTGAAACTACATGTACTGCCAGGAAACGAACAGGAACTATTAGTTCGCATCTGCAATCAAAGCGAAATAGAGATTTTCGTGGTAGATGGAAAGCGACTTTCAAGCCTGACAAGTCTGACAAAAATTAATATCGACAATTGACGGTGTCGATGGGTAGTGTGCGAGGTCTGTCCAGGGATGATGAATTCCCAACTTACGAGCATTGCAAGAAAAAGCACCAAGGTGAATGCTGAAAATTGACTCGAGCATATTTTTGTTGTGGGTCATTGGAACATTTCACCTGAGAGTGCTTGAGAGGTGATGCTACTACTCTTGTTTCTATTCAGAAGTCTGTATCTACAGTTAGGGATCGTGGAATTAGTCAAGGTGGTTTGGTTTCTAGAGGTGGTGCTAGAAAAGCAAGTGATTTAGTTACGCGTCAGTTAAAGGCTAGGGTACCGGCTCAAGCTTATGTTATACGAACTCGCGAGAAGGGCGATGCTACAAAAGTTGTTACATGTATCTTTTTATTATGTTCTGTGCCAATTTATGCTTTTATAGACATTGAATCATCTCATTCTTACATTAATTTTGAATTAGTTAAATTGAGGAGTTTAAAATCTGAGAGACATGGTTGTGTCGAGTCCCTTAGGGCAGTCAGTGTTGGTTGATCGAGTATGTAGTCGGTGTCTATTAGAGATTCAGAATATATCCTTCCCTGTTGACCTATTGATTATGCCATTTGGCTATTTTGATTTAATTTTGGGTATGAATTGGCTTACTAAGTATGGAGAGATTTTGGACTACCGTAAAAAGAAGTTTGTGATTCAGAGTGTTGATGAAAGTTTGATTGAAGTGAATGGGTTCCGAACAAATGGTTCAACTCGTACCATTTTAGTGATTCGAGCTAATAAGTTACTTAGTTAAGTTTGTGAAGCCTTTATGGCCTATATAATTAACTCAGATGTCGTTGTTAGTCAAATTAGCAAGATTTCAGTTGTTTGTGAATTTCCCGATGTGTTTCCCAAGGAGTTATCGGGTTTACCACTAGAATGGAAAGTTGAGTTCATAATTGAAGTGTTTTTTGGTACGACTTCGGTGTCAATATCTCCTTAGCGTATGACACCAACGGAACTAAAGGAATTGAAAGTTCAGCTACAATATTTATTGAATCATGGTTTTATACATCCTAGTATATCGCCTTGGGGAGCGCTAGTGTTGTTCGTCAAAAAGAAAGATGGTTCGTTGTGGCTTTGTATAGATTATCGGCAATTGAATAAGTTGACTATCAAGAATCGATACCCCTTTCCACGAATTGACGATTTGTTTGATCAACTGAAAGGAGCTTCTGTCTTCTCCAAGATTGACTTGAGATCTGGTTACTATCAAATGAAAGTGAAGGATTATGACATCCCCAAAATAGCATTTTGTACGCGTTACGACCATTATGAATTTTTGGTGATGTCTTTCGATTTGACAAATGCTCTAGCAGCATTCATGAACTTGATGCATCACATTTTTTAACCTTTCTTGGATCAATTTGTGATAGTATTCATCGATGATATTTGATATATTCAAAATCTAAAGCAGAGTACGAACAAAATCTCTGAATTGTTCTACAAGTGTTAAGAGAGAAGCGTTTATATGGGAAACTGAGCAAGTGCGAATTTTGATTATCAAAAATTATGTTTCTAGGACATGTTATGTAACATTCTCAAAACCCCCTTGGTCGAAAAAGAATATGAGACAGATTCTTAGTGAAATAAGATATAAAGAAAGTAAATGATAAGAGATGATAGAGAAAAATGAAATAAGAAATTCAATTAAGTAAATTATAATTTGAAATCATATTATTAGAAATTATGAAATTTATAATTACTCAAATTAAGAAAATTTGGAGTGCAAAATTTTATTTAGGGAGGGAGAAAGGCAATGCCCCTAAAATCATCATTCTAAAATTTGGTAAAGTGTTATATTCAAAAGTGTATAATTGAATTATCGAGTAACGAAATAAAATACATCAATGTTAGTAGAGCAAGGTATTAGATAATGGAGAAGGTCCAAAAATAAATAAATAAATTGTAAAAAAATAAAATAATATAAAAATATATAGTATTATATTGTGAGATAAATTTGAGGTATTGACTAAGTTGTGAAAAAAGTGAAAAGTGATAGGTCAAAGTATGAATATTAAAAAGTTGAGAGGTTAAAATGTAAATTTGAAAAGTTAAAGGACTAAAAGTGCAAATAATCAAAAGTGAAAAGGACATAAATGATATATAAAATTTGATAAGGGGCAAAATGATCATTTAACAAAATAATAATAACTAAATAATTTCAGGAAAATTACCAAAATGCCATTCAACATATGGATGAATTATGACCATTAGATTTGCTTAGCCTTGAAATATAAAATATGGGCCATTGGATTGTAATCATGAAATTGATGATATTTTAAATAATATATTAATAGTAAATAAATTAGATATTTTGATAATATTTTAATAATAAAATGGTATTATAAAAGGGAGAAAAAATGAAGAATTTTCTTCATCCTTGTCTCCCTAACGTTAATGGCATATGGAGAAAAAAAATATTTCTTTCTTTTACAATTTGGTCTTTGATTATTCAATTCCACTATTTCACCCCAAAATCATGAGAATTTTGTTGAAATTATTTTTTTTGAAAAGTCCCGACTTATATTTTAAAAAATGAAAATATAGTCACTGCCAATCCTTTTTAAATGGGTGTGATTGGATCACATCGTAAAATTTTTAAAACAAAAATTTTGGTCTTTGAAACCATAAAACGGGTCTGAGAGTCGGTTACGCGTAAGGATGAATTAGCACTCTCACACGCCCAAAATTGGTACCTAGTCAATTATTTAATGTCTTAATTGTTGAAAATCGAAAAACTAGAGAAAAATTTAAATTGTGATCCTTAAATGCATGAATGACATGTTTCGATGTTGTTTAAAAATTGAATTTTTTGAGGAAAGCTCGTTATTTCGAATCAATCAAGAAGAAAAGTCATGTCCAGTAAGTTAAACACCTCGAGTTTTCGAAAATATCGAGTGTTTCTAATTATTATCCCAAATCTCGTATATTTTAATTTTTGAAATGGGGTATTCGATTATTTTGATTCAAATAGAAAACCACACACAGTAAGTTAGGACATAATTCTCTCGAATTTCCAAAATAAAAAATATTACCTTGATTTTTGAAAATAGTTTATGAATTTGTAAAAAGATTTAAAATGTCATTCAATTTATTTATTAAAATATTATACAAAAAAAAAATGAATGAGTACATACAAATATAATTCACAATTTGGTAATGACAAAAAATAAAATACATGCATGAATTAAATGAATAAATAAATACAATTAAATACAATTTATAACACAATTTTAAAAATGAGAGTAATAATAATAAATAAAATAACAACTCAATTGTAATAATAATGGCAATAAAAAATAATTAATTATACAAATAATAACAAATATATAAAAAAACACAATCATGAAAAACTCTAAAATAATTAAGTCAAAGATACAACAAAACATGTAATTAATTAAAAGGCAAAAAATATGACATACAAATAAATAAAAAATAAATAAATAAAATTAAATAATGAATAAATATAATTAAATAAAGGTAAAGATATAAATAGCATAAAAACTAAAAAATATATAAAATACATAAAAATAAATAAATAAAGTCAAATAAAGGCAAAAAAAAAAAAACATAAAAATGAATAACAAATAAATAAATAAAAGAAGAAAAATAAATAAAAATTAAATACTAAATAAAATAATGCAAATAATATTTAAAAAAATTGGGACCAAATCAAATAAAAATGAAAACAATAGGGTCTAATTTGTAAAAAACAGAAACTAAATGAGGCAAAATTAAATAAAGGATTAAATTGAAAACATAAATAAATTAAAGGTATAAATTAAAAATAGAAATAAAATAAAATAAAACTAAAATCGAATATAATAAAAATTACAAGGTCAAAAACACAAATAAATTAAAGGGATAAATATTCAATCCTCCGTACATGTGTCATTCCCTAAAACGGTCCACTATTGGTCAAGGACCAAATTGTAAAGCAATTAAATAAGAGAGGTCGAAATTGAATTTAAAAAAATCAAAAGGACGAAATTAAAACAAATAAAAAATACGAAAGGATAAAATGGGCAATTAGCCCATTCGCATGAAAAACACGAGGATCCTAGGGTCCGAATGGGTTGGGTTTCGGGTCAATGCTCAAAATGACGTCGTTTTGGGCATTTGAGTTTAAGCACAAAACGACGCCGTTTCGAAGGGCTATTTAAATAATTTTAAAAAAAAAAAATCATTTCACCCTTAATTTAAAAAGAAATCTTACTTCTTCCTTTTTTTTCTCTCAACCTCTTCCTTTAGATCGACCACAAGTTCGATGAACCATCGCCATGGCCACTGATCACCAGTGAAGGTGACCACCGGCCACGGTGGTCAAAAGTATAAAAAACCCCCTTTTTTCCTTATGAAACCCGAATCTAGGTTATTTAAAAACAACAACTCAAAACTCAAAAGAAAGGAGAAACCTTTTCGGGTTCTTCAAAATGGAGAAAAAAGACTTCGATGAAGTTTTTTTTTTTTTTTAAAAGGAGACATCCATAATCAGGGACGAAGTCTTGGCCACCAAGGGCAACAGTATGCGAAATGTCGCCAAGGTAAGAAATCGAAAACCCTAGATCTATTTAAATAGTTTAAAAAATAAGAAATAAAAATACAAATTGATACCTTGAATTTTGCTTTGGATTTTGACTATTAAAAAAATGTCTATTTGATTGCTATTATTGTGTCTTTTTACATTCGAATTCGTGTTTTTATAACACGAATATTACTTATCTTTTTTATTTGTTTCCTTTTTTTATTCCGATTTTACAAATCTAAAAGATTCTCGAGGCAGGGACAGTGGCGATGACATTCGAGGAGCAGCGTGGGTGAGTAGAGGTAGCTAGGGTTTTTTTAGTCATTGGGCTTGTATTTGGGTTTAGGGCATTTGGGCTTTAAAATTTAATGGACTTTGTATTTGAACTTTTATTTGGTATTTGGGTTTGTATAAAATTCGGGTTTATTTTTGTTTTATTTATAAAAATTAATAATGAAAATTGGGCCTTTAAAAGTCCGGACGAAATTGGGTTTTTACAGTTGCCCCTTTGCTCGTTGTCGTGCAATGAGAACGGAGCAAAGACTCAAAAGAAAACCAATTTTGTCCAGTCCTGCTGAATTTCGTCTTCTAGTGTTTCTCTTTTCAGTAACCCGCTCTTTCACTTAATTGGTTATTCTATTCCACTGTATCTGCTCCACTACAACTTTAGGAAGATAGGATTTAGTGTCACAGCTTCATCTTACTCCATTACAACTTCAAGGAGATAAGGTTTGCTGTTGTAGTTCCATTCTAAATCGTTGAAACTTCAGAGTGATTATTGTTTGATCCACTTCACTGCAACTTCAGGAAGATAGAATTTGCTTTTGTAAATTCAATCTAACCCTTTGCAATTTCAAGGGTATGAGATTTACTATGGTAGCTTCATCTTGCTCTACTGCAACTTCAGAGAGATAAAAATTTGCTATCTTATCTTTAATTCGATCCTTCAAACTTCAAGGATTTAGGATTTGGAGTTGTAATTTCACTTCATCCCACTGCAACATCAGTGGAGATTGAGGTCTTTTACTGTGAGTTTTAATCCGTCCCTTTACAACTTTAGGGGTATAGGATTTGGTGCGACTTTACTCCATTTCACTACAACTTCAGTGGAGATTGAGATATGCTATTGCTCTTTTAATTTGACCCACTATAACTTCATGGGTATAGGATTTGGGGTTGTAACTTCGCTCCATTCCACTGCAACTTTAAGGAGATTGAGGTCCGTTATTGCTGTTTTACTCGATTCCCCTGCAACTTTAAGGATATAGGAGTTGTCATTTCACTGATCTATCACGCCAATTTCTAGAGGATATGACTTGTAAAATTTGTTTTATGGGCCTCTATCTAGGCCATGCAAATAGGATGCCATGATTTGAATGAATCAAATGCTCTTAATTATATGCATAAGAATGATGTTGATATGAATGCAAAAATGTCATATTTTAGATTGATTTTGTGTTTGGGTCCTTAGGTCAACATTGTTCATCGTCTGCCTAAGTTCTATCACTGATGTGTCACCATGTCTTCTTTCCAAGTCTGGTGTCCTCAATATGAAATCCAAAAAGGTAGTCATACTCTGAGTTACTTGTTTCTGGATCCATTCGACCCTCGAATTTGGTTATTTCCTTCTAGTAGTCCTGTTTCAGGTCCTTGTACTATTTAAAAATTTTCCAGAGCAATATGTAGAAATTTTTTTGTACCTTATATCGTTAAGTCCACTAACCATTATTTCAATGCAAAAAATGCCTTTAACAGGGTTATGAAAAATGGATAAAATTGAATTTATTGGAGACAAGGCTTAAATGAGAATGAATGATAGAAAACATTAGTCAAGAATATTAACATCGATCAAAAAGTGACAAAAATTAAATAATGGCCAAAGATTATAAACATTGGTAAAAAATAGCAAATGTTGGTAAAAAATAGCAAATTTCAAATAAAAATTGTAAAAGTGAACAAAAGGACAACAGCCAGATGCCCCAGATATCAACGTATGAGTTTCTTCGAGCAAACTTGATGAGAACCATTTTGAGCTTGATGTGTACCCACAGAAACTGTTGTACTTCGTCGATGCCCAGGATGTAATGTCTCTTCATCTTGTTATTGTTTAGAAAAATAATATCTGGGGCATCGATGAAGTACAATAGTTTTGTGCCCAATCTTTGATCCAAATCTGAGCCGCCCTTTCGGGTTTTCAACTTAAATCTCCTTAGGCTTTGAGACGCCTTTTACGGGTTTTCATCTTGGCCTCTCTCTTTTTTTCTAAGTTTGAGCTACCCTTTCAAGTTTTCAACTTAAACTTTTGGATTTCGAGATGCCCTTTACGGGTTTTCATTTTGACTCTTTTTTTAGGCAAAGTATTTCTTCACTGAATCCAAATTCACGAGGTTGACAAATATTTGTCATCCATCACGGTTAGAATTAAAGCTCCCCCAGAAAAGGCTTTCTTTACCACATATGAGCCTTCCCAATTTGACATCCATTTTCCTCGAAAGTCCTTTTGTAAAGGAAGGATCTTTTTCAAAACTAGATCTCCCTTTTGTCATAAGCCCGCATCATTCGCTTTTGGTACATCTGACCATGTCGGATAGCTTTCAACCTTTTTTCCTTAATCAGGTTTAACTGGTCATATCTTGTCTGGATCCATTTTGCCTCATCTAACTTTACTTTTGAAGGGAAGGAATCTCGACTTCAATGGGCAAAACTATTTCCATCCCATATACCCACGGAAAAGGTGTTGCCCCAGTAGAAGTTCTGACAGACGTTCGGTAGGCTTAGAGAGCAAATGGTAACTTCTCATGTCAATCTTTATAGGTCTTTTTCATTTTCCCAACGATCTTCTTGATGTTCTTATTAGTTGCCTCCACTACCCCGTTTATTTTGAAACGATATGGTGCTGAATTATGATGCTTGATCTTTAACTGACTGTAGACCTCAGCTATCGTGCTGTTGTTCAAATTCAAAGCGTTGTCAGATATTATCTTTTCTAGCATTCCATACCGACATATGATTTCTTTTTTCAAGAATTTGTTAACTGCTGATTTCTTAACATTAGCGTAGGAAGCAACTTCTACCCATTTTGTGAAGTAATCGATGACCACAAAAATGAATCTATGCCCATTAGAAATTGTTGGCGAGATTGGTCTAATAACGTCCATGCCCCACATAGAAAAAGACAATAGGGAAGTCATAACATGAAGAGGTGAAGGAGGTACATGAATTTTGTCCCCATAGATTTGACATTTGTGGCATCTCTTGGCATATCTAATGCAATCTCCTTCCATGGTTGACCAATAATATTTGAATCTAATAATCTGCATAACCATTGTGAAACCATTGTCATATGTTCTACAAACGCCCTCATGGATTTCTTCAAAAATTTCCTTGGCCTTAACAGCGTCGACACACCTCAACAAAACCTAATCTTTCCTTTTTTTGTACAGAATATCCCTATCAAGGACATAATCAATTGTAAGCCTTCTTAACGTCATTGTTCTCAGTGGTTTGCTCAGGGTATTTTCGGTCTTTTACATACTGTAATATGTTCTGATACCAAAGATGATTATCTCTTTCTTCCTCTTCAATGTTGTAGCAATGAGCTAGAACCTCATAGATGCTCATCTAAATGAGCTTTACATTTTCTTTCTTATTGACCTTAATCATAGAGGCAAGGGTAGCCAAAGCATCAGCCATCTAATTTTCGTCTTGTGGGAGGTAATGGAAGGTGATGTCCTCAAATTTTTTAATTAACTCGAGAACCAGTTTTTGATAATCAATCAACTTGGAGTCTCTCGTTTCCCATTCACCTTTGAGTTGATAAATTACCAACGTAGAATCTCCATACACCTCCAGAACCTTGATATTGTGCTCTATAACTGCATGGACACTCATGATACATGCTTCATTATTCTGCCATGTTATTTGTGCAATCAAAGTCAAGTTTGCTTGTGAGAGGGTAATGATTTCCTTCTAGGGATACCATGACTGCTCTAATTCCTTTACCAGTGGCATTTGAAGCGCCATCAAATTCCTTTTCGAAGGGTGTTCTTTTGGGGCTTCTTTTTCGATGACTGCAACATACATCAGATCCTCATTCAGGAAATCGAAACTTAATGGCTCATAGTCTTTAAGAGCTCTGCTAGCCAAAAGTTTGCTATTGCACTTCCTTTTATCACCTTTTGATTAACGTAGACTATGTCGAATTCGGAGAGCAAAATTTGCCATATGGCCATTCTTCCATTCAATGCAGTCGATCCCATCATGAACTTAATAGGATCCAATTTTGAAATTAGCCAAGTTGTATGGTATAACATGTATTGCCTCAACCTTCGAGTAGTCCAAACCAGAGCGTAATACAGTTTCTCAATTGGCGAATATCTTATCTCGCATTCAGTGAACTTCTTATTGAGATAATAGATTGGTTTTTCTTTCTTTGTTGACTCATCATGTTGGCCTAGTATGCATACCATAAAAATTTCAAATACAACCAAATACAGGATAAAAGGTTTATCCAGATTTGGAGGTATTAAAACTGGAGCATTGGACAAGTAATGTTTAACTTTGTCGAAAGTCTTTTGGCATTCATCATCCCACACTCCTGGGTTATGCTTCTTGAGAAGATGGAAGATAGTATCACATTCTCGGTTAGTTGTGAGATGAACCGAGTGATGTAATTAGTCTCTCTAGGAACCCTCGAACTTCCTTTTGAGTACGTGGTGGTGGTAACTCCTATATAGTTCAGACTTTATCAAGATCGATCTCAATTCCCCTTCTACTGACCACAAAGCCTAACAACTTGCCTAAAGTAGCCTTGAAAGTAAATTTGTTTTGGTTCAACTTCAACTGAAAATTTCTTAATCTCAAGAAGAATTTTCTCAAAACCTTTACATGTTCTTCTTCTGTTCAAGACTTTGAGATCATATCATCAACATAGACCTCAATCTTCTTGTGCATCATATCATGAAGTCACCATAGCCCTTTGATATGTCTCCCCTGCATTCTTTAGTCCAAATGACATAACTTTGTAGCAAAAGGTTTCCCACATGGTAATGAATGTAGTTTTATCCATATCCTCAAGATGCATCTTTATCTAATTGTATCTGGAAAAACCATCCATAAAGGAGAACAAAGAATGACCTGATGTGTTGTCCACCAAGGTGACGATATAAGGTAGAGGGAAATTATCCTTCGGGCAACCTTATTTAGTCCCGATAGTCCATGCACATCGCACCTTCCTGTTTTCTTAGAAACTAGCACTATGTTGGCTACCCGTTCTGAGTATTTAACCACTTTTAGGAAACCAACATCGAATTATTTTCTGACCTCTTCTTTTATCTTCAACAGTACATCAGGCTTTATTCTTCGAAGCTTCTACTCGATCAGTTTACATTCTTCTCTTTTAGGGAGCTTGTGAACCACGATATCAGTATAGATCGGGCATGTCTTGATATGACCATGCGAATACATCTTTGAGCTTTTGAAGCAATTTAATGAGATCTCGCCTTGTTTTTACAGAAATACAGGTCCCAATCTTCACCTCTTTTTTTTTATTTTCATCCCCTAAACTCACAACGTCTATTGATTCTTTGTGAGGTAAGATCTATTTCTCGTCTTACTCAACCATCCGTAGCAGATCAGGAGATAAATTACAATCTTAAGCACCTTTGAAATCCTGAGATTCTTTTGAACACACATCTTGCTCAAAATGAGGCTTTAGGTCGGCAACAACATTACTCATATCATTGATATCAAGGGACATAATATAAGGACAAAAGGGATCCAAAGAATAAATGAATTTAAGAATGATTTATTACGATATGAAGCAAATGAAAAGAATAACAAGAATGTTTTCCAATTGGGGATAAAAAATGCATCATTTTTATTGAAATAAAAGATAGCGGTCATGTGCCCCTTACAAAACTATCCCTATTGCTCTCAGGCTTAAAGCAATAAGGGTGTTCTGAACATTACTATGGAAAGGTCCTAAAAACTATAGGGAGCTCTTCCGCAGTCCAGTTGTCCAAAACACTCTCAAGGGCGTAATGAAGAATTCCTGATATGTTTCTTTCTTCACTCTTCTTCTCAGAAATAGTGTTGATGCGCAAGCTTTCCATTATTGACACCATCTTATTTTTTGTCAGCTTTCATTCAAGGTTGATAATACCCCCCGACATGAATGTTTTCAATATGTGAGAAAAGACCATTGGTTCCCATTTTTTTTCTTTTCCGCTTATTCATGCGCTTCTTTTTTCTTGCCTTTTTTGCAATTCTCTTCTTCTTTGTCTAGCATTTGGCTCGAATCCCAAGCTAAAGTGGTCATGTTTTTCTACCAATACATCTTTGGCATGAGGATCTTATTTCCTTCAGCAATGAAAGTAGCATTTATGAATTCCAAGGATCTGAAAGAGCATTCCATGGCTTTCTTATCTATCCTAATGTAAGGTGCATCATTGGTTATTGATGCAATGATGCCCTCCTTAACATTTATTGTAATTAATCGATCCTCTGTCACCAATTTTAGCTTCTAATGCAGTGATGACGACACTACCCCTACCGAATGGATCCATGATCTTCCCAATAGACAACTATAAGTGGGCTTGATGTCCATCACCAAAAAGTTCTCTTCAGATGTGTTTGGCTCAATTTGGAGTGATATATCAATTCTCCCCATCACCACTCTTTCGGTTCCATCAAATGCCCTCACTATGTTGTGGCATGTCTTAATGTGGGAGCTGTTGATTAGCAACTTGCTTAATGTTGTCAATGGTAGCACATTTAAGGCAAAGTTATTATCTATCAATACTCTCGGTAATGTATATCCTTTGCATCGGGTCGTGATGTGTTGAGCTTTTGTTGAGCCCATGCCTCCTAGAGGTATTTTATCATCATTGAAGAAGATGAAATTATTCGCACTTAGGTTATTAATCAGTCGGTCCAGCTTGTTTACTGAGATATGATCAGTAACATATGTCTTGTTCAACTCTTTTATTAACACGTTACGATGGGTTTTCGAACTTAACAATAGGGCTAAAATTGATATGCGAGCTGGTTGCTTATGTAATTATCCACCATGCTATACTCGTTATGCTTTAGGAATTTCAAGAATTTCTTGGCTTCCTTCTCAGTTATCGGCTCATTCACTGGCAACTCGAGTTTATTGGTCTTCCTCTCTTCAAGCTCAACCATAAGGGCTTTTCCTTTGTTTGCTTCATTTTTTGCATTTGTCTGGTTATAGCATCTCCCACTATGTGTGACGAGACTTACATCTTTCTTTGATCCTTCCCCTTTCGACACCATCACATTGTAATCATAGCTCCATGAAACCCTTTTACTCTCCTTATAAGGAAATGTCGTAGGTTTCTAAATGATGACTCGTGGTGTCATTCATTCTCCAACCTCATTACCCTCGGCCTGGATATGATGACCATCGATAAATTGGCCTTGTAAGCTTTTTCTGATGCCCATTCTTCAGAAGCACAAATATCTTTTCCCTATATATCTTCCATCTCAAAAAACTCGAGCTCCTTATTATCCATCATTTTTGGTACCAAGACTCTAAATTCAACACACTCTTGGATTCTATGCCCCTCAGTGGCATGAACTCATAGTAATTTTCAGCTTTTATTACTGCGTTTTCCATATCTTGTACGATCAAGCCCATGTTGACCATCTACCGGCATACCCATTTTAATGGATATTTAACCTCTCCAGTATCAATTTTAATCCTCTTGCTCTTTTCCTTCACTATCACATTCACTCCTTGATTAGGATGATTGGGTAAGGGATTTCTAGCTACATTGGGTCTCGTTAGCTTGTCGAACCTCATGATTCCCATCTTAATGAGCCTCTCTATTAGCTTCTTGAAGGAAGTGTAATTCTCAATTGAGTGTTCAATTATTCCTGTATGGTACTCGCATTGAGCATTTGCATCGTAGCATTTTAGGAACGGGGGTTGCATTGATTCAAATAGTACGAAGACACTAAAAGTGCATCGAATAGATTTTGGTAAAGCTCTTTGTATGAAATCGATTTAGAGGTGAATTGGACTCTTTCAAAGTTCGGCCTCGAGCCTAATTCTTGTCTAGGAATGCTTTGACAATTTACTGTTGGGGCTTTAGGTTTTGTCATCATTATTGGCTTTACATAATTTGGCCTGTATAAGCCTATATTGTTCACTTCATTTTCCTTCCTTTTAGGAGTGAACCTCTTAGCACTTTCCCCAGCATCAATCTTTCTACTTTTGATTGTGTTTTCAATTATTTCTCTAGACATGACCATATCGAAGAAATTCTTGGTAACGTTTCCCAGCAAATGATTAATGTATGGTGCCTTTAGGGAATTAACAAATAGCATGGTTGTCTCTTTTTCAGATAGTGGTGGTTGCACCTGAGTGGCCATATCTCTCCATCTTTGGGTGTACTACCTAAAGGTTTCACTCGGTTTCTTCTCCATATTTTGTAACGTGATCCTGACAGGAGTCATGTCGGTGATATGACTATATTGCTACATGAAAGCATGTGCCAAATCCTTCCAAGAATTGATATTAGCATGGCTTTTGATTGTACCACTTTGCAGCCAATCCCGTCAGACTATCCTGGAAATAGTGGATTAGTAGTTGATCGTTATGGACATACCTCATCATCTTTCTAAAAAACATGGTGATATGCGGTTCTGGGTAACTCGTCTAGTTGTATTTTTTGAACTCCGGAGCCTTAAAATTAGAGGAAGTACTAGATCCGAGACCAAACTCAGTTCCTTAGCATCAATCTCACAAAAAACCTCAACTCCTTCCATCCCTCTGAATCTTTCCTCTAACCATTTATAGTGCTCCTCTAACTGATTTAAAAGTTCGACTCTTGTTTTCTTTGATTTATGTGCTAGCCAGGTACGACTGTGGTCTGATGGTGACAGATGCTCCTCATATACATGTCTCCTGCTGAGCCTAGACATGTACTAAGGTAAGACTCAGAGAATATGGAAGATCTTCACTTTTTTCCCTAGGGTTTATTACATGACTTTTCCCTTTATCAGCTCTCCCAACCAATAATTGGTTCAATTGATTGATTATATCCCTTTGAGACTCAATGATCTAATTTTTCATGTCTTGTTGTACTTTAGCTAATTGATCAAATAGCTAGGCTTGCAACTGATCTTGCATGTCCTTTTGAATTTGTTTCAATCTTTCCAATGTCTGATCCATTGTTCTAGACTTAGCATGAGTACTGTAAGGGTGTTGGATTAGTTATTTTCTAGGGTAACTATCATAATTTTAATTAATCAGAGAAGTTTTCTTAAAATTTTAATGCATGAAATAAAAATGCAATGCTAATGAATGCATGAATGCATATGCAAGAAAGGTATTGATTCTTAGTCCACTTCTTATTGAATAACTTTACTAGAAAACAGATGTTTTTACATAAGATAAATACAAATTACATATAAAGTCTTTCCCTAATGCTCAAAGTCTTAACCTTTCGAAGGAGCCAGGCTATCTTTTGGCCTTGATCAGACTTTGATTCATACTTTAAACTCAAAACATTGGCTTGAACAACTAATGTCTGCAAGTATTCTACCACTTCTCTCACTTGAGTCAATGTTTCACCCATGACATAGTCTCGATCTTTGACTTGCTTCTGAAAGAGTTGAAGTTTATCACTTTTCTCTAAGGTTCTTTCGAGGAACTCAATCCAAATCTCACAATTTTTAAAGAAGCTTCAAATTCTTCTACTCTCTTCTTCAACTCCTCATTCTCAGCCCGTCTTGCCCTCAATTCTATCATGGAGTTACGATTGTGATGCTTATGTAAAGACTCCTCTGACTCCTCTAACTCAGTTATTCGGGCCCTCAACTCAGCTTTCTCTACTTGACTCTCTAACAGCTTACTCTTTATGACATCTCTTTAGACTTGAGCATCTTGAAACTTTCTCTTCCATTGATCCGCTCGAATCCTTTCCTCTTGGATTTCTGGTTGCCTCTATTCTAATGTCTTGCCTAACCCGCTAGTTCTCATCGATAGACAGAGCTTCTTATAGTCTTTCTTCAAACTATCCAGGACCTCCTCAGCCTTATTCTTTCCTTTTCTCAACTTCTTTGCCTTTAACCTTTGGATGTCAACATCTAATCCCAATTGCATCTTTTCTTCTAATGTCTCTATCTTCTTCCCTAATTCAAAACTTTTCCTTTCAAAATCTTGCTTTATGAGCTTTGATTCTGATGTGACTACTTGTAAATGCTCCTAAATTGGGCGGACATGTTCTGGATTTAGCTTGGGGATGTTATCATTAATTCTCCTATTCCTCCACCAATCATAGTCCGGGGTTGTCATAGGATTTGCAGCAAATGTCTTCATTCTGCGAACTTGATTCCAGACATTCGATATCTCTTAGACCTTTTTCTTATGGTTCTTACCCTTGTATGCAAACTCGCACTAAGTCAGACCTTGTGTCTTTGGGATGAACTGCCTTGATCTATACTATCTCATCACTAGCAAAGGGGCATATCCTACAGCTCCCCATATCTCAAGTAATGGAACCCTATATCCCTGCATCGATGAAAAATTTCATCAAGAATCAACCACAATGCTCGCTATTCGATGTCTTCGTCTCGGAGACTTTGGAGTATCGCCATCCATTTCTCCTCATAGATGTTCTCTTGCCTTTGTGTAGTCACAAATTCTATGAAAGGGGAAAAACTCTTAGAAAACACTCGATAAGAGATCTTCTTCACCTTCCAAAAGTGGCTATAAAACCAAACCATCAATAGTTGTGTGCAACCGATAAATCTCCCTTCTCTTTCTCTTCGACATGCGTTTAATGATCTAAAGTCTCGAGTAAAATCTCTGGAATAAGTGTAACCCTCTTATCAAGCTAGTCGAATATATCAGTAACCACATTCTCTATGTGCCCCAACACCTTAGGAAAGATAACCGATCCATACACACTTAGAGTAAAGATGTCAACCCTTTTTCTTATATCTGGATGCATTAAGATCAAATCTCACAAGCTCTTCCAAGTGATACATTTGTTGTCGACCTTTACCTTAATTCAAGCGGTAACCCATTGCTCTCTCACTCTTGTAATGTTCATCAGTTTCTTGAGAAAGGTTGGGACACTAGCAGCTGTCGAGTAGGCCTTGTTTACTTGAATCTTTAGGTAATGAAGCAAAGCGCTATACTCCTCAATCGTGGGCACCATGTTCACGTTTTCGAAGGTGAAATAACTATAGGTCGGGTTCCAATTCTGTGCAATGGCTCGGAAGAGATACTTGTCCACCTTAACTTCGAGTAAATCCGGTAGATCCGCATACTCACGGTAGAAAGTTTGTTTCATTCCATCAACCCCCTGATCCTATATCTCCTTCAGCTCTTGTAGACTATTTTGGGTCACGCTTATTCGAGTAAAATCCAAGTAATTTGATACATGTCCTTCAGCTAGGCTATCATCCTTCTCGCGTTGCTTATCCTCTGACCACATACGCACGATCACATTATCCTCTACCATATCAAGATATCCTTTTTCCATGATCAGTTTCCCACTAGTAATCGAGCTTTAAATCAATACATTTCCTAATATGAGGATGTAATGCAAACAAAGCAAAAATAAAACAAGTCAGTACAATCACCATAAAACTTAACAACAAATTATAAACAAAAAACAAAGAACCTATGCATCTATTTTGGGTAATTGCTAAAAGTTCGGCATGGCTCTACTTAGGGTAGGCACTTAGGATTCATTATATGTGGTTTGAGTTCTAGAGTAAAGGTACCCAAACCAGCAGATTCCTTAGTCCTCACCCATTATAGGCTCATACGGACGAGTTCAATTCAGAGGGATACATTTCCCATATGTTTGCATAAAAGTGAAAACTTCACGAAAACATAGTTACGGATGTATCCCGAAAGCGGTCCACTGTCCTGCACAAAGATGAAAACCTCACGGAGGAGTAGCTTCTCACTTTCACTTAAACGGTGTAGTAACCATTATGAAATGCATATGAACAACAAGCCTATATCTTAGCAACATCAACATATTAAAGATGATTGGTGTAACTGAAGACGTATTGAGATTGAAGTTGTTTCAGTACTCATTGCAAGATCGAGCACGAGCATGACTTAATTCATTGCCACTCAATTCAATTTCAACTTGGCAAGAATTAATGGAACACTTTTTGGTAAAGTATTTTCCACCTAGCAAAAATGCTAAGCTTCGAATTGAGATCACTACTTTCCAACAAGTAGATGATAAGTCCTTGTAAAAGGCATGGGAGAGATTTAAAGAGTTACTTCGTAAGTGCCCTCACCTCGGGATTCCACATTGAATCCAGTTAGAGATATTTTATAATTGTCTCAATGCACGCATAAGGTTGTAGTAGATGTTTCAGCGAATGGTGCTCTCTTGGTGAAGTCTTCTAATGAGGCTTACGAAATCATTGAGAGGATCTCTAGTAACAATTACTAGTGGCCAACAAATCGAACAACTTCAGGAAGATGAGTAATCAAAGTGCATCAAGTAGACGCCCTTTCTTCACTCCCAACTCAGGTATCCTCTATCTCTTTAATGCTAAAATAGTTTACTACTAACAAGTTCAATCATGTTGCAGTTCAACCACCACAAGTTGAATTGCCCAATAATTTGGAGAATTTGTTAAAGGAATACGTTGCTAAAAATGATACATTGATTCAAGGTTAAGCAACAACATTGGAGAGATTGGAAAATCAAGTGGGACAATTAGCTAATAAGCTTAGAAGCAAATCCCAAGGTGTTGTACCAAGCAACATAGAAAATCCTCTATGAGCCGAGTCTTCTAATAATCTTGAGAGCTTTTTTAAGGCATACATAGCGAAGAATGATGCAACCTTGAGGAATTTGGAGAACGAGATGGGGTAGTTAGCCAACGAACTTCGAAATAGATCACAAGGAGCTTTGCCCAATTACACGGAGAACCCAAGGAAACTGAGCAAGGAAGATTGTGAAGTAGTCACCTTACAAAGTGGAAGAACACTAGAGCCTAATGTTGTTGAGGTCGAAGATGAGTCCACTGATGCACAAGAAAAAAAAGAGGTTCAATAAAAAATTGAAACTCCCATGCCACAAGAATGAACTTTTGAAAACTACGATGAGATAAACCTTAAACTTGTCAATTCTAAAAATCTAACATCTATGCCAGATGTAAAGACATTACCTCGGAAGAGTTGTCTAGTCCAAGCCAAGTTTCCACAGTGTCCATATCATCAAAGACTCTAGCAACATAAGCAAGATATGAAATATAAGAGAATTTTTGATGTATTTAGACAACTACGCATCAACATTCCGTTGATAAAAGCTTTGGACCTAATGTCGAACTATGCAAAAGCTATGAAGGAATTTCTGTCTAAGAAGAGAAGGTTAGGGGAATTTGAAACTGCAGCCCTTACTACAGAATGTAGCTTATTCTTTCAGAATAGGTTGCCTCCTAAGTTCAAGGATCCAAGAAGTTTCACCATACCTTGCAATATTGGAGAAATCTATTATGGTAAAGCTTTGTGTGATCTAAGATCAAGTATCAACTTAATGCCTATGTTTGTGTTTAGATGATTAGGTATTGGTAAGGCTAGACCGACTACAATTACACTCCAATTGGTAGATAAATCTTTAGCATATCCAGAAGGAAAGATCGAGGATGTCCTAGTACGAATTGATAAATTCATATTTCCTGCTGACTTTATTATATTAGATTTTGATGCAGATAAAAAAGTACCAATCATCTTAGGAAGGCTTTTCTTGGCATCCGGCAAGACAATAATCGATGTATAGAAAGGTGAACTCACCATGCGAGTTCAAGATGAACAGGTGACCTTTAATGTACTCAAGGTTGTAAGATATCCTGATGAGGTTAAAGATTGTTCTGCTGTCTCAAAGGCAGATCCGCTAGCTTCTGAAAAATTAGAATACAAAGAGTCATCGGAAGGTATTTCATCTAACTCACCATATCAAGATAAGGATGATACATGTTTGGAAGCTAACGCGACAGGATTCAATTCAAAAGTTCAGTTTGAATCATTAAATCTATCATCACATAAGTACAAGCAAATCAACCCATCAAGAGAAGAGTCACTCGAGTTAGACTTACCGGTTTTGAAAAGGTCATTAGATACTGAAAAGAGTTCTATCGAAGGACAGAAGAGTGTAAGTCAATCTTGAGTATTTGATCCTGAGAAACTCGAGTCTCAAGGGTTAAAAGAAAGGATCATGAATCACATCTCTGACATTCAATGGGTGGGACTTGTACCAAAGAAAGAAGATCTCATAGATAATGAGTTGACTCCATTGAGGATAATCACGGGTAGGCAGATTTGTATTAATGAAATTAAGTCGAGCAAAGCAACACAGAAAGACCATCTCTCACTACTACTTATTAATCACATGTTGAATGCAATTGTTGGGCAACCTTATCTTTTCTTTTTAGATGGATACGGTTGGTTTGATAAATGGTCATTCGACATCGCCTTTGTCAATGAAAATCATCAACATTCATGGACTTCTCTTTACTCTCTCTGCTGTTAATTTATTTTCTATTTTTTTTTCATTTGAATAAATGACATGATTAGAAAATTTTCTTAAATTATTACATTAAATTAATTCTGTCTAAGAAGATTGGAGCTTAATTGGGACCATTTGTGACCCCTCTAACCTTTATTGGGAACTTAATTTAATGTAATTTTCTGAGAAAATTTTTCTACGTAACCTAAAAGGAATTTTAATTTTTGTTTTCAATTTTATGTTTATTTTTTATTTTTATTTTCAATAAGAGTGTCAAGTTGACCTAAGGTTTAATCAGTTTATTTTTATCAAGTTTTATTTATGTGCAGGTAATAAAATTCTCGCAATTTTGGGCTCGAGGCCTAGAACAGTGATGAAAAGAAAAATATCCAACACTTGCTGCCCTTTCTCTTCACCGCAGCATCACTTCCCCACGTTGCAGCAATCTCGAAAAAATAGGGATGAGTTAAAAAAAAAAGGGGTGATCTTGTCTTTCTTTAATATTTTATTTTCTTAGGTTATTTCAAGTTTTTAGTTCTTAATTGAATTTAGGATTAGGTTTTAAGCCATTAGGTCATTAGGTTAGTTTTTAATTTTTGCATAATAAATTAAGAGGTTGAAGTCAGTAATAAAATTGAACAATTAGAAAAAATAAAAAGTGTGGCAATAGATATGTACATGTCTAGGATTGGACTTTGGAAGAGCTTGGTATTTAAGCAGTCAAATTTGACTCACCTCCTCTTCCTTGATCCTACCTGATGTCCAGTATCTATTTACTTTTATTTTTACATTCTCTCTACTGTTTTTAACAATGAGGACATGTTCATTTTAAGTAGGGGGATCGAAAATTGAAAACTTCTTGATAAGTATTATTTCTTCTTATTTTATGAATTTACTTATAATTTTGCTCCAAATTTGAATTTTTGTTGATTATGCTAAGCTTTAGTATAAATAAAATTAAATTATCTCAATGGTTGTAATGTTAAGTTGAACCATGATATGAATACTACTCTTAATGATATATGTGAATCATATCATAAAATTTTTAATTCCTTATAGAGGTTAGACATATATGAAAGTTTAAGTCTCTAGAACTGACTTAGTAATTTGTTGAGGTGAAATCCTAGAAAGCATGAAATTTTTAAAATGATTTAGGCAACATTTGTTTGGACCGTTTGAGCCTTTCAAGCTAACCTTAATGAATGTATCCCTTGAAACCAACTTTGAGACTATATGACCTGATTTTCTTTGTACCTTACAATTATAAGTCATCCTATCTCTCGTACTTATCTCTAAATTGTCCCAACTACTAAACTTAGTCTATCAATAATATGTTCTGAAAATAAGTTTGGGGGAGTTGAGAAGAAGTACCAAAATGCTCAACAAATTGCAATACATACAAAATAATGCTCAGAGAAAAATAAAAGAAGAAAAAAAAGAATAGAGCATACATACTCAAAAGTAAAAAAGAAAAGAGCATGAGTATTCAAAGTTCGAAAAAGTTCGTGAAATTGAAGATAATTATCTTGAAGGTCCGATGCAAGTTGAGTCTAGGGTTTTGGCTTAAATATATCTATCTTTTACTTACCCCTAGCCTAGCCCCGTTACAACCTATGCAAAAGACCTATTTGATTCAAGATTTCAGTGATACCTACATTAGTGGAGAGAAGTTGCTATGTTTAACATATGAAGGCATAAGTTAAACTTAATGGTTGTAGTTTGGTTTTAACTGAGGGAAAAAATTGAGTGATAAGATTTTGACACGTCTTTATTGAGAAAGCAATTAATCTAGTTTTGTTAAGCATGATAATAATTGAAGATAATTTGAATAAAATACATACTTGAGCTACATAATCTCTAAATTCTTATTTTTGTGCTTGGTTATATTAATTCATAAGTATGGGAAGAAATGATCAATTCTTTTGTGATTTGTGCATTACTCGGGATGAACAATGAATTAAGTTTGGGGGTGTGGAACGATGAAAATATATAGACTTTTTTATGCTTTTAACTCAAATTCATGTAAATCCTTAGTAATTATTGTTGAAAAAATCAGCTTAATTATAAAATAATTAATTTGTACTTAATTTACCAACATATTAATTTTTAATTATTTTATAAATATTAAGCATGAATTTGATAAATTTTTTTATAGTTTGCACAATTGATGAAAATCGACTTGGTAGACACTACAAAAAGCCTAAACCGTTGGGGAAATTTTTACACCGAATTAAGATATAAGAAGATTAATTTTCCAGCAAATGTCGGTCCAATTTATGAGCATTATTATACTTAATAATTATATTTTTAATTCAATTAATTTAGGTTAGAAATTAAATTATAAAGCTTGATGCAAAGTGGCCCGATGTGTATGACATGGAGGACTAAACCACCACGAATTGGGCAAGCCTAGTGTCGTCCAAATAGGCTGACCCAATCAGCTATTTTAGCTGATTTTTCACACTTGCAAAACAGCCTTCTCTCAAATCCTATTCAAACCCCTCCATTTTTGGTGCATTTACGAATTTACCCCAAGCTAATTTCAAGGAAAATTTGAACTAGTCAAAATTGCTCAAAGGGTGGCCAACCATGGAGATTTAGTGGCTGAAATTTATTTGCTAAAAATAGCCTCTAACTCCCACTTATAAATACCTCCTAAGCTACCCATTTTCATCACTCAGTCACCAATAATTCTCTTCTTTTTCTTATTTTCTCTCTAGCTTTTCCCTTTCATTTTCCTTCCATTACTTTGCCGATTTCCCCCTCTTGGGAAAGCGTTGTCTTCAGCTTTGGAAATAGCTTCATTGGGTGTTCATCAGAGACCTCGAACTGGGAAGAAACGAGCAAGAACAACGAAGAACGCAACAATAGTTCTTAAGAAATTGTTGGATTTAATCTTAATATGTTATTCTCTCTTTTACATTCTTGCTGTTATTATGATGAATACTATTATGATTTCTATTGTTTATTTAATTCAATGGCTTAAATTTTCTTAAGTTTTGGATTTGATTGTGTTGATTAATTAATTTATCATGAATCATGTTTGTATTGTTATATGCCCTGAATGTTTTGTTTAATTAAATATTATCATGTTTAAGTTATATTTGCATTACCCTTGTGATATAACTAATGAATTAATCATTTAAGCGGGTTGAAATTGTGATTAATGAACACACTATTTAATTTGTACATGTTTAATCTTCTAAGGAAGCTGAAGGTTAAATTTAGAGACAATATTTATAACAGCCTGTTTTTTAGTGTTGTTAGAAATAGTGATTTCGGGACCACAAATTTGACGAGTAAATTCATATAATGAGTGTTTAAATTATATGAGTCAATAATAATTTTTATATGAAATTTTGAATGGGTTAATTTTAATTATAGAATTAAAAGTTAGTATAAGTAGTTTAGTTCAAAAGTTAAGTCGTTTCTAAAATTTAAGATCGTAAATATTTTTATTAAATATTTACAGAGTCTTATTATGTGTGAATTGATGTTTGGTCTGGTAGTTTTGATGATTGATTGCTTAATTAAGGTAAAAAGAGTAAATTGTAAAAGAGGTAAAAGGTTATTGATTAAAAATAGTAAAGGGACCAAAATAGTAATTAAACCATGGTCAAAAAGTGCAAGCGATGGTGGATATGATTGATTCCACTAACTTTTGGACTATTTATTCATTTAGTCCTAATTAGTTTAAGGTTAAATTGAAAACAAGTTTGTTTAATTGGAATTTAATATAAATAAAGGAGAAACTGAGAAATTGGACCCTCCTTAAATGAATTAATAATAGAAATGATGTGGAATCCTTTAGATTTTGATAAATTTCAATTAAACCCTAATTAAATAAATATTTACTAATTAGTCTGTTTTTAGTATGATTGATAATGGTGGTTTTGAGGCTACAACTTCGATGTATTAGACTTTAAATATTAATTATTTAATATTTACGAGGTCAATAGTATAATATTAAATTTTGGTTAAGAAATTTTATCGTTTAGATAGTTAAATCAATAAAAAAGATTGAATTGTAAAAGCTGCAAAAGTCAAGATCTTTTAATTAGAAGTACTAATGATGATTCAAAGGTAAAATAAGTACCTAATAGATAATTATGCCATACAGAATGGAATGGATGGTAGTGGGCTTGTAATATTAAGATAATTTATTAGTTAAAAAGGGTGAAAATGTAAATAAACAAATTATAGAAAATGTAAATAAACAAATTATAATATGACAATAATCATAAAACTTATGGAAGAAGTCATTTTTCTTTTAGTTTCTTCTTTAGCAAAATCAAGAACACCATGGCTAGGGCTTGCAGAAACTTTGGCCAGGATCAAGAAAGGGTTGAAAATCGAGGCAAGGAGAAATTATGGAATAGTCCCTATACTATATACTGCTACAATTTAATAAGATTTCATTTTTGTTGTTGGAAGATCGGATCCTCTTGAATAATCACACTCTTTCGAGAGTTCGTTCGATAGTTTTTATATCAATTGGCTTATATGGCATGTATTAGGAGAATGTGGATTGAATTATTTTATGTGCAATAAGTTATATGATATATGTTGGATAAAGAATGTAAAACTATAGCTTAATGGTTATGGCTTGAACGTGACTTATATATTAATACATCTACTTAATTATTAAAATGTTATTTTGTTGCTTGACGTAGCAAAGGTTTGAATGGAAACCTGTATAAATTTATGTTGTTTGTATGAAATGAGTTGTTTAGTAATAAGGATTTGGATGATTAGAAGTTACATCTATGTTTGGTTTATTAGGAAAAAATTATACAAATTTTAGGGATTTTCGAATGTACACATGGCCTCCACATGGGCACTAACCACGGGCGTGTGCCTTGTACTTTTGACAACAGGTTTACACGACCATGTGGCCCCATTTCATGTAGACACATGGTCCATCACATGACTACACACACCGAGCGTGTGGGATAAATTTTCGTACTCACACGACCTATCATACGGTTTGTGACAAGGCCATGTGATAGTAATTCGAGCACGCACATGGTCTGACACATGGTTTGAGGCACGGGCGTGTGTAACAGGGCACATGGGCGTATGTTTGAGATACACGATCGTGTGACCCCTGTTTTGGATAAAAGTTGAAGTTTTTGTGAGAAGTTTCAACTAAGGTTCAATCAAGTCCCTAAGAATTTGGAATGTTGCAAACGTGAATGAAATACTTAATTTAGTTGTATTATAAAGTGTCGTATGCTACTATTTGAATTGTTAATTAAAATAGTATCTGCTAACGGTTGTAAAAGATTTGATCGACCTTGAAACCCTAGCCGATGACAGTTTCGGGTTTCGAGAGTTGCATAATGAACTGTATCAAATTGGTCACTAGTTGTTCGTAAATTGTGTGAAGGGTTTTGAGGACCGAATTTAAAGTCGTAAATATATGTTTAATATTATTTCGAATTATATTTGAATTTAAAGAATTTGAATTGATATTTAAATATTGTACGTTACGAAAATGTTCTGATGTGTGCAGTAACTCTCTGTAACTCTATTTCAATAATGGAATACGAGATTTGGGTGTTACAGTATTCATTGATATAATAGCCTTACATAACTTGCAGGATTGTGTGATTAAACTGTTTCAATATAGGTGTATGTTGTTACTTCACTTGATCCTTTACTTATGAATTTTAATTTAATCGTTTGAATTGACATAGGTATATGTTCAAGAGATTACTTTAGTTCATGAAGTATGTATGTGCATTAACACATTTACTTATTAAAGTTGGTTTAGTCGGTTGAATTGACATAAGAATATCATCAAGAGATAAATTGATTTTTGTAAGTAATGTTGTTAATAAGTTAACAAGATATCGGGTTGCCGTGAATTTATTTCGTAACAAGCATGAACATGATTTAGATTTAATTAAGTAATTAAAGCAATTAACCTAACACATTTATGTCATATTTGATTAAAGCATAGAAATTGTCCATTGGAATTAATTTTTGTTTTTATTTTTATTATTAACTTGGATTAATTTTAGTTTAGATTAATACTCATCAAAATTATTATCTTTTCCTTAACCAAAATTTTGATTAATTATTTCATAAATACTTTTCCTAACACAATCCCTGTGGGTACGATACTCGACATTTACTTTTCACTTTATTACTTGATACGATTGGGTACACTTGCACATTTCCATCGTTCCAAGAGGATAGCCAACAATGACTATAAATATCCTATCACGAGAGTTGGGATTGGTAAGAGAGTTGCTGGCGTTATGGAGCTTGATGCGATCACCTCATTGGCAGCCCAAGTATTATCCTTAGCTAATATGATCAAGACAATGAAGAGACCAGCTACATTTCAAGAGATGAAATTAACCAAGCTATCATGTGTCTACTGTGGTGAAGACCATGTATTTAATGAATGCCCATGAAATCATGCGTCTGTGTATTACATGGGTAATATCAACCGTAATAATAACCCCTATTCCAACACTAACAATCTTGGGTGGAAGCAACATCTAAACTTCAATTAAAGTAATCAAGGAGTAGGAAGTTCGAACAATGTTATGAGACAGAATGCCATCAATGCCTGCCTGGATATAATCAACCAATGCCATGGCAGAATACTCAACCAAGTTTAGGATCATCATCTTCATCTATTGAAGCTCTCTTAAAAGAGTATATGGCTAAGAATGATGTTGTGATCTAAAGTCAAGCTACATCCTTGAGAGCTTTGGAAAATCAAGTGGGATAAATAGTCAATGCTTTGAATTCGAGACCTCAGGAGCATTGCCAACTGATATTGAAAATTCAAGATCTCAAAGGAAGGAGCATTGCAAGTCCATCATGTTGAGAAGTGGAGTTCAACTACCAGATTGGGTTGCCAACAAGGATGCCACAACAAAATATGAGAGCTCAAATCTTAATCGTGGACATATCGACGAACCATCTGAAAAGTAGCCTACAAATGAGAAAGCCAAGCAAAAGAATGTTGTAGAAAAATCAGATGGTGTTTCCAACAAGAATGCTATGGAAAAACAGTACCAAAAACCTGAAGGAAGGCCATCACTACCTTTTCCTCAGTGATTCCATAATTCCAAGTAAGATTATCAATTTAAGATATTTTTGGATGTCCTGAAGCAAGTCCATATCAAAATACTGTTGGTAGAAGCTTTGGAGAAAAGGCCCAATTACGTAAAATTCATGAAGGATATATTGTCAAAGAAGAGGAGATTGGAAGAATTTGAAATTGTTGCTCTCACTAAAGGGTGCATAGCAATGTTGATAAACAAGTTGCCTCCACAATTGAAGGACCCAAGGACTTTTACTTTCCCTTATTCAATTGAAAATTATTATGTTGGTAAGGTATTATGAGATTTAAGAGCAAGTATAAATTTAATGCCTATATTTGTCTTTAGGAAGCTGGATATTAGGAAGAAAAGACCTACTACAGTCACGTTGCAACTTGTTGATCAATCTTACGCAGATCCAGAAGGTAAAATTGATGACGTGCTGGTAAGATTAGATAAGTTTAATTTTCTATTCGATTTTATTATTTTAGAATGTGAAGCTAACAAGGATGTGCCAATTATTCTTAGAAGACCTTTTCTTGGAACAGAAAGAACCCCAATTGACATGTAAAAAGCTGAGTTAACAATGAGGGTTAATGATCAGTAAATTACTTTCAATGTTTTTTATACCTTGAAGTGTACTCATGAAAATGATGAGTTTCATGCTATTGGGTTGATCGAAACAATAGTTTCGATATTTTATCACAACAATTCTGATGACAATGCAGATCCATTTGAGCTGAGTGAATCAGGAACTCTTGAAGAACTTGGTGAACTTGTGGAAGCCAAGCAGATTGAGGATAGACCAAGGAAGAGGTTTGAGTACTTAGAGTTATCATATCGCTCTTTCAAACCACCTAAACCTCCTAAAGAGGAATCTCCCACACTAGAATTAAAGCCTTTGTTTTTGCATTTAAAGTATGCTTATTTGGGAGACAACAACGCTTTGCCAGTAGTTATCTCTACGGAATTGACTCCTGAATAAGAGGTAAAGCTATTAGAAGTTCTTCAGCGATATAATAAGGCGTTGGGTTGGTGATAACTCTTGAAAAGAGTTATATTTTGGACCTTTTTACCATGAGAAAGTGCTTGTACTTAGGTGAAATTAGAAATTTTAGGATAGGAATTTAGTATTTTTAATCTTTCCATAAAAAAGCTTGGTTGTGATTAAATGTTAGAATTATTACTTTAATTTATGGGAAAAGGAAGTTTTGTGGATGTGTGTTACAGGTGCAGGAAGAAGAGGAAAAGGATTAAGGAGTGAAACCATTACCCTAGCAAAATATAAATGCCTTGGCAATTCCAGGAGAGCTGACTTAGCATATGCAGCTTGTCTTAGAATAGCTAGCTAGACGTACCTGCTTGAAGAATCTACTAGAAGCAGGTGTGAAAGGCATGAGCTGTGAAGTACCTACCTAATGTGAAACTATAAATACTTGTGCAAAAGGAATGAAAAAGTGTGGAGAAATTGAGGAACAATCACGCAAGAAAAGTACGCAAATCATGAGTGAAATCTGTAGCAAGTAGCGAAAAGACGAGTTGCATCATAGAGCAAAACATGAGAAAGAAAGGCGACTTACACTCCAGGGATAACAAGACATTGTAGTGAAGGAGGAGTCTGGTTCAGCAGCTCCTGCAATTCATCCTTAATTCTATTTGTGTTTGTTAATTTTACATTTGGGAAATGGTGAATGATTATATTTTGATGTTGAAATCCAAATCGATGAGCTAAATCTCATTGGGTTGGGATTATTTTGATTTTATTTGAAATGTTTTGTGAATGATATATGGTTTTAATCTAATTGTGATTACTGTTTCATTCAAATGGTGCTTATTCGCATGCATGCTTACCTTAGACATAATGGCGGTATGTGTGCGTTTAAGATTTAATTTCTGACAGGATTATTTTAAATTTGATTGCTTTTGAATGATTCAAGTGAATACTCGAACGATATTCGTAACAGTCCTAGATATAGTTGTTGTGTTCTGTCCAGAGGACGATTTATTGGGTTAATTCTTGAGTCTTATAGACATATAATGCATTGGGAAAACAAACCTTAAGCTTAGCTCTCGAACGAAGCAAGTTACTGAAGCATTCCTCTGGGTAGTAAACCATTTAGAACTTCACCATGGCATTTCAGAACATTCGAATGAACATCCAGTATTTCCAAACTTATTATTCAGCATAGTCCACCCTTGATACTTGCTAAACATTCCACCAACATTCTTCACCAATTGTTTTACTTTATTATTCATTTTATCACTTTATTATTTTGCCATTACATTATTATTTTTTCATAGCAATAGCTAAATTAAATTACATTAATTTTGATCCCTATGTAGACGATACTTTACTTACTACTTTATTACTTGTCACAATGTGTACACTTGCACATTTGCATATACGATTTACACACAACAGATGAACAATTGTCGATTTCAAGGGAATCAACTTTGCTATTTGTATGCATAAGATTTTATTGGAGGATTGTCATAGCAATTCGATTGAGTAACAGAGAAGACTAAACCACATCATGAAGAAAGTTGTCAAGAAAGAGATTATCAAATGACTCAATGCTAGTATTATATACCCTATTTTTGATACCTCATGGGTGAGCCCTATACAAAATGTACCCAAGAAAGGGGGTGTCACTATGGTAAAAAAGTATAACAAGAAGCTCATTCCAACTTGTACTATTAGTGGTTGGAGAGTTTGCATGGACTATCGTAAGCTTAA
The DNA here is from genome assembly GCA_039519145.1 of Kokia cookei. Classification (NCBI taxonomy): domain Eukaryota; kingdom Viridiplantae; phylum Streptophyta; class Magnoliopsida; order Malvales; family Malvaceae; genus Kokia; species Kokia cookei. Next base: position 23,227,719 of record CM076907.1, read on the forward strand.
CAAGGTAACTCGAAAGGACCATTTTCCCATACCTTTCATCAATCGAATGTTGGATAGATTAATTGGGAAAGCTTTCTACTATTTCTTGGATGGTTATTCAAGGCATAACCAGATTGCCATAACTCCTAATGATCAACAGAAGACCACTTTCATGTGTCCTTATGGAACTTTCGTATTTATACAAAACATCATTTGGGTTATGTAATGCCTCAACAACATTACATGATGGCAATTCTCAGACATGGTGGAAAAGTTTCTTGAAGTATTCATGGACGATTTTTCTATGTTTGGCAATACATTTGAGAACTGTTTGAAAATTTTGGGGTTAGTTTTTTGTCGCTGTGAGGAGAAAAACCTTGTGTTGAATTGGGAAAATGTCACTTCATGGTTTGTGAAAGCATTGTATTGTGACATAAGATATCACAGCAAGGGTGATCGCTCCCAAACATACTCCTGTTCGGTGTAGATTTTGGCTTCTGCAAGTATATGTGTCAAATTGTAAATATAGTGTGTTTACAACGGAACACTTGGAAGTATTCCGAGGATCGTACCCAAAGGAGACTGAAGGCAATAGTAAATAGAATCCCTATAAAGAATGAAATTAATTAGTACTAGTTTTAAGGTTTATAGTACGAGGGAAAATAAGAGGGTTTGTTGAGAGCATAAAAATAAAAAGATCAAAATAAAATAAAATAAAGTAAAGATGAGTTGTAGAAAATTTTATAAATGTTTTTGGGGAGATTAGTTTGCTTTCGTATGATTTCTTAATTGTTCGATTTTGGGGATTTTCCTCCAATCAACTAGTCACTACCCCAGTTGGATCTCTCGATCTTCCATCGATATAGTGAGTCGATAGAGATTACGTATCGCTAGATGTCACAATCTAAACCAGTTTGGGGGAAAGATGTCACAATCTAAACCAATTTGGGGAAATGGTGTTCACGGATAGGCAATACCAATTTTGGGTTCTTTCCCACCTAGATGACTTTCTAGGGTTGTTAGGTCTGTGTTTGCTTGATGCTCTTTCTTTCCCAAGTAGTTGATTCGAAAGGTAAAACCCCTGTAAAACAATAATCAATTATTCATACATCCACTCCTTAATTCCCAAAAATGGAATTAGTTCCTCATAGTTTCTTTATTCATCAATAATATAATATATGAAAACATGTAAATCAAGAATCTAATGAAAAAGAAACTAAATTGTAATGAGCGATTTACCGAGAAAAATTCCTCGATCATTTATGCAAGTTTCTATAATCTCGTTTTAAAAGCTAAAAACAAATAAACTAAAACTGAAAATTGAAAGCCAAGTAATGGTGTCCGTAAATCCTAGTGCTAAAGGTCCTATTTATAGCTTTACATGGCCTTTTTTCCTAAACCCTAGGTTAGCAACCGTCCTTCGTGTTTAAGTTACATTGTGAAGACGAAAACGCCCCTCGTAGGATGTATAGTTGGAGTTTGAGGTTGATGTCACGACACCATATGCCCTGTGTCGCAACGTAGTAGGTAGTCTTGGAATTCCTTGCTGTTAATCCCTTTGTTGCGACATAGAGCTGTCTATGTCGTGACGAAGTGGTCAGTATCACTCTGGCTTGCTGCTACTAGTCTACTGTGCACTCACGAAGTATGTTAGCTAACCTTTAGGCCTCGATTGGCCTTAAAAGCAATAATAAAACCTAATTAGCACATTTTATTAGAAAATGAAAACTATAATAAAAATGCATAAAATATAAAGGAAATTACTTGATTTCAAGCTCATCAAATGTAGAAATAAGTTCAATCTGCTAGGTATGAAATCGGTAGATCAAACTCCCCTACACTTAAGTCTTTGGCTATCCTCAATCAAACAATAAAACAAGGCTATTAATCAAGAAGATGAAAAAGATAAGTGGGCTTGAAACAGTATCATACAAGGATAGGCCTGCAACACTTATTCTAGGTTTCATGTATCTTTAGATAATCCTAACATGATAATAGAGCAATTTCACTAGTTCAGAGTAGAGGCAATTCAAGTTCAGTAGGTTACAAAAGATACAAATATCAAAGTTCTATCTATATAGTTCCATCAATACCTAACATGAGTACTTTAATTATCCTATTACAATACAAACAATTATAATGAGATTATGCAATGTCTATATTCATCTATGCATAGAGTTGGTCAAGTCACATAGGGCTTTTTGGCTTGTAACGTGTTGAGGCTTAGGACAGGTATGATATTCAAAGAACAGTTAAGCACAAAGAGGTTACGTAACACGAAAACAGTTTAGCACATTGCATTGTTCCCTGTTCTTCCCTTTTACGTCCCACTCCATCTCACCTCCTTATTTCTCCTTCCCTCGCCTTTTTTATTTCTCCTTTTAGGAAACCAATCCAAAGTACTCCTTCTAGTTAGCCTCTGAGTATATGAACATGAACATTCTTTTTCAAGTTTTCTCTTTTTCTATTGGTGAATTTTTTTTTTGTCACTTCTCACACTTTTTCTTACTCTTTTTTTTTTTCTCATTTTCGTTTTGTTCTTTTCACTTGTTTTTCTTTTCTTTTGCTAACTCTAAAAGTCATACTTTATCATGATTTCTCTCTTTTATTTTATAACCTCCACCGTAATGTGTCTACCTACCTTCAATACATATGGCCATACGTCCATTTTCATGCAAAATATGACCAAAGAAAAGGATATAGACAAATTATTATTTGAATCTTAGAAGGCTTATAATGTGGCTCATTAAGAAGGTGTCATAAGGCTAAAAAATGGGTACTAATTGATAATTCAGAACAGGGTTTGACTTTTTGGCTCTAGTTGTGTCAAACAATGCCTTAAGTCATCTATAAACAACTCAATATGCACAAATGTCAATTTAATTACCTAATCTCAAGATTATCGTTTATCATATATACTAGCATGCTCGTTTCCTCATATTATGCATATATTGTGGTATCAAAAAATTTCTCTATCTATATATAGTGTAACCTATAAAACTTCAAAAATCTCATGCTCAAAATGTAAAATTCCTCATTATCATGTTAAATTTATCAAGAAAACACAACCAACCTATTATTCATGCTCCAAACCAATCACTTGTATTTCTACAAGCTCAAGCACACATCAAAAAGTCACAATGGAAAAAATTACATGCCAAACTTCCTATGTTACCCTCACATTTTAGATAACACATTGTCCTCAATGTGTACCCTTATAAGTGTTAAGGAAAGAAGTTACACGATTGGTCGTGAAGGTACTTCTCTTCTCATGATGCTTGTCCTTCCTCCTTTAGGCTTAATTTTTCAAAATTTATGTGTCTCCAAAATATGGGGTTCTTACAAAGGGGCTAAACCATATATGCAACAAAAACTCCTAATCCTACTCCTACGAATTATATAAGTCCTAAAAATAAAAAGAAAATTATCCCAACAATTACAAGTCTTTAAACAAATTTTTTCTTTTCAAAATGAAAGTTCAATCATCCTCCTCCTCCTTCTCGGGTTAAGGATCCATGGGAGCCTTACCCTTACCGGTATATTTTTACCAGGAGCTTCCATCTTGTTGTCGTGCAGGCTTCGAATCACCAGTCCTTTGGAAGTTGAGTATTGAGGTTGAAACATTGCCTCATACTTTTCATTAGTGTTAGGCTCATCTTGCTTCTCATTCGCTCCACCCAACTCGGGTTCTTCTTCGTTCCTTCCTCCCCAAACATGTTTGGATGGTAGTTCAAGGTTGGTAGCCCATGTATCCTCGCAAACTTTGTCAGCACTGGGGTCGTTTCTTTCATCCAAGCTATCATTCCATTGAGCATGGACTCGGTACTTCCTTAGTTCTTTATGGTCCTCTCCCTTCTTTTCAACGAGGTCGGCACATCCATTTTTTCTTTTCGTCTTTGATTCCACTCCTTGATTTTCTTTCTTTGGAGCTTGATGTATTGCTTGTATAGGGAGTCTCCAATGATGCTTTGAGTCGATTTAAGAAACTATTCGTCATCTTTCATTTGTACTCCTACCTTCTTGCATAAAGGGGTTACCAAGCGTAGGAAAAAGAGACTACTCTTTTGGCTCTAGATGCATCGCTTCATCTCCTCGTATATCCAAGAGCCTACACAAACCTGCTTACGCTGCAAAATACCATATAATAGCAAAGATTGCAAAGAATTAATGTTAGAGACATAAGTCATGCATCTAGAAATTGCATCCACATCTTAGCTACTGGAAACAAAATAACATGGTTAAAATTAGATGGTGTGCCAGTGTCGGGTCTAACATTCCACACACCCCGTCCCTCTATTAATAACTTAACTATTTCCCCCATATCAATATTTTTTAAGGTTTTTAAATTTACCCTCTGTACATAATCATTTTCATAGTAAGGAACATTGTAGTTTTGGAATATATCCTTAAGGGTCATGTGAACCTCATAATCTCGAACTATTACTAGCCTAAGGGTTTTCGCTTAACTATGTCATCTTTAAGGGATTCGTAGAATTCATGAACTATCGGGACTATGGCATTACCTGTTGGGAGAACACAAAATTGCTCCCACTTATGAAATCGAACCAAATGTCATACCTCTTTGCAAAGAATCATTGATGGCTCAAAACCATGTTCTTGAATAAGCGTTCGCCCTTGTGAAGTCAAAAAGTATTCTTCTATTTGGGCATTTGCGAATCGTTCAAAGTTCGAGTCATTATCACTTTCTTAAATCATCGCTCTCTTTCTTAGTGGCATTGTGATCTAATTACAAAGAAAGGATGAAAAATAACCAATGGAACAGTAACACAAAGAAGATACATTTGATATTGATGAGAAACCTTTGTTGATGGAATCCTCTTGCACCTTTAGATGAAGTATTACTTTTTGAGAGAGTAGGAGTTTAGGATTTTGAGTGAGGAAGGGAGAGGGTGAGCTTTGGAGGTTTTGTGATTTTTTTGGAGAGTGTTTAAGTGAGGGAAAATGTTTAGTTTAGGTTAGTATATATAGTGGTGTTAAAAATTAGGGGTTTTAAGTGTTTAAAATTGGGTAAGTAGGGTTTTAGGTTATTGATTCGAGCATTCAGTTCGGGTCAACCCTGCAAAAATTGCAGACGATGTCGCAACATAGCCTAAAGTTTGTCACAACATACCTGTCAGTGCTGGTTTGTCGCGACGTAGATCCCCCTATATCGCAACAAACCCCTCAGTCCTAATGTTCTAGAAGCCTGCCCTCTATGTCGCAACGTAGGAATGTCCGTGTCGCGACAAACTTAGTTGTTCTAGTTTCTCAGGCATTCAGACCCCTTGGTTGTGACATAACAAAGGGTATGTCACGTCATAGCTTGCCTAGCTGTCTTTGGGGCAGTCTGGTTGCTTCGTTGTGACGTGACCTATCTGTGTCGTGATAAACCTATTCGATTTGAAAGAAATACCCTGAAATCAATGGAAAGTAATCACATTAGTATGTTAGTGTCTAAAATATAAAAGTAAGGGTTAGCTCTTATCAGAATTGTCTGACAAGAGTGTTAGGGTGCACTATGGCCAGTCTATTTTATTGTTGTTCATCTAGCAGCCTTCGTGTCAAGCTACTCTCTCGTGTTTATCTCTTTATCAAAATTTTCCTTTCCTTCCTGCATAGATCACCGCCAATTCCCTTCATCGATGGTTAATGACGTTTATAAGTTTGTACCACCATACTTCCGTATTTTTATTGGTGTTTCCCTCAAGAAACTCGTATACCTTCGTGTGGTGGCATAATAGTTGCTCAATCATATCGTTAAAAAAAATGATAGATTTACTATGGATTCATGTTTTGATGTTACAGCAGCTATTTGGCTTCTCTTGTAATTTCCATCACTGTGCTGCTCTGGTTCCCATGGCTTGTGGTACCCTTGCAGTAATTGCTTTTCCCACGAATATGCTCTTTCTTGTTCCCCGGATGTAATTATCACAATAGTTGATGGCTGGGACTCAATCTTGTAAATGTTTCCTGTTTTCTGCAAAAATTGAGAAAATTTCACATTAGTAATTCCTTTATGGATTTGCTGCACTAGGAAAGTATTATACATTATAGTTAATTTCCGTTTAAAATTGAACTTCTGATCAATGATGTTTTCCAATAATATTTCTTCTGTTGATGGTGTTGTAACAATCATTAATTGAAGTTCTAGATCTGGAGTATTGGAACCGTTTTCTTTTTTTAAGTGGATTGATTCACTACTGATTTGGGACTCGATTTCAACTTCTACGTGATTGTCCATTTCTCCTCCCAGAGGCGAGATCTTATTTTGCTCAATGGCCCAATCATCTTACTCACAACATTTTTTGTCCAGTTCCTATTCCAACCATCGCTCCTGTTCTTGTTCTATCTGTTCAGATTCAAAACACATTTCTCTAAAAGAATGACCACCATATGGATTGAGGCTTTGGGTTTTTCCATGAAGTTGACTTAATTCTAACATTAATAACTTTTGATTTTCCTGAATCTCCCAATCTTCGTAATATTCGTCTTCGTAAATTTCAGCGTCATAATCATCCTCATACATGAGATCTGAATAATATAAATCATAGGCATTCATGGGTTTATGGAAATTAAAAGAAAATTATTAGATCTAAAAAAGAAAAAATTGTTACTATAGTTAATTCGTATCTATAACCTAAAATTTTCCTAATTATTTTATACAATGAAAGAATTAAATTTACTAAAGTGTTGACTCCCCGACAACGGCGCCAACAACTTGATCGCTACCGAACGTACTCCCCTTCGGTGTATATTTCGGCTTCAGCAAGTATACGGGTCAGGTTGTAAATATAGTGTGTTTACAATGGAACACTTGGAAGTATACCGAGGATTGTACCCAAAGGAGGCTGAAGGCGATAGTAAATAGTATCCCTGCAAAGAATGAAATTAATTAGTACTAGTTTTAGGGTTTATATTACGAGGGAAAATAAGAGGGTTTGTTGAGAGCGCAAAAATAAAAAGATCAAAATAAAATAAAGATGAGTTGTAGAAATTCTTATAAACGTCTTTAGGGAGATTAGGCCGCTTCCGTATGATTGTCTCAATTGTTGGGTTTTGGGGATTTTCCACCAATCAACTAGTCACTACCACGGTTGGATCTCTTAATCTTCCGCTGATATAGTGAGTCGATAGGGATTACTTATTGCTAGATGTCACAATCTAAACTGGTTTGGAGAAAAGGTGTTCACGGACGGGAAATACCAATTTTAGGTTCACTCCCACCTAGATAAATTTCTAGGGTTGTCAGGTCTAGTGTTTGCTTGATGCTCTTCCTTTCCCAAATAGTTGATCCGAAAGGCAAAACCCTTGTAAAAAAACAATCAATTATTCATGCGTCCACTCCCTAATTCCCCAAAATGAAATTAGTTCTTCATGGTTTCTTTATTCATCAATAATATAATATATGAAAACATTTAAATCAAGAATCGAATGAAAAAGTAACTAAATTTTATTGAGCGATCTGTTGGCAAAAAATCCTTGATCGTTTACGCGAGTTTCTACAATCTCATTTTAAAAGCTAAAAATAAATAAATTAAAACTGAAAATTGAAAGCTAAGTAATGGTGTCCGTAAACCCTAGTGCTAAAGGTCCTATTTATAGCTTTACATGGTCATTTTTCCTAAACCCTAGGTCAGCTGTCGTCCTTCATGTTTAAGTTGCATTGTGAAGATGAAAACGCCCCTCGAAAGATGTATAGTTGGAATCTGAGGTCGTTGTCGCGACACACCATGCCCTATGTTGCGACGTAGTAGGTAGCTTGGAATTCCTTATTGATGATCCCTTTGTTGTGACATAGAGTAGTCTATGTCATGACGAAGTGGTTAGTATCACTCTTGTTTCCTGCTACTAGTCTCCTGTGCACTCACGAACTATGTTAGCTAACCTTTAGGCCTCGATCGGCCTTAAAAGCAGTAATACGACCTATTTAACACATTTTATTAGAAAATGAAAACTATACTAAAAATGAATAAAATATAAAGGAAATTACTTGATTTCAAGCTCATCAAATGTAGAAATAAGTTCAATCTGCTATGCATTAAATCAGTAGATCAAAGGGATCGAGGTTGACAAAGACAAAATTGAAGTGATAGAAAAGTTTCCACCAAGTACCAGTGTAAAAGGTATTCGGAGTTTTTTAGGCCATGCGGGATTTTATAGGAGATTTATTACAGATTTCTTGAAGATATCTAAACCCCTATATGCCTTTCTAAAGCATAACAAACCTTTCAATTTTTATGAGCCCTGTTTGAAAGCTTTCGAGGAATTAAAGAAGCAACTGGTGACAGCACCAATTGTGATAGCATTGGACTAGACGTTGCCATTTGAACTAATGTGTGATGCTAGCGACTATGCTGTGGGAGCAGTGCTAGGGCAAAGGAAAAGCAAAGTATTCCATGTAATCTACTATGCAAGTAGGGCCCTAACAGATGCGCATCTAAACTATACCACCTCTGAAAAATAGCTATTGGCTGTGGCATTTGTGTTTGATAAATTTAGATCTTATTTAGTTGGTACAAAATTTAGATCTTATTTAGTTGGTACTATGGTCACAGTCTATATAGACCACTTTGCAATTAAGTACTTGATGACCAAGAAAGATGCCAAGCCAAGGTTGATTCGATGGATACTATTGTCGTAGGAATTGACATAGAAATTTGACATAGGAAGGGGATTGAGAATCAAGTGGTTGATCACTTGTCAAGGTTGGAAGATGGAACTGAAGATGGTAATATCCAACTCATTAAGGATGATTTCCTAGATGAGAAACTACTAGTTTCCACGGCATTACCGTGGTATGTTGATATCATCAATTTCCTAATAAGTGGGTTATTACCACTTGATCTTAATAGCAAAAGAAGACAAAAATTCCTTCACAATGCCAAGCACTATTATTGGGATGAGCCTTTATTATCCAAACATTATGCGGATCAAATAATTAGGTGATGTGCTTCGGATGACGAGTTTCATAGTATTTTGCAACATTGCCATTTAGCACCTTATTGAGGAAATTTCGAAGGGATGAGAATTGATGCTAAAGTTCTCCAATTTGGCTTTTATTAGTTGAGTTTGTTCAGGGATGAACACGAATTCTACCAAGCAGGTGACCATGTCAAACGATAGACAACATATCTAAGAGGAATGAAATGTCACTGTAAAATATCTTGGAAATTGAATTGTTTGATGTATGGGGAATAGATTTTATAGGCCCATTTCCACCTTCTTGGGGCAACTTATACATCCTGGTGGCAGTGGACTACGTCTCAAAGTGGGAAGAAGTTTTCGCTCTCCCTACTAATGATGCCAAATCGATAATGAAGTTGTAGTACAAAAATATCTTTACAAGATTTGGTACACCTTGTGCCATTATCAGTGATGAAGAATCCCATTTCGATTGAAAATTCATTGCTAATGCCTTGCATAAGTGATCAGCTGTTTAATGTCACAGCAATATTGTGCAAGCGTTCATTGTTGATGCAAGTATAGTAGACAATATGAGTCTTTCTAATAACTATCCCACGAGGATGGTTGTCTTTTGTCTATCAATGTCAGTGCAATAAACAAAAAAAAATGAGATAAATTGTGAGAATAGTTGTCGTAGCAAAACTTTGAAAATAAAGATGAAATATGATAATGATAAAATGGGTTTCCCAACATGAATATTCACAGAATACTAAATGCTCACACGGTATAAAAGGATAGGTGATTGTTGATGCAATAAATTACAATGACTATCTTACTAAGCTTAACTTATATGTTTAATCTAAGACTTAAACATGCACATTAACCTCACCATCTAATGGCAGCAATGGAACATAATTAAGAATAAGTGGATTAAATTCCTCTAATCCACATGCAACTTCCATTGTCATGCTTGTTAGCTTTAACTGTAGCTGCACTTTCCAGTGACAGTGATCGCAATAGCATTTTCATGCTAAAAACATTCAATCCTAAAGATTAAACAGTAGAACCAAGGTTGCATAAAATAAAATTTAACCCAAAATTCATTTGAACTTCCATACAAACATGAAATAAAAAGAAACCACCATCGTTTAGAAAATAAATATAAAAGAAACAAGTAGAGAACACTATTCCTATACAATATCAACTTAACCTCTCTATTCCCTCTTGTGTCGCACTTCGAGCTCCTCGTCAAGAGCTGATCTACATCCCTTTCACGTCGGTTCACCCGTAAGAGGCTTAAGCCGCCATAACCAAAAGCTTCAAAGGATAAGTTGAAGAAGACAATGCATGAAAAAGCTTCATGTTTTTCTTTCCTTGTAGATATTTATCTCCCTTCAAATTGTACAGGTGTCCCTTCATAAGGATCATGTTGCCTCTGTCTGTACCAATTGGTTATACTAGACTGGACACGTCTGTGATAGCCGTCAGGCGTGGCGACAAACCTAGGCGCAATCTGAAATACTCATGCAGCGACATTAATACCAAAACATGAAAAAATTAAGGGTAAGTACGCTAAGGTCCATTGAGTCATAAAATGAAATTAACTGAACTAAAAAGTGCTAAAATATGTGCTAAGGATAACTAAATGGGAACAACTTAATCAATAAGTAGGGAGAAAACAATGGTATGACACCCCCCAAACTTGAGTTTTTACTTGTCCTCAAGTAAAATAGAAACTAGTAAGGCTACAAAAAAAATTCACCAAGGCAAATGATCATTCTAGTAACTTGAATCAACTAAAGTCCCAATAGATGAATCACATTTAGATGACAGAATATTACATCGACAATACATAAGTATGAATGAATAAGATTGCAACTTCATCAAAGCCAGCATCATACCTTAAATCCTAAATTCTGTCTACCAATACGACGTTTATTGTACAATAATATATATATATATATATATATATATATATCTTTATTATTATTAATATTATTATTATTATTATTATTATATTATTATTATTAAGGGATATCGTTGCTTTACTATACCCATGTTCTTGAGAAGTAACGATGGAGTGCAACAAAGCCCCAGGGAGTACGTAATTGCATCGACACACACTCATGTAGCAACAACTTTTGGCCAGATTCATTTTTCTAACACTTGCATTAGAGTGTTCCCCCTTGAACAATTCACAATACACCCATATTGGAGTGTCTCTTATTTATAACTAAATATATATAAGCAGTTGTAAAACGCAGATCATTCAAGATTCAAGGAATGCTACTAGCCATCCATTACTAATGCAATCTAAATCATTCATCAAAGAATTGAAGATACAACATTCAGTCAAATTTATCCAACTCATTCATTGATAATTCACATGATTCAAGAATTAAGCATCGAATGTAAAAAAAAATTTCAAACACATTTGCACTAACCATTCATAAACCTTGCATGCTTCATTAAACTCAAAAAAAATTGAAATGTGGGTGCATCTCCAAACCCCATATGCATTCCCCCCAAACTTAAAGATTTCATTGTCCGCAATGCACTAACATTAAAATGCGATGATAATAGAAATGCAATGACAATGTGGACTAACAAAAGAAAAATTATAGCTACATGCAATGCATGAACACTACAGCTAAAAACTTAAAATAAACTAATTCAGTTTTCCTCAGCCATAGATGTGGCTACATGACGCTTCTTCTTCCTCCTCTTTTTCTCCTTCTTTTTGTGCTTTTTATCTTTGGAGTGCTTTCTCTTATTTTCTTTGGGCTTCGCACGATCCTTGGATTGCTCCTTAGTTTTTGTCTATGCCTCGACATTATTGGCTACTTTTTGTGTAGGAGGGATCACCTCGAGTGGTTTGGTGTATACCAATATCGCCAAAGAGTTGTGGTGCTCCTCACTGATTTCCTCTGCAGCTTATGTTGGTCTCGCTTCATCTTGCTCCAAATTATCAATAGTTACACCCACAAATTCGGGTATAGTGACAGTATCCTCAGCTAATTCTTTCTCAGCATCTTCTTTCTTGGCATCTTCTTCCTTCTTGTTCACATCTTTAACAAGGGTTTCCTCTTCTCCAATAGGAATTTCCTCCTCAGTAGCATGTTCCTCTTGACCAGCAGTGAAGTCACCCTCAAACAGGCTATCAATCCTTCACAAGCACTCCTCAATATCTCTTGATTCTGCTTCTTTCTCATCATCAGAGACATGCACAATGGGAGGGGATGCTACCGATTTCTCTTAGTCCCCTAAGTAAGTATTCTCTGATGAGAGTTCATAATCACGAATGATTGGTGGAAACATTGGAAATTCTGGGAGTGAGGTTGGGCTCAATTGCTTTAATGTGGCTACAATAGAGCTATTACAGGCCTTGGTATAAGCATAGAACCAATTTTGTGATCTGCATATCTTCTATTGTAGCGACCAGCCTATTCTACCTATTACTGATGGAATTGGCCAACTTCTCGACATCTTTCATTTTGTGGAACAAGGATGTCTCTACAATCAGATTTGTTCCCTTGTTCTTTGCCTTTGCTTTGCCCTTCTTCTTACTTGTCTCTACCTCATTCACTGTTGGCATATCTTTACCACGAGTCATTTTTTCAATAAAGGCTTCATTGATTAGACCCTTAATATCCAGGATTTCTTCCTCATCACGAGGCATGATCCCTTTCTGCTCGCATAATAGCATCACCAACGATGGGAAAACCAAAATTCCAATTTGCCCTGCGATACAGTCAGTAATTTTCTAGTGGATTATTGCACCGACATCAATCTTTCTGCTCTTGACAATTGAATGTATCCGGCACATTCTATCAAGGTTGACTGTGGTGTTGTGAGTAGAGGCCTTTAGCCTGTAGTTGACAAAATGAAAACATATTTTTCTTTGCAATGTCAAGAAGCGTCGGTACATTGTATAATTCTTTTGATGTGAACCCATCCACACTCCTCCTTTGACACATAAGTCCTTCACCAGCAGGTCTCTTTTATCATCTGTGATATCCTCAATGAATTCGAAATGTTCATCCTCGTCCACTTTAGTGTTACACAGCTCATTGATTTTTTTAGCATCTCATGGTATTAAGCCTTCTCTAACAAAGATGAACTCTAACTCATGGCCATAAAGGTTAGCGTAAAACTCACATACCAAAGAAGGAGAATAGCTTCCAAGATGAGTGCAGAAAGTCTCCAACTTCAGCTTGGAGATGGTTTTGTAGACTTGCTTGCCCAAGTCTTGCTGTTGCGAAAGGAGAATGCCCTATTCTGGATGGAAGTTTCACTTCAAAATATTGTCTTGAAATCAGTCCTTGGCTGCCTTCGCTAAAAAGATCACCAGCTCCTTTTTCTCCGTTGGCAGGGAGGATTCTGGTTCACAAACTACAGTTGTAGAGGACGAATGTTCTTCAACAGATTTAGCTGCTTTCTTGACTGATCCTCTCGTTCTTTCCATATTTTTATGAGTGAAGAAGGTTTTAAGGTGTAAAGGTACGATCTTGGGGAAGAGAAAGTGAATAAAAATGGCTACTTTGTATGTGTTACAGTCGACACAATGAAAGGGGGTTTATAGCGAGTGAAAGAAAAAGATGGAAAGGCATGATTTTTTTGTGATTTCTTGAAGGGACATAAAGCTGGCGGGAATAAATGGGTCCAATGAAAATTACACTCGCTCAAACATATCCAACGGCTGGGTAACTTTTAATGAAACGGTGGGACCTGAAATCCCTGATCTGCCGTCATTCATGATGAGTCATCAATAGTAGTACAATTGTACCAATTGCATTGACAATAAAGTCCAAGTACGTCGACAATGGTACCTACTTATTCTGCAAAAAAACAAACAAGAAGTAAAAAAACTGAACAAAAACAAAAATAAAATAAAATGACGTAATAATAAATTCAATAAAAATTAAAATTTTCAACCAATTTAATGGCCTCTGTATGCTTTTGATCAGTATTCCCAAAATAATGTTTTAGCCGCTGTCCATTCACTTTGAATTGGTGTCCATAATGTAAATCCTTAATTAGGACCGCACAATGAGGAAATACTTCGACCACTTCGAAAGGTCCAAACCAACATGAGCATAATTTACCTGGGTGCAATTTCAGTCTAGAATTAGGACCGCACAATGAGGAAATACTTCGACCACTTCGAAAGGTCCAAACCAACATGAGCATAATTTACCTGGGTGCAATTTCAGTCTAGAATTGAATAATAAAACTTGTTGGCCAGCGATAAATTGTCACTGTAAAATTTTGTCAAGCCATCGTTTGGTCTTTTCCTTGTAAATTGGAGTGTTTTCATAGGCATTTCACCTAATCTCCTCCAGTTCAGTGATATCCAACAGCCTTTTCTTCCCAACAACTTCATAGTCCATGTTCACTTGCTTAACTTCCCACATTACTTTGTGCTCCAGTTCAACTGGAAAGTGACATGTTTTCCCAAAAACTAATTGATATGACGACATCCTAATGGAGTTTTGTATGTTGTCTGCAATGCTCATAAAGCGTCATCAAGTTTGGAAGACCAATCTTTCCTCAAAGGGTTCACAATCTTCTCGAGAATGTTCTTAATTTGTTGATTGGATACTTCGGCTTGTCCATTGGTTTACGGATGATAAGTAGTAGTCATTCTATGATTAACTCCATATCTCTTCAGTGCGGCTGCCACTTGGTTGCAAAAAAAGTGTGCACCATGATCACTAATCAATGCTTTTGGTGTGCCAAAGCAGGTGAGTATATGCTTGTGAAAAAATTTAAGCACTATCTTTGCATCATCCTTTGGGACTACAATAGCTTCAACCGACTTCGAGACGTAGTCAACAACTACTAATATATAAAGATTTCCAAATGAACTTGGAAATGGTCCCATAAAATTCATACCCCAAACATCGAACAATTCAACCTCCATAATTGGTTGTTGTAACATTTCATTGCGTTGGGATATAGAACCAATACGCTGACACCTATCGCATTGATTCACAAAATTGTTGGCATCCTTGAATAGTGAAGGCCAGTAGAATCCTGATTGGAGAACCTTAGCAACAATTCTCATGCCATCGAAATGACCTCCATAAGGTGCATCATGACAATGCTTTAGGATCGAAAGCATCTTTTCTTCTGGAACACAACGCCGAATTATCTTGTCGTTGCATACCTTGAATAAATACGGCTTGTTCCAATGGTACTTCACAACTTCTCAAAGAAATCTTTCTTTTTTATGACTTGTGACACCCAATAGGAGTTTTCCACACACTAGATAATTAACCAAATTCGCATACCACGGGGTTGCATCTACAACAAATAACTTTTCATCTGGGAATGCGTCGATAATTTGACATATGTTTCCATCTTCGCTACCACCTTCCAATCGAGACAGATGTTTTGCAACTTGATTCTTTAAACCTTTACGGTCTTTTATCTCGATGTCGAATTCTTGCAATAGTAAGATCCAACATATCAGTCTTGGTTTTGCATCCTTCTTCGCAAAAAGATATCTTAGCGTCGAATGATCAGTAAATACGGTAACCTTTGCACCGAAAAGATATGAACGAAACTTGTCAAAAACAAAGATTACAACCAACAATTCTTTCCTTGTAGTGGTATAATTTATTTGAGCCTCTGTAAGAGTTTTGCTAGCATAATAGATGGCGTGAAATATTTTTCCTTTGCGTTGTCCTAGAACAGCACCCACAGCAAAGTTGTTTGCATCGCACATAACTTCAAAAGGTTGAGACCAATCTAGTGCAACGATAATGAGTGCATTTACTAGCTGCTTCTTTATTTGAATAAATGCATCCAAACATGCATTGTCAAAGAGGAACTTTAGATTCGGTTCCAGCAATAAGCATAAGGGCTTTGCAATTTTCGAAAAATCTAATAAATCTTCGGTAAAACCCCACATACCCAAGAAAACTGCTAATGCCTTTCACATTTGTCGGTGGACGCAATTTCTCAATGGTTTCCACTTTAGCTTTGTCAACTTCAATGCCTTAACTAGAGATGCGACGCGTAACACAATGCCTTTAGTTGCCATGAAATGCCATTTTTCCCAATTTAGAACAAGATGTGTATCTTTACACTGCTTCAATACTTTATCTAAATTATAAGCATAATGATCAAAATCATTCTCATAGATTGAGAAATCATCCACAAAAACCTCCACAGAATCTTCAATCATATTCGAGAATATTGCCATCTCGCACCTTTGAAATTTGGCTGATGCGTTGGAAAGATCAAAAAGGCATATGGCAAAATACAAAAGTACCAAAGGGGCAAGTGAAAGTTGTTTTCTCTTGATCCTCCGACGCTATGGCAATTTGATTGTACCCAGAATAATCATCTAAAAAGTAATAATAGGCTCTTCCAACAAGCCTATCCAACTTTTGGTCAATGAAAGGAAACAGGAAGTGGTCCTTCCTTGTGGCAGCATTTAGTTTGCGATAATCCATACAGACTCGCCATCCCGTAAGAATGCGTGTAAGAATTAACTCGTCTTTGTTATTACTAGCCATAGTGATGCCACTATTTTTAGGTACGCATTGCATTGGACTTACCTAATTTTTATCAGAAATAGGGTAAATAATTCCAGCATTAAGCCATTTTATAATTTCCTTCTTAACAGCTTCATTCATCTTCTCGTTTAATATTCTTTGTTGCTCAATTGATTGCTTGCCTTCATCTTTCAACTTGATCTTGTGCATGCAAAAAGATGGACTAATGCCTCGAATATCGGTAATACTCCAAGTAATAACTCGTTTATGTTGCTTAAGAATATGGACCAATTTCTCTTGTTGAGTCAAATCTAGTGTTGCAGAGACAATAACTGGGAGAGTATTGTTATCACCAAGAAAGACATATTTAAGATGAGTAGGTAGTTTGTTCAACTCCAAATTAGGAACTTCTTTAATAGATGACTTGCAAATTAGAGTCGTTCTATTAGCTAAGTCTAAGGATTCAATCTACCATCCATGCTTGAGTTCAATATTATTAGCTTCAACCATGTTGTCACAATCATCTAAGATTTCATCATCAGATGTCATTACAAACTCTTCAGAAAGTAGTGTGCTTTGATCATTGAATTCTTCCTCAATTGGATCATCTAGTACATCGACAGTATGACATTCTTCTTTAACCTTGCATTGAATAGATTCAAAAACACTAAAGGTAACATGCTCATCATTAAGTCGCATGGTCAGTTCACCCTTGTAAACATCAATAATTCATCCGATAGCTAAAAATGGTCATCCCAAGATTATAGGAATCTCCTTGTCTGCCTCGCAGTCAAGTATGATGAAATCAACCGAAAAAACAAATTTATCCACACGAACTAAGATATCCTTGATTTGCCCTTCAGGTTGAGCCAAGGATCGATTTGCTGGTTATAATGTCACTGTAGTAGGTTTCATGTGACCAATTCCCAACTTTCTGAAAGTAGATAGTGGCATTATGTTGATGCTGGCTCCCAAGTTGCATAAAGTCTTACGCAAATAATGGTTGCCAATTGAACATGGGATAGTAAAGCTCACAGGATCCTTCATTTTAGGGGGCAACTTATTTGTCAAAATAGCACTACAACCTTCTTTGAGGCAATAGTTTCAATATCATTGAGCTTTTTCTTTTTGGACAAGAGCTCGTTCATAAATTTCCCATAATTAGGAATTTGCACAAGAGCGTCCACTAGAGGAATATTGACATGAAGTTGCTTCAGTGTGTCCAGGAATTGCTGATACTGCTGATCATGCTCTTTCTCCCTGAATCTTTGTGGAAAAGGTAAAGGTGGAGATGCATCATATTGCGTCGATACCTTTGATTGTGTCGACAGTTTTGAGGATCGGACATTAGGCATATGAGTGAAAATTTACGGAACTTCTTTGTCTAGCACACCGACAAGTTCTTCATATTCGACCTTCTCACCAGGGATTACTTCACCAACATCTTGAGGTGCTACAGTAGAGTCTGTAATCGGCTCGCCAATTTGTTTACCAATCCTAAGAGTGATAGCCTTGCAGTGTTCATTCCCTTTCGGATTGGGATTTTTCATGTCACTAGGTAGTGTGCCCGGTGGTTGAGTATTCAGATTCAAAGCAAGTTGTCCTAATTGTTCCTCCAATGCCTGAATAAAAGATGAATTCCCTTGCACAATAGCTTCCACTCGAGTAATATGCTCCTACATTAAAGCTTCAAGAGCTGCTAACGAATCAAACAGAGAAGCTCACGTGTACTGTTGTTGTCGATATCCTTGAACATGTTGATTCTACATTGACGAGTGTTGTGGTTGCATCTAATTCTGGGGTGGATGCATCTGAGCGTGCTGATTGTAGTTCTTCTGTTGTTGATTGTAATTCCCTTATCTTGGATTATAAGTGCTTTGAGTAGATGTATTCCCATATCTGAATGTCGCAGCATTTTGTCTAGCACTCTGAGTTCCCCAAGACTATTAATCACGTGCAGAATTATTATAAGAGTTGCCATAAGGATTGTTGTGCATATTATTGACATAGAAGGCATTCTTTGCATGTTGTGAACAATATTCATAGTTATGGTTGTCACCGCAAATCTCACAACAAAAGGTCGAAACATCATTTTATTAAGTGACTTGTATAGATGCAACGTCACTAGACCCGTTCATATTTTTTATCATATTTGCAAGAGAAGAAACTTGAGCACTAAGTGTAGATATTGCGTCCAATTCAATAATTTTTGTATTAGCTTTTGCTTGTGCAGCTCTAGAAATAGGATATTGATAATCATTCTGAGCAATTTTCTCAAGAATTCCAATAGCTTCATCATATGTACCATCTAGTAGAGGGTCATTGGCTGATGCGTCGACAAGATTTCTTGTTTAAGAATTCATCCCATTATAGAAAATCTCAATTTGTGCTTCCTGTTGAATGTCGTGCATGGGGCAATGTCAAAGCAAAGCTTTATAATGTTCCCATGTAGTGTAAAGATTTTCATCATCCAGCTAATGATAAGTTGTAATATCATTTCGGAGAAGAGCATTCATTGTCGACGGGTTAAAGCGCAGAACAAACTGTGTTGCTAGTGCATTCCAAGAAGTAATTGAGTCGACAGGTAGCCCAGGGAACCAAGTACGAGATCTTCCCTGCAAAGAATAGGGAAATAATTGCATTTTCATTATCAGGAACGCCTTCTTGACTAAAGGAAGCACAAATCAATAAAAATGATTTAAGATGTTCCCGTGCATCTTCATGTGGCAGTCCAGCATATTGCCAATTAGAATCAACATTTGAAACATTATTGGCTTGAGTTCAAAATTCCCAACTTGGATCGTTGGCCTAACAACTCCTGATTGTAATTCTTCCAAGACACATACTATAAAATCTCGTATAGTCCTGTTTTGTATTTGATCATCTTGCGGCAACGATAGGTCTTCAACATTCTGTGGTGGTATCGGGGGTATGGTTACATTGTTTCTTGGTAAAGCCATATTCCTTTGTTCTTTAAGTCTCCTCCGTATGGTTCGTTCAATTTCTGGATCAAAATCAACAATAAACTCTAAATTGCTTCGGGTCATAAAACACCTAAAATAAAATGTACAAATAACGACAAAAAGAAAACAAGTTAGTAACAACTAAATATTATATAATAAAAATAAAATGCAAAAAAAAAAATAAACATCAATGGAACGCCATCCCCGGCAATGGCGCCAAAACTTGATCGACTGTTTAACGTCATAGCAATATTGTGCAAGCATACACTATTGATGCAAGTATAGTAGAAAGATATGAGTCTATCGGATATCGATCCCATGAGGATGGTTGTCTTTTGTTTGTCAATTTCAATGCAATAAACAAATAAAAAGGAGATAAATTATGAGAATAGAATATGATAATGATAAAATGGATTTCCCAATGTGAATATTCAACAGAATACTAAGTGTTCACAAGGTATAAAAGGATAAGTGATTGTCGATGCAATAAATTACAATGACTATCTTACCAAGCTTAACTTCTATGTTTAATCTAGGACTTAAACATGCACATTAACCTCACCTTTCGATGACTGCAACAGAACACAATTAAGAACAAGTGGATTAAATTTCTCTAATCCTCACGTCCATTGTCATGGTTGTTAGCTTGAACTATCGCTGCACTTTCCAGTGACAGTGATCGCAATAACATTTTCATGCTAAAAACATTCAAACCCAAAGATTAAACAGTAGAAGCAATGTTGCATAAAATAACATTTAACCCAAAATTCATGTGTACTTTCATACAAACATGAAACAAAAAGTAATCACCATCGTTTAGAAATTAAATATAAAAGAAACAAGTGGAGAACACTATTCCTAGATAATCTCGACTTGACCTCTCTATTCCCTCTTACGTCACACTCATAGCTCCTTGTCAAGAGCTGATCTGCATCCCTTTCACATCGATTCACCTGTAGGAGGCTTAAGCCTCCATAGCCAAAAGCTTCGAAGGATAAGTTGAATAAGACAATGCATGAAAAAGCTTCCTTTTTCTCTTTCCTTGTAGATATTTATATCCCTTCAAATTGTATAGGTGTCCATTCATAAGGATCATGCTGCCTTTGTTCGTACGAGTTGATTATACCAGACTGGATAGCTCATACATTTTTGTTCTAATCTGCATTGGACACTTCTTTGACAGTTGTCGAGTGCGACGATAATCCTAGGAGAATCTGAAAATACTCTGACAAAATTAAGGGTAAGTAGGTTAAGGTCCATTGAGTCATAAAATGCAATTAACTGAATTAAAAAATGCTAAAATATGTGCTAAGGATAACTAAATGTGAATAAATTAATCAATAAGTAAGGAGAAAACAATGGTTCTTTCTAGCACTATCAATAAGTATAGGGTGAAGCATAAGTTTGTCATGGCATACCACCCTCAGATGAATGGACAAGCTGAAGTTTTTAATAGAGAAATTAAACAAATTTTGAAAATACTAGTGAACCCAACTCGCAAAGACTGGTCATCTAGGTTGGATGAAGCATTGTGGGCTTATTGCACTACATTCAAGACACCATTGGGGATGTCACCTTTCAAGCTTGTCTATGAGAAACCTTGTCATCTACCTGTTAAGCTCGAGCATAAAGCGTTCTAGGCCATTAAGAAGCTGAACACGGATTAGATCATACTTGGGCATCAACAATTATTAAAGCTACATGAGATGGAAGAATTTCGATCACAAGCATATAAGAACACTCAATTGTAAAAGGAAAAGACCAAGCGCTGACACGACAAGAGAATTATGCCACGGTAATTTGAACCAGGACAACAGGTGTTGTTGTTCAACTCTAGGCTCAAATTGTTTTCAAGCAAATTAAAGTCACGATGATCAATACCTTTTGAAATGGCCCATGTTTATCCTAATGGAGTTGTAGATGTCAAATATATGAAGACTGGGTTAATATTCAAAGTCAATGGACAATGTTTTAAGCATTACTAGGGTGCTTCTGTGACTAGAGATAAACAAGCCATAGATCTCCGAGATATTTAACCTCTACGTCTCGATAATCCTCTTTCCTTTATTTTGTTTTTATTTCTTTTTAGTTATTTCATTTTATTGGTTAATAAAGTTTATTTCTTTTGTTTTGCAGGAACATTTATTCTCTTGATGGAAGGAAAAAAGGGTCAGGCTTCATCTATTAGTAGTTAGCCCATTGGAACTTGTTCCATAAATATTTACTGCCCAATTAAGTTTTTACTTTCGCTCCAAATTCAATCACATCTCAATCAGCCATCATTACCGTACCCTTATTGCCCACTTCACACCATTAAACTATCATTATTTTATTTTCTTTTAGCCTAATTAGTTTACCTTCTTTCGCAATTACCTTAAGCCTTTTTTCATCTTCATCCTTATTCGTCTTTCTTCAAAACCAATTGAAAGTTTTCACCTTTTTCATTCTACAATCAATCTTAAATCTTTAAAAATGGCCAAACACATTCCTTCTCAAACCCCCACTATACCACCAAGAACTTTTTTCAACCAAGCTACAAAAAATAGGTATACACACAACTCTAAGTGTCCGTTTTTGTTTGGAAAAAGGTTTCCTTTTTAAAGATGAACCCTTTATGGGATATGAAGAGTTAGTTTCCTCCATAGTAGAAAAGCATGGATGGCAAATATTTTGTAGCACCCGAACGATGTTTTAACAAAGGTGGTGCTTGAGTTCTATGCTCACCTGACTTCTTCGAACAATGCCTTTATATATGTGAGGGGTGCTTCAGTGTTGTTTGACAAGTACTCCATCAATGCTCAATATGGTTTAACTGATGTTCAAGATAAATACACTCATTTGGCTACTACAATCACTATGGATGGTCTGAATCAGGTTCTTCAAGACCTATGTATAACAGGGACAAAGTGGACATTGTCAAGACAGGACTACTACACTGTGGAAAGAGCTTCTTTAAAACCTAGTTGTAGGGTTTGGTACCATTTCCTAAAATCGCGTCTTAGTCCTTTTACACATAATTCCACTATTTTAAAGGAGAGAATGTTGTTGCTCTATTCTATTATGATGGGAAGGAATATTGATATGGGAAAAATCATATTTAAGGAAATCCACATGTGTGCCCAGAAGAATGTAGGGAGTCTTAATTTTCCCTCGCTCATTGCTGCACTTTTCCAATGAGTAAATGTTCCTATCCAAGCGAATGAAGACATCACTCCAAACAAGGGAGCTTTTACGAAGCAAATTATTGCCAAGCTTATAGAGGAGGATTTGCCACAACATCAACCCCCTGCTTCAGCTTCAACCTCTTCCACTCCAACATATGCCATAATAACAAACTCAACACCTAAAAGCCCATTTGAGTAACAAGTGATTGGTTCCTTTGAAAGGATGAAAAGGAAGCTTAACCTATTAGAAATTTGGCAACTGAAGATTGTCGCAGACTTGGAGAGGGCAAAAAAAGAAATGGCTATATTTTGGGGTTATGAAAAAGGAGAGAAACGTTACTATCAAACGGACCCTTTAGAAGAATTTCACCAGGCCTATTCTTGCATTTCCCAGCTTCCCAAAGGAATTGCAATCTGATGTAGAGGAAGAGGAAGATTATGCGGAGACCGATGAGATCAACCCTACACTTACACAATTAACCAATTGGGAGAAGAAAATAAAATGACCAAAGGTAGATGAGGAAAAGACTAAATCAGTTAGTGTTGACCATGAAGATGAAGAAGAAAACTCAATTTTTGCACCACCTACGGATGCTACTACACCTGCTCCACCTCAATTGATTAAGCACATGCCAGAGCAAGATCGTGAGATAAATCAACTGATTGATGATCTCACCAAATCGAATGATGAGGAGGATGTGGTACCAACCAATTCTTTGAAACGAAAGCTACATAAAAATCTACTCGCACCAATTAAAGTAACATATACTTCGCTCCAAGCATTAATGCATTTTTATTTTTATGCCATGTGTTTTTCTTTTCATTTTGTTACATCATGCATTCCGTATTTTTGTTATATCAATTTATGTATATATGTGTTTGCATTCATGATTATTGTTTGTTCATGCATTGAGGACAATGCATCCCTTAGGTTTGGGGGTGTGTTGTGCATGTAGGATGCATTTGACATTTAGTTGAGCATATTCGTTTCCATAATTTAGTTCATTCATGTTGCCATGATATACACATTTGCTAAAAATTGTTAGACTATGATAAGTATATTTTTGTGGAGCTTAATTCTTTAATAAAACTACAAATTTGTGATAGTAGATTAGGTGAATTTAGCTTAGGAAAGGTTGTTTGAAAATTGACCCCTAAAAGTAGAATGTCCTAAGTATAAATACAATTGGTCTATAATAGGTTTCTTTTAATAAACTTAGAAATTCTTGAAGCTGAGTTCAGTAAATGGTGATATTCAATAAGGAATGACATGGCAAACTAAAGAAAAAAAATCAAAACGAAACCAAAGAGAGGCCATGAACAATCCAATGCTTGAAATTGCTAACAAAGTCAGCAACACTTTGTTTGCTCTATTGTGTTGTTGATTAGAAAAGCAAGTTTAAGTAAGAGTAGCCAACGAGGAAGTTGTTTGCTCCATCCATCTTCTAAGTTAAAAGCCTTAGCTTCATGAGTGATTCCATTCAAATTGTGACATAATGGAATACATGGCAATTAGTGCATGCTCCATTGAAATTGTCAAGTAAAGAAATCATGTGACAAGATGAATCCCCTTGAAAAGTAATTAAATAAGTATGTAGTTGAGTATATGTGAGGCCAAATTTTTTGTTAAAAAAAAAAAGGAAAATTGAGTTTAGGTAAAAGATAACCTAAGTAAATTAAGACATTTTTTGTAGCCTAAATTGCATTAGTACTTAGAATTTTTATTTTTAGGGCAATATTTTTCGCACTATTTTTGCTAAACAAGCTTAAGAAACTTGAGAAAATTTTCTTTTTAGAAATAGAAGATTGTTGAGAACTGAAGTATAAAATATGCTTTATATGGTCTAGCAATACAAAGGCGAGTATGTTGTGGCAATTCTTGAATTCATGCATTCATGCATATTTTTCTTTAGGACAAGCAATAACACAGGTTTGGGGTGTGATAACTCTTGAAAAGAGTTGTATTTTAGGACTTTAAATTGGGTTAATTGTTTGAACTTAGGTGAATATAGTTTCATTTTAGGTGATATTACATGTTACTTTTACTTGTTAGTGGAAAGGATTTGTTATTTGTTTGAGTAGCAAGTGCAAAAGGAGGAAGAGAAGTGAAGGAGTGAAATATTGTCATGGCAAAAGGTGGGACAATTTGTCAACATGAATGCCATGACAATTCCAGGAAGCCGCTGAATCAGCACTCAATGCATGTCATCTCAGCTAGTTGTACAACTTACTAGAAGGGTCCACCTGAAAGGGGAGGATAGATTGTGAGCTGAGCTACCCAATAAAAAGTACAAGGATCCAGTGAAAAAGGGGATGAAAAACATGAGAGAAAAACAAAAAAAAAAAAGGCAAGATTTGGATTTGTATTAAAAGTGGGAATAAATATTAATTTGTATTAAAAGTGGCAAGGTCCTCATGGTTTTCATAAACATTATAAAATCGATGTGGAAGGTAAACATAAAGATTGAATCAAAAATATAAAGATTAAGAAAACTCTTGATTTGTATTAAAGTTAGGAATAAATCCACAATGTCTGAGCGCATCCACAAATCAGATCTCCGAAAATAACAAAAAGACAAAAACTAAAATAAACTAAAACCTAAGAAAAGGAAAAACTAAACTTAAATTTAAAAAAAAAAAAAGAATCTAAGCTAATGGAATGGAATGTAAAAAAAGTGCTTAAGGAGCTTGTTTATAGAGTTAGGGTAGTCATCGGTCAACTGACACTCTCGAGCTTAAAGTTGCATTCTGCATACCAAAACACCCCTGTCTCGTATTTATTTCTCATCTAGAGTCTATGTCACGAAACATCAGGTCTTGTATCACGACATCGAGGTCAGTGTGCTCCTCTTTGAGATGTCTTCAAGTGTATGTCGCAACACCCTCAAGCTATGTCGTGACATCAAGGCATCTTCAGGATTTCTTCATTCAGGTCCTATGTTGCGACATTAATTGCCCCATTTCATGACATTGTGATTAGTACTGATATCGTATGCCTCCTTAATGGTCTCTTGCACACTCACAAGGTACATTAGCCCACCTTTAGGCCTTATTCAACCCTCAAGGTCAATAAAAGACTCAATTTTACACTTTTTACACATTTTATTGGATTTTACTAAAATTTACTAAAACAAGATTAAATCTTAAAAATAATTATTAATTTCAAGCTCCTAAAGTGAGAAAACTAGTTTAATCTGCTACGTCAAATTACGATAGATCAAACTCTCTCACACTTAATTCATTGCTTGTCCTCAAGAAACACAAACAAAAATGAGCAATAGAAAAGACGACCTTGAGCAAATATAGTACAAGCATTACTTTCGGAGTCTATGAGTTAAGCATCTTATTTCTGCAAATAATCTTGACATGATGATTAATTGACTAACCACTTCTGACATCAAACATCTAAGTTCAGTGCATTACAAAGAACACAAGCATTAAGGGTCTCAAGTGTAAGATTCCACTAATAGATCATACGAATACTTTGATTATCCTAGTAGAATACAAATAATAGTTTATGTGTTTACCTAGTATAATCTCTATTCATGCATAAGAACACTTAGATCACATAGGACTTTCTGGCTTGTAACATTTTGAGGCTTAGGACAGGTATGACAATTAAAAATAGTAAGCATCACAAAAGGTTTCAAGCACAAAAATAGTTTAGCACATCATATTGTTCCTGAATCTTCCCTTCCGTGACCCTTACACTTTCACCGCCTTATTTCTCCTTCTCTCGTCTTCCTTATTTCTCCACATAGGAAATCATAGCTTGACATAACAATTATAGCTAGCTCACAAATCTTTGTGCACTAAAGAATGAGTCTTTCTCCTTTTTGGTGACTTTGTCACATTTTTCTTCTTTTCAGTGCAACTCACTCATAAATGCTTTTTCTTTTCACGTATTTTTCTACTCGATTTTCTTTTTGTATTTTTTTCTTTCTGAACTTTTAAGCTAACCTATAATTCCTATATCTCACTGATCCTTCCTATTTCACTCTAATTTTATAAAATTTGCCTTGATGTATCTACTTAACCCTCAATACATATGGCCAGACATCTATAATCATGCAATCCAGGACCAAAGAAAGAAGATAAGAACAAATTAATGTTTTAGGCTCGAGTTTTGTATAAAGGCTCATCCAAAAAGGTTGTTTAGGTTCAAGACTAGGTACTAAGGATAGATGAAAATGGGTTAGATTTTTAGTTTTAAGTGTATTCCAAACAATGCCCTAGGTCATCTCTAAGTTCTTCAATATGCATAAATTTAATCAACTAAACAAACACAATATTAACTATCTATCATTCATACTAGGATGCTCATTTCTTTGTATTCTATGTATCATATCGTACATTTGATTGCTTATTGCTTATTTATAGTGTAATGTATAGAACTAAATAGTCTAATAGTAAAAAATTTTAAAATCATCTAACATCATGCCAAATTTACCGCAAAAATAATCAACCTATGTACATGCTCCTGACCAATCACTTGTATTTCTACAAGCTCAAGCACACCACAAACAATAAAAAACAAAGCAAATTTTCTAGGTTACCCCCCCTCCACACACTCACACTTTAGAAAACACATTGTTGATATCTCTTGGAAAGAGTTATATTTCATGCCTTTAAATTGGGTTACTTAGGTGAATATAGTTTCATTTTAGGTGATTTCATTTGCGTAGTTTAGAACATTGCATCTTGGAGCATAATTTGTGATTAAATGATATTACATGTTACTTTTACTTGTAGGTGGAAAGAATTTGTTTGTTGTTTATTGCTTAAGTAGCAAGTGCAGAAGGAGGAAGAGAAGTGAAGGACAGAAATATTGTAGTGGCTAAAGGTGGGATAATTTGTCAACATGAATACCATGACAATTCCAGGAAGTCGTTGAATTAGCACTCAATGTACGCCATCTCAGCCAACTATACAATGCACTAGAAGGATCCACTTGAAAAAGGGGAAGGATAGATTGTATGCTGAGCTACCCAATAAAAAGTACAAGGATTCAAAGAAAAAAGGGATGAAAATGTGAGAGAAAAGAAGAAAAACAAAGAAAGGCAGGATTCGAAAAAGGAAAGGGTAGCAGTAGTAGTTGAGAAGCAGAGTAGAGGTGCGAGGAAGATAACGAAGCATTAAACCATTGGGCTTCACAAGTCTTTGCAGCACCAGAGTTGAAGGCTAGATTGACAACCTCTTCTTGAAGTTCTTCCATCACTATCTGAATTTTTTCTTCGTGATTTTAATTGTAAAAATGATGTTATTGATTGATACTTTAAACTTGGATTTTAATCTCCAATCCATGAGCTAATCTCATCTGGTTAGGATTATTGGATTATTTCTTATTTTCTTTAATGACCAAGGCATTAATCTGATTTGGTTTACTATTTCATTCGATTTATGTTTGACGAATGGCCTGCATACAATCTCTAGACATAAGTGATTGTACGGTATGTTCCTAGACTTGATTTAATTATGAAAAGGTTAGATAAGTTGGACTGAGATCGAATGATGCAAGCGAGACTCAAAAGAATACTCGTAGCACTCTAGACGTAAAGTTGTGATCTGTACAGAGGTAGGGAAAAAACAATGTTAGGTACCATTTTTTGGGCTTATAGACAAATACGCCTTAAGTAAGGTAGCATGAAGTCTTGCTCTCAAAAGAAGCAGACTACCTTAGGTTTAATCTAAGCAATAAATTGGTTTAGATTTTTTTTTTTAGGCAGTATTGGTTTATAAGGATAGAATTCTAGTAATCCCAAACTTATTATTATTCAATACATAAACCCTCTTGACTTTGTCGTAGCATCTTTTCCATTGCATTTTAATTAGTTCTTTGATTAAATATAGCACGCATTATTACCACTTTAATTACTATTGCCTTCTATCATTATTTTTGCCATAGCATAAGTCGTATACCTTATAGTGATAACTTAATCAAAGTAATTCCATCTGATCTCTATGAAGACGATCTTTCTTACTATTGTATTACTTGATTCGACATGTACACTTGCACCCTCGCATATTATATTTTCACGCGACAATTATCCTCAATGTGTAGTCCCGAAAGAAAAGGAAAGAAGTTACCCAATTGATCGTGGTTGGCTTAATGGCTATTAGGGGGTGCTTCCTTCGTTAATCATGATTTGCTCAAATTGTTGTGTCTCCATTGTGTGGCGTTCCTGCATAGAAAATTTAGACAAAATACATAATAACTATAACCTAGTATTACTCGTACTCCTATTAAAAATACACAAGTTCGAAGATAATCCATAAAAATTTAACACAATCTTCTTAAAAGTCTTAAAAACATAAAATCAATCCTCCTCCGAATCTTCTAGAGGGCGAGCGCTCGTTTGCTCCATTAGTGCTTTGCCCTTGCCCAAATTATATTATCGGTGAGAGCTCCAACCTCTCGAATATGTCTGCCTCACTGGGATTCAGATGATGGGTCCTTTCAGTATGGAGTATTGTGGCTGAAATGTCGCCTCATACTCGTCCTCCGTATTCGGGTACTCTTAGGCGACACCTTCCTCCTCAAAGTCGACCTCCCCATCATCCCCCTTATGATGCGCTGGTGACGAACGAAACATATCTAGAGGATAGTTTGGGGCTCGCAACCCATTTATCCTTGCAAATTCTTGTAACACTAGCCCAGTCTCTTTCATCCATCTAATCATGCCATCTAGTTTTGTGCCCGTGCTACCACGGTCTCCTCTTCTCATCTTTGACTGTTCCTTCCCTTTTAGTGACGTAGGAATATCCACTTTCTCTTTCCTTCTCTGGTTCCATTGTTTAAATTGTTTTCGTTGAAGTTCAACGCATTATTTGTATAAGGAATCTCCTATTATGCTCATCGTTGGCTTCGAGAATTGCTCATTTTTGCTCATTGGCACTCCCGCCTTTCTACATAGTGTCATTACCAAATGAGAAAAGAAAATCCTAACTTTCTAGCTTTGTATGAATCTTTTCATTTCTCGAAATATCCAACGCCCTACGCAAATCTGTTTTCGCTACAAAATGTCATAAAACAAAACAGCTCAAAAGGCATTAATGTTAGATACATTCAATATGGATGCAATTCGTTAACCGAAAATATAACCTCCTAGTTAAAATTTATGGGAAGTTTAGTATCTGGCCAAAAGTTCCAAGTACCCTTACCTTGTGTGAGATATTTAATTACACCTTCCAGGTTAATATTTTGAATTTTGTCTAAACCTATGCCCTTAATATAATCTTTTTCATAAAACGGAATATTGTAATATTCACAAATATCGCTAGGGGATATTGGTACTTCGACCCCTCGCACCGTCACATGCTCAAGAATCGCACCATACCTGGTTTTGATTATTTAATCTTTAAGTAATACTTAAAATTCTTGCACCACGGTTATGACTACATTTCCCGTGGGAGTAATGCAAAATTTTTCCTACTAGTGGTATCGCACTACCATTTAGTTTTCTTTGCAAAGGACATGGAGGGTTCGAACCCTCACTCTTGGATTAGAGGTTGAGCTTACAATTCTAAGAAATATTTCTCCATATTCAAGCTATGGAAACGAGTTGTGTCCAAAACATCATGTGTTTCTTGGACTATTGTGCTCTTGTTCTTTCTAGGAGGCATTTTTAATCAAAAGTTCTATAAATAAAGATATAAATGAACAAGAAACAATGTAACAATAAAATAATGGAGGGATTACGTAACCTTGACCTTCTTGTGAATGCTTTTTCGAGTGCTTGATGAAACTCCACCCAAATAAAGCTTTAAGATTTACAATGGATATTTGTGGTCTCTAGTGTTTAGGCGAAAGAAAGGGTTTAGGGACTAAGAAGTTTTGAGAAGTGTTTTGGTGTTAAAAAAGGGTAAGTGGTGGAAATTTAAGGTGTTTAGAGGTGAAGAATTAGGGTTTAAAATACTAAAAACTGGTAAATGAAAGGTTAGGTCACTAGGTTGCGTGGCTGGGTCGGGACAACCCTGCAAAAAATTACAGTGATGTTGCAACATCCCTATTAGTTGTCGTTGTCACGACACAAAGGTCTTGTGTAGCGACACACCCTTCAGTTTTTAAAATCTTGGAGCTTTTGAGGTATTGACCCTTGTGTCGTAACACGAAAAACTAGTGTCACAATTTCGGGATGATTTTTGCTATTTGAAGTTACTAGCTGTGATGTAGAAACACAGGATAACGGTTTCGCGACAATAACTCTGTTTTGCTGAAAATCTTCAACCTGAAGAGTGTTTCAGACGTGCGATAGATTTGTTTATGATTTTCCTATGAAACCTCAATCAA
Source organism: Kokia cookei (assembly GCA_039519145.1). NCBI lineage: Eukaryota > Viridiplantae > Streptophyta > Magnoliopsida > Malvales > Malvaceae > Kokia > Kokia cookei. The sequence continues at coordinate 23,258,524 of CM076907.1, forward strand.
TTAGTCGGTGAGATATACAAATATGTACAATTTAATTAAATCATAAAATTGTTAGAGACTGATGTCGGATGTGTTCGCTAGCGCAATTAATGTGCACTTGGGCACGCTCGGTGAGTTGGTTCTATCAATATTAGTCCAACACCCATGTGCCACTCTATTCATTGGCAGTTGTCTCTTTCTCTAAATATACCCTTCTGGCTTCCATTTAACACTGATAGTTCCTTCCACAAATCATAGTAATTTATTACTTGTAAGATCATGCATTGGCTCCACCTCCTTAATTTGTAGTTGATGTTTTTTGTTGCACAAGCGATGGAGAAGTTGTGATTTGTCTTGGCTACTTAGTATTTGCTTAATCACCTCTTCTAGAAGGAATGGTTCTACAAACATGTTGGCATGTGATCTGACTAACATGGGTTTAAATATGACACTTTTTGAATTCCAATTCCAAGGTTCTTCAAGTGTTTCCAATTTGTTGAGCATCATTCCATTAAATTGTTCTTGAAGCAATCGAATATGCGGTGGTTCCCGCACTCTTATTTCCATGCTTTGCAGTAGTTTGGTTAGATTGACATTTATGAGACAGTCAAACATCCTATTGATATGTGTTCTTTCGATTGCTTGTAGTACTTGAAAAATTCCTGGCTCATTAAGCCTTTGAGGAGTCTACTTCAATACTAATATCTTGCGAAAAATAGCTAATTCCAACTTATCTTTTGGAGTTACATCCGAATCTTTGTTTCCCTAATGGATTCTCGAGGTTCCAATACTTCCTCCATCAAATTGACCGCAACGATCATTGTTTCTATTTGGAGGTATAAGAACCTAAACATCGTCAAAAGTGATAGGAGGAACTGAGTTAGAATCCAATTCCTCCTCAATAGCAATGTCTCTAACCTCATTTCTCCCTCCAAACTAAACATCCTCAAAAAATGTTGTAGTTCTCATCTTAAAAATATTCCTAATTGTGGGATCATAGACCTCATAGCCTCTAGATCGCTCAGAGTTTCCTTGACCCTTATACTTCATAGACATAAAAGAACTCAAAAATGATGTCATCCCAACCTTATCATTTTTTTTAGTAAAATGTTTCTCAGTTTCATCAAGGAAACCCTTTGCCTAAGTAATCTCTTCAGATTTTGTGCCCCTAAAGACTTCGGGAATGGTGTGCTTCATAATCACTAGACTCATGCAATTTGAATGATCCCACCTCTCAAAATCCCTTTTAACATAAGAGGCACTTTCTGCAATGAGAGGTGTGGGTTGTTCTTTCCTTAGTGCAAGATCTATGTCCATACAGTCAATCACTATAAGTAAGTGCCTTTTCCATTCATTGAAATTAGTCTCATTTAGCATGGGTATAAATTTTATATTAGCAGATATTGTGGTAGCAGAAGATGAACTAACTGAATATAGAACAAATAGATGAAAAAACAAGCTCACATCAATATCAATAAGTAAACAATAAATTCAAAATAGTGGCTCCCATCTCAAGATACCAAACACAACATTAATATCAAGTCTTTGGACAGTAATATTAGCAATAAGCGGTACTCTTGTTGTAGCAATCAAATATTGACAATAAATTATGTCAAACAATGAATCAATCTTCGGACTAACATATTGCTCACATAAAGTATCTTATAATTGTCACACATTTATCCCCCACAGTTGTCACTGAAATTCTGCCAAATATTAACTTACCTTTGGGTCAATTAATAAACGCATGAATCACAAAAACATATAATCATCTTGATATTTTAAATAAACTAATCTACGCAAAAGAAATCACTTTGACGATATTTTATTTCAACTTTTCTATTTAAAATTTTAGGGTTTTGATATTTCGTCTAATTGAGATTTATAATAAATAAATGTTTTAATTGGCCGACTAATGTTGTTGTACCAATTGTTGAATATTTTGCTGCTCTTCATCGCTCACCCAAATAGTCTTCAAATGTACATTAAAATTTAACCGAAATTACCTTCAAGTTTAATTGCAGCACTTGTTTAATAATGCTACCGTGATTTGCAACAACTTAATGACATGGTAGTGGTGTTCTTTCAAAAAAAAAAAAAGCATGGTAGGGAAGGCATAAATTGTAACAAATGGGCTTAAAAGTCAATGGTAAATTTTTATTTTTTTATTTTTGTTATACTATTTGCTGGTTATGGAATTTTTTTAAGTATTTGTGCGTATAAAGAAGTTTTATGAAAATGTCTTTAGTTATGAATATAAATTTGAGTTTATATGAGAATTTCATATATTGGTCTGATGATTAAGGGTGTTCATTGTCACATATGTAATTTGGATTTTAATCGCGTTACTGTTAAGATTTTACCCTTATCTTCTAATTCAAAAAAAAAAATTTGAGTTTACATTAAATATGTAAGACAAGTCAGTATTATTTTTCTATTATTATAATTGTGTATATTATATGCATATCTATACTTTTGAGGATTAATGCATGATTATAGTCTACATGAATAGGTGTTTACAACCATTATTCAATAAGATATCTTTTATAGTTTAATTAGTGAATTAAGTTTTGATGGATATCGTTGAAGTTGTTAACTTTTTTTGTTATGGTTATATATTTAATTTTATGGATGTTTTGGTGTAAACTCTTGTCAACTATATACATGTTTAAATAATTTAATTTTATGTTTGGTTATATAATATTAGGTTTTGACATTTTATGGTTTCAAATATTTAGTTAAATTATGATGATATGATTTATTTTATGAATTGTGAGATATACCAATTATTATGATTTTGTTTTTGAGATTTATTGGCTTAAAATATTTTTCAAGTATTCATGTGAATCTCTGTTAAATCATAAATATAATTTTGGATTTACATTGTATATGCAAGGTAAGTTTTTATATTTGATTTTGAATACACGTATACAATAATTTAATCGAAGCAATAAGTCACCAAAATGATTTTTTTGTGGATTGTTTTGTTTTAAAATATAAAAGGTTGTGTACATGTAACTTAAGCTATGTTAATATTGATCGGTCCAAAGTAAAGTTAATAATATTACACGTGCAACTGTGGTAATAAACATGTAATGATTATTCGGTTTTACATGTGAGCAATAAATCGGCTTAAAGGAAGATTGATTGTTCGACATGTTCTTATTGTCAGTGTTTGATTACTACACCAAGATATCACTTATAAGTTAACATTTTGTCCAAAGATAAAATATTAATGGAGTGTCTGATATCTAGATATGAGGTTTTCCTTTATTCAAATTAGTTTGGTTTAAATTTGAAGTCTTATGTGAGGTTATTTTGATTTATTCACAGCTATTATTATATTTGCCAACTTCACTATATGTTGTTTTGGGATAAATATATATATATACACTATTATCTTTTAATTTGATTGAAAGATGAAATTAACAGTAATATTTTTAACCAAATAAATTCAGATTTTGGCTTTAGATTTTAATTAAAGATGTCTAATATTTTAAATAGATTAGTTGAAACAAAATGTCGCCAAAGTGATCGCTTTTGCGCAGATTATTTTATTTAAAATACCAATATGATTATATATTTTTGTGATACCACTTGTTAGAATTGTAAAACAAAATCTGATATTAACTTAAAATTATAAATCAAGATATATCGTTTCAATTCATCCAGAACAAAACGATAACAGAACTAAATGCAAAAGCGTATCTGAATTCATTGATTTCTTGAAATCTACGGATCTTGGGGTTTTGATCTTCTAAATTAGCACACAAGTAATCTAGTGAAGGTGGCTCTCTCTTTTTTAAAGATGAGATATTAGAAAAGTTATTTTATGTGTAATTTGGGGACAATAATCTTAATATATAACTTTGGTACATTAGCTTTAATTTATAATCAGTCCATCATCAATTAAAAATTAGGTACTAGAATATCTACACATATTTGACTCATATTTTATTTAATAATTAAAACCCAATAAACTTTAACTAAATTATATCACTTTTAATTTAGATTAACTTATTGTTATAGTAAATAATAACATGTAATTACCCTTATTATATATGTAATGTTCATATTTTTCAACACCTTGTACTTTTTGGACAATTAAAACAACAACAGAGAAAGTAGTAGTTGGACCAACATATGCCATAAGGGCATTCTGAATCAACTTATCTTGTTTGAACCAGATCGTGTAAAGCTAGATTAAGAGTTTGCTGCTCACCTTGTGTAGTTGTGTGAGTCGGTGCTTGGGACGAACCATCGAGCTGGCTATAAAAGTCATGACCTCGCATCAATTTGGCAAATTGAGTCTTCCATGTTACGAAAGTGTAACTTTTTGTGAGTTCAATACAAAATCGAGTGACTAAGTTAGTGGACCAAATGGACATGTTAATGGCATTGACAATTTTGATATTTGTAGTTGTAGAGGATGCTTGTATGGTGAATTGGAAAGAGGAAAATAAATTTACTTGTAATGGAGTTTTGATAGCTCTGACACCAAAGGATAAGAAATAGATGAAATATGTGCTTTAATACTTTATTTATACATGTGATTTCAACAAATATTCTTAAATAAATGAAAACTAATTTAAACTTAAATAACAAAAAAAAACTAAAAATACTTTTTTGGATTTAAAATAAAATAAATCAAAGCATGATATGTCTATTGAATTGCGAAAAATATGAACACCAAAGTCTCAATCATATCATATAAAAAAATATAACTTGATATATTTAATACATTGACAGAAAAATCACATTTTCACTGTATATATTGATTTAATTAAATTTATAAATTTATTTGATATGTTTAATTTTTTATTTATTTTTTTACTTTTTCATTCGGGATTTGTATCAACCAGTAGATCTAGTAATATCATTGTGAGTGGATGTGATAATTTCGATTCTATGCTAAAGCATAAGAATTTTTAGCTTCTTATTCCAAAGTAATATTTGGTCCCAAAATCGAAAACTATCTATCCAACATTGAAATTACTTTAGTTTCAGATTTCCCACACGTTTTCTCATTCACATAATGTTCATTGTTCCCTTCCTTTTGGAACAATGAGATGATTTTTAATTGATGCTTCATAGTTTTTGAAATTTTTAATTTAATAATTGCACTCGATTTATAAATATGCTTAATTTTACATATGTTTTTAATTTATTTATTTAATTTAATATATGATTTATTTTATATTCTTAAATATATAGATTTGATGTTTATTTTTTAGTATATTGCTAATTAATTTTAAATTTTAAATTTTAAATTTTTGCATTATCGGTTATTAATTGATTTTTTAGGTTTTTAACTAATATTTTTATTCCTTTTCAATATTATTTAATTAAAATAGTCTCAAATAATAATACTTTTACTTATTTTAAGTGCTTAATCTGAATAATTTACTTTTTTAACGTTAAACCATATAATATATTCAAAATACTGTAAATAATTTTTATTCCAGAAAATTTATACACTATGCATGAGTAAGAAAACTGGTGATGCTTGTTATTGCAAAACAAAATTGTTAGCGTTGATAAAAAACCAAATTGAGTGTAAATAAAATAGAAATCACTATGCCGTGAAAGAATCATTGCCTTAAAAGCAAATTCGCCCTGATCGGTGTAATCTTGTATTGGATGTTGCCCCTCAAAGTTAACATAGTACTTCAATATTCGTACACCCAAATAAAGAAGGTAGAACACAATTGACATTACTCTTCTCGGGAAATCACAATAGGAACAATACCTAGGAAAAATTGGAGGGATTACAGACGGTCCCGCTTAAAACCCAATCTCCTAGACAAAATTTTCCTCTCACGTAATTTCGTAAAACACTAGAACTTAAAGAACAGAGAGAAGTTGTTTTTCTCTCGTTATATTCTGTGTAAAATGAGGACAATGATCTTCTATTTATACAATTTCAATTTCAAAAAATAGCAGAGAATTTTTTTCAATTGAAAATATTCTAAAAATATTTTATGCAACAATTAAAGAATTTTCCTCAACTGAAAATATTATTTTACATTATCAACAATGTCAACTTAGTTTATTAAATTATTAAATAATTTTTCATATTTAAAATAATATATTGTTGTGGAGATATTTTTATCTCATTATATTTTTTAAAAAACCAATACAAATTTACATATTCATCCATAAAATCTTTTATATTTGAATCCATGCTACAATATTCATCCATAAAATCTTTTATTTGTCACTCCAATTAAAATTTTATTTTAATATTTTTGTACATTTCAATATTATTACACAAATATTTTTGTCAACATCATTCGTATATATCGATAATGTCATTGATTAAGTTATATCACAAGTCAACTTGATACAATGATAAATAATTGAAATACAATTAATATTCTTAATTTAATGTATTTACCTATTTTAAAAAAAATTTATTCACAATTTAAACTAATTTTTTATTTTAATTTCGTACATATTGCATGTTTGTTGTTATTATTAGTTTCAAACCTTATACTTTATTATATGTTATTTTTAACAGATACTTATGTCTTAAAATACACAATTTTCACATATATATACACATGGGCCACAGAACTAACGATGGTTTGTTTCTCAGCGGAGTCGGGTAGGGTAGCAGTGAAGAAAGAGGAGTGTTGGTTTAGAATAGAAAAGGGGGAAGAGGAGAAACGGTTGTTGTTGAATGGAAAAGGGGGATATTTTTCTTTATTTTACTTTATTATTCTTCTTCTTCTACTACTGCAAGTTAACAGGGATGATGCAGAGATCGTCATTTCCACGTGGGATTGCAACATGGCAAGTTAACGGGTCACCTCAACTTTCTGTTACGTCTATAACGGTTGTAACCAATTTGTCATTTATTGAAAGTTGAATGATTGAAATGAAATCAAAATGATTATTTTTATCCATAATAAAATTACATTTTAATTCTTATAAAAATATATAACTACAATTCCTGTGTCTGACTCTCACATGTAATTACGAAATGGTGCGGTCCAATATTTCCAAACACATAAACAGTTTTGGGCATGTGATGGATGCCATTATTTGAACATAAGTGTAGATTATTGAAGAAGTTAAAAGAGGCTTTTGTCCCTTTCCTTCTTCTTTCGGTTCCTGTTTAGTATTCAACCAAATAAAGATTCATTTGCTATTCTTGGTCGAGTGTTGCTTCTTCTAACACTACTTTAACTATGCATCACCACCTCACACTTGCAGTTTCTGTTTCTCATCAACTTGGACTAACCTTTACTATCAAATTTGATGTGTAAAATATTTTTAAAATAATATAAGGTAATAAAAGTATTATAAAGGTCTTTGTATTAAAAGTTAGTTGCAGTTTACTTCTTCTATTCAAAAAAAAAAAAAAAGATAAATTGGTCTCTATAAATTAGATCAAAAAGTAAATTGGTCATTTCTGTTAAAGATTTCAATCAATTGTACAGTTAAAAACTAGCGTAACTGACAGAATACTAGACAGTGACACGTGAATGCCACGTGCACCTCATGTTGACGTACAAGGACCAATTTTTAACAACAATAATAGATGGAACTTTTAATAGAAAGACCAGTTTGCTATTTAATTTAATGTGCAATGACTAATTTGTCCACTTTTTAGTAGAGAGGGCAAAATGCAATCTGACTCCTAATACAGAGACCTCCATGGTACTTTTACCACATAGAATAAGTCCCAGAACTGTATTTTAGGACTAGAAAAATTTGACATCCTCAATGAAAGTACTATGAAAACCCTCGTTAAGAGTTGGATTGCTTTTTTGTCCTCTCTACTAAATAAATGGACAAATTAGACATTGCACATTAAATTAAATAGCAAACTAATCCTTCTGTTAAAAATTCAATCTATTTCTACGATTAAAAATTGATCTTTATAATCAACATGAGGTACAAATGATATGCCATGTGTCATTTTCCGATTATTCTATCAATCACGCCAGTTTTTAACTGTACAAATAGATGAAAGTTTTAACAAATAGTACCAATTAACTCTTTCAATTAACGTACAAGAATTAATTTATTTATTTTTTAATAAAAGAGGTAAAATATAACTCATTAATTCAAAATCCTCCATAATACTTTTAATTTTCAGATAGATGGTAAAGGTGGTTAATTAGGGGATGATTGGGGACCAATTTTGCTCCCTGCGCTGGGCCACGAAATCTTTAGCAGCCACATTGTGTAATGCAAGCAGCTTTTGCCTTACTAATGTGGTCCAACTCCGTGCGCTGCAACTCGTCCAGGCGTGCTTATTTTTTGTCCGCCTCACCTCTTTTGGTACTCTTACACCCACCACCATCCAATCTCCAATTTTTATCACATAATTCCAAATCCCCAAACCAAGGAAGAGTATAGCAACATTGCGTTACATTTGGGATGATGTTAAAACAATCAAATTCAAAGTTGAATCGTTTGAAAGAAAAAAAAGAAGAAGCTAAATTGTTACTTGAAATATTTAAATCATTGTTTATATTGGTTAAGTCGGGTAATTTAATTAAAAATAAGTTGAATATTACATCAAATATTAAATAAAATGAATCGTGATAAAATATACATTTAGCAGTTAAATGTTCAAATATTAATTTACAAAATAATAAAATATATAAAAAATTATCAAGTAGTGAAGTATAATAGTGAGATACATTACACTCTCAATGAAATATATAGATTTGAACTTTAAAGATGATAATGTCAGAAGGAACAAATACGAATGAACCCAATATTTTTGGTTTGCAACAAAGTTGAGTGGTATATGATAGAATTTCCAATTACTTTGGTTTCATCCTTAAGAGTTAAGATTCCTTGTTGCTTTAGTTAGTAAGCAGGTTTTACATGTACTCACAAAGTAGGGTCCCATTCCTCCAACCATGGTTACAATTGTTTCTGAGCAATTTGTATGAAGTTTTAAAAAAACTAATACTATAAAAATCATTCCTTAAGATTCCTTTTTCTTTTTCTCTTCTTTCTTTGTTCCCAAGAAAGAAGATGATAAACAAATTGGGAGAAGATGAGCAAAAACAGGCGTGTAATTAACAAAGCATGATGGTCTCCTTTCACAAGACAACTGGGGATTGCCTTTGCCGGGATCTGATGCTTAAAGAGAGAGAGAGAGTGGCGTTCATGTCTTGGGTAAATGTGTTCCCTAGCCCCCTTGCCTACTCAAAAGGAGGAGTATAGTAGTAAAACATCATCTGCAGGGATTGGCAGAGTTTAGGGCAGCGGTGCCACAGCACACCACAATGATGGGGTTAGAGTGGTCCCCTTACTAGGGAGTTCTTACAATAAAGCAATTACTATCTCATGAAAACCCACTTACTTGCGCATCACGTTCAACAAATATTACATTATATGGTCATATACAAGGTAATAAAAACAAATCTGTCAGCACAATGTCAGTCTATACATTTTCGGAGGGTATCCCTATCTCACTAAACAATTATAAACAATTATATTACAAGTCCACACAAACTAACTCTTAATAATCTAAAATGCTCTAAATTATATTGTTTTTCATTCATAAAACTCAAACCAACAATCAATCATTCATTAAATAACTCAAATACACAATTATCTTCGATTAAACAATAATTATTGACAACATAGAAACTAAACCACAAAACACCAAGCAGTGCTAAACGACTCAATGAGCTTGCAGACTGCAGAGCTTCTAGGTACACTGAAGAGCCCAATTTACAGGAGAAAGAGATGGGGGACTTCCAACCAACAAAATCTCACTTGTCTATTGTTTTTTATGCTCTCAAGACTACACAGTAAGCACATGATGGCATCTTTTTCTCTTACTAAGCTTTGATCAATTATTACGACAATTGGAAAGAAGAAGATAGACTACTTTTTTTTTTTTTTTTGGTAAAGAGAAGTTAAAAGAGTTGAATGATTGCAACATCTGGGGTTGGCTGAGAATAGATTTACCAAAAAAAGGTCAACCAACCAAACCCAAGTTGAAGCATGAGTATCAGTTTTTGGGAGCTAATATTATATTTACTTTTATTTTCTCCACAATTTCAAGTACCATGCTTTAAAGTAACAATAATGGACCTTTTTCTTCATTTATTGTTTTGGTCATTCAGGGATTTGATAAGAATAATTAGAGTACCCTGCAATTGTGGAATAAGACTCCAAGCCTATCAGCATATACAATTAAGTATAAACTTCAGGATTCAATTACTTGTTTTATATTCTTGCTTTCATTATTGAAAGCTCCCTAGAGTTGATTCCTCTACAATATTTTTATTAATATTATTATAGAAAAAAAGGCAATTTACCTATTTAAATTCAATCCAACATGAATTTGCAAGTTAAATCGCACAATTAATTCTGCCAAGTAATTTCTACTATAGTGCTGGACTTTCCACAGATCAAACAACCTCAAACATCAAAAATATAAAATTTAAGGCCAATAGTCAGCACTATCAACACCATATTTTAAAGACGATACATACTGAAGTGACAATTAACGAACCAAAAGTCAGGAATCCCATGCATAATTGAAATTGAATGCCACATTTTCAAAGGATTCATTCTGAGAAATACAATCAATAATGGGGAAATTTGGTACACAATACATTGTGAACTAGATTCATCTGATAACTATGGAATGGACAACCAAAATTAACTACCTACAAAAATTTACAGATCTCAATAACATTACAGATAACATGCTGGATGCATCTAATTCCTTGTTTTTATTGCTAGTACACAACAAAACTAAGTCAGGCTGCTAATCCTAGTCAGTGCAACTACTTGTGTGGGTAATTAATTCCTGAAGAGATCCAAACTCTGATTCCCAATGGAATACACATTAAATATAATGTAATAACATATTCAGGCTAACAATGAGAGGCAATAATTATTAAAATCGGCCAACCTACATGTTCTTAACTCGAATTCCTGAAATCATTTGTGTGTTTGACCAACATATCATAAAGGTTGTTGGCTGTTGGGCGATCAACGGGATTCTCCTCTGTACATTGACGGAAGATATCAACAAGAAATCTAAGTGTTTCTGTTTCAGCCTCTGTTCCAGATTGGGTCATTACACTTTCAGTCAATTCCAATGCCTCCAGATCTTCAGGTAGTCCTGGACGCTCGCCCATCTGCAATGTATAGATAAGAACAACAACCTGCTTAGACCAAAGGTATAAAGAAGAAGATATGATAAGCTCAGAATTTACTATTGCTGTTACCTGAATAAGTTCATGAATGTGAAGCTCAGATAACCCAGAATACGGAACTTGGAGAGTCAACAATTCATAAAGCAGGCATCCAAATGACCAAATGTCCACCTCCTGCAACCAATTAGAAGCAGACTTCACATTCACATAAGCAATGCACTTCGCATGACACAGATCCAGACAAATAAAACTCAAAGCAAATATAGCAAGTAACATACCACTTCAAGCTGATACCTAAATGTTACCTCTAAACATTACCCACTTTCCCTCTCCTCCCCCTCCTGTTTATATTTAACATAACATTTATCTACCAGGTAAATCATCTTTGCATTTATCACCAAATCTATCTGCTCTTCCCATACAACTCAAATCATTTTCATCAAATCAAGGAAACATCAATTCAAAAATCAATGCCAAAATGGCAAGAGAAAAACTTACCAGCCCATAAGTATTATGCTTATGCATTGCACGTAGAACCTCAGGAGCCATCCAACGAGGTGTTCCAACACAAACATCTGGAGGAGGTATCCCTAAATGAGCAATACAACATGTATGCAGGGAAGACCTAAGAGGTACTGCTCTATCAAAATCACAGAGCTTCACAACAGGGCTCCCATCAACTCTTTTCCCATCCAAATCAATCAGAATGTTTTCACTTTTTACATCACGATGAATAACGTGCTTTGAGTGCAACTCAGCCAATGCAGACGCAACATCACGTGCAATACACAAGGCAAAATCCACAGGGACATGTTTCTCACCAGTTTTAGCTAGTTTCTCAATATGAGTCTGCTCATAAGCAACAGGATAAATAGGTTTTAAACACAACTCAAGTAATCAGAAAACACAAAAAAAAAAAAAAAAATTCAGAACCTTCAAGGATCCTCCTTTTATGTACTCCATTAAAATTGTAGACTGCAAGATTCGATGCTCCTCTTCTCCATCTCCCACAGAAATCCACTTCGAGGTTATTTGATGTCCATACATTTCTACTATGCAGGCGTGTTGCAAAGCACCCAGTATTCTTACTTCCCCCAGACAACTGTACTCAAAATTTTTAACCTTATCTAATGAAGCACCATTTGTTTCTAGAGTACGCACCTGCAAATCCACATCAGACAAAAATTAATAGCTCAAAAGGAACTATCAGCTTGTTGAAAGGCATGAGAAGAATACCTGCACCAAAAACAATCACACTCAACTTGTATATCTAAAAACCCATTAAAGAATCTAATCTTCATCAAATCCTAGTTTAAGCAATATGAACTAAACCTGACAATATAAATAACAAACCTTCGCTGCAGCATCCAATGATCCAAATTTGCACCGAAGGAGAGAACTGGAGGCCACTCTTTCAATTTCATCACTTGTGGTCATAGAAGGGAAAGAACTCAAGACAGGAATGCTTTCAGATGTAACAGGTACTTTTGTTCGACTAAGGGGTATGTATCTATAACAGAAAGCAGTTAGCTATCAGCAAATGAAAAAACAAATTTAAAATAAAAATACAGCATCACATCTTATCTAGAACACACAGATACAAGTTCTCCACAAGATAAACGGAACAAATAATTCAAAATCACGTTATTGGCTCAGTTAAGATTGGAAAAATATTAAATACAAAATTGAGCTTTCACAAACTCTTTCCAGATTCCAAACCTGCAGCGCTATAGTGAGACCAAATCTTCAAATTGGTTATATCACAAAATATGCTAGAAACAGGAATCTCCAAAAACATTTTTTAAATACAAACATTTAACAATATTTCCATCCAGAGATTGACCTGCAAAAGTATTCAGGATCTATCTCTTCACGTATGTCATGCGGATGACAAGCATCAACCACGAGGCGAACCCATGAATCCCCTCTCTTTATGGGAATGATATTCCAGGCATGGGGCATAAAATCCAAGTAGCCCCTGATAAGTTCACAAGGAACTGGTGGTTCCATTCGATCACATAAATACTGCAGCAATTGAAGTCATATAAGGTCCTAATAAAAAAAAAGATAAAAATGAACTAAATTGATCAACATCAAACAAAAAAAGAACCAAGGGAAAATAGTTACCTTCATGAGCAGCGCTCTATGCCTACACACACCAAATTGAAGGGTACCTAACGGAACAACGATGGATTTCCTCCTTGACTTTATTGACCTTAAAGATCTCTCACAGAGATCAGAGAATACAATATCTTCTACATTATTCAAGGTCTTGTTTGATGCACAAGCACTGTCACCATTTCCAGTTGTACAGGTGCAAATGAAAGGCTTCTTGTAATTAGAACCAGATACTGCTTTTCGAGTCCTTTCAACCATACCACTTCTATCACTCCCTCCAAAATGGTCAGAAACAAAAAGAGCAAGCAAAGATGCTATCTGAAAGTTATCAATGGGAACGCGCTCTTTATCTTTAGCTAAGCCATTCAAGTGCTTCAAATGAAAGACCAAAGCTTGAGCAGAGAGAGCAATTACATCTAACTCTTCATCTCTTTCCCTATAGAAAAGGGTAGACACAATCATTACTCAATTAGATCAGAAATATTGTTTGCAAACCAATTAAGCAAGACCTAGTAGTCTTGATTTACAAAGCAATTTAATTCCTACTCTGTATGTAAAATTACCTGTCAACAAGAATTACTTCACGTGATTCGAGATGAAAGATCTGCTCATAGCTACTCAATGGCATGAAGGGGCGATCACGTCCGGCATCATAAAAGCCATCTGGTAGGTAGTCTTCAGTTCCACAAAATGAAGTGGTACTATACTTCCATGATAGATTGGAGCAATAATCTGTTGGTTTTCGAGACTTGCATGGTTTTGGATTATTAAGATCCCGATCAGATTGCCGTTTCGACTTCAAATTTGACTTGGATATTTCTGAGGATGAACCTTCATCCTGTTCAATAGCTCCTCTTACTAGGGCCAAAGATGCATCAAGCCGTGAACACTCATCTTCACTCCCTTTACTTCTTGACTCATAACCATCTGAGGTACTATTTTTTACTTCAAGCCTCTTTTCATAAGAAACTGTTTCATCCTCATGCCTAACACTACTGATTTTTTCATTTTTGGCTTCTAATATATGTAATGGCTTATCATCATCTTTACTTACAAGTTCAGATGCAGCTTCTATACCAGTACTAGAGGCAAGGACATCATCATCACCTGGCGATTCTCCACCTGCCTTCACAGTATGCACCTCAGCATGTCCTTCCCCTTTCCACTTTCTGCTGTTGTTTAGACGTTCTTGTCGAGCTCTTTGCTGCAGATAATGTCTCCTCTTCCATCGTTTACTTGATCTCCGAGCTGCAATATATCTACTATTTGCCAATGGCACGGTTAAGATGCCTGATGAGGTCTTATGAGAGCCTAGTTCAAAATTTGAATGTAATTAATTTAACTGTTAAGGGTTAATTTAGGAGAATGGAAAATAATATCATCAAAATGCCATAAGAGAATTATTATAAAACAAAAACTTATGACAAACAATTTACCATTATAAGACACACTTCCATCATTATCCTGACCAGTAGTTTCATAGACATCCATTTCAACTGAAGAACTGGTAAACTCATCACTGGAGACAGCTCCGCCATTTCCTTCCAAATTGCAGCATACCCAAGAAGGTGTTTGAAAACAGCTTACAAGTTTATTATACTAGATAATGGTGTACATGTATGAAAACAAAGGCAAAGAGGTTAGATTCCCCAAAAAAACAGATGATGTGCAAACGTGTTAAGTTTAACATACAAACTACAACCTAATCCACCTATTACAATGAAAATAATCTGCTCCAACAAGGCCAACAAAAAGTTGAAACTTATAGCATACTTGTGCAGCACTGATACTAATTAAATAGCATGAGCTGAAAACAAGCATATCCTGAGTAAAATGGTACATCTAGTTCGGACTTAGGATAACAGAAAAAATACTAACGACAACTAACTGTAAGTGCAATGAAATCCAAGCACATTGAATAAATATGATGTGACATACAAGTTACAGATCATTTAATACATAATCCAATTAGACGTAGCATAATACTTGTGTCTATGTTTAACCCCCTCAGCATTTGCTGCTTAAGTAGAAATAGCATGCCAGTACACATCTTCAAATAAAATTTTAGTCAACTGGTACATCTAGTTTGGATTTAGGATATCAGGAAAAATACTAATGACAACAAACTGTAAGTGCAAAGTCCAAGCACAAAAAATAAGTACGATGTGACATACAAGGAACAGATCAATAAATACAAAATCCAATTAGACATGGTACAATACTTATATCTATGTTTACCCCCTCAGCATTTGCGGCTTAAGTAGAAATAGCATGCCAGTACGCATCTTAAAATAAAACTGTAGCCAAATTGAAGTTTAATGCATTCTAGAGAATCATGGGAAGGTCTTTGAATTAGGACCATCTAAAGTATTCTAAACTGGTCAGAACAAGCAAATAACAGATGATGATAACATTTTGATTATATTTGCTCATTGAAATCTTCACCAAATATTCCAGGATAGGGATAAATCTAAGTCCACAGTTATGATAAGTACCTGAAGATTCAAAGTCTGAAGGTTAGGCATTAGGCTAAGCTCAAGGGACCCCAGTGACGTCAACCTATTATTTGATAAGTCCAAGTTCTCCAATCTTTGTAATGAGGACAAGCCCAAAGGCAATTCTACCAATTTATTATTGGCAGCTTTCAGCGATATCAAATCATTCAAATAACTAATTTCAATTGGCAAACTCTTTAGCTTATTGAATGACAGATCTAGATATTCCAAATTCTTTAAGCATCCAATTTCTGGAGGAAGATATCTGCAGGAAAAGTAAACATAAAGGTCATGCATTACACCCACAGATCTACCCCATCAGGATAATTGATGGGAGCTAAGATATTGTTTCTTACTTTCTTTACAGTACATCCAAAAATAAGGATCAAAACCTTAACTGTTGACAATAAGTAGTAGGTACTACTATTGACAGTAGCCTAGCATTATCTTAGATGACACTTTAAACAGCTTAAATCTCATTTAATTCTTATGCAAACTTCATCTTTTGCAGCATTATGAATCACAAGATTTCCTAATCAGATTCACACTTAAATTTTGGAATAATATCAGCTAATGGAACAAAGCAAATCAAAAAGATACCTTTTGCTATCATAACATAGAATAGGAATAAAAATATATGCTTAAAACTAATCCAAAAACATAAATATAACTCAAAATAAAATGCGGAAAAGGTTGATAAAACACGTACCTAATGGAAAAATAACAAACGGAAAGCTTCGTCAAGCACTCAAGCCCAGAAATCTCACTCAAGAGAGTCAAAACCGAAGAACGAGGTGGAACCCTACTAAGTTCCAGCTCTTTCAACCCTTTCAACTTGCTTAAAGACATCCCATTGAAACCAGGTGACGATATCTTCACCTGTAAACACTCTAACCCTACCAAACTCCCCACTTCCGACGGAAACAAATTAATTTCATTTCCAAAGAACTTCAAATTCCTTAACCGACTTAACGCCCCAACCGATTTCGGAATCAAATTGAACACGTTCTTGTACAAATAAAGCCCGTCCACGGACTCCTTCGAGTCCCCCAATATAGAAAACTCCAAGCTTTTCCCGGAAACATCGAGAACCGAGTCTCCATCCGTATAACCATTACTACGGTCGTTGTTGTCATCGTTGCCATCGACGGCGGCGGTTTCGGCAGTGCTATTAGAGTCATTATCGTCGTCGTTGTTTTCGTCTTTGGGTTGGTTGGGTTTTTGGTCGGGATTCTCCGGGAGGTTGTCAATGATGTCGGTGGAATCGGGGAGCTGCATTGAGGTTGGGAGGCCAAAGCTGTAATTTTAGAGACGATGAATTGAGAAGGAGAAGAAGAAAAGAGGGATTGGGGGAGAAAAAGAGGGTTGGAGACAGGAGTATGAAGAAGGGATCTGTTTGGCAAGAGGGAAAAGCATGGGGCAATTGGGGAGAACGTTGAAGAAAATTGAAGGGAAGGGAGCGGAGAGGGAAAAAAAAGTTGGAAGGAACCGCTCCCCTGGCTTTTTTAGTAGAAAATGAAAGAGAAACCCTAGAATCTAGAGGAACCGTAGTACTTCTACAGTTTAATTTTTTTTTTTCTTATATGTTTAATACTTTTTTTTATTATTTTTTTTTATTTTACTCCTCATTCGTCAAATGCAATTTATCTTTTTCTTTTTTTTTTTTGGAAACTATAAATTGGTACACCTTCATTCAAAGGGAGAATTCCCGATTTGGTACACCAATGAGGTGTTCGATGATGTAATAAAAATTAGAATCAAATTATCATATCCATGTCCATTTATCCATTATGTGAATTTAAAAAATAGTTGATAATATTATTATTAGTAAAAATAATAAAAAATAAATATTATTATAATTTTGTTTTAGTGTATATTTGTTGTGTTTTTTTTTTATTATAAAGGAAAGATAAAATCAACAACACGATAAACGCAACTTGAACTCAAATTAAACCTAAAGTAATAAACACATTGGACAATAAAGCCAACACACGAGGTTCATTCTCATTATCTAAACTTAAATTTGCATTATTAAAATTATCAATATATCTTTCTTTCATGTACTTTTTGAAGTATGGATCATTTTAATTTAACTTATGATTGAAGTTAAGAAATATACAACATGTTAGTATGATCAAACCTCTTTTTTATGTTATAATAAAATGATGTTATTAATATGTAAAATATGTTTTTAGGACAAAAAATGTCTTCTTAACCATATTATGAAGTTTTGAATATTTAATATTAAAGAGTTCGCGAGCTATTTGAATGCTTGTGTCTGACGCCATTCTATCAAATGGTATTGTATACTACGATATGGTGCAAGATTATCTTTTCTATTTGCATATCTACCATCGATCTTATAATATTTGAGTTCATAATCCAAATAATTTGTAGTTTTAATTATAAAAACTTCTATAAATTTAATTTGGAAAAAAACTTATACTTGATTATATCCCTTTTTATAATACGTAAATTAAATAAAAAATAATATAAAATTTATAATATATAACTTTTATAAAAAAAATTATTAATTGTCCAAAAATTTTATAACTTCTTATAAATAATATATTTTTTCATAATTTTAAAAATTTATTTTTTATAAATAAATTATGTTAAAAAATAATATTTTTTATAAATAAATATATTGTTTTTATAATATATAGCATGAACACATAAATTAATTATGTTCATATTTTTTAACTATAATTTTTTATAAATAAATATATTATAACACTTTTATAACATGTAAATTATTTTTTATAATAAACTTTTTGTTATAACTTTAGACTTTAGAATTTTTTAGGACTTAAATAATATTTTAATTTTAATTTTATAAAATTCATAAATTATTTTTATAATATATTTTTTTAGGATTTATAATAATAGAAATTTTTTGTCAGAGTCATCTTAAATATTCATACATGTTAATGCTGTATTGTAAAAAAATTTTAATTTGCATTTGAGTCGGTAATTACTTCAATTCTCATCCTCCCTTAAAAATAGAAAGTGTAATTGATGCTTCAATTACACCCAATTCGATGGGACTCACTAATTGCAATGGTTATCCAAACATGCTACCATTGTGTAACTACAAATAGGGGTGTGCATTGGGCAAAATCAAATTAATTCGATTAACCGATCGAATTTGGTTAATCGGTTGGTACCGAATTAATTCAGTCGGAGCTCGGTTAATAATTTTTCGGAAGTTCGGTTAACGGTTAATTTAGTTTGAAACCGATTGATTAACCGAACTTAATAAATAATATTATAATATATAAGTATTCGATCAGGGTCGGTCGGTTCAGTTAATTTTTTGGAAGTATAATTTAACCGGTTAGTTAATTCAATTAATTCGGTTAATTTTTTATATGTTTTACACATGTTTTGACCAAAAATTAAAAAAAAATATAAATTTCGGTTAATTTAGTTAATCAACCGAATTAATCGAAAAAGTTCAGCTCAGTTAATTTTTTTGAAAAATTTCGATTCGATTAATAATTAAGGGTTTAAAAGAGTCAATTAATTCAGTTAATCAATCGATTAACCGATTGAACTCCCCTAACTATAAGCAATTACACACGAAAATCATTACTAGGTGATTTTTCAAACACTAAAACACTACCTTAGTATTTGAAAAGTCATCTAATAATTGAATTTATGTGTAATTATTTATAATTAATTGGATGTCATGTTTGAATAATTATTGTAATTAATGAACCCCATTGAATTGAGTGTAATTAAAGAATTAAATTACGTTTTCCAAGTTTTAAGGGTGGGAAATAATTGGAGTAATTACATGGAAATTACATCAAATCCAATTGTTCCATGACTTTTCAAACACTAATACATTATTTAATTTTAAAAATTTATTTTTATACAAGTTTAAGTTATATAAATTATTGTTTGAGATGATTATAATCAAAATTTTTTAAAATTGTATTATAAATCTTTAAAAATATTATAATATAAAAAGTTTATGTATATTTTATAAAATTATGAAAAATTATATTATTTAAATTCTAAAAAATTTTAAAATCATGTAAAAATATTATAAAAAATAATTTGCGTTTTATACAAAGTGTCATATTATACTTATATATAAAAAGTTGTGGCAAAAAAGTTTGGACATATATTTTTTTTCATACCCATACTCTACATTATAAATATTATACATATTTATAAAAAAAAATGTTATGTTTTGTTGTCATAATTTATTTATAAAAAAAATAATTTTTTAAAATTATGATAAAAAAATATTATTTATAAAAAATGTTATGAAAATTATTTAATCATTTATAAAAAAAAATTATAAAAGTTATATATTTATCGAATTTAAATAAAATCATACAAATTTATGATTGAATAAAATCAACCTATGTACATATCATGCTATATGAGACAAAAACTAAGTATCAATACATTTTCAGAAACGGATGTGGTCTCATGTGACCTCCAAGCAAATCTACGCGCAAGAAACATGTTAAAGAGTAAATGCTTAGTAAATAATTAATGAAGATACTTAACTTACTGTATCTCATATGAAGGGTTATTCCACATTAAGATTTGTTCATTCATTATAAAATCCTAATGTAATTTGCAATTATTGTGGTTATAATTCAGTACCAGCCGAATAATTACAGGTTTCTACAAGTCCATACAAGTCCATTTTTTTCATCAAATACACATAATTTCATCATTTTAATATTTTTGTCTTTAAATCTTAATTTCATCCAAAATCATTTTATAAAAAGATCCAACCCAAACATCAATTATACAAATCCATCAAAAGCTTTCAAGAACGAGCATATTCAATAATAGTAAGTTTCATAACATTTGATAGATTCACAAATTAGTCTTTAAGTAAGTTAAATTAAGTTTATACGGACTAAAAAACATAAAAATTACTAAAAACGGGATAGCTTACTCAAATCAAAGCTCAAAACTTAGAATGTAAACCCTAGCTTCCACCCTTGTTCTTGCCAAGAGGATGATGAAAATAGAAAAAATATATATGTTATTTTCTTTCTTAATTTAACTTTTATATCCAATGGTAATTTTGTAGTTATTTATACTTTCATAATTAGCTTTATTAGTCTCTTATTTAACCTTTAATTAATCCTATTTAATATATATATATATATTCATGATATTCCACCACTAAAATACTTTTGATTATTTTGTTCGTGTGGTCCTTCTAATTAACTAATTCGATCTTTGCACCTTTATGATTTAATCTTTTCTATTCAATTAACTATCTAAATGTTAAAATATCATAATCAAATTTTATACGATGCTAACGAAGTCATAAATATTTGAATAAATAAATTTACAACTCGACTCATCGGAGTTATGATCTCGAAATCATTGTTTTTGATACCATTGAAAATCGGGCTATTACAATTTATTCAAAAACATAAAACTAAACTAAATCATACAGAAATAAAAGTAAAATGCTTAATTTCAAGCTCTTAAAGTGTGAAAAGTAGTTCAACCTGCTAGGTACAAATCCAGCAGATCAAACTCCCCCACACTTAAGTCATTACTTGTCCTCAAGCAAACAAAACAAGAAAGGAAAATATAGGAGCTTGAGTATGTATCATTCAAGGATTAAGTTCCTAACATCTACTCTAAGCATTATACAAAACATCAAGATTTCATTGGTATAATTCCATCAATGCCTAATATAAGTACTTTAATTATCTAAGTACAAAACAGATAGTTATAATGTAATCATGTAATGCCACATTCATTTATGCGTGGAGTCGTTTAGGTCACGTAGGACTTTTCGGCTTGTAATGTTTTAAGACTTAGGACAGATATGAAATTTAAAGAATAGCTAGTACAAGAGGTTATAAACACGAAAATAGTTTGCCACATTGTATTGTTCCCTATTCTTCCCTTTTGGTGTCTCATTCCTTCTCACCTCCTTATTTCTCCTTCTCTAACCTTCCTTTTCTCTCCACTTAGGAAATCTCAACATAATCTAATCTCTTTAGCTAACCTATGAGTATTCTTCTATTTTTTTTTAGCAAGATTTTTCTTCTTTTTGCTGTTTTTGTGACTTTGTCACTTTCCATATATTTTCTCAGTTAGGTTTTTTTTTTCTTTTATTTCTACTCATCATTTTTCTTCTTTTTGATTTTTAATTGTTTTTCTCTTTTTTGACTATGCTAAACTTCATATTCCATATTGATTTTCCTATTTCACTCTTTGTTTTACAAGCTTCACCTTAATATGTCTACTTACCCTCAATACATATGGTCATACATCTATTATCGTGCAAAATAAGACCAAAGAAAAGAGTACACACAAATCAACTTTTTAGGCTTTAAAGGTTTATAATATGGTTAATCAAGAAGGGTCCAAAAAACTCAAATATGGGTACTAAATGACAATTAAGAATAAAGTTTTTCTTTTTAGTTTCAAATGTATCCAAACAATGCCTTAGGTCATCCCTAAACATCTAAAAAAAAATGCACAAATGTCAATTAATCACATAATCCCAAAATTACTATCTATCATATATACTAGCATGTTTGTTTCCTCATATCATTCATATCATTTGGTACCAACAATATCTTTCTATCTATACTTAGTGTAACCTATAGAATTTAGTAGTTTCATGTTCAAAAATTTAAAATTCCTCGTCATCATGCCAAATTTATCAAAAAATACAATCAACTTATTGTACATGCTCCTAACCAATCACAAGAACATATCTAAAACAAAAAATAACCGAAAAATAGAACTAAATGCAATAATTTCTATGTTACCCCCCACACTTTAGATAACACACTGTCCTCAATGTGCAGCCCCTAAGAAGTAAGGAACGAAGTTACCCAATTGATCATGAAAGCTCCTTTTCTAATGGTGATTGTCCTTCTCCCTTTTGAATGGCTCTGAATGTTGTGTCTCCATCATGTGAGGTTCTTACATAAAAGTTAAAGCATATATATGCAAAAATAAATTTACCTCTACTCATACTCTTACAAATAAATAAGTCCTAAAACCACAAATCAAAATCATCCAAAATTACAAGCCCTCAAAAATAAAATAAAGTCTTAAAAACAGTTCAAAACATTCATTCATCCTCCGAATCAGATTAGGGGTCCATATGTAACACCCAAAATCCGAACATCGATGCCGGTTAGGATTTCTGGTGTTTTATTGTTGAATTATACTATTCATCTTATCATTAAATTATACAACCTCATTTATTAAACTAATATACTTCACATGTTGCACATCGTCATCCAAACATAAACACAAATCAATAAGGGTAAAAATGACATTTCTAATGCTTTGGGAGGCTTTTACCGGTACTTGATGGTCAAGTATCAATAGTATCCCTGTCAGAAAAATAATTCCAAAACGATACAGATTCCTACCGGTACCTGTACTAGTTCTATCGATACAAGTATAATTTCTACTGATACATGTCATGCATCTACCGATACATCTATACATATAACTACCGATACTCACAATTCAACTATCGATACAACTCAAGTTAGTGTACAACCTCTCTCTTACCCTGTACTTCAACTGAAACATACAAGGGTTCTACCGAAACAAGTATGCAAAATTTCAAGATTTATACCAAACACAAGTTCATTAACTTCATACATACACAACTTTAATAAGCACTTAAGTCAACACAATTACATGATTTATGTTAATACAAAGTACTTAAAGTTTACTTTCAACATTTCACCAAAACATAACAAAGTTTTTCACAAACTTATTGTATAAAAGCAAAGGGTAACATTATCCTAGTACATGCCATATTAACCAAGTGATGTAAAAGTCTACCGAACAACTCCAGGATAGCGTGATGCTCCAAGATGATCCAATCTTCGATCGCTAAATTGAATCTATAAAACAATAGCAATTTCATAGATAAACTCTTCTTAGCTTAATAAGTTCAGAAAGTTAAATAGATTTACCAACTTTAAGAGTTTGTAAATCAAATCAACTGAATTGATTAAACCGTATACATTAAGGTAAGTTTAAATTCACATTTGATACTCACAATGACACAAAGTCATCGGACCTTTAATCCGCAACGGATTCACTTCATTCATATACTAACGATGACACATATCCACCAGACCTTATAATTCGTAAGGGATTCGTATACTCACAATGACACAGAGTCATCGAACCTCTTAATCCGTAAAGGATCCATATACACACGATGACACTTAGCCATTGGACCATTTAATCCGTAAAGGATTCATATACTCACGATGACACTTAGTCATCGGATCGTTTAATCTATAAAGGATTCATATACTCATGATGACACTTAGTCATCGGACCGTTTAATCTGTAAAGGATTCATATACTCATGATGATTCATAATCATCGGACCTCTTCGTTATGGCTCAAAGCTCGTTTACTTTTGTTTTTCTTTCATTCTCATCTTCTACGAGTCCGATTATCATTTCATCCCAATACAATATTTACATTATAAGAATAAGCAATTTAAACTAGTATTTAAGCATACGAACTTACCAGACTGGGTTGCAATTGTGAATGGATTTTAGGGACTATTCCACTAATTTTCCTTTTCCATGATCGGTGGCACGATCGTACTAAAATCACAGACTAAACTTGACAGACTATTCTTCTTTATTCCCTAGGGTTTTCTTTGTTTCAAGGTTGAAAAAGATGATTAAAATCATCCAAATTATCTTTTACTTAATCTTTACTTATTTATTTACATTTTACCAAAATGCCCTTAATGAATTAACATGATTTTCACCAAATAAGGGTCCATAACCGTCCACTATACCTTGTTAAGGTATATTTACTCATTAAGGATCCTTCCTAAGTCATTCCCCTACAATTTAGCATGTTTGGTCAATGATTCCTACATTTTGCAACTTTTACGATTTAGTCTTTTTTACTTAATTAACTATTTAAACATTAAAATTTCATAACCAAATTTTAATACGATGCTAACAAAGTCGTAATTATTTAAGTAAATAAATTTTTGACTCGACTTGTCTGATTTGTGATCTCGAAATCACTATTTTCGACACCATTGAAAATCGGGTTGTTACAACTCTCCCTCGCTTAGGGAAATTTTGTCCCGAAATTTCTTACCAGTGAACAGAGTAGGATATTGTGATTTCATCAAAGCCTTTGTTTCCCATGTAGCTTTCTCAAGCCCATGTCAGTTTCACAAAACTTTTACTAATGGTACCCTCTTATTTTGTAGTTCGTTTACCTCGCGAGCTAGAATCTTAATCGGTTCTTCAGAATATGACAAATCTGGTTGTATCTCAACCTCACAAGGTGTAATCACATGTGAAGGATCTAACTTGTACCGTCTCAGCATCGAAACTTGAATCATATTATGAATCTACTCTAATTCCGATGGTAAAGCTAGCTTATATGCCATAGGACCAACCCGTTCAATGATATCATACGGCCTAATAAATCATGCACTCAACTTTCCTTTCCTGCCAAACCTTAGCACTTTCTTCCAAGGTGGAACTCTCAAGAATACTAGGTCTCCCACTACAAATTCTATAACTTTCCTTTCAAGATTTGCATAGGACTTCTGCTGGTCAGATGCTACTTTCAAACAGTCGTGGATCACCCGTACCTTGTCTTCTATCTCATGACTGAAATTGGTTCCAACCAACTTAGATTCGCTTAACTTTAACCAATATAAAGGTGTTCTGTATTTTCTACCATACAATGATTCAAACGGAGCCATTTTAATATTGGTCTGATAGCTGTTGTTATATGCAAACTCCACCAATGGTAGATACTTTTCCTAACTACCCTCAAACTCAAGTATACAGCACTGTAGCATGTCTTCAAGAATCTATATCACCCGTTCTAACTGGCCATCTGTCTGTAGATGGTATGCAGTACTGAAATTCAGTCTGGTTCCCAAAGCTTCATGTAACTAACCCTAAACGTCGAGGTGAAACGTGGATATCTATCAAAGATAATAGATGTTGGTACTCCACATAGTTGTACTATCTCAGATACATATAATTCAGCCAATTTCTATAGTGGGAAGTCCACTCGAATAGGAATAAAGTGAGCCGATTTCGTCAATCTATCCACTATAACCCAGATTGAGTCTTTCTTTCTCGGTGTCACAGGTAATCCTGTAACAAAATTCATAGTGACCTGTTCACATTTCCACTCAGGAATAGTAATAGGTTACAATAGTCCAGACGGTACCTGGTGTTCAGCTTTTACTTGCTGACACACTAAATATTTAGTCACGAAATCTGAGATTTCCTATTTCATACTCGACCACCAATACATCTTCTTTAGGTCGTTATACATTTTCACGTTGCCCGGATGAATGTAGTAAGTATTACTGTAAGCCTCCGACAGAATGTCCCGTCTCAAGTCAAAATTAGCGGGAATACACACTCTATCCTAAAAATACATCATACCATCCTCATCAACAGTAAACCCAGTGGTTACGTCATTCCATATCTGTTCTTTTCTAGCCTTAAGCTTTGAGTCATCCTCTTGCAAATCTCGTATCCGCTATATGAATAGCGGTTTCGTCTGAAGTTTTGCTGTAATAGAAACATCACCCTCAAGTGACAAACGAGCATTCATTGCTCTCAATGCAAATAAAGGTTTCCGGATCAAAGCATCAGCGACAACATTAACCTTTCCCGAATGGTATTCAATTACCAAATCATAGTTTTTCAATAATTCTAACCACCGACGTTGCCTCAAATTTAGTTCTCTTTGAGTCATCAAATACCTTAAACTTTATGAATACATGACACTTCTCCCCGTATAAATAATGTCGCCAGATCTTTAAAGCAAACACAGTGGCCGCTAACTCTAAGTCGTAGGTCGGATAGTTCCATTCATGCGATTTTAATTATTGAGAGGCATAAGCTATTACCTGTCATGATTGCATCAATACACAACCCAAGCCATTCAGAGATGTATCACTATATACGACAAACTCTTTACCCGTTTCAGGTTGTGTCAATACTGGAGCTTCTGTCAACAATTTCTTCAGCCGATCAAAACTCTGTTGACACCTTTTTGACCATGCAAACTGAATATTCTTTTGTAGCAATTTTGTCATCGGCATGACTATAATAGAGAAATTTCTAACGAACGGACGATAATAGTTTGCTAATCCCAAGAAACCACGTACCTTAAAAACATTCTTAGGTACCTTCTAATCGAGAATAGCCGATACTTTACTTGGATCAACCTGAATCCCTTCCGATGATACTATATGGCCTAGAAATCCCACTTCCTAAAGCCAAAACTCGCACTTGCTAAACTTCGCATACAACTGTTTTTCCCATATTATTTGTAAAACTTCCCTTAAATGTTGAACATGCTCTGTCTCTGACTTGGAATAAATCAATATATCATCAATGAACACCACTATGAATCTATCCAGCTGAGGTTTAAAATCCGGTTCATCAAATCCATAAATGCTGTCGGAGCATTAGTTAACCCAAACAGAATTACTAGAAACTCATTATGTCCGTATCGAGTTCTAAATGATGTCTTCTGTACATCATTATCTTTTACTCGTATCTGAAAAAACCCGATCGGAGATCTATTTTAGAAAAAATGGTCGCACCTTTCAACTGATCAAACAACTCATCAATACGAGGTAACGAGTATTTATTCTTGATTGTTACCTTGTTTAGCTTTCTGTAGTTTATACACATTCTCATCGATCCATCTTTCTTTTTCACAAACAATATTGGTGTGCCCCAAGGCAATATGCTCGGTCAAATAAAACCTTTGTGCAACAACTCTTGTAACTGAGCCTTTAACTCTTTCAATTCAGTGGGTGCCATCCTATATGGTGGAATCGAAATCGATGCAGTTCCGAGTACTAAATCAATGCCAAACTCTAGTTCTCTGACCGGTGGTAAACTTGGTAACTCCTCTGGAAACACATCTGTAAATTCCTTGATAATCGACACTTGTCCTAACTCTGTTCCGGTACTCCGAGTATTAAGTATATAAGCCAGAAATGCTTTGCAACCTTTACCAATCATCTTCTGTGCTAATAAAGACGAGATTATTCCGGTGCCACTTTTTAAGTTCCCAGACTCAACTATGATTACTTCTCCTGTTAGCCGTTTCAAGTCAATCCGTCTTCGTTTACAATTAACTACTGTATCATGCTCAGTTAATCAGTCCATTCCCAAAATTACATCGAACTCAGTAAATGGTAATAACATCAAATCAGTAGGAAACTTACAATCTCAAATTCTCAGTGGACACTTACGACATACTAAATTAACAATGACACTATGACCCAATGAGTTTGTGACTTGTACATCAAACTCAATCGACTCGACAAGAAATTTCTTTTCCGTAGCTAATGCAATACAAATATATGAATGAGTTGATCTCGGGTCAATCAGTATAATATACCAGTCACGACATCAGGAGCGGTAGCCTCTTCTCAGACTCGGATGGCATAAGTCCGTGCAGGTGCTCGAGCCTCAGATCTGGCTACAGTATCCCTGTTATCTCTGCGGTTTCCACCTGTACCACAACTTTGCCCCGAACGTCTACTCTTTTATGGTGTAGCAAGAGGTTTTACACTCTGTTCCTCCTTTGCTTCAGATCTCATCGAGTAGTTCCTTAGAAAGTGATCTGCGTTTCTGCATCGATAACATGTCCATTTCATCTTGCGACACTCGCCTGCATGACTCCTCTTACAATACTTACATATTGGGCTAAGTATATTATGAACGCTAGCTATACTGTCTGCGAGTCTGTTCTGAAATTTAGATTTCGGGGGTCCCGACTTACTCCGACTAAAAAATCTTAAAGAAATTGTACCTCGACTATCCTCCTCTTTGAATCTCTTTGGCGGTGGCCTAAAGAAAGTCCTGGTAATGTTTTTCATCTAAGATTCTTTAAACCTCCTTTCCATCTGTCTCTTGCAGTTGTAGATTTCTTCCATCTTTTGAGCTCTATCCGCTAACATTACTAGCAGTTGAATTTCAAAACCACCCACCATCATTCTAATCTCGTCGTTTAACCCCTCTTCGAAACGGATACACATAGCTTCATTGGTTGGTACCACTTTTCTAGCATACTTACTAAGCTGCACAAACTTTCGCTTGTAATCTGCCACTATTTTATTTCTCTGCCTTAGTTCTAAAAATTCCTTCTTCTTTCTATCCAGGTACCACTTGCTGACATATTTCTTCTTAAATTCTGTTTGGAAAAAATCCCAAGTAACTTCGTTTTCAAGAATCATAGCCACGATCATAGCCTATCAATGGTAAGCCTCTTCCTTCAGCAGTGATGCGACACACCTTACATAGTCTTCAGCAGGACAGACCATCTCATTCAAGACTCTAAGTGTATTTTCCAACTAGTACCTAACTTTAGAAGGATTGTCTTTTACACTGCCTCGAAAGTCTTCAGCTTCATATTTTCTACCCCTATTTGTAAGAATACGATGCCTCGATTTTACCCTAGAGGTGGTGGAGGCCTTTTTTACGGTGTTACCGGTCGGGCACCAGGCTGTGTGACAAGAGGCGTAAGGGGTGATGCCATCGAATTGTTTCTCATGAATTCCATGAACCACTACCCCTTTAAACCGAAGAACATATTCTTTGCTTCATTGTCTGTCATCGGTAATATTGATGCACTATGACTAGCCCCATAGTCATTAGTCGGAACATTGTTGTTTACCTTATTAGTTCAGAAAGTTAAATAGATTTACCAACTTCAAGAGTTTGTAAATCAAATCAACTGAATTGATTAAACCGTGTACGTTTTGGTAAGTTTAAATTCGCATTTGATACTCATGATGACACAAAGTCATCTGACCTTTAATCCGCAATGGATTTACTTCATTCATATACTCACGATGACACATAACCACCGAACCTTATAATCCGCAAGGGATTCGTATACTCACGATGACACAGAGTCATCAGACCTCTTAATCCGTAAAGGATCCATATACTCACAATGACACTTAGTTATCGGACCGTTTAATCCGTAAAGGATTCATATACTCACATGAAACTTAGTCATCAGACTGTTTAATCCGTAAAGGATTCATATACTTACAATGACACTTAGTCATCGGACCGTTTAATTTGTAAAGGATTCATATACTCATGATGATTCATAATCATCGGACCTCTTCGCTTATGGCTCAAAGCCCGTTTACCTTCCATTTTTCTTTCATTCTCATCTTTCACGAGTTCGATTATCATTTCATCCCAATACGATAGTTTACATTACAAGAATAAGCAATTTAAATTAATATTTAACCATACAAACTTACCGGACTGGGTTACAGTTGTGAATGGAGTTTAAGGACTATTCCTTTAATTTTCCTTTTCCATGATCGGTGGCACGGTCATACGCAAATCAAAGACTAAGCTTGGTCAACTATTCTTCTTTATTCTTTAGGGTTTTGTTTGTTTCAAGGTTGAAAAAGATTATTAAAATCATCCAAATTATCTTTTATTTAATCTTTACTTATTTATTTGCATTTTACCAAAATGCCATTAATGAATTAACATGATTTTCACCAAATAAGGGTCCATAACCATCCACTATACCTTGTTAAGGTATATTTACTCATTAAGGACCCTTCCTAAGTCATTCCCCTTCAATTTAGCATGTTTGGTCAATGATTCCTACTTTTTGCAACTTTTACGATTTAGTCCTTTTTACTTAATTAACTATTTAAACATTAAAATTTCATAACCAAATTTTAAAAAGATGCTAACGAGTCGTAATTATTTAAGTAAATAAATTTCGACTCAACATGTCAGATTTATAATCCCAAAATCACTGTTTTTGATACTACTGAATATCGAGTTATTACAATTGGAGCTTTGCTTTTGTCGGATGCATATTCTCCATCAGAGCTCATTCTTTGTTGCTTCATCGGGCTTCGAACGATTGGTCCCTTAGGAGTCGAGTATTGAGGCTGAAACATTGCCTCATACTCCTTCATTCTCGGATATTCTTGAGCAGCTTCGTCATCTTCCGCGTCATCTCCTTCTTCCTCTTGAATCGATTCTGATGGGGACATGTTTAAGGGATAATTTGGTGTGCGAAGTCCATGCATCTTCACAAATGCAGTCTGTACTGGCCTCGTTTTTTGCATCCATCGAATCATGCTATCTAATTTCCCTTCCACGCCACTAGCATGTCCTTTTTGAGCTATTGCTTTTTCTTTTCATTTCAGTGATGCTAGTTCCATTTTCTCATTCCTCCTTTGATTCCATTCTTTAATCTACTTTCGTTAAAGCTCAACATATTGTCTGTATAATGAATCCCCAATAATGCTTCTTGTTGGCTTCAAGAATTGTTCAATTTCACTCATTAGCACTCCTACGTTCTTGCATAGTGTCGTTACTAAATGGGGAAAGGAAATACCAACTTTCTGACTTTGTGTGCAGTTCTTGATTTCCCTGTAAATTCATCGTCCAACACAAATTCATTTTTTCTGTAAAATGCCATATAATAAAATAGCTCGAAAAGTATTAACATTAGAGACATTTAGAGCTAATGCAATCCTAGTTACCAAGTATTGAATCCATATTTTTGCAATAGGGAACATAATAGCTTGGTTAAAATTAAAAGGAGAACCAGTATCCGGTCTATAATTCCAACTACCCCTACCTTATGTAAAAAATTTAACGATTTCTTTCATGTCAATGTTCCTAAACATATCTAAATCAATCTCATTAATGTAATCTTTCTTATAATACGAAACATTGTAAAACTCACAAATCTCCTTAGGGGTAATTAGAACCTCTTCCCCCTCTCACAGTCACTTCCTCAATAGTTTTACCATAACCCCCTCTAATCAATTCGTCTTTTAAAGATGCATAAAATTCTTGAACTATGGGGACAACGACGTTACCTGTAGAGGTGACACAAAATTGTTCCCACTGATGGTACCTTACCAATGTACAAATTTCTTTGCAGTGAACCATAGAAGGTTCAAATCCTCATTCCTGAATCAACGACCTCCCTTGTATAGCTAGGAAGTACCTCTTAGTTTCACTATTTTCAAAGCGATCAGGATTCGAGACTTTTTGGGTTTGCTAGGCAGTGGTTTTCTTGCTCTTTCTTAGAGGCACTATAATATGCAAATACTGAACAGAGATTAACAATAATTAATGGAACAGTAAAAGGTTAGATATACCTTTTCTTTGATTTTGTGCTTTGTCAAAATTGTTTGGAATGAGCTTTTGATTGCTAGGGATAATCCTTCTTGATTAAGTAATGGAGATGGTGGGTTTGAGATTTGGGGAGAAGAAAATAGAGGACTTAAAGAAGCTTAGAGAGTTGTTTTGAACTGTTTAAGTAGTGTAGAAGGTAAAAGTTAAGGTTAGTATTTACAAGGGATGTAAAATTAGGATTTTAGGGTTAACAAAATTGGGTAAAATGTGAATTAAAATGCCAGGTTGCGCAATCAAGTCGGGTCAACCCTGCTAAAATTACAAACGATATCACGACATAGGGTACTTCGTGTCACGACAAACTCATCAGTAAGCTTTGGTCGCGATGTAGACTCTCGTTATTGATAGGCTGACTCCTTTGTCATAACATCACGGGTGTGTGTCATATCATTGATGGGCTGTGTGATACCGGTTGCTTCGTCGCGACATAGACAAGCTACGTCGTGACAAACACGTTAGTTTCGCCTAAGTTAACTTGGAATGAAAACATATTGACGTCAATATGTTAGTATATATATTAAATTAAAAACACTTATTAGTACTTGCCAAAATTGTCTAGAAAAATAGTTAGTGTGCATTTTGGCACTCCGAAATAGTTCATTTTGTCAATATTAGTCCAACAGCCGTCAAGCCAGGCAATCCTCTGGTGTTTATCTCTTTCTCGAAATTTTCCTTTTCGCCTAATAACTGCCATTTCCTTCTTTCATTCATATCTATCGGCGACTGTGGATTGATACCACCACTTGGTACAGTGACTGCTCTCTTTATTGGGCTATGCATAAAAGACATAGGTTCGATCGTGGTGCCCTAACAACTGCTCAATCGTCTTGTTTAGTAAAAATGATTCTCTTAAAAAAATTTCATTTAATTGCGTCTATGTTGGTTGATAGCATTAGAAATGACACTTAATATCTCCTAAATTAGTGTATAATTTGTTCCTTTTGTATCATATTTAGCTTACGTTTTCAGCATTTCATACTTAGTATTTGCATTTTCTAAATCAGTGTTGTATGGCCTTACTTTCTTTCATTTTATTCCTTTTGTGCTACTAATGTCGCTATATTAAGTATCAGTTTTGCATCTAAAGTTGTTAGCGCAGAAATCCACCTTAGAAGATCAGAGTGGCAAAGCATTTAGAGTTGCAACCACAAGTTTGATCTAGAATTGCGGCCAAAGATGTCACCACATAAATGCTTATACATTTTATCAGGGATTTTACGCTGCTAACACATTCATAACCACCAGTGCAGGAGACTGTTAAGTTGTCGAAGCAAATTTAAATCATAATTTGCGTCCAAAGATGTTGCGATAATCTATAACTGCCTAATGCACAAACCAGATCTGCGTGAGTGCACAGCTGACAATAACAAACTTGTACAACTGCAAAAAGGGAGTTAGATCTGAGAGAGGGTAGAACTGTACTTTTAGTAATTATTAATAGAGAGAAGAGAGAAAAGATCATCATCAAGGTATGAAGAATTCAATTCCATAATTTTCTCATTCTTTCTCAAAGTTAGCTGCCATTGAAGCTTGATTTCCAGGAGGGTAATCTGACGCAACAAGGAGGCGACTACTCTTGACGAGGAGTTCCTAGCTGCGACGCAAGAGGAGTGATTACGGGAGGATTCTACTAAAAATAGCATGCTTCAATTTCTTCTTTAATCCCTCTTGAATGTTCATGAATTTTATTGACTATTAATTGCATACGAAAGTATCTATTAATGTTAGATCTATTTTGATTTCTACCCTATTCTTCTCATTTGTTTATATTTGGATTTAACTGTTTTGACCACAGAAGTGCGATTGCAGTCACAATCACTGGAAGGTACGATGATAAGTTAGATTAACAAGCAAGACAACGAAAGTTGCTCGAGGTAAGAAGAAATTCTAACCAGCTGTTCTTAGGTGCGAAGCATTACCAGTACTAGAAGGTGTTGTAATTGTGAATACTTGGGTCTTTGTTAAACAGAGAAGTTGATAGGAATAAGATCTCATTAGAACTTAATTGCAGCGACATTCATTTATCAGTTACCTTGTAGTCACATTTAGCATTACCAACTTGTGAAGTTAGGGATCCCCCTATTTCTTTACACTTGACTTATTTCTTTTAGTTTTCTGAATTTACATTTACAATATCTTCCACAACAATTCATTTTTTATTAATTTTCTCTGACATTTTATGCTATATTTGCATTGACAGATTTAACTCTTTGATTTGTGCAGTTTAACTAAATTGCGTTGACATTGCTCTTAACAACTCTTTTCATTTAAACTCTAATTGCTTCAACAAATTTAAGCAATAAGAACACCATCCTCGTGGGATCGATATCCAACAGACTTATATCTGTCTATTATACTTGCATCGACAATGTCCGCTTGCACATAATTTCTATGACGTTTACAGACCGATAAATTTTTGGCGCCGTTACCGAGGATGGTGTTTGTTTGAAGTTTATTTTTGTAGTTGCATTTACTATTCCTTTTCTAACTTTTAATGACTACTAATCTTTTGTTGATTTTCTTTTAAATTCTTGTTAGGTGTTTTATGTCCACAGGGAGAAATCTTAACAACATTGTTAGTTTTGATCCGGAAATTGAACGAACTATTCGAAGGAAGAGACAAGAGTAATGAAAAATGGATGGAAAAAAAAATGATCTACCACAGTTGCTACCACAAAACTTGTCCCTCCAATGCAGCCACAAGGAATCAACAATATACTGCTACCATTAGAAGAGCAAATTCCAGACAGGACAATTAGAGACTTCGTTGTTCTTGTGCTCAATGATTTACAACCAAGGGTTGTTAGACCAGTAATACGAGCTGGGAATTTTGAATAAAAACTGGTGATGTTCCAAATGCTAAACTCGAATAGGCAATATGTTGCTTTGCCTTATGAAGAAGCGAGGGAGCATCTCAAATCTTTTCTACTCATATGTGCTTCCTTCAGTCAACACGGTGTCCCTGATGATGCTTTAAAGATGCAGTTGTTCCCTTATTCTTTGCAAAGAAGAGCACGTACATGGTTCCTTGGTTTACCGACTGGATCTATTACTTCATGGAATGTGCTAGCAACTCAGTTTGTTTTGCAATTCAATCCACCTACAATGAATGCTAGACTGTGAAATGATATTACGGCATACCATCAATTGGATGACGAGAACTTACATACTACGTGGGAACGTTACAAAACTTTGCTTAGATGTTGTCCCATGCACGAAATCCAACAGGAGACACAAATTGAGATTTTCTATAATGGATTAAATGTGCAAACAAGAAATCTTGTTGATGCATCTGCTAATGGCCCTTTGTTGGATTGCACTTACAATGAAGTTGTGCGAATCTTAGAAAGAATCGCGCAAAATGATTATCAGTACCCGATTTCTCGTTCTGCTCAGGTGAAAACAAATCCTGGAGTTATTGAGTTAGATGCCATTTAAACCCTAAGTGCACAAGCCCCTATTCAAGTAGCCAACAAATGGATGTTCCGACGTTTTCTTGTGAAATTTACGACGACAACCATAGATATGAGGATTGTCCACAGCATGCTGAGAATGCATTCTATGTCAATAACATCCGAGGGAATTCATATGGTAACTTATATAACAGTTCAAATAGGACTCAACAACCTTGGGGGAGTCAGAATGCGTCCACATACAAATATGAAAATTCCTCAAATCAAGGTAACTTTAGACAAGGGAGCTACAGTCAACAGCAGTAGAATTATAATCACAATTCTCAAGTGCATGTGCAGCCTGACCAGATGCGATCATAAAACCAGATGCAATCATATAATCAGATGTAACCACATGTTCGAATGCAGTTACAACAGACTGCGATGTCGAATATGTAAGGACAGCATCAGTAACAACAATAATAGTATTCTCAACCAAGATCATATCCATTAGCTACTCTTGAAGCTTTGATGCGTGAGCATATTACCATAATAGAAAATATTGTACAAGGAAATTCTTCTTCCATCCGAGTGTTGGAAGCACAACTAGGACAACTGGCTTATAACATGAGCACATGACCACCAGGTGCTTTGCCTAGTGACATTGAAAATCCAAATCAAATAGGAAAGGAGCATTGCAAGGCTACAAACTACCGAACAAAGTAGCAGCTCCAACCAAGCACCTGTCGACACAAATGAACCAAAGCAACATGGAGAGGTTGAATCTGAAAAAGATACAACAGAAGTAAATAAGGAGGAACCACTAGTAGTCACACTAATGCCAACCATTCGTCCTACAAAGTTTTCGATACAACTGCCTATGTCGACACAACCAATTATATCATAACAACCCACTGTGAACATACCTTTGCCTTTCCCTAGTGATTCAAGGAGAAAGATCATGATAGAGATTATCAAAAGTTTGTATCTACCTTGAAAAAATTACATATTAATATACCTCTAGTTGATGCTCTTGTGCAGATTCCCAACTATGGGAAATTTATGAAGGAGCTATTATTGAATAAGAAGAAGAAGCTATCCGATATTGAGACGATTGCGCTCACAGAAGGGTGCAACACTGTACTGACAAATAAACTGCCACAAAAAATGAAAGATCCTGGTAGTTTCACAATTCCATGCTCCATTGGCAACCATTACTTAGGTAAAGCTCTATGTGACTTAGGAGCTAGCATTAAAATTATGCCATTGTCAACTTTCAAGAAATTAGGAATTGGTTATATGAAGCCTACTACAATGACATTATAACTTGCAGATAGATCTTTGGCACAACTTGAAGGATAGATTAAGGATGTTCTTGTCCGTGTTGATAAGTTTGTGTTCCTAGTCGACTTCATCACACTTGATTGTAAAGCCGATAAGGAGGTGCCCATTATTTTGGAATGCCCATTTCTCACAACAGGACGCACACTCATAGATGTTTTCATGGGTGAGTTGACCATGCGCCTTAACGATGAACATGTAACTTTCAGTGTTTTCAAAGCATCCCCATCACGAAGTAAGGAACAATGCCATCACATTGATGTTTTGGACAACTTAATTACAGAGGAATTTAGTGAACAAAGTTCAACAGTATCAGAGGAATATGTGGTGACAACAAAAGATAATGCCCTACCTGAATGTGACCACAAAGTTGAGGCTAATGTTTATGAGCTTAAACATGGCTGGCATTTGGAATCTTTGGATCTGACTAATAGGACTATCCCTATTTTTAAACCATTGGTTGAAGAAGCTCTGACTCTGGAGTTAAAGTCATTGCCAACACATCTGAAATATGTTTTTCTAGTGACAATGATACATTGCCAGTAATTGTCAGCACAAGTCTCAACGTGAGCCAAGAAGAAAACAATCAATTGAGTAACAACGAAGATTAAATGAGAAAATAAAGGAAGTAGTAAAGAAAGAGATCATCAAATGGCTGGATATAGGCATAATCTACCCAATTTCAGACAGTACATGGGTAAGCCCGGTCCAATGTGTGCCTAAGAAGAAAGGCATCACGGTGGTAAGCAAGGATAAAAATGAGCTAATCCCTACTCGCATTGCTACAGGTTGGCAAGTGTGTATGGATTATTGTCGTCTAAATGCGACCACAAAGAAGGATCACTTCCCGCTCCCATTCATTGTAAAATGTTGGATAGGCTAGTTGGTAAGGCATATTACTATTTTCTTGATGGAAACTTTGGGTACAACCATATTGCAATCGTGCCGGATGATCAAGCGAAAATGACTTTTACTTGCCCATTTGGAACCTTTGGTTTTCGACGAATGCCATTTGGTTTGTGCAATACACCAACTACATTCCAGAGGTGCATGATGGCCATCTTCTTTGATATGATTGAGGATTCATTACAGGTGTTTATGGATTATTTTTCTGTTTATGGGCATAATTTTGATAAATGCGCTGACAATTTAACATAAGTGTTGAAACAATTCGAGGACACCAATTTAACACCCCCTAACCCTAAACCATCACCGAAACAGGGTTACAGGGTATTACCAGACATATCAGACAACTTAAAAATAATAAATAAATAATTGATGAACATACTATAAAATAATCATAAAATTCCTTAATTGAACCATCGAGACTCAAAATACGTATTAGAAGAGAATTGAGACTTGTTTTGGTGCTCCGTAGATTTTTCATAAATTTTTTTTCGAACACGATACAACCCCCTTTATAAACATCTAACCTTCCCTGCAATTTCAACCCGCAACCAAAACAATTTATACTCAAATTCACCTAAATCATAATAATTTCATTAACATATTAATTCAATAATTAAACATTCTTAATATTATTCAAAATTTACCAATAACTTTATTCATTTTTTTCATTCAAACATAATGCCAAATTTTATAATATACTCACTACTATTTTATTAAACTAATATCAAAATATAGTGTATATATATATTTTTACAACCAACATTACGAGCATATACATGTAACCTATACAACACCTAGTATATGCCACTTTTACCAAAAGAGGAGAATTACATCACCGAGTTTATACTGAGGTCGGGATAGATCTGGATGTTGAACCGGAACCATAATCTCTACTAACCTGCGCATGAAAACAACCGTATGCTAAGTATTTCATACTCAGTGGTATTACTATAATTCAAATTATAAATAACCAAATAAATTTCACATAATCAATCATATAATACATGAACACATATTATCTTAATTTATACATCACTTTCATTCCATATCAATATCAAATCAATTTAACCATTTCATTCTCATTTCTCAATTTCATCACACATCACTTTATATGCCTCAATTATTCATTTCTATTCAATTTTTCTTTTTCACATTATTTACCCCTATTAACAACACTCAGACCTTGGCGGATGGATCCAACCAAACACATCAGAATGACACCCAGTGCCTCATCGGATAGTTCGAAGCAATAAAGTGACACCCAGTGTCTCATCGGCCTAGCCGAAGTAAAGTGGTACCCAGTACCTCATCGTATCTATCCGAAGTAAAGTAATGACACCCAGTGTCTCATCGACTCAAGGTCGAAGTATCCCTGAACTCTTCCAATCCTATGACATGCCAACTATATCCGAATCAGCCCGACTAGTTAATAAGGGC
Source organism: Kokia cookei (assembly GCA_039519145.1). Lineage (NCBI taxonomy): Eukaryota > Viridiplantae > Streptophyta > Magnoliopsida > Malvales > Malvaceae > Kokia > Kokia cookei. The sequence continues at coordinate 23,297,556 of CM076907.1, forward strand.
TATCAATTTATAATTCATATCACTTTCAATTTCAGTTTCTCTTATTAAATATAAATATCGAAATAAACATTAAATAATGAATAATTTAAATTATAGTAATACAAACCCGGATTTCACGATTACTCCTCAATAACTTTGTCCTTTCCTTTTTGTGCCGATGCTTCGGGTTCTTTGCTAGCTACAAAAATAATAATAATAATTTACACTATTAATTACAACACTAATTTATAATAATAATTGAATTTCTATCCAAGTTATACCTTAATATCAATTTAATCCTAATTAACTCATTTATTATTTTTTTAACTCAATTCATACTTTATTTTTATTCAAATTCCTTCCATATTCTACTTAACTATCTAATGTTCATAATAAAACCTTAATTTAAAATTTCTTTCAATTTAATCCCTCTATCACAAAACTTATAGCTTCTTTTACAATTTAATCCCTTTATCAATGCTAACTTGAAATTCATTTGATTAAATCCTTAATTCACTATTTTGTTCAACATGAACTATATTCAAAAACCTTAAAACTTCAAAGACCTCAACTTAATTTCATCAAAACTTTGTTCTAAAGCTTCTAAAACATCTAATTTAAGAGAAAATGGCTTAATTAACTTACCAATTAAAGATTAAAGCTTCAAAATCCTAGTTTCCCCTTTTTTTTTTCCTTCCCTTTTCTTTCTCCCCTATTTCGTTTGAGCCTCTGTTCTTCCTTCTTTTATTTCTTTTTTTCTTTCTTTATTCTTTTATTTCTTATATATATATATATTAGTTAATAAAAATATTAATAAATTATAAATATCTATTTATTTAACTAAAAAGTAAATTAATATTTATTTTACAAATGTACAAATATAATTTTTACACATGTATATTTTATTACCATACATTTGGCTTTAATATATATATATTTCATTAATATAATAAAATAATACCAATTAAATAATAATTTATATTATTATATTTTAATATTAATTAATAATAAATTAAAATCATGAAAAATCTTTAGATTTTTCTTTGTTTTGCCGCCTCAAATTATGCAATAGGCATAATTGCCATTTTAATCCCTTTTTCTTTCCTTTAATATATAATTAGGTTTCACCCCTTATTCAATTTAGTTCTTTTTACTAATTACTTTAAATTAAACTAAATTCACCTAATCAAAGCCTAATTAAACACACTACTAAACTCATAATTACTCTTAATAATTATTTATGAACTCGGTTTACTAATACGGAGGCCCTATAACTCACTTTTTTGGTGTCTGTGAATTTAGGTCACTACATTTCTCCCCCCTTAATAAATTTTGTCCTCGAAATTTACCTGAAAATAAATGGGGGTACTGTGCTCTCATAGTTTCTTCTAGTTCCCAAGTCGCTTCTTCCATACTATGACTTCTCCATAAGACTTTTACTAGGGAAACTCGTTTATTTCTTAATTCCTTTACCTCTCGTGCTAAAATCTGAACCGGCTCTTCCTCGTAGGATAAATCAGGTTGAACTTCAATGTCTTCAGTAGAAATGATATGAGAAGGATCTGATCTATATTTTCGTAGCATAGAAACATGAAAAACATCGTGAATCTTCTGCAATTCTGGAGGTAAAGCTAACCGATAAGCGACTGGCCCGATTCTTTCTACAATTTCATATGGCCCAATATAACGAGGACTTAACTTTCCTTTTCGGCCAAATCTCAACACTTTCTTCCAAGGAGAGACTTTGAGAAATACTTTGTCCCCGATTGAATACTTAATGTCCCGACGCTTCAAATCGGCATAAGATTTTTGTCTATCAAATGCTGCTTTTAATCTATCTTTAATCTTCTTAACCATTTCTTTTGTCTCTTGAATTAATAGAATTAATTCTGGCCTAATCATCTTTTTTCATTCAATTCTGTCCAACACACTGGTGATCTACATCTTCGACCATATAGCGCTTCATACGGGGCCATTTGTATACCAAATTGGAAACTATTATTGTAGACAAACTCAGCTAATGGCAAATAGCGTTCTCAACCTGATTCAAAATCGATGATACAAGCTCGAAGCATATCTTCTAGTATCTAAATTACCCGTTCGGACTTTCCATCTGTTTGCGGATGAAAAGCCGTACTAAAGTTAAGTTTAGTACCCAGAGAATCATGCAATTGCTTCCAAAATCTTGATGTAAATCGAGGATCCCGATTAGAAATTATTGATACTGGAATACCATGTAATCTTACAATTTCTCAGATATAAACCTCAGCAAGCTTCTGTAATGACCAGTCTGTTCTGATTGCTATGAAATGCGCTGACTTGGTAAGTCTATCAACTATAACCCAAATAGCATTCTTTTTACTTGCTGACAACGGTAATCCTGTAACAAAATCCATCATGACGCGATCCCATTTCCACTCAGGAATATTAATAGGCTGAAGTAGTCCAGTAGGAACCTGATGTTTTGCTTTTACCCGTTGACAAGTTAAACATTTACTAACAAATTCAACTATGTCTCTTTTCATTCCTGGCCACCAATATAGTTCTCGTAAATTTCGATACATCTTCGTACCTCTGGGGTGCAAACCGAATGGACTGTCGTGAGCTTCTCGAAGAATCGATTTCTTCAACTCAAAATTAGTTGGAACACAAATCCGATTTTGATATCTCAAACATCCACAATCATCAATGCTAAAACTCTCTGCTGTACCATTCTATACCATCTCTCTTTTCTTCAATAATTTGTCGTCTCCCAATTGTGCTGATCTAATCTGATCAAACATTACCGGCTTTATTCTCAACTCGGCCAAAAGACTCCCATCATTACTGATACTGAGCCGTGAAAACATCGCTCTCAATTCAATTGTAGCTTTTCTATTTAGTGCATCAGCTAAAACATTAGCTTTTCCAGGATGGTAGTCAATAACACAGTCATAATCTTTTAGGAACTCTATCCACCATCTTTGTCTCAAGTTTAATTCTTTTTGAGAAAGAAGATATTTCAAAGTTTTATGATCGGTATAGATGTAGCATTTCTCATCGTACAAATAATGTCTCCAAATCTTCAGAGCAAAAATCACAAGCTGCTAGTTCCAAATCATGAGTCTGATAGTTACGTTTGTGTGGCTTCAATTGACGTGATGCATAGGCTATTACTTTTTCGTCCTGCATTAATACACAACCTAGACCACTCAAAGAATACAAAATCTTTCCCCGACTCTGGTAATGTTAAAACTGGTACCTCTATCAACATTTGCTTCAACGCTTCAAAACTTCTCTGGCACTGATCATCCCAGATAAAAGGAACATTCTTCTTTAGTAATTTAGTCATCGGTAAAGCTATCTTCGAAAATCCATTTACAAATCTTCTATAATACCCAGCTAAATCAAGAAAACTTCGAACCTCAAATACATTCTTCGGTATTTTCCACAGAACAATTGCTTCAATCTTTTTCGGATCAACTCTGATTCCATCTGTCGATACCACATATCACAAAAATACAACTTCTGATAGCTAAAACTCACATTTACTAAGCTTTCCATACAACTGCTTCTCCCGTAATATCTGTAATACAATTCTGAGATGCTGATCATGTTCTGACTCTGACTTTGAATAAACTAGTATATCATCGATAAAAACCACTACAAATTGGTCTAAATACGGCTGAAAGATACGATTCATGTGATCCATAAAAGTAGTCGGGGCATTAGTCAATCCGAATGACATTACCAAGAACTCATAGTGACCATACCTCGTACGAAAAGCTGTCTTCAGAACGTCACTTTCTTTTACTTTCAACTGGTAGTAGCCTAACCTTAAGTCAATCTTCGAAAATACAGAAGCTCCTCTCAACTAATCAAACAAATCATCAATGCGAGGTAGTGGATACTTATTCTTGATTGTTACCATATTCAATTGTCGGTAGTCAATACAAAGTCGCATCGAGCCATCTTTCTTCTTAACAAATAACACTAGAGCTCCTCACGGTGATATGCTCGGTTGAATAAAACCACGATCTAATAAGTCTTGCAGCTGTATCTTCAGCTCCTTTAACTCTGTAGGTGACATTCGGTACGGGAGTATGGATATTAGAGCTGTACCCGGATAAACCTCTATAGCAAACTCAACCTCTCTGTTTAGGGGTAAACCCGGTAGTTCTTCGAGAAATACATCAGGAAACTCACAAACTATTCAGATTTTATTGTGTTGGCTTTCAACTGAATCTGAATTAATGACATAGGCCAAATATTCTGAACAGCCCTGCTGAAGTAACTTATTAACCTTTATTGTTGAAATAAGACGTGTTGGCCCATTAGTACGGATACCATTTACCTCAATCCGACCTCTATCTTCTATCTAAATACTGAATTTCTTTTTATTGCAATCCAAAATCACTCCATATTTAGATATCAAAGTCCCCAAATGGAATGATCAACAAATCAACAGGAAAAGTTTTATTCTGTATAATCAACGGGCATCTCAGACACACTTGATTTACTAACACTATTTACCCCTATGGACTCGACACCTCTATTGACACTCTAGACACCACGGACTTTAATTTCCCCAAGTCAGCTAGTTTTGAATTTATATATGAATGTGAAGATCCGGGATCAATCAAAGTATAAACAGGCTCAGAATGCAATAAAAATATATCTGTTACTACATCGTGGGTATTGCCTTCTTCCCGTGTTCTGACCACATAGGCTCTGACCGGTACTTTAACTTCAAACTGTTGGGTAACAATATCGCTGCTTCTTCTCCTCTGAAAATCAAACCACCTCTACCAGATCCTCTACCTCTAGCTGTAGATACTGATCTCTGTGACGTTACTTGTGCATCACTATCAATTTTCGGGCAATCTCTGATGAAATGATCTGTAGAACCACATCGAAAGCAGCCCCTAGTTAATTTCCAGCATTCCCCTCTGTGTTTCTTCGCATAGTGCTGACAATCTGGAATTTCTATTTCTCTAGAAGAACCTCTCACACTGCCAGTGGATACCATCATCTATTTACCCTTGCTTCTTCCACTTCTACCTGGTCCAAAATTGGATCTCCATCCACCTTGAGATTCCTTTGATCTTTTTGGCTGAGGATTCAAACTGGTAGTTCCCGTACGCTTCCTAGTTAGTCTAACACTTTCAGTCTTTTTATCTATGCCTAAAACTTGCTCCACCATTTTGGCTCGTTCAATCAAATCTACAAACTCAGTAATAGGGTGAGATACCAACTGTACCTTGATCTCGTCTCGCAAACCCGTAAAAATCTTTTGCAACTATCAACTTCTGTTGGTATAAATTCTGAGGCATATCTGCTGAGTCTCGAGAATTCTCTCTCATAATCTATTACTAACATGTCACCCTACTGTAGCATTAAAAACTCTTGCTTCTTATCTTCGATATACATTTCTCCGATATATTTCTTTTTAAACACTTTCTAAAATAGGTGCCATGTTATCTGATCCTCCGGTAGATGTCGAACCACTAATTCCCATCGTAAATAAGCTTCCCTTTGTAGCAATGATACAACACAAATCAAGTATTACCAGGGGGTACATTCCAATTGCTATAAAATTCTTTTGGGTGACTCCATCCAATTTTTAGTTGTGGATGGGTCAACTCCTTTTAGACTCATAAATTCAGTGGCACCATATTTTCTCAATTCCTTTATCGAGGCCCGTCTCTGAGTTTGTATTGAAGTCGTAGCAGGAGCAGTCCCTGCTACTCTTTGTAATGCATCGACAATTACACGTAGTATATCATAATCATCTCTATAATTTCTTCTATCTACTCTAGGAGGTGGATTTCTTACTGGGTTTACGCTAGGTGTTACTGACTCCGTTTCATCTAACCCATACGACTCTTCGTCTCCAGTGTACATTTCTTGGTCAATATCATCTATTCTTTCGTCTGACATCTTTAATCTAAAAAACAAAAACAAACAAATAGGTCAGCATCCAAAGATCCCGACTTAGTTTTGACCCAACAGTGGCATGTACTTCTAGAGTTAATTTTCGAGCTCGATTTAGTTCGAGAATCGACTAAACCTAATAGTTCTGATACCAATAATTCTAACACCCACTAACCCTAAATCATCATCGAAATAGGGTTACAGGGTATTACCAGATATATCAGACAACTTAAAAATAATAAATAAATAATTGATGAACATACTATAAAATAATCATAAAATTCCTTAATTGAACCCTCGAGACTCAAAATACGTATTAGAAGAGAATTGAGACTTGTTTTGGTGCTCCGTAGATTTTTCGTAAATTTTTTTTCGAACACGATACAACCCCCTTTATAAACATCTAACCTTCCCTGCAATTTCAACCCGCAACCAAAACAATTTATACTCAAATTCACCTAAATCATAATAATTTCATTAACATATTAATTCAATAATTAAACATTCTTAATATTATTCAAAATTTACCAATAACTTTATTCATTTTTTTCATTCAAACATAATGCCAAATTTTATAATATACTCACTACTATTTTATTAAACTAATATCAAAATATAGTGTATATATATATTTTTACAACCAACATTACGAGCATATACATGTAACCTATACAACACCTAGTATATGCCACTTTTACCAAAAGAGGAGAATTACATCACCGAGTTTATACTGAGGTCGGGATAGATCTGGATGTTGAACCGGGACCATAATTTCTACTAACCTGCGCATGAAAGCAACCGTATGCTAAGTATTTCATACTCAGTGGTATTACTATAATTCAAATTATAAATAATCAAATAAATTTCACATAATCAATCATATAATACATGAACACATATTATCTTAATTTATACATCACTTTCATTCCATATCAATATCAAATCAATTTAACCATTTCATTCTCATTTCTCAATTTCATCACACATCACTTTATATGCCTCAATTATTCATTTCTATTCAATTTTTCTTTTTCACATTGTTTACCCCTATTAACAACACTCAGACCTTGGCGGATGGATCCAACCAAACACATCAGAATGGCACCCAGTGCCTCATCGGATAGTTCGAAGCAGTAAAGTGACACCCAGTGTCTCATCGGCCTAGCCGAAGTAAAGTGGTACCCAGTACCTCTTCGAATCTATCCGAAGTAAAATAATGACACCCAGTGTCTCATCGACTCAAGGTCGAAGTATCCCTGAACTCTTCCAATCCTATGACATGCCAACTATATCCGACTCAGCCCGACTAGTTAATAGGGACTTTCATTTTATAATTCATATCACTTTCAATTTCAATTTCACTTATTAAATTTAAATATCGAAATAAACATTAAATAATGAATAATTTAAATTATAGTAATACAAACCCGGATTTCACGATTACTCCTCAATAACTTTGTCCTTTCCTTTTTGTGCCGATGCTTCAGGTTCTTTGCTAGCTACAAAAAAAAAATTTTACACTATTAATTACAACACTAATTTATAATAATAATTGAATTTCTATCCAATTTATACCTTAATTCCAATTTAATCCTAATTAACTCATTTATTATTATTTTTAACTCAATTCATACTTTATTTTTATTCAATTTCCTTCCATTTCTACTTAACTATTTAATGTTCATAATAAAACCCTAATTTAAAATTTCTTTCAATTTAATCCCTCTATCACAAAACTTATAGCTTCTTTTACAATTTAATCCCTTTATCAATGCTAACTTGAAATTCATTCAATTAAATCCCTAGTTCACTATTTTATTCAACATGAACTATGTCCAAAAACCTTAAAACTTCCAAGACTTCAACTAAATTTCATCAAAACTTTACTCTAAAAGTTCTAAAACATCTAATTTAAAAGAAAAGGGCTTAATTGACTTAACAATTAAAAATTAAAGCTTCAAAATCCTAGTTTACTCTTTTTCTTTTTCCTTCCCTTTTCTTTCTCCCCTGTTTCGTTTGAGCTTCTGTTCTTCCTTCTTTTGTTTCTTTTTTTTCTTTCTTTATTCTTTTATTTCTGATATATATATATATATATTAGTTAATAATAATATTAATAAATTATATATATCTATTTATTTAATTAATAAGTAAATTAAAATTTATTTTACAAATGTACAAATATAATTTTTATACATGTATATTTTATTACCATACATTTGACTTTAATATATATATATATATATATATATTTCATTAATCTAATAAAATAATACCAATTAAATAATAACTTATATTACTATATTTTAATATTAATTAATAATAAATTAAAATCATTAAAAATCTTTAGATTTTTCTTTGTTTTGCTGCCTCAAATTATGCAATAGGGATAAATAATACTAATTAGGCTTTCACCCCTTATTCAATTTAGTCCTTTTTACTAATTACTCTAAATTAAACTAAATTCACCTAATCAAAGCCTAATTAAACACACTACTAAACTCATAATTACTCCTAATAATTATTTACGAATTCGGTTTACTAAGACGAAGGCCCTATAACTCACTTTTTTGGTGCCCGTGAATTTAGGTCATTACAACCAATTTGGTATTAAACTGGGAAAAATGCCACTTTAGGGCAACTAAAGGCATTGTTCTTGGCCATCGTTTATCTTGTCAGGGTATTGAAGTTGTTAAAGCGAAGGTGAAGATCATTGAAAAGTTACCACCACCCACAAATGTAAAAAGAATAATGAGTTTTCTTAGCCATGTCGGATTATATAGACGATTTATTCGAGACTTCTCTAAAATAGCAAAACCACTCTGCTCTTTGTTGGAGCAAAAAAAAAAATTTGTTCGATGAAGCTTGTCTGGAAGCATTCCTTAAAATTAAACAGTAGCTAGTACAGGCACCCATTGTCATCGTACAGAATTGGTCGCAACCGTTCGAGGTGATATGTGATACGAGCGACTTTGCTGTGGATGCTGTGCTTAGACATCGAAAGGATAAGGTATTTCATTCAATCTACTATGCTAGTAAGACTTTAACTGAAGCACAGGAAAATTGCACAACCACTGAAAAGGAGTTACTGACAATAGTTTTTGCATTTAACAAGTTCCGTTCATATCTTGTCGGCACAAAAATTACAGTGTATATTGATCATTCTACGTTGAGATACCTTTTTGCTAAGAAAGATGCAAAACCCATGCTGATTAGATGGATCCTTTTATTTCAAGAATTTTATGTTGAGATTAAGGACAGAAAAGAATAAAAAAACCAAGTAGTAGACCACCTATCTCGTTTGGAATCTAGAAGTGAGGATGGAAATAAGTCACAAATTGCCGACACCTTTCCAGATAAGATGTTATTTTTTGTCGATGCATCTCCATGGTATGCGAATGTCGTCAATTATTTGCCTGTGGAAAGTTACCATTGAGTGCATCAGGTCAACGGAAGGTCAGATTTCTTCAGGATGCTACAAATTATCATTGGAATGAACCATACCAATTCAAGGTATATGCTGACAACATTATTCGTCGCTGCGTTCCTGAAGAAGAAATGCTATCTATCTTGAAGCATTGCCATGATGCTCCTTATGGAGGCCATTTTGGTGGTGTTAGGACTGCTGCAAAGGTCCTACAATCAGGATTTTACTAGCCTACATTATTTCGAGAAGCCCACAATTTTGCTCAAAAGTGTGATAAATGTCAGCGCACCGGTTTCATATCTCGACGCAACAAGATGCTCTAACAACCTATCATAGAGGTTGAGCTATTTAATGTTTGGGGTATATATTTTATGGGGCCATTCCAAATTCCTTTGGAAATGTGTATATTTTGGTCGCCGTTGACTATGTCTCCAAGTTGATCGAAGCAATAGTTGTTCTAAAGGATGATGCTTGGATGGTGTTAAAATTCTTTCACACATATATCCTTACACGATTTGGAACACCTCGAGCATTAATAAGTGACCAAGGCACTCACTTCCATTATAATCAGGTGGCGACAACTTTGAAACGTTATTGTGTGAAGCATCGCATGGCAACCACATATCATCCGCAAACAAATAATCAGATGGAAGTATCTAATTGGCAAATCAAGGGTATTCTTGAGAAGGTGGTGAACCCATCTCGACGTTATTGGTCTTTGCGATTAGATGATGCATTGTAGGCGCTTCGCACTACATACAAAACACCGTTAGGAATGTTGCCATATTAGTTGGTTTTTGGTAAATCATGTCACTTACCCGTTGAACTTGAACATAAGGCCATGTGGACAATCAAGGAAGTGAATATGGACTATGATGCTGCTGGACAGAAAAGGTTGTTTGACATTTCAGAACTGGAAGAAATTCAACGCAATGCTTATGAAAATGTCACCATCTACAAAGAAAAAACTAAGAAATGACATGACAACATCATTTTACAGTGACAATTTTCTCCTGGTCAGTTAGTACTTTTATTTAACTCACGTTTAAAATTGCATCCAAGAAAATTACGCTCAAGATGGTCAAGACCTTTTGAAATTGTCGAAGCATTTCCACATGATACGGTGACAATCAAATATTTGAACGAATGGCACTAATTCAAAGTGAATCGCCAACAATTAAAGTACTACCTAAGCCCAGACATCAACAAACAAAACGAGACCATTAACCTGGTCACTTTTTTTAGAATGTCATTGCAATCTTTCTATTTACTTTTTGTCTTTTATTTTCTTTTAACTTGTTTTCTTTAGTTTTTTGCAGGAATAAAAGATTTCTTTTTTGTCGACGCATAAAAAAGCATAACTTGTCGACGCATCTAATTGATGACTCGGTGAAACGTTTCGAGAAAAATCACATCGGTTGATTCACCTCTTCCCCAACCGTTGGATCAATCCAAAAAAGTATGATAAGTGTCCTGGCATTTATTAGCTACAGGCACAAGGTACTCCTACGGTAGCAGTAATCATCACGTCTGTTCACCTCCATCTTCTATAAAATACCCTACTTGTGCTGACTATATCTTTACACTCACAACCACCATTGTTGCTGTAATTTTCTTTTTCTTCAACTTTTAGTTTTTCTGTAAAATATTCTCACCTCCTTTATATCAGTAGTTATGACAAGAACTCGTAGTGCTAAAACCCCATCCAAACTTGCTACTAAATCATCGGCTGCAATGGTCAAAAACGTTGACCAACCACCACCCAAAAAACATGTCCTGTTTTTATCGAAAGCGGCGAAAGACCGTTACCATGAGGTGATGTTGAAAGGAACTGTCATCTTGAGCAGGGATTTAGATTGTCCTCACAACTGATATTGGGGAAGCAAGTCACCAGAATGATTTCACGATTGGGTTGGGAACAATTTTGTAACCATTTGGTAAGATACTCCCCATCAATGGTCAGAGAGTTTTATGCTAATCTGGTGGATCTAGAGCAGAAGTTCATATTCGTTCGTGAAGGTTTGGTGCCATGGAGTGCTGACCACATCAATGCCCTTTTTTCATATTACTGAAGGAAAAGACGAGCATGTTGAGTTCTTGGAGAACTTGACAAAGGAAGGTGCTGATCTATTGCTGAATAACTTATACGTCGATGACGCTGTTTAGACTGGCAACAATCCAAAAAATTATACGATGCACCGTCAGTACCTTATTGTCCAGAGCAAGGTATGGTTTCACTTCATCAACTGCAATCTCTTGCCATCCACTCACAGCACTACTACTATGCTGGACAGAATGTGGCTGCTACATTCTATACTCAAGTGATGAATTGATGTTGGCACAATCCTTCACCAGGAAATCACTGAATCCTCCACCAAACAAATAGGTATCTTACCTTTTCCTTCCCTGATCATGATATTGTGTAAACAGCGGGCATTGTGCCACACGAAAGAAAAGAGATTTTGAAAAATAAAGGCTCGATAAATGATGTTTCGGTAGAAAGAATGACACGGGGACAGGAAACCCCTATTGCAAAGGAGGTGCCACCAAAGAATGAAAAAGGAAAAGGGAAAAAGAAGGATACACATAACCATGCGCCCACAGAACCTTAGATTTGGATGAAACTTACTAAGGCTGAAAAGATTGTTGATCGAATGAGCATCTAACAAATAAAAATTGTCAGCGCATTCGACGAAATACAGTACAGACAGAACTTATTTTATGCTTATACTAAGGCATGAAATACTGCTATTGTCAGCGCATTAAGCAGTTTGAGCAAAAATCCGATGCTAAAATTCCCTTTATTCCCTCATATTATCGATAAAGTTACTCCATCATCAGAGTAGCATGCTTTAGAAGGAAGAACTCAGTCCGTCTAGTCCTCGCACAGAATCCACATCTCTAATAATGAGGATCAAGAGGTGCACTCCAAGGATATGAAGGATTGTTTCCGAAACATAGCCAGCCTCTTTGAGGATGAATTTTCAAATAGTTTAGGGGCCAATATTGCGAAAAAAGAGGCTGTTGCTACAGAAGAGCACACATCAATTGTTCTATCGGTATTGAAGCAGAAAAAGAGAAAAGAAAAGAAGAAGGAAAGAAGAAGAAGAAGAAGAAGAAGAAAAAGTTATCCCAACAAATTTATAAGAGAAATTTGTCGACGTATCTGCCAGTGTGGGTGCATCTATTGAACACTTAGCACCATCTGAGGCGAGCTGCGCCGAGGCAGTCACATCCAGCAATGAGATTCTCTAGCTATTGTGCCATATTTGGCACCACTTGCTGAGATCCATCCATCAGATGTGACTATCGATGAAGCCACCATTCAACCAACCATGGAGGAACAATCTACTGTACCGATTGACCCCAAAGAGAAAAAACACAAACGTAAGGCAAAGAAGAAGAGCAAAGAGGAGAGCCCTAAGAAGAAAAAGAAGTCCAAAGCAGCCACATCCTCGGCTATAACACACTATGTTAGTTTACTTTTCAGTAGTTAGCTTAGTTGCATTTATATAATTATATTTACTAATAAAAAACACTTCAATATGGGTGCGTTGTGACTAAAAAAGGGGGAACATTCCGATGCAAGTGTTAGAAAAATTATCTAGCCAAAGGCTGTCAACGCAATAATGTGTGTCGGAGCAATTACATGCTCCCTGGGGGTTAGCTGCAACCCATCGTTACTACCCAGGAACAAGAGTATAGTAATGCAATGACATCTCTTAGTCACATATAAAAAAATTATAGAAAGAATTTGATAAAAAGAAATATATATATATGTATGTATGTATGTATGTATATTATTATATAATAAATGATGTATTGGTTAAGAAGATTTAAGATTTAAAGCGTGATGCTAGCATTAGTGAAGTTGCAATTCTGATTATACATGCTTATAAATTGTCGGCGTAATACTCCAGCATATGAATGCAATTTATACATTAGGAATCTAGAGAATATAAGTGGCAAGAATGATGATTGTGGTGGCAAGAAGTTGGATATAACTTTGCTAGCTTTTATTTACTTGAGGACAAGTAAAAACTCAAGTTTGAGGGTGTGATAGCATTAGAAATGACACTTAATTTCTCCTTGAATTAGTGTATAATTTGTTCCTTTTGTATTATATTTAGCCTACATTTTTAGCATTTCATACTTAGTACTTCCATTTTCTAAATCAGTGTTGTATGGTCTTACTTTCTTTCATTTTATTCCTTTTGTGCTATTAATATTGCTGTATTGAGTATTAGTTTTGCATATAAAGTTATCAGCACAGAAATCCACCTTAGAAGATCAGAGTGGGAAAGCATTTAGAGTTGCAGCCACAAGTTTGATCTAGAATTACGGCTAAAGATGTCACCACATAAATGCTTCTACATTTTATCAAAGATTTTACGCAGCTAGCACATTTAGAAGCACCAGCGCAGGAGAATACCAAGTTGTCGCAGCAAATTTAAATCATAATTTATGTCCAAAGATGTTGCGACAATCTGTAACTACCTAATGCACAAATCAGATCTGCATGAGTGCACAACTGGTAATAAAAAACTTGTACTGTTGCAAAAAGGGAGTTAAATTTGAGATTGGGGAGAACTGTACTTTTTAGTGATTGTTAATAGAAGGGAGAGAGAGAGAAGATAATCATCAAGGTGTGAAGAATTCAATTCCACAATTATCTCATTCTTTCTCAAAGTCAGCTGCCATGGAAGCTTGATTTCTAAGAAGGTAATTTGACGCAACAAGGAGGCGACTACTCCTGACGAGGAGTGCCTACGTGCGACGTAAGAGGAGCGATTACGGGAGGATTCTAGTAGACTAGGAATAGCATGCTTCAATTTCTTCTTTAATCCCTCTTGAATGTTGATGAATTCTATTGACTATTAATTGTATACGGAAGTATCTATTAATGTTAGATCTATTTTGATTTCTACTCAATTCTTCTCATCTGTTTATATTTGGATTTAATTGTTTTGACCATAGAAGTGCAATTGCAGTCACAGTCACTGAAGGTGCGATGACAAGTTAGATTAACAAGCAAGACAACGAAAGTTACTTGAGGCAAGAAGGAATTCTGGTCACTTGTTCTTGAGTGCGAAGCATTACCAGCACTGGAATGTGTAGTAATTGTGAGTACTTGGGTCTTTGTTAAACAAAGAAGTTGATAGCAGTAAGATCTCATTAGAACTTAATTGCAGCGACAATTCATCTATCAGTTACCTTGTAGTCACATTTAGTGTTACCAACTTGTGAAGTCAAGGATCCTCCTATTTCTTTAGACTTGATCTATTTCTTTTACTTTTTTGAATTTACATTTACAACATCTTCCACAACAATTCATTTTCTATTAATTTGCTTTGACATTTTATGTTATATTTGTATTGACAGATTTAACTCTTTAATTTGTGTAGTCTTAACTAAATTGCATTGACATTACTCCTAACAACTCTGTTCATTTAAACTCAAATTGTTTCGACAAATTTAAGCAACAAGAACACCATCCTCGTGGGATCGATATCCGACAGACTTATATCTGTCTATTATACTTGCATCGACAATGTCCTCTTGCACATAATTTTTGTGACGTTTACAGACCAATCATTGGCGTAGCTATATCCTCCGATTCACAACTGACATCACATATTCCTATAAACAATATTTTTGTACATGGTTCTTGAACCCATCGCAAGGGTTGAATTTTCCCCGAACTTTGTTTCCTTCTTCCGTAAGGATACCAGTACTCTGATATCTGAAAACTGAGGTGCTAGCTCATAGATGTAGATATTCCTAGTTATCTAAAGTGTATGGAAAATTCCTATATTATTGATTTCTCTAGGGATCTGCTGAAACAGAGAGATATTGTACATTATGGCCATTTCCCATTCAAAATTGAATCTTCGATCCATAGGTTCTTCAACTATCAACATTTCTTCCATGGGCCTGTCCTTAACAATGATTAATTGAAGATTTATGCTTTGTAAGTAGAGACCATCACTTTCATCTAGTGAAATCACTTCTTCACTGGGTTGAGGTTCATTCTCAATTCTCAAAATATTTTCAACTCCTTCTTCAATGATGGTGCGTCAATATGCTCGATGGTTTGGCCAAAAAGGTTCCTCAGAAATTTCTTCATCTTGCTCTACATATGGATTCTCTTCTTGTTCTTGTTCCTTTTGTTTGGTTTCTTCAAGTAATTCTTCGAAAGATTCATTACTATGTGGTTCGGGAATTGGGATCTCTCCTCAAAGTTGACTTAACTCGAGCATCAAAAACCTCTGATTTTCATGTATCTCCCACTCTTCGTAGTATATGTCTTCGTAGATGTCATCATCGTAATTATATTCTTCACTTGAACACATATAATAATAGTCATTAATGGCATAAAAATAATGTGAGAATGTTGGATAAAAATAATTAATCGGAAAAACAAGAAACTGTTAGTATTGTTAATTCATAGCTATATCCTAAAAATTTCCTAATTATTCTGAATAACGGTGCAAAAAAAAAAATCACTAAAAGTATTGCCTTCCCGACAATGGTGCCAACAACCTACCACCTCCGAACGTACTCCCTTTCGGTGTGTGTTTTAGGGCTTTCGCAAGTATACAGGTCAGGTTGTAATATAGTTTGTTACAACGAAATACTTGGTAGTATTCCGAGGATCATACCTAAAGGAAGCTTTAAGAAATAGTGATTTAGATCCATGCAGAGAAAAGAAGTAATTACAGTTGGGTCGTAGGTATGCCCCGTGGCATAACAAAAAAATTATTTGGGCTATCCCTAACCTTGGATCCATGTACGAGGAATGAATCGAGAAGGAAAGGTTCAGAATTATACCTTTTTTATCTGGAAAATAGTGCTGTAAAATCTTTCTCTGCATGCTGTCGATCCCAAGTCGCAACAAAATCGTCTGACCTCTACGTAGTCCACCCGATCAAGAATGAACAGAAAAACAACCCTCTAAACTTTTTAGAGAATATTTTGACAGCTGCTAGACCCTTCTTCTTCTTTTTTTTCCTTTTGATAAAAAAATCAACAACACAATTCTGCTATCTTTTCCTTTTATCTAATATCTCATATTAAAATGGAAATATTCCTTTGGAGAAATATATGGAAGGTTTATTAAGACAATATATCCTTTCCAAAAGGATATTAACTTCCATGTTTTTAATATTCAATTGCCTTTTATATAATATCTCATATTAAAATGGATATATTCCTTTAGAGAAATATATGGAAGGGTTATTAAAACATTATATCCTCTCCAAAAGGATATTAACTTTCATGTTTTTAATATTCAATTTCCTTTTATATAATCTATGGAAGGTTTATTAAAATATTATATCCTTTCCAAAAGGATATTAACTTCCATGTTTTTAATATTCAATTTCCCTTTATATAATATCTCATATTAAAATGGAAATATTCCTTTAAAGAAATTTATGGAAGATTTATTAAAACATTATATCATTTCCAAAAGGATATTTACTTCCATGTTTTAATATTTAACGAAACCATTATAATTAATAATTATAATTATATTCAGTAAATATTAAACTTTTATATGAATCAAATTCATATATTAATATTAACTATACCCTCTATTCATATACAACAAGGTTGTTCACATAATGTGTTTAATATTTAATTGTCAAATTAAATTAATTCAATAATTAATTTAAATCATGTGATAGCTAAACATAACGCCAATTGTGTTTGGATTCTGTTCGTTTCAACCATAAGGTGTGACCTTGTAGGTTCTAGTAATGTTAGCAGTAATATTAGAACGATTCTAATATTACAAACAATGAGTGGCATCTAGCAATGCATCATTGCTACCCAAGTTACACGAAGTTGTGGTTCGACATAACCTTTCTTTGATAAATTTGCACGTATTATATATTTTTGTCCTATATCTAGATTGGACACAAGTCATTGAGTAGTCACACTTGCATAATCCAATCTCATGTTTCTTGATATCTGAAGTAGACTAAAATAAACAAATACGTGTAATATCTCATATTAACTTATTTGAGCATGGCCATGCATTTCTAGTCTCACTTCATCAAGTGGCTTAAGATATTACTCCCATTATGTAGGAGGGTCAAATCCTATCTTGATCAATCATATCCCACTACATAGATTGTGGCATACCGAACATCAGTCTTTATAGTCAAACTTGTTACAGTAGACGTTTAACTATATCAAAATATACGATTCACTATGTTGAGACAAAGATTATCTCAAGTCTAAGGATTGTATACATAATTATCACTATGAGTAATGTCGTGACTATTACATAATAATCCAAGAAACATACTCATAGCGGGTCAGTCCAATATGTCGTTTTCTAACACATACTCATGTATTGATTTTGACATCCTTATGTCAATGACAACACCTTTTCATCAATCAACTAAATATTAGTCTCAATCCATTATTGTTGTCGAAGCCCACAATAATACTTGACTAAGGACCTTTTAAGAATAACTATATTATCCTCAGGACATTATTATAAATCAGTTTATTTAAATACACAGAAAAAGAAACTTAAATAACAATGTTAATGTTTTTTATTAATAAACAAGGTAAAATATGTATGTGATTACAATCATCTCATAATTGGTCTTTAGACATACTCTAACAATTAGTACTTTATTTAGGTTTATAGTACGAAAGTAAAATAAAGAGTTTGTGATTGTAGAACATAAAAATAAAGGAAATAAAGTAAAGGAAAGAGATAGGTAAATTCGATAAACAAATTTGAGGAGATTAGGTCGCTTCAGTATAAATTTTTCAACCATCGATTTTGGGGACTTTGCTTCAATCAACTAGTCGCTAGCCTAGCAGGATCTTTCGATCTTCCACCACCATAATGAGTCAATAGAGACTACATATCGCTAGATGTCACAGTTTAAACTGGTTTGGGGTAAATGTGTTCACAAATGGGCAATACCAATTTTGGGTTCATTCTAACCTAGATGACTTTCTATCGTTGTTAGACCTAGTGTTTGTTTCATGTTCTTTCTTTCTCAAATAGTTGATCTGATTGAAAATCCCTGTATACAATAGTTAAATATTCATACTTCCACTCCCTAATCCCCACAATGGGATTAGTTCCTCATGGTTTCTCTAAACATCACAAAAACAATAATAGAATTTAACATAAGATTAAATCAATGAAGTAAAAGAAACTCGAATTGTATAGCAATCTGTTGGGAATCAATTCCACAATCATTTATGCGAAGTTACAAATCTCGTTTCCAAAACAGAAAAGAAAATAACAAAGGAAATTAGAACTAAAACTAAAAGGTGTCTGAAACCTAAGTGCTAAGGGTCCTATTTATAGCCTTGAACGGTCGTTTTCCTCAACCCTAGGTCAGCTGTAGTTCCTTGTGTTTAAGTGGCATTATACAGACCAAAACGCCCTTCACTCAGTGCCAAATCCATGTCCAAGAGGCGATGTCACAACACACATGAGTCGTGTTGCAACACACAGGAGTCGTGTTGCAACACACAGGAGTCGTGTCATGACGAAGAGGTCAGCCCACTCCTTTGGGTCATTCATACAAGCGTTATCGCGACATAGATAAGGTATGTTTGGTCCCTTTCTTGCAACATAGAGTAATCTGTGTCGTGACATAGTGATCAGTTTCATACTCATTTGACTTCTAAAGGTCTCTTGCACACTCACAAAGTAAGTTAGCTAACCTTTAAGCCTCAATCGACCTTAAAGACAACAAAAAGCACCTTTTTACACTTTTTACACAATTTATCCAAAAACATAAAATTAAACTAAATCCTACAGAAATAAAAGGAAAATGCTTAATTTTACGCTCTTAAAGTGTGAAAAGTAGTTTAAACTACTGGGTACAAATCCTGCATATTACTCTTCCACTTGCATTGGCTCGAGCAACTCCTCTCGGCACAATTAAATAACATGCAACCTCTGTGGCTTCTCATGGTGCTCACCCTTGGCTTTTGATTCCTTATATAGGAGTTTACTATGACTAATAGACTTGCTCGCCTTCGGCACTCCTTAACATGGTGCAGTTTATCACACAAGAAACAACTCAAGGGTTTTCGTTTGCCCTTTCTCGTAATTGTAATGTTCTTGCCCCTCCTTAGGCATGACATTCACTCATCAGCCTCATCCTCACTCGAAGAATCATTACCCTCAATCTAACAACCCATTTTTCGGTGGTGTCAAAAATAGTGGTTTTGGGACCACAAAACCGATGAGAAAATTTTTATAATGAGTGTTTAAATTAAATAAGACAATAATATTTTATATGAAGTTCTGAATTGAAGAATTTTAATTATTGAATTAAAAGTTAGTATAAGTGGTTTAGTTTAAAAGTCAAGTGGTTTTAGAAAATGAGGTATCGGGACCTCATTTATGAGATTTAGGGCCGTAAATATTTTTATTAAATATTTACAAAGTCTTATTATATGTGCATTGAAGTTTGGTCGGGTAATTTTAATAATTAATTATTTAATTAAGGAAAAAGGAGTAATTTGTAAAAGAGGTAAATGTTAATTGCTAATGATTAAAAAATAGTAAAGGGACCAAAATGGGAATTTAACCATGGTCAAAAAGTCCAAGCGATGGTGACATGATTTCCATCCACTAACTTTTGGGTTATTTATTCATTTAGTCCTAATTAGTTTAGTGTTAAATTGAAAACAAGTTTGTTTAATTGAAATTAATATAATTAAAGGACCAATTGGGTAATTGGACTCTTCTTAAAGGGCCTAATAATAGAAATGATGTGAAATTCTTTAGGTTTTTGTAAATTGCAATTAAATTCTAATTAAATGAGGATTTACTAATTAGTCTATTTTTAGTGTGATCAGGAATGGTGGTTTCAAGGCCACAACTTCGATGTGTCAAATCGTAAATATTACTTATTTAAGATTTACGAGGTCATTAGTGTCGTATTAAAATTTGGTTATAAAATTTTAACGTTTAGATATTTAATTAAATGAAAAGGATTAAGTCGTAAAAGGTGCAGAAGTTGAATTCTATGAATTAAAGGCATTAAATGTTAATTGAAGGGCAATGTAAGGCACTTGAATTGTAATTAGACCATTCTTAATGTGAGTGGACGACTTTGACTACTTTTGGTTGGAAATTTATGAGAAATTTATAGGGTAATTTTACAATTACAAGAAAACTTAATTTAATTGAAATCAAAAGATTGAAAATTCAATTTTTCTTTTTCTTCCTTCTTCTTCCTCAAGCTACAAACCCTAAGAAAAACAAGGTTTTCATTCGATCAAGCTTGTGCCTTTGATTTGAGTAAGTAAATATCACCCGTTTCTAGTAATTTTTATGTTTTTGAGTTCGTATTAGCTCAATCTAGTTAACCCAAGGACCAATTTGTAATTTTTTCAAATGTTATAAATTTTTCCATTGATAAATAAGCTTGTTCTTGAAAGTTTATGGAAGATTTATAAGCTTGATTGTTAGATTTGATGATTTTGTAAAGTAATTTTTAGAAATTTTTATGTTAAAGAACTAAAATGTTAAAGGAATAAATTTGTAAGGACTTGAGGTGAAATATTGCAAAAAGTGGGCTGTAGAAATGCTTCTAAACATTCGACAAAGCTGGAATTTAAAATAAAATGGTTAATTTGCAATTTTGAGCTAAAGGACTAAATTGAATAAAAGTGAAAAGTTAAGGGCAATTTTGTAAAAATACCAAAAAGGCTTATTTGCATAAAATGATTAAAAATTCATGTTGATTTAAATAATTGAATGAAATTATTTTAACAGATCAAGTTTGTGTCACCAATTATGGAAAAGGAAAAATTATGGATTAGACCTTGGAGTTCACTTTAACTGCAATTTCGTTTGGTAAGTTTGTAAAATTAAATTTTGCATTTAAATAGAATATTACTTGTATTCTTTATGATTGTTGCAGAATAGGTTATGGTACGTGAAATGGAGAAAAATGAAAAAGAAAAGAAAGAACGAGATATCAGGCTTTGAGTCGGAGATTACAATTGAGATCCTGTAATTGTTGCGGATTCTCTATAGCATCGTGAGTCAATAAAATGTGAAATGAATCCAAGAATGGATTACAGGCCCTACAATGGCTGAGATTTATGCTTGATTTGCATATTCTCGTCAACTTAGTGTGAGCAGCTTCGTTAGGGAACAATTATATGTACAGATACCGTATTGATGGCTGAGGTATCGTATTCTCATCAGCTTAGTATGAGCAGCATCATTTATTAGTAACAGTTATATGTACAGATACCGTATTGATGGCTGAGGTACCGAATATGTTGCGAGTCCTTATCAGCTTAGTGTGAGCAGTATCGTATACTAGTAATAGAGACAATTTTGTCTAGAGGATGTATCATGGTTATGGCTTATTGAAGCACAGTTCTATTCTAGTTCGATTGACTTACAGATTGTACAACACAAGTTATTCAATAACTTATTAAACTCTTATAACTTACTAAAATATGTAAGCTTACCTATGAAGTTGTTGTTGTTTTGTAGATCCTATTTTGCTGCTAGAAGATTGGATCACCTCAAGGAATCACACTATCTCAGGAGCTCGTTTGGTAGCATTTATATCACTTGGTTTTATGGCATGTACTAGGAATGATGTTATCTTTGAAATGCTTGATTTTGGATTGTTGGATTCATTGTTGAAATTATCATTAAAATTTGAACTTAAACTTGTAGGCTAGCTTAATGTTAAAGTAGGCAAATATGCATTGTAATGTAATGACATGTAAATTCATGGATACTTAAGTTGTTTCATTTGTATTTGTGGTTATATGATGAAACAAGTATTGTCATGGGATTATTTTGCTATTTGTGTTCTTGATCAATTGTCTTGGGATGGATAATATGTTAGGTAAACTTGGGAACTTATGTGTGTTTAAACTCTGCACACTTGTTTAAGTTATTTATTGACTTGACTTCTACTGATACTTATTCAACAAGTACCGGTAGAAGTCCCCTAGAATTATGAAATGACATTTTTACCCTAAATAGATTGTATTGTTATTTAAGTTTATAATTATATTAAAATGAAGTGATATTAGAAATTATTTAATGGTAAATGATCGGGAGACCTCAAAACCCTAACCAGCGACGATGTCGAGTTTAGGTACTACATAATGATAGTAAGAATGATTGATGTAGCTTGGATGATATTATGGTATTATGGTTTGACATGGAATATAGATGTCATGATATGTGATATGAATATTGATTCCTGGTTGGTTGAAATTTTGTAAATGACTGTGTAAGATTAAATGGATTTAGTATTCTGAGTTGCAAGTTTGTGATTATATAAATTGTGAATGATTTGTATGTATGAAAAAAAAAAACTCATAAAGTTTTGTAAACCTTGAGACCCTAGATCGGAGATGGTTACAATTTTTGGGTGTTACACTCAAATTCTTTCGATGCTCCCCCAATCAATCTTGACCTTCTACGCTCGTGGTACTCAAATTGATCCTTCTTGAGTTCACTATGGACTTGATGACTACCATTACTTGTTTCATGTTTTGGAAACCTCGACATGTAACTCTGACATGGTTGGCTTGTTTTCAATACCCACGACTCGGTAACACTTCTTCGTGCCATTTAAAAAGTTTTTCACATCCTCGACGTCTTTCAAACCCTTGATTTCTTTAGGCTTTGAAATGTTCCAATGATGAATTGAGTTACTAGGCATGTCTCCCATGGTTTTATGCCTAATGAGCTCCCCCTTAAGCTCTATGATCCCGTTATGCACGGCCTCCATCAAGGCTACAAGTGATTTATTCTTATGGTCCAAATCATCTACCATTACATTGAAGCTCTCCCATTAGCTCCTTCTTCGGCTTTGTACGAAACTCTCCATTACCCATCTCTAGCCTATCCATGCAACCCTCAATGTCCTCTACCTGATCAAGGAAATTTACTACGGTTTGTTGCACCTTCACAAGCCTAGTCTCTATAGACGATGTCACATCTTTTGAGTTCCCTCTTAAGGCACCCTTCTTATCCCTTTTCATAGCACTTTGGTTCTCTACTACGCCTTCCTCTTTGATAGCCAATAATGCCTCTAGATCCTGATCTTCTTCACTGTTGAAAGTAACTGCATTACTCTCTACAAGTTTTTTCTTCTACCAGCAAGTTCTTGCCATGTGAGCTTTTTTCCCACAATTATAATGCTTTCCTTCAAACTTTTTATTATTTTCGCAGTTTTTCAAACCTCCCCTTTCATGAATGTTTTGTTCGTCTTAATGACTTTTTGACTTCTCATCATTTTTCTTGGACCTACCATTATTATGCAGCTTGAATTTTCTTTCACCTTTACTAGCATAGAGCTCCTTTTCTTCATTCTTTAGCGAGACTCCTTCTATTTGTTTAGCTAATATTTATTGATTAGCTAACAAGTTCTCAAACTCAACAAGTATGGTTGGGTTTTCCCTCCTTGTACTACAACAACAAAGCCTATGAACTCTGGTCTCCAATCATGAATGATTATCCTCTTCACCCTGGTGTCACCGATCGAAGCTTATGGATCCAAATCACCAATCTCTCGGCATAACAACTTCACCTTGTGAAAATACTGTGAGTTTGTCATGTCACGTTGCGCCATCAACAATAACTCGCCCTTAAGGAATTGAAGCTTTATGTCATTTCTCTTTGAGAACAAACTTGCCAATGTATCCCATACTTCTTTAGGAGTTTTGACATCTCGAATGTGCTCCAACACGTCCTCTTCAATCGTCGTCTTCAATGTGAACATTACTTTACTGAATTTTATTTTCCATTTTCTTAGCATGCCACTTGCATCCTAGGCTTTTGGTTGTGTCACTTCATTATCGTTGACAACTTTTTAAACATCTTGTCATTGCATATAAGACATTATGCAAGTTGACCATGTATTATAGTTGTTATTAAGCTTCTTTATTCCGCCGATAACTTGCAGGTTCGTCATCATATGGATAGATTACCACAATTAAATACCTAAAGAGTGAAAGTATTTCATGAACAATGCACAAGGTAGTTCCAAAAAAAGAGAGGTGGGTCACAATGGACACTTTGAAGTTCCAAGTCTTTCCTTATCCAGAACTTTTCCTAAACATGCAATTTCACACTACCACACTTCCTTCCAACAACTAAGCACCCAAGGATAATCTTCAAGTAGCTATGAGAATTTCTTTTCTAATGTGGAATATTAGACAATGTTGTAACCACAGAGCATACTAAGAAAATTTTCACTCCTCCAACCAAACTCTAATACCAATTGTAGAACACCCAACACTAAACTAAAATTTAGCTACACCTCCTAAAACTTCAAAATAATAAAATAAAGGAAGAATTTAAAGAACTAAAAAGAAGATCCAATATTTGTTTTAGTGCAAATAACACTTATAACATAGGTTTTTATATAGATCCAATGTTTCACTACCCTTGTTTTTCTAAGAAATGTGGGATATGAGTTTATATAAACTAATAATCCCTTTGTCTTTTGTTCCTAGGCATTATGGGATTCATTTCGTACTAACAAAACACTTTACACTTATTTTCCAATAAGTTGGTGTTGATATTCAACAATACATACTTTTAAATTCTTTACCATTCAGTCATTTTCATTAAAAATCCTATAAGCATTGTAATAACATTTCATCAATACTAAAAAAACAATATACCATCACATATCACTTCATTTTATCGTCAAAATAGTAATTTATTTCACTTTTCAATTTTGCATATATGGTAATTTAGTCCCTTTTCATTTCATAATATTAATACTCTTGATAATTAAATTGAATAGATAATTTTAGAATTCTTGTTCAATTATATTCTTAATTTGTATCACCCCGCCCAGCGAACTCTTAATGTTTGAATGTTGTTTCTGAAAACAAAACACGTAGAATAAGCTTTAAGCATGAATAGGTATTGGAAAGTGACTAAGTACAGGAATTCTTCAAGTTCTAGTGAGTCTCTAAGCAAAGTGATGGCCAAAGTGGTATTCATCTGAGTGATTTTTATGGCTTATAACCACGTGAACAAGTTAAGGGAAGCTTTGCATCAGATTATTATGACTAATACGGTTGGGCTGAACGATACTAAAGATGTGATTCTAAGACAAAATGGTGACGCATTTCTTCCTTCTTCTTCCTTGGTATTGAACAGGTTAAGTTACAAGGTAAGCTAATTGATAACCAACCGAATGTAAACCAGGAAAGTCAAAAGAGAAAGGAAGTACTCAATTGGTTTTCTTGGAAGTTGTAGATATCTGATAAGACAAGGTAGTAGTGATATGAATCTTGTTAAGTTCTAATGAAAGTTTGGATTATTTTAATAGGTCTTCAAGTCTGATTAAAAGGGAGTTCTCTCCTTCTTTTCTCTTTTAACTTTTAAGTCATAAGTTGGAGGAAACAGAAGTATCCTCTTGATCTGGGTTTGAACTCTAGATTTTATCAAGAACTTCTCCATGCCAAGGTGAGTTTTCAATTGAGAGAATGTCTATATGAGTAAGCAGAGAAGTAAGGCCTTGTATGGTATTATATGGGTTTAAGATAAAGGGATAAAGAGGTAGTCGAGTAGATGGTTAACAATAATCTTTTCTTTTGCAAGCAGTGGTCGCTATTATACGTTGGAAGGTCTTAAGACCAAATTGTAAGTTGTTGTTCAAAGATCTCAGGCTAGTCTCTAAACTAACTCTTTTGTGTTTGTTTCTTCTGTACTAAATAGCATGTATGAAATGAAAATTTGGATCATGCATTGGTGACATGCTCTTCTCTTTTGTGTTAAAAGACTAATCTGTGAAAAATGTGAATTTGATAAGCTCGTATGTTTGGTTTGATGTCTAAATGATAATACGCCTCTATTATGAGAAGAGAGTATGAGCACGATGAATGTGCAACAAAAGCATGAGCTGAATGATAAGTCACTATTTTGATGAAAAGTATGTGCATGCATGAGTGTGCTTAAAGCACGATTGTCTTTGCATAAGGAGTCTGAGTTGCATGTCTTGAAATGTAAATGCATCTGCATGTGAAAGTCTATTGTAAAGAGTCAGTTAAGCATGAGTTTGTATATCGAGTCTGCTTGCATGTGCGAGTCCATCGGAAAAATAAACATAAATTCTTATATGTGGAAGCCTATGGCCATGGCAAGTGAAGATCATATTATATAAGACCTAGTTTAGTGGTTATGGCATCATATGAGTAAGTGAAGACCACATAGTGGAAGACCTAGCCTAAAACTATAGGGTCATGTAGATATATGTAAAGGACGGTTGTGTGAGTACTAGGCGATGAGGGGCAAACCTTATGACGATGAGTTTAGGCGAATCCTTATCGTTGAAATCACTAAGTTACTGAAATGTGGAAGCCTTTATGGCTATTCTGATATGTGAAAGCCTTTGTAGCTATTTTGATATGTCAAAGCCTTTGTGGTTGTTCTCTAATATGAAAGTCTTTGTGGTTGTTCTCTGATATGAAAGCCTTTGTGGTTGTTTTCTGTTATATGCGAGCCCTAGTGGAAGAACCTGTTATATGTGAAAGCCTTTGTGGATGTTCACTATTACATGTGAGCCCTTATGGTTATTTTTTGTTATATGTTAGCATTTGTGGCTGATTTGTTATGAAGAACCTTCGTGGCTGATTCAGTTAAATGCGCCTTCGTAACGAGGTCTATTGAATGTGTCTGGACGCATTTATGGTTATGGAATGTGTTTTGAATGCCTTTGTGGCTATTTGGTGATGTGTGGATGCTTCTTTGGTTATCTATGTCTAAGAGAAGACTTATGCAGTCATCTTCAACAAAGTATGCCTTCATAATGTAGTATATGAAATGTCCTTCGTGGCAATAATCGAAAACAACGCCGATTTGGTGAACCATGAAAGAGAGAATTGGGAAGTGAATTCAGGTAAAAAAGGAATGTCTCACTAAGTTTTGTTGAACTTACCCCTATGTTTTATGTCACAAGTAAGGATGATATTTGTCACCCACATACCCTTCAACCTGGATGATGTCACATTACTCTCCTAACAAAGATGTTGAAAGGGACCAGCTAGCCTAGCAGAACACTTGTCTCTTGAAGTCAGACAATATAAATACCTTTCTCACCCCTAGGATTTGACATGTTCACTCACCTTTCATTCTACACCTTTTCTTCACTCTCTTCTCCCTCAAGCTCTCCCTTCAACTCCATTTCCTCAACCACCCAAATAGTATGACTTTCCACCTAAATAGGATGAACCGTCCATAGTCTCCACTACCTTATCTTCCAAGCCACTTCTCTATGTCAACAGTGTGCAACTTTCTTTTTATAAAATATAATATACATATAGTAAATTAAATTCATACATTTATATTACATTTTTGTTATTTAAAATTTATACCTTACTTTTAAAAGTTTTTCTAAGCTCTGTTTGTTTCACTGAAAATGGTTTTTGAAAAAAATTTCTAGAAAATGACTAACTTTTTTGGAAAAGCTAATATTTTCTAGTATTTGGATGAATTTGTGTAAAGTATTTTTTTTGTTGTTTGACAGATTACTTGAATAATATTTCATAAAAGTGATTTGGATGAGTAAGTTGAAAAATGATTTAATTTGATAAAAATTAAAGGACCAAATCTAAAACATTGATGTAGTAACTAAATTATAAGATTATAAAATATGAAAATTTGGGAATTTGATCATAAAATAGCAAAGTCTGAAACTATATGGGTTAAACTGTAAAGGGTTAAATTGTAAAGATTTCAAAACTTGAGTTTTAGGACTAATTTACATTATTTGAGAATTTACAATTTTGAAAAATAGAATTTGAAAGTTTAATTTTTCAAAAATCAAGGACTAATTTTTGGAAATTTTGACAATTTTAGTTGTAAGGACTAAATTATAAAATCTAAAAATTTTAGAAAATGGATTATTTTGCAAAACTTTACAAAACGAGGTTTAGGACTGAACTTAGAAAAAGAAAATATGTTTTTGAGGAATTAAATTGTACAGTAGTAAAAGTTTGGATTTTAGGGATTAAATCGTAAAAATATAAAATAGAATATACTGAATTGTTTTCTTCAACAATGAAGAGAGCTTCCTTTTTGTTGCGCTGAAAGCTTTCCCTTTTTGTTTCTTCGACAGTGAAGGCAGCGAATAGAATCTTAACAGCTTGAAAAATGTCTTACGAAAAAAATTTGATAAGACATTTTTCTTAATTATTTTTTTTGATTTTACCCTCTCTTTTTTTTTAAAAAAAAATGATTTTCTTTGATAATTTATTTTTCTACAAACGAACACCATAAAATAATAAAAATATTTTTTAAAAAATATTTTACATGCAAACAAATGACTCTACATTGAAATTTTATTTTATTTATCAATTCTAATTAAATTCGTGCCATTTTTGTCAGTCATTGTCCATGTATCGTCAATAAAATAAAATGGAAAAATATAAGGATTCAAACACCATAATTAATGCCAAATTATGCGCCTAAAGATCAAATCTGCACCGAAAAGAGCTTAAACTTTCAACTTTGCAACTCATCCATTTTAAAATTTCTTTTAATGGGGTAATTTAAGCTTTTTAATTTTAAAAAATTAATAAAATTATTTAGAACTTAAATACTATTATAATAAAATTTGTTGTTCTTTCTCAATTTGATTTAATATTCATTTAACACTTGATGTTAACTCAGTTAACAGCTTTTATAAGTAATGTAAACTACTAGAAAAGAGAAAATACACAGAAATTAGAAGCATTTATGACAAGAAATTTTAAAATTTCTTTTAATGGGGTAGTTTAAGCTTTTTAATTTTAAAAAATTAATAAAATTATTTAGAACTTAAATACTATTATAATAAAATTTGTTGTTCTTTCTCAATTTGATTTAATATTCATTTAACACTTGATGTTAACTCAGTTAACAGCTTTTATAAGTAATGTAAACTACTAGAAAAGAGAAAATACACAGAAATTAGAAGCATTTATGACAAGAAATATTATTTCATGTAATGTAGCATGTCGGGCTCAGTTCTGATGGTAAGCAAACATGTACAAACCGCATAAACTGCTAAACTTAGTTTGACAATAGGAACCCAGTAATTCAGCCAAGCCATCCAGATAGCAAAATTAGGAATTAAAAATAAGACCAAGGGAAGACTCCCTAATAACAAAAGCCTTGCTGAAACAGGATGCCATTTCTAAAGCTCAGTAGTTAGAGGACCAGTTTGCAGCACTTCCAACCTTTTTCATTCCACTTGATTCCTTCTTTGCCTCTACATCAACACTGAAAGTAGCCCCGCAAACTTGACCAGAACTGTCCACCCGAGGCATTGCCTTCAACTCATTAAGTGGGTGCTCATAGCTTTTTAACCCTCCAGAGGATGAGAAGAAGCACCCTGAAAAAGAAATGGGGGAATTGCAAAACATCATCAGCAATAACGTCCTCGTTGTGTTCCTAAATTTTGCTAATGGTCTCAGGACAATCAACTATAGCATGCATGGCAAGAAGACAAGGAAATAGATAGATCAACCCCGATTTCAACCTATGTTTGGTAGAAAAGAACAGTATGAAAAACAAATGGGTAAAAGTACCGTAAAGGCCTTTATACTAAGAGTTGGATTGCATTTTGCCCCCTCTTCTAAAAAAAATGAGCAAATTAGTCTTTATACGTTAGATCAAAGAGCAAATTGATTTTTTTGTTGACAATTTCATCCATTTTTGTTGTTAAAAATTGGTTTTTGTACATTAGCATAAGGTACACATGTCTGATTATTCTATCAGTCATACCAGCTTTTAAAAGTATAAATGGATAGCTTTAACAAAAAGGACCAATTTGCTATTTGATCTAATGTATAGGGACAAATTTGTTTATTTTTTGAGTAGAGAGGGCAAAATACAATCTGACTACTAGTATAGAAGCCTCCATGAGACTTTTGTCGAAACAAATGTGTTTCATGCATATTTATTCATTGAAATCTGTATATTTACACCCAAATCACCTTGAGTTTTTGCTGTCATTCTAAACTAGTCCTGAATCCACTTTTAACATGCTTTAATCTTCACCTTGGGTCTGTTGCCCCCCCATTTTTCTACCTACTTGTGCCAAACACTAACTTACCTTTTGGGAATGGAGCAAAAGACTTCCCACAGCCCTTCTTGACAGTCTCCACATCATCTGCAAGAACTAGGTGGTTTTCAGCATCAGTTCCCCAGAAGAAAGGTACACTTCCATCAGCATCCTGCACAAGAAAAGGGAAAAAAAACTTGATCATATAGAAGAACAAATTACAGAGACATGCATTGCATTGGCTAACAAAATTAGGTTTACTTACAGAAGCTATAAATGTGGCTTTTGAAGAGCTATCATAGATAATGAAAGCAAATTTCCCCTGGATATCTCTTACAACCTGATCCGGAGGGTAAGGACCTCTGTCTCTGAGGGTTCGGTAAGCTTCGATAACAATGATCCCCTCATTTGCTGTTTTGTTCAAGCCATATTGTTGCTTAAGAACAGCAATATTCTCAATGTGGCCTTGAAACAAGCAGAATATGTCATCCACAACCGCAAACAGTCTGGAAACATAAAATCAAATGCATCAATTTTCAGTCCATTGCATTGAGAAAACAATGAAAAAAAAAGTACTTTTCATGCCCGCTTTACGGTCTATGTTCGGGGTTCGAGGCTATCCTTCCCAACAATGTTAGTCTCCCAAGTTCAAACCCTATTCTCCCCTTGAGAGTGCAATGTGCTTTGTTATTGCATCCAACAGTTGTTGGTAGCTTGTAAGCTTGTTATAATAAATCCATTACTTTAGATCTTTAACTTTGGACTGTACTCTATATACCAATTCCCATGGTAAAATAATTCATCTATATATAAAAACAAATCAGGCCTTATAAGCCATTGAATAAAGATCACAGAGGAAGCTAATAAATTATCATAAAAGAATCCATATTATACATGATTCAAATGATACCCCGCTCAAGGCATCACTGGTGGAATTTCTTCAAGTTGCATACTGTTCTCAAATAATTCCAGAAAACAAAGGACAGCTCAAAATCTAGAAAGGTATTCATCAATGACCAGCAAACAACAATTGATGTAAAATATTCATTTCTTTGGATATATTTCATTTGTTTTTCCCTTTCTCAAAAAGCAAACAGTAAATGGGTATTTGCTTATACAAATCACAATTCTCAAAAATAATAAAACAACCACCAAAATCTCCAACTAAGAAAAAGATCTAAGAATCAAACAAACCATCTAAGATCGGGATTAGATCGTCAAAGCCCATCAAACAAAAAAGAGAAAAAGAAGAACGAAAATGGGAATCTTGAGCATGACTAAAAAATAGATGAAAAAAAGAACAGTTCTACCTGGGGAGAAGTGGGTTCCGTTTTTCAAGAGAATAAGCCATAACCCCAGAAGAGCCGAGACTGATGGAGACAGAACCGGGATAAACAGTGGCAAAGTGACTAGGTAAGAAGCCATTTTTGAGAGCAGAAACAACCTGAGGGTTATCTGGAGCATTAAGAGCATCTGGGCTCTTGGCAACCGATTTGTCGAAAACTGCTAGCATTTCTTCTTTCTCCTTTCTTTTGCAAAGATCCGAAACTTAAACAAAAACCAATGCTTCTTTGATTGATAGATATCCTACGATGGGAACCGGCTAGGTGGCATATATGAAGAACGACTAGTCTGTGGGGTAATTTTTTACAACTTAAAATCAGCAGCTTAAGCCTTAAGGCAGCTTTTCATTTCCAATATTGCCCTTTTTGTCTAATAGTCAAGAACGTAAAAGTATCGTGAACGCTCATTTATTAAGAATATGATTGCGAATAACTAAATTATTTTATATATTTTAAATTAAAAATAAATTGATATTTTTGTTAAAAAAATTATTTTTTTTGGCATATGACACATATGAATAATTAAATTCAGTTTTTAATAGTATAAATAGATAAAAATTTTAATAAAAATGATCAATTTACTATATTGACCATATTAATATAAGTAAAAGTATCATGAATGTTCTCATATTAAGAGTTTGATTATATTTTGTTTCCTCTACAAAAAAATAAATAAATTAGTCAATATATGTTAAATTAAAATATAAATTAATCATTATTAAAAATTTAATTCATTTATATTATTAAAAACTGATGTGATTAACGAAATAATTATATAATAATACATAATGTGTCACGTATATCTCATGATGACATATAAAAATTATTTTTTAATAATAAAATTTGATGAATTTTTAATAAAAAAACTTCGTTTAGTCTTTTAACTTATAGTATAAAAATTAATTTATTCATTATTTAAATAAATAAAATACCATATAATTCTTATTGTAAAAACCATCTAGTGAGGTATATTTGAATTATATTAGAAAAGAGGGCATATTTTTCATGAATATATTAATAATGTTGTGTGTCTCGATAACCTCCCCTCTCAAAGAAAAAGAGGGAGGGATAGTTTCGGAACTTGAGGCACTTAAATATTTTTAGTAATTGTCAGAACTTATCCAAAAATCCATGACGTGTCAAGTGATGGTTGGAAGGGTAAAATTTTTATAATTCAAATTGTTTTCAGAAAGTAAACGCTTCATTGGAATTGGAATATATAGTTTTTTAAGGTCTATTCTAAAATTTATCCCTCTACTTTACAAATATTGAAAAATTAATTAAAATTTGGTCACCATATTTTATGGAAAATTGAGAATTTAGTCCATTTGGTAAAACTTTCACACCTTGCTATTTAATATCCCTGACTTGAACTTCAACAGTTTAACAATGTATATGGATTAAATTAGTTAAAATAATAATTCAAAATTTTATTTTCAACAAATTAGTAAAATCAATATTTCAAGTTCACATGCATGCCAATAACTTGAATAATTTCTCAATTTTTTTAAGGTTAAATTCTGTTATTAGTTATTGTACTTTACGAAAGTTATGGATATAGTCTATATATTTTAATTTGATTATTAGTTTTAGTTCATGTACTTTTTGAATTTATCAAATTTAGTCTTTTTATTTTTTTAATTTGAAATTTTACTCCACACCCAAACAATAGCAATTAAATTCGTTTGATTAAATTTAATTACTAGTATTGTACTGTACATATAGTTGTAGATTTAGTCCAATTTTTCCAGTTGGACAATTCTAAGTTCTTATACTTTTCAAATTTTGAAATTTTAGTATTAACACAAATGACAATCGTTAATTCATTAACTGTATTTTTAGTGAGTAATATGTGGAAACAATCTGATATGGCATTACACATAGATAATATGTTTGTCGCATTAGATTTTGGAAATAACAAAACTTTACTTAATGAATTTAATAGATATCGTTTGATGAGGACTGAAATTTTAAATTATGAAAAGTAGAGGGACTAAAAATGACTAAATAAAAATGCAAAGATTAAATCCATAACTTTTGAAAAGTATTGGGACTAATAGTTAAATTTAAATTTTCTTAAAATACAAGGATCACATTCTAATAAATTAAAATAAAGAGACCAACTTTTCAATTTTTGTAAAGTAGAGAGATGTAATTTATAATTAAACTAAGTTTCGTTTTATTTTGAAGAAATCCTCATCTGATTTTTGAACCAACATCCATAAACTATGACACTTATTCTAAATTGATCTCTAAACTTCAAACTATTCTAATTACATCCCTAAACTATCAAGGATATATCAATTAGGTCTTTTCGTTATTAAAATTGTTAATTTAACTGTTAAATGACACGTTGGATCTTATATACCATAATTTAAAATTAAAATTTAGAAAAATAAAAGAATCTTGTAAAAAAAATGAATGTTTTAAAAATCTTAATTTTGAGGTATTCAAAGTTTGTACAAAAGCTTTATCGTTCACTTTTTTTCTCAGTTTAGTTTATTTTTATTTGTTACTTTTAAAAAATATGGAATAGTGTTCTATTTCTTTACACTTTTCATTTTAAATTTAGCTACATAAATTTTAATATGTCATTTAACGATTAAGTTAATGGTTTTAATAACGAAAAGATCATATTGATATAACATTGATAGTTTGAGGAGGAAATTAGAATATTTTGAAGTTTAAGGACCAATTTAAAATGAAGGTCATAGCTTGAGGATATCTGGTGCAATTAACTCTTTGTTAGCTTGATGAATCAACTTGATAATGCCAATAAGGGAGGTTGAATTGACCTTTGATATATTGTGGTGGAAGCAATAAAAGTTTGCAACAAAGAACACAAGGATTTATAGTGGTTCGATTCCAAATGCCTACTCCACTACCTTAACTTTCCACAACAAAGGATTTTCCCAAATCCACTAGATTTGTATAACCTTTGAGGACAAGGTTTAACTTTACAATCTCTGTTAAGACTTATACCCCAAAATCTTAAGATAGAACTCCCTTAAGATTTCTACCCAAAACTTAAGTATCAACCCTCTCTCAAAGAGAAACAAATAAGCAAACAAAGAAACAATCCTTACAAGATTAGGATATTTGCCAAGTAAGCACAAATACAAAGAAGAATACTTGAGCTAAATGAATACAATGAAAGCTTATAAGTGTTTATAAGTTTTGAAGGTATTTTAGGAATTTTAACCTATATATGTTCGAAATTTTGTAAGGTTGGTAATTAGTAATGTTTTCGACAATGGCTATTAGGATATTAAATTAATTTTTGAAAATAAATTTTAAATAGCTTTAATTTTTGAAAATAGGACTGATTTGTAAAAGAGTTAAAATTGAGAGTTTTTATGAAGGAATTTGATCAAACTTTAAAAACCTACCCCAAAACCACTTTTTCACTTATATTTTTCACGTTAAAAACCCCAAGTATTTGTTTGACATCCCTTGCTCTTCCATGTCTCCCAAATTATTTATACTTTTAACTCTTAATTTTCTTTAAACTCTAATAAAACTAAAACTTTAAATGCCTATAAAAACCAAGGAAAACACCTAAAAACATTCATCACCTTCATCATCTTCTCTAAACGTGGGTTTTTTCCTAAGTTGTGTCAAAGCTTGTTTTTCTTCTATCAAAGGTAATCAATCATCTTTATATTAGTTTTAAATGATATCTAGTCTCTTAAACTAAATTTTTAACTTTTAAAACGCATGTTTTAAATAAAAGTTGAAAATTGAGTTGTTAATGGCGAATTTCTGGATTGTGCATTAAAACTTGGTTTTAAATTGTTTTTCAACTTGTTTTAACATGATTAGAAGATTTCTAAAATTACTTTAAAGTTTTGTTAAGTATTTCTCAAGTTTTAATGAATTTTCGTTATTATAGCCATTATATGTAAAAAAATATTCGATATTTTAAAATGTGTAATTTTAAATGGTTTAAAAGTTGGAAATTAGTCGTGGCTGAATATGTAGAAAACCAGAATTCATTTCATGCAAAAAGATTAAGTGTAGACCGTGATATTAGAGTTTAAAGTTTACTAGGTTAAAGGTTTCGGTTTAGTGTTGTGTTTAGTAGGTGGCATAGTGATAGAGTTAATAAAGAATTTATTCTCGTAGGTTCTAATTCAGTTAGACTCAGAATTAGATCTGAGCGTAGGAGACGTTCTCCACGACGTTAGAGCTCCTTTCCGCTTGAGGTGTGTTTCTATTCGTACTACATATTTGTTGTGTGTTTTGTTCATGGTATATGATTGTTGTGTGATGTTATTTTGCGTTGAGATGTCTGTGAGATTATTACTCGATGTTGTGTATCGCATGTTGATTTTCCATGCATATTTGTTATATTGTAGATACTTTGATTATTATGTGTATGGATTTTTGAACTCTGATTTAATATCATGAGATTGTGTAAAGATCGAGATTATTGTGACATCATATCATTGTGCGTACATGGGTTGGGTTGTACGGTGGAAGTTGTGGTAATCACCCCTTCAAACGACTGATAGTAAAACCACTCTGATTGGTGACGATTGGATGGGGAGGGGTTTTGGGAACCTCTCCACTGTGTTGGTGTGCTAGAGGATTGGGTGCATTACATTGTGCTTGTGACTTTATTGCATTTTTGTTGAGATATACTGTATGCTTATTCTAAAATGTCTTTGTGAAATTACTGTGATATTGTGTTTTTTATTGCGTGCACTATAGAGATACACTGGGTTCTTTAGCTTATTCCCTTTAGTTTCTCTTATAGATATATCTTGGACTTAGGCGACTTGGTACTTGGAGGATCTCACGTTTTTATATTTTATTTCATTATTCGGATTATTTTATTATCAAATATTTGGGATTTGTGATATAAATTCAAACTTGGAATTTGAGTATTTTGGTTATATTTTTGCTTTTATTAATAGGTTTTATTCAGATTATTTTTAATAAACATGTTTATATTCGAATTTATAAACTTTTAAAAATTATTAAAAAAATAGAAGTTGATTTGTTTTACTAACTATTTCATTGTAAATTGTTATATATCTGTTTTAAATGGTTTTCTTGAGGGTGAAATTATAATTGTGACCCTCGAGATTCGACCATATCTTCTAGGCCAGGTAAAGTGGGTTACAAAATACAATGAAAGCTCACAAGTGTTTATAAGAAAATCTATGAAAGAATTAAGCTCTAAGTTGTTTTGATTGATCTTTAGGCTTTGCACATTACTCTTCTTATTGCTAGACTTTTGGAAGATGGTATTTATGCCCCCAAATTGATTTCTAACCGTTGTGATTATTGGTGTAATAATTGTAGTCGTTGGGGATGAAAAACCAGAGCATTTATGTCACCTGCAACTTTGAGTATCGATAGTTGTTAAAAGGGTATCGATAATTTTTGTAACAAATGCAGATTCAGTGACCGTTGGAGTTGCGGTATAGATACCTAATAAAAGGTATCGATACTTGTTGAAAAGGTATCGATACTTTTTGTCATTGTTTGAAAAATCATGAAAACATAATGTCAATTTGGTCTCGATTATCAGATGGGTGTCAATATCTCATAAGATATCGATACTTAGACAAAGAGTATTGATACTTTTTGTCCTGAAACAATTCTAACTTGTTTGAAAATGGTTAAAACATATTTGAAAATGTTTGACTCAATTCAAACCATTTCAACTTGATTTTATCAAATTGTTCAACTTTACTTTTATTCAAAAACACTTTAATTTGTTATATCAAAATATATTATCCAATAAGGCTTTATTTAACCGTCTTTTTAAATTTCTAAAATAAAATAGAAACTATAACGCGCGTTGGGTTCGCTGAATCGTAGATTGCGTTCTGTAATAGGATACGGGAATGTGAGATTAGAGGTTGAATGTGAGATTACCTTGTTTGATTCATATGGTTGGAATGCAAGATTTAGGTGTTTGGTTGACGAATGTAAAAATACTTATAAGCATATTTTGCTCAACTGTCCTTATTATAGAATTTATTTTTTAACAAGCTAATATTTTTTATTGTTAAATTTCATAAAATTATGATCCATTATTACAATTAATAAATAAATATATTGTGTTGAAATAATTTATAAATCATAATTATAATAATTTATGAAAAATGATTGCAACACCAATCATAATTATAATTTAACCATAATTAATATATTAAAAAATAAATTATTAAATAAAATATAATGATTAGAATTGTAATGTATGACATCTACTAATTCACTATTAAAAGTTTTTTTTTTCTTTAATTATTCTTAAGAAAACAACATTGATAGAATAATAAAAATAAAGGGCAAATTAATTTAAAATTTAAAATTACGTCTGTAATTCAAGATTATCTAAATAATGAACCATAATAAAATTACATCATATATTACGAAATAATCATAATATAAAATTATAGAATGATTGAAATATTGAAATCCAAATACTATAATCTTATTTCAGAATATACGAACTAAACATATTTGAATTTCAAAATGGTTGACTTTTGACATTATTCTGTTAGATTGTTAATTTAATTTTGAATATTATAATTAAATTAAATATTATAATTCAAAATTTTAAGCCTTTCTTAAGCTTACCGGCTAGTTGATTGAAAAAAGATAATACTATTGCAATAGGTTCCAGTATTTTTAACAATTTTAAATTATTATTTTATTATTGTTTAACAATAATGTAAACTTATATACATCTCCTCAAATCCTTTAAATTTAGTTCTAGAAAATTGTTTAAATGTATGCAATAAGTATGGTAACACTTTTAATTATGGATTATTTATTATTTTTAATTTTTTTGACTATTTTTAATCAATCAAATGGATTAGTTATTTTGTTAGTAATATTATTCATTTTATGCTCGTGATGAAAAATAAAAGAAAATTAAACTATGACTATATTTAATACAAATTGGATTTTACTTTTTTTATTTCTTTTAAATTAATATAGTCTTATGTTTTTACTTTAAAATATTTTAATTATAAATTAAAACTTGAATAATTATTTATATATATATATATATATATTTAATCACAAACATAATATTGAAAATTGAAAAAAAAATATTATAAAATTTTAATAAATAGATATTCAAATTAATATAAAAACACAAATAAAAAAAAATAGAATGTAAAACCCAAACATGGCAAACTACATATGAGACTCAAGCTTGAATAACGAAAGAACTAATATCTCAACTTTTGACAACAATGCGATTGCCTCCTTAACAAATTTTTATATATTTTAATTTTTTTTAAAATACCAGTTAAACAAAAGAATATGAATTAAACAATTAAATTTTTATCAATTTTAAATTTTTTAATAATTTAATTCTTATCAATTTAAAATACCAATTAAACAAAAAATATAAATACTAAATAAATATAAATTGCAAAGCTCAGTAACCACAATATATATTAACCCATTTCAAATTTAAAAAGTGGATTCATTTTATCTAGTCCCATTCCAGCAGTAGCAGTCAGAATAATATTTTTTAATAAAAATAATTAAATATGTCAGGGAGTTAACAAAGTTCGGTTGTGTTCCCTAGGATTCCTACCACTTCACTGCACTTGACACTGTAATTAAATATATTATATTATTACACCAAAAAAAATATTATTATACTTTGTACTGATATTATAGTTAGTATTTTCTGTTTTTTCGATATGACAATGTACATTTAATCATTTGTATTTTTCTATAGTCTTTATAATTTTTAGGTCTTTTGACAAAAATAATATAAAAAAGTAATTAATTATAAAAATAAGGTGGGAAACAAATTAATTATAAAATACAGCATTTTTCACAGTAATTTTGAGTGTCACTTCACATTTTGGTAATAATAAATTTTTTTGAAAAAACTTGATAGGAAAAAAAATGAAAAAAATTATTATGCTGTTTAACACTTTGACAACATCAATGAATTTTTTTAAAAAATTCTAATAACAAAAAAATTTGAAAAAATGAAAAAAATAAAAAAAAAGTTGTTTGTGATTCTAATATCAGACAATAGTTTTTTTC
The DNA here is from genome assembly GCA_039519145.1 of Kokia cookei. Classification (NCBI taxonomy): domain Eukaryota; kingdom Viridiplantae; phylum Streptophyta; class Magnoliopsida; order Malvales; family Malvaceae; genus Kokia; species Kokia cookei. The sequence continues at coordinate 23,337,290 of CM076907.1, forward strand.
TTGCGTTTAATATTTTGATGTTATTCATGCATTTAATGTCTTAATGTCTTTTCCCTACATTTAATACTTTTTCATTGCATTTAATCTCTAAAATAACAGTTTTTTTTATTTAATCAAGAGACATTGACAGCATCAATTAAAAAAAATAATTATGAATATTTTATTAAGTAGATGTGCATCAAAATTAAGATAAGTTTGAATGAACTTTAAATTTTAGTAGTTATTAGAATTAGAGTTTTATTTCATTTATACTTTCTATGTCTATAAATATAGTCTTTGGAAAAGCATTGTAAGTCACTTCTATTGATCAATAAAATACGCTTTTTTTTTGCTCTTTCATTCTCTTTGTTCTTTTTGTTTTTTATTTTATAACACGTTATCAGCACAATTCTCTTTTAATTATTTTTCTATGGGTAATCATTAAAGCCTTTAATCACTCAGTACTCATGATAATAGCCATGGTGTTAACGATGATATTAAAGATCTTCAGATAGATTTTGATTTGAAATTCACACATGTTTGCGATGGTGATTATGGAATAAATAATGTAGTGAGACATTTATAAATTCGTCCTACTAAATTTGTTACATTCCCAAAAGTAAATGCAAACATAAAAAAAAAATAAAAGATATAATCATGGATCACTCAAAGTGGGAACATAGTAATGAAAAAGAGAAGGATGAGAGTTCTTAAAATAATTCTTCAAAGGGTAAAGATAACTTATGTTACTAATGTGATATGAAAGATTATTGGCTACATATGTGGCGTATGCCCAAATATTTTGTTTTTGTTAATATTCTTTGAGGAAGGATATTAGAATGTAGTAATGAATTTTATCATTACAGATAGAAAATTTTTATCTTATTTGATATTAAAATAAACCAATATTATTCCAATATTTGGTAGTACAAAATTAACCGAAAGCTTCAGAATAGTTAATATATTAATATCTTGTGATGATTAATCCATTGATTTTAAAAGATATTCATAATGGATCTCATATTGAGATTGTGAATGAGGAAAAGATTATATTTCATATGAATATGAGCCAATTAATCCACCATGCGGATGGTTTTGATATTATATGATTTATGTAGATGCATTTACAAAATAATCACATATGTGTTATCAGCTTGCAACTTATCGTTTGCAAGATTGTTTGAATAATTAATTTCAAATCATGCAATTAAGACAATTAATTTTACTAATACCGATGAGTTTATATCTCAGTTTTTTATTGATTGAGTTTGAAAAAGTTTGATAAAAGTTTGTTATTTATGCGCATAATGATTTTGAGAAATTATTATTGAATGCCTATTATTAATGGCTAAACCATTACTTATGAGAACTAAACTTTCTCTTTCAACATGGGATTATGTTGATTTAAGTGTTGTACGCATCAAGCCAATAAGTTTTAAATACTCCCCATTACAATTGATTTTTGGTCAAGAGCTAAATATTTCTCATCTTTGAATTTTTGTATGTGCGTATATGTTCCAATTGCTTCACCACAATGCACAAAGATAAGTGAATCCTCAAAGAAAGTTGAAAATATATATTAATTATGGGTCTCCTTTTATTATGATATACTAAATGTGTTGGAGATTCAATTATGACATGATTGTGATTACTATTTTGATTTTGATAGTTTTCCCGACATTAAGGGGAGAGAACTAATAACTTGTAATAAGTTAAGGGGGAGAGTAATTTAATCCAGAAATTTAATAAGAATAACTCATTAAAGTTTCAAATATAGAAATTTCATAAAAGAAAAAAATCTATATAATCATATAATGAAGGCGGGTGCTCCAGAAGAGGCCCAAGACATAACTAATAAATAAAACTTCAGAAGAGATTCAGGTACCTGAAACTGAAGATTAAAATAGTGAAAATATGATATCTCGATAAGTTATGTCAATTTGAGAAAATGTTGAACCAATAATAAAAGTGGACAACAATGGTTTTGCATGCAATATTATTTTTGAAATAATGAAATAAAAGGAGGATATTGAATAAATCTCTTGGAAAATATGATATGAAATAAATTGGACAAAATAGAAAGATGCAACTCAATACAATTAAATTCGTGGAGTTTTTGGATCAGCAGTCTAAATATCTAAATTTGTAAAGCCAGTGAGACTACAAATGAAGTAGTTTTGCAAAGGCGAAATAAAAATATGAAGTTTTTCGCTAAGTCCTAGCATTGATTATGAGAAAATATAATATTCTTTTGTGGTGGATGCAATAACTTTTAAATATATTATTAAACTAGCAATTCATACTTGCGTCTCATGGTTGTTGTTACAACCTTTTGTGAATTACTATATAATAAAGTTTATATTAAAATCCTTGAAGGATTTGGAACGCCAGAAACATATTGAAATTATCGGAAAATTTTTCATTTATATGAATTGAAATAATTGAACATGTGGTAAATTTGACTTAGTCAATAGTAGTTGAAGGAGGATTATAAAATGATCCAAAATACCTATTTGTGTTTTTATAGAATAATCATGATTAAAGTTTGTTATAATTAATGTTGAAACTCATGAAGAGATTAAAATATATTTTCCTCAAATTTTCCCTCACTCATGACTTTCAAAAGAATGGTGATATAAATGCTTAGCAAATATACTCAAATAGTCATTTGAAAGACTAGTATTTAAGATGGAATATGTAGAATATGAGATATTATGTGATGTTTTTGTGAGGGGAGTAAATAAGTATTGTAGTCTTTTTCCCTTAATCGAAGTTTTGTCCCATTGGATTTTTTTGGTAAGGTTTTTAATGAGGCAACATGTTATGCGTATTATAAATATATGTAATTTTTTTCCTTCACTAGAAAAAAATTTTTCCACAGGGTTTTTATATTAGTAAAGGTTTTAATGAGGCACATTATCTTCCAATGGATATCTGAGGCACATTATCTTCCAATGGATATCCAAAGGGGACTGTTATGACTATTTTATTAAGTGAATGTCCATCAAGATCAAGATAAGTTTGGATAAACTTTAAATTTTAGTAGTCATTAGAATTAGAGTTTTATTTCATTTATATTTTCTATGTCTATAAATATAGACCTTGGATCAATAAAATGCATTTTTTTTTTTGCTCTCTCATTCTCTTTGTTCTTTATTTTCTGTCTTTTTATTTTATAACAAATATTTCTTTTACATTTTTTCTGCTTTTTTTTTGTTAGTTTTTTTTCTAAATTCATTGGTTTCGTCAATACGTCAGACAACATCCAAAATTATTGTAGCAAGCACCACATTTTCGTAATTAATTTATTCCCATCTTATTTTTTTAATTAATTAATTTTTAATATTATTTTTATAAAAAGCCCAACTTTTATGTATTATAATTGTGTTTATTTAAAAAGTTACATCAATTTTGAACTCATGTGATGGTTTGATGGTCAAAAGTGTTCATCACCTCAGGTGTGGTTTAGGTTTGAGTCACATTAATCGTATTTGTTGTTCGGGTTTTGTCCTATTATTCTAATTAAAAAAAGTTACATCAGTTTTGAAATATTTATATTTTTATATCTATATTATTTGTTTTTTTTTTTACAAATATCTATATTATTGTTAAATCTTTGGTGCTAATTATAAACCCACCTGAACCTCCCCAAATTCATCTTGCATACAATTGATTTTATTTAATTTTTGCATGAAACCTTGAATCCAATCATCATGAATCAAACCACCTTCTAACCATACCTAAATTTGTTCGACATGCGCTGTCCATGTAAAACAGAAGAGTACTAGCTTGAGGCTTAGACCAGCTAACCCATCTTGGCCCTTTCACGAAGTTTGACATCACACATGGCTATGTAGCTTTCAGCTGTAAACGACTTGGCACAAGAAAGTACTTGCACATCTCACATTTGAAAGCCACGAAAAAGTCGATTTTCCTTACATTTCCATAGTCTTAAACACAATTTGTAAACCCGTTTAGGCTCAAAATACAAGTCTTAACCATATTAAAATTAAATAACAAAAGTAAGTTTCATTAACAACACAAAAGGATTTGAATTACAAATCAATTACAAATACAAAATTTTCATCTGTCTTTATTTACATGCCAAGATCTTTAAACCAAAGACAAATAAAGATAAACACATTACAATCTCCAGCCTTGAATGGTGATGCAATGTTTGTATATAGCCATCAATAAGTAATAAAGTAATAAGTATTAGAGTTATCGTCTTTACAAAGATGTAAACAATAATTATAAAATTAACTAATAACCAATTTGGCAAGTAACAAAAATATGAGTGAATTGAGTTAACTAAGTATTTAAATTAAATTAAACTAAGCATGCAAAACCAGTTAAAACAACAACACAAAGTGTAATAGCAGTAAAAATAATGACACAAGTTTCAATGACATGAAAGGCTAGAACATTTATTTCACCCTAGCATGCAATCATCGAAAGCAATGTTGTAGAATGTTGCAGTGAGCCATGACGACATGGTTGTTTACTAATCTGGAATTCATTAGTTGTGTCATTATGTTAAATCTTTTAATCATTTTAACATATGTCTATGATAAGTTAATCTCAAGATCACATTTTTAAGCATCATTCTTAAAGATTATGCAAGATAACAATATATGTCTATATTGCTACAAATTTAATTATTAGAAGAATTAAACATGCACCTTTCGAGTTGTATGTCTATTAATTACCATCTTCTCAGATGTAATAATTAACTTAATTGCTTACTAATATTAGTTACGCTTTAGCAAGTGATAAACATGAAAACAACTCGGAATGAATAAATAGCCAATTGCACAAAACATTATTAGCAAAGCATCGATAATTTCATGCTAAGGATCCATAATTATTCTAGCATAACAAATTTAAGTCATAATAATTAAAGTGAAAACCAACAAACAAGTTGCAGCCATGATTTAAAAACAACAAAAGAAAGAAATAGATAAGAGAGCAAGAAAGGATGATTAGATGAATGTCGGTGGTTCTTCGTGGTAGCTTATGTTTCCTTCCTCAAAATCTCTCTGCGTTGTTCTTAGCATCAATGCTTTCACTCTTGTGTTTTTTATTTTTCTACTCTCAAGTTCTGTGTGTTTTCATTCTATTGTGTTCTGCCCCTAATGCTGAAATTTACTCTCTATTTATACTGTTGAGCTTCCTTTATCTTGTCTATTTTTAGGCGTAGTGGTTTTTTGATTTACTCTATTGTTACAGTGGTTCCGTGATTTTCGCTTCCCATAATCTGACAGTAGACTAAGTCCTTCGTGTACGCATGGACATTGACTAACCATGCCACAACTTGCATATCTGTGAACTGACAAAGTGTGAGATGAGAACTGTGACATGCGATCTCCATGCGTGCGAGCTGTGAATTGCGAGATTTATGCAGGCGAGTAATACATGTGACCTTAGGATTATGGATTGCGTGCTGATAGCTATGTATTGCGCGTTGCAATGTATGCGAGCTTAGGATTGTGGACTGCGTTCTGTGAGCTACAATGTATGCAAGTTGTGTAGCGTGAGCTCCTACCAGCGAGAATTGCTTGCGAGCTGAGAATGCAAGCTGTGTATTGCGAGCTCCCGTCCAACAAGCGCTACTTGCGAGTTGAGAATAGAGAGCTTGCGAATTGAGAGCTGTCAATTGGTGAAGTACGAATAGGAGATTTGTGAACTGGTGAAGTACGAGCTATCTCCAAGCGTTGCATGCGAGTTGCAAACAGAGGGGTGACAACCTTAGTTAATAATACTAGGGATTGTCGTCCCCCTTATTACATAAAGAGCTTTTAGGCCTCTTTCATATTGAGTTCAATTACAAGTACTTCTAAAGCTTTTAACACAATACTTTATAATTTGATCCAACCCAATATTTGTTTTTCTATTTCCCAAAAAATAAACTTCAATATATTTTCAATTGAATAATTTTCTCAATTCAATTCTAATTCTGTTAAAATCATTATGACATCATAGTAAAAAAATCCAAAATAAAACATATTTAATATATCCACATTCAATTATTCATTATGATCAAATGATTTATTTTCTTTTTCGAACTTCATTTAATTTGAAATATAAATTCATTTTTCAGGTCATTTTTCATTTTCATTTTCATTTTGGAGAAAGCCACTTTCATTTCCAAATGATTTCATTTATCCATTTTTCATTTTCGCTTTCGAGAAAACCTTAATCATTTCCAAATGTTTCCTATTTCTCCATTTCTCCATTTCTATTCATTTAGTTCATTTTGATTCAATATGCAATTCATTTATGGTTTCAACGAGTTAGTGGAGGGACCAATTAGACATATGTAATTAGGGCTCAAATGATTTATAATTAAGTTTCGGCTTTTCGCCTATTAAATTATAAACTCATTTAATCATGAAGTCATTGTTGGATCTAGTGCCCTAAGTGTAACATTTTCATCAATATAGACTTGTAATTTTTCGAACAGATTGGTTTATAAAAAATAATTCATTGATTAGATTAATATACTTTGTATAATTGTCTTCACATGGTTTTTGCACGCAAAGCAAAATTGAAGCAAATGTTGCTAATTGGTTGTCTAATGTTTAATTAATACTAAGTGATATTATGTTGTCAGATTGTAGTACAAAAAGACAACTTCTATTAGTAGACAAACCTAAACATATCCTTAATCTAATCGAAAATGAGCAAACCGATTGAAAAACTAAAGTATCGTCTATCAAGTAGATAAAGAATCGAAAGCTAGTGCATTGGGTGTACGACTTCTATAGTATGTAACGTTATTCACAATAATGAAATTCATAGCCCAAAACATGGATAAATGTGTAACAACCCATTTTTCAGTGATGTCGAAAACAGTGGTTTCGAGACGACAAATTCGACAAGTAAGTTAGTGTAAATAGTATTTAAATTATACGAGTTAATAATAATTTTTATATTGAATTTTGAAATGATGAATTTTAATTACTGAATTAAAAGTTAATAATTAGTTCGATTCAAAAGTCAAGTGATTTTGAAAAATGAGGTATCGAGACCTCGTTTTAGTAATTTATGGATGTAAATATTTTTATTAATTATTTACAGAGTCGTATTATAAGTGAATTGAAGTTTGGTCTGGTAATTTTGTTGGTTGATTCCTTAATTGAAGTAAAAGGATTAAATTGTAAAAGAGGTAAAAGTTAACTGCTATAATTTAAAATACTAAAGGTTTAACACTCTACTTTTGTTAGGGATTGAATTAAGAAAAATTTGGAATTTGAGGGTCTTTTATGTTAAATTTGGTAAATTAAGGATTTAATTGAACTTTGGGTTAAACTTTAGAGTCAATTTGTAATTTTGGGGACTAAATTGAAATGCGTGAAAATTTTTGGGGTCAGTGTAGAAACCCTAATATTCTTTAGGGACCTTCGGGTAAATGCCCTTATTTCTTAGGGTATTTAAGCACCCTTAAACGCCCTTTGTCTTTTCTTCTCCCTTTTATTTTTGGTTGCTACCGAATTTTCCCCCAAAAGCTCCTCCCTCTCTCTTTTTCCCTTCAAGTCCGATTGCCTTTCGATCAAGGCCATTCCTTTGTCCGTTTGCTTCATCGCCTCTAATTTTCTTACCTTAGTGGTTTTTTCATGGTTGTTTTGAACCTTGGTAAGTTGATGGAATCATGTTGTGGCTATGTTTTGGGTTGTTTGCATGAGGGATGTTGACGGCATCGAATTTTGAGGGGGAACCAAACCCTAATTGTTACCTTTTTATGTAACCCCCTTTACTCGATCCAGAGTATTCGACCAGATCCAAAATGTTATTTAAGTAATTTCACCCACACATAACTCAATAGTCCAAAATTATTCATAAATATAAATATATAATATAAAGTCTATAAGTAAAATAAAAATAACATAAGTAATCTTCTAGAATAAAAATACCAAAATTCCTAAAATAAAATGTATTTACAACCCAATTAAAATAACAATTAACAAAGTATAATAAAAACCCAAAATCAAAATAATTATAAGGTACAATAAAATGAAATAAGTCTGTAATTACGCCTCCAGTATCAAGTCACCTAAATCCTGAATATCTAAAAAAAGAACTGTAGGGATATGAGCTAAAAAGCCCAGTGTGTCTTTAAAGTACATACAACCTAATATATAATCATAACTACTAATAACTCAAAAAGTAACTACAAATTATATTACAAACACAAGTGCAATGCAATGCACCCATACTCCAACACACCAACAAAGTGAAAAGGTTCCCAAAACCCTTTCTTAGCCAAACGTCACCAATCGCAGTGTGGTTTTTGTATCAACCGTTTAAAGGAATGATAACCACTTCTTCCACCGTACAATCCCACCCCATGAACACACATTGGTATGATTGCATAATTATCCCAATTTAATCTCAATCTCAGTCACATAGTATTTCTCATATATAAATACATATCTCAATGCATAACAGAATAACCATAATAATTATTCAACCACATGTTCGATTATAAATATGCATGACATTATCAGCATACAATTTCACAGCTCAATCTCAATCATACCATCATCACAATTTGTGGTTACTTTTTGAGCTATAATTGTTGTGATATTATACTAGGTTGTTGTACTTTAGAGACACACTGGGCTTTATAGCTCATTTCCCTACAATTTTCCCTTACAGATACTCGAGACATAGAAGACTTGGTACCTGGAGGTTTAAGTATAATTTTTTTATTTTATCTTTTATTTTACTTTATTTTACTTTTGGGTTTTCTTAAACTTTGTTGATTAATTTTTTTTTATTTGTGTTGTAAGTTAATTTTAATTTTGGGGATTTTGGTATTTATTTTGGAAGCTTGATTAATTTATGTTAATTATTGACTATTTATATTTAAGTTGTAAATGAATGAATGCGAGTGATTGAAGATTATTGGTTTGTATGTAGGTATAATTACAAAAATAACCTCTTGGATTCGGTCATATCTTTTGGGTCGGGTAAAAGGGGTTACAATTAGTGGTATCAGAGCCGAGTTTAACTCACGGATTGTAAGGCTCTTTAGACATGGTTTAGAAATTTTTGGGGTTAAATGGAGATTTTAAATAAATTTATGTGTTATAAAATAATTTTTGTTTTGTTGTATAAATATATACAAAAATATTGATTTATTCTAAATTTTCGGTACCAATTCTTACTTTAGTATTTTTACTTATGTTAATAGATAGTATGCCACCATGTAGGAGTGCTAGACTTACGATTGGTCATGGCTAAGGTCGAGGTCGGGGCCATTCTACTAGGGCCACTAGTGACCCTACTCTTGTAACTGAGCCTGAGGTAAATGTGGATGAATTGCCACATGTTGAGGAGGATGAGCTGCCCGTAGATGTTGAGGGTTAGTAAGCTGTTGAAGGAGACTTACCTGCTGAGGAAGCTCCTATTGAAGATGTGCCTGACACTGGGGATAGCGAGACCGTGGAGTTGGATAGTGCTACAGTTAGTCGGGAATTATTGAGATTACTCCGTGGATCTACTGGAGGTCAGTCTGAGGGTTTAAGAAGGTCCATTTCTATCGATTTTATAGCTGTTGGGATGAAGATATTTAAGGGTAGGATCGGTACGGATCCTCTGTTGTTGAGTATTAGTTAAAGGATCTTCAAAGATTGTTTGTAGAGATGAATTGTCCTGTTGAGTAGAATGTTAGGGTTGTAGTTTCTTTACTAAAGGGTGAGGCCCAAAATTGGTGGAATACTGTAGAAGAGTCTACTCTTGCTGGTCAGATTACTTGGGATTATTTTAGAGAGGACTTTCAGGATCGCTATGTAGGTGAGAAGTTCCTTGATAAATGTAGGGACAACTTCATGAATTTAAAGCAGGGAGACATGTTTGTTAATGACTACGAGATTGAGCTTTTGAGGTTGGTTCGTTATGCATTTGGGTTGGTTACTAATGAGAAAGAGAAATTCGATTGGTTTAAGAAGGGAGCGCGACTCTCGCTCCAAGTTGGGTTTAATATGCATCATGATAGAGTATTCAGTGATTTGGTTAGTCTAGCTAGATCTACTGAGAGTTTAGAGGCTCGTACTAAGGCTTAGAGGGCTCAAGATAGGGAGCGTAATAAGAAGCCAGTAGGGGCACTAGATCAGCCTGTTTCTGGTGGTCTTTCTGTTAAGAAGCCTAGAGAAGAGACAATTCAGCCTAGTTATCAGAAGGTGAGGCCTGCGGTTTGGATAACTCCTGTGGGTAATGTTAGTGGTTCTACTGCTCCTCGTCCCTTACATCTCTGTTCTTATTGTAATAAAAGGCATGGGGGCGAGTGTTGGAGGAAGATTGGGGTATGTTTTAGGTACAGTTCGCAAGAACACTTCTTTAGAGATTATCCTCATCCTCTTACTAGTTCATTTGTTCAGAGTTAGTCTCAAGCTTTGGTTCAGGCTTCTGCTGGGGGTAGAGGTCAGGTTAGACAGGTTGTTTCGGGTTCAGCTACTATGGGTAGACCGGTTCAAAGTGGTGGAGCAGCTAGATCTGGAGCGAGATAGCCTAGGTTAGTGTATGCAACTAGGAGGCGTGAGGAACGTGATGAGCTTGACGTCATAGCGTGTACTTTTTCTATTCACTCTATCATTTATTTTGCTTTGCTTGATAATGGTTCGACGCATTCCTATGTGGCGAGTGCGGTGTCGTGGGGTCTTAAGATTGCTGTGGAAAATGTTAAGTCTTGGGTTACTGTTCAAAGTCCCGTGGGTATTTCTGTAGAGGTTAGTAAGATATACCACAACTGTCCTTTAGAGATTCAAGGGGAAATCTTTCTTGCCAATTTACTGGAATTAGCATTCAGTGAGTTTGATATCATACTTGGAATGGATTGGCTTTCTGAGCACCGAGTTAACTTGGATTGTGAAAGAAAAATGGCAACTTTGAGAACTCTTGATAATCGAGAGATAACCCTAATTGGTGAACGTAAAAGGTTTCTGTCTAATGTAATCTTAGCCTTTAAAGCCGAAAAGATGATTAAGAAGGGGTCCATGGCTTTTCTGGCTTACATATTGGATCTAAGGTAATCAGATTCCAAGATTGAAAATATTCGAGTAGTAAGAGATTTCTCTGATGTATTCCCAGAAGAGTTGCCTGGTGTGCCACCTAAACATGACGAGGTTGAGTTTTGCATTGAGGTCTATCTCGATACGACTCCTGTGTCCATGACACTTTATTGAATGACACCTAAGGAATTCAAGGAATTGAAGGTATAATTGCAAGAGCTGTTGGATAGGGGTTTTATCCGACCTAGTGTTTCACCTTGAGAGCACTAGTTCTGTTTGTAAAGAAGAAAGATGGGACACTGTGGTTGTGCATTGATTAGCAGAAGCTGAATAAGCTGACGATTAAGAATAAATACCCCTTGCCTCATAATGATGACCTATTCGATTAGTTTCGAGGAGCTACTGTTTTCTCTAAAATAAACCTGAGATCTGGTTATTATCAGCTTAAGGTGAAAGATTCTAATGTGTTCAAGACAGCTTTTTGAACTTGATATAGGCATTATGAGTTTTTGGTTATGCCCTTTGGGTTAACGAATACTCCTACTGCTTTTATGGACATGACGAATAGGGTGTTTCAACCCTACTTGGATCAGTTTGTGGTAGTTTTTATAGATGATATCTTGGTTTACTCTAAGTCTGAGGCTGAGCATGATGAACATCTTAGAATTGTTTTGCAAAACTTGAGAGAGAAGTAGCTTTATGCTAAGTTCAGTAAGTGTGAATTTTGGCTTTCTAAGGCTATTTTTTTGGGGCATATAGTTTTTTTTTAGGGTATTCATATGGATCCTAAAAAGATTAAGGCTATTATGGGCTGGAAGTAACCTAAGAATGTTTCTGAGATTCGTAGTTTCTTGGGTTTAGCTGGCTATTATCGGAGGTTTGTTGAAGGTTTTTCAATTATTGCAGTACCTTTTACTAAGCTTCTAAGAAAGAACGTCTTATTTGTTTGTATTGAGACTCAGGAGTCTAGTTTTGAAAAGTTAAAGTCTGTGTTGATTCAAGTACCGATTCTGATCCAACCTGAACCTGGGTAAGCTTACACTGTTTACAGTAATGCTTCTCACAAGGGATTGAGATGTGTGCTAATGCAAGAAGGAAAGGTTGTGGCTTATGCCTTTCGTCAGTTAAAACCGCATGAGATTAATTACCCCAACCATGATGTTGAGCTCACTGCGGTAATCTTTGCTCTTAAAATTTAGAGACACAATCTCTATGGAGAGAAGTGTTGCATCTTCAATGATCATAAGAGCTTGAAGTATTTGCTTACTCAGAAGGAGCTTAATTTGCGACAACGACGTTGGTTAGAACTTCTTAAGGACTATAATTGTAAGATTGAGTATCACCTTAGCAAGGCTAATGTGGTTGCTGATGCCTTAAGTCGTAGTACTGTGACTGAACTGAGGGCTTTATTTGCAGAATGAGCTTGTTTGAGGATTGTAGTCTTTTAGCTGAACTTCAAGTTATTTTCACTTTACTCTCGGAGATTAAGGTTGAGCTTGCTAATGACCCATATCCAGAGCACCGTATAAGAGAGGTGGAAGAAGGTTCATCTGTGAACTTCTCCATGGATCAAAATGGTGTACTATGCTTTCGAGGTCGATATTGTGTTCTGAGGGAGTCTGGAATTAAGCAGACTATTCTTCGTGAGAGATAAGACGTATAAGAATCTTCGTATTAGGTACTGGTGGAAGGGTTTAAAGAGAGATGCTGTTGACTTTGTGTCGAAGTGTTTAACTTGTCAGAAAGTCAAGGCTAAGCATTAGTGCCCTTCTGGGTTACTTTAACCGATTGAGATACCGTAGTGGAATGGAAACATGTGACTATGGATTTTGTAAGTGGTCTTCCCTTAACACCGTTTAAAAAAGATTCAGTTTGGGTGATTGTGGATCGACTTACTAAGTCCGCACACTTTATTCCAGTTAGGGTTAAATATCCTTTGAGCAAGTTAGATCGACTCTACATTTCTGAGATAGTGCGCCTTCATGGGGGTGCCTTTGTCTATCATTTTTAATCGAGATATGAGGTTTACTTCGCGATTTTGGCAATCTTTGCACCGTGCTTTGGGTACTCGGTTAAACTTCAGTACTGCTTACCATCCACAGATTGATGGTCAATCCGAGGGTGTGATTTAAGTTTTGGAAGACATGTTGAAGGGTTGTGTGATTGAGTATCAAGGAAGTTGGGAGGACTTTTTACCACTGGTAGAGTTCGTTTAAAAAAATAGTTATCAAGCCAGTATTAAGATGGCTCTTTACGAGGCTATGTATGGGCGTAAGCGTCATAGCCCTATCGATTGGACTGAGTTGATTGAGCATCGATTTTTGGGACCATATATTGTTCACGAGTCTGAGGAGACTGTTAGATTGATTCGTGAGAGGCTTAAGGCTACTTTTGACAGGCAAAAGTCTTATGCCGATCTGAAGCGTCTGGATATTGAGTTTAGTGTGAGTGATGAGGTTTTCTTGAAAGTGTCTCCGTGGAAAAAGGTGCTTAGATTTGGAAGGAAAGGCAAGCTGAGTCCTCGTTTTATCGGTTCTTATTGAGTACTTCGTCAAGTGGGACTAGTTGCCTATCAGCTTGAGTTACCACTTAAGCATGAGCGGATTCATGATGTCTTGCATGTCTCCATGTTGAGGTATTATCGGTCGAACCCGTCTCACATTATGTCTATGGATGAGATCGAGGTTTGTCCTGATTTGAGTTTTGAGGAAGAATAGATTGAAATCATTGCTCAGGATGAGAAGGTTCTTCTTAGGAGGAAGACCATTAAGATGATTAAGGTCTTATGGCACAACCATGGTTATGAAGAGGCTACTTAGAAGCCTAAAGCCGTTATTAAGGCCCAATATCCTCATCTTTTTGGTCCAGGTAAATTTTGAGGACGAAATTTCTTTTAAGGGGGAGAGTTGTAACACTCTACTTTTGTTAGAGACTGAATTAAGAAAAATTTAGAATTTGAGGGTCTTTTGTGTTAAATTTGGTAAATTAAGGATTTAATTGAACTTTGAGTTAAATGTTAGGGTCAATTTATAATTTTAGGGGCTAAATTGAAGTACGTGAAAAGTTTTAGGGTTAGTGTAAAAACCCTAATATTTATTAGGGACCTTCGAGTAAATATCCCTATTTCTTGGGGTATTTAAGCACCCTTAAACCCCTTTTGTCTTTTCTTCTCCCTTTATTTTTGGTTGTTGCCAAATTTTCCTACAAAAGCTCCGCCCTCTCTCTTTTTCCCTTAAAGTTCGATCACCCTCCGATCAAGGTCATTCCTTTGTTCGTTTGCTTCACCGCCTCCATCTTTCTTACCCTACTAGTTGTACAATCAAAGCTTACCCTTCAAAATTTCCATCGTCGTCGTCATTGGAGAAATATTGGCACCTTTTAATCATTCATTTCTTTTAACTGTGAACTCCACCTTAGTTCGTCGTTTCGTGGTTGTTTTGAACCTTGGTAGGTTGATGGAATCTTTTTGTGGCTTTGTTTTGGGTTGTTTGAGTGAGGGATCTCGGCGGTTGGACATCATTTGGGGGTGGAGGGGTCTTGACGGTGTCGAATGGGAGGAAACAAACCCTAATTATTACCTTTGTGTGTGTTAAAGATTTGGGCCCTTAAGTGCCTTAGCCCAAACCAAAGTAACCTAATAAACCCCAAACAATTATCCAATTTCAAACCCAAAACCTTTTGACCTAAACCAGGTGAACCAAGCCCAATCAATCTGACCCAAGGACCCATTGGCTTAACCCGTTGATCGACCTGTTGACCATTGACCGTTGACTTTTGGGTTGATTGTTGACTTTTTCTAAGAAACCTTACCCTATCATTTTTTAATGTTTTGAGTTCGTTTTCGCTGTCCGTTTTGTCGAATTCAAACCCAAGGACCTCGTTTTGATTGTTTTATCGTTAATTTTTTACTTTGAGCTATTTAGAGATTTAATTTGAGAAATCTAGTGTGAGATATTTGTGTTTAGGTAATCACGACTTTGAGGCTGACGATTTACCTCCTCCTTCACCTGTGCAACCTAATCATACACCGGTTCTGAGAGTTACACGTGATTTATTCTAGTTAAGTTTATGTTTAAGTGGTGGCTAGGATAATATTTATATTAGTTGTGTTTGTAGGATCTAATCCTGTTAGACCGGGTACTCGATTAGTGTGTGGCGGACGACCTTCTCGTCGTTAAGGTTTTGCTTGCTAAGGTGTGTTTCTAACTGTAACATATCCTATTATATGAGATGTTGTTTTATATGTGATTTCATGTTGTGTTGAGGTATATTGATATTGAGATGTTTATGTTATGATGAAAAGATGGTATGATTGATATTGAGCTATGTAATTGTATGTTGATAATGTCATGCATATATATACCAAGCATGTAGCTGAATAATTGTTGTGATTATTCTACTGTGAATTGTGATATATGAGAAATACAATGAGATTGGGACTGAGACTAAATTGAGATAATTATGTAATCATACCACTGTGTGTTCATGGGGTAGGTTCGTATGGTGGAAGACGTGGTTACCATTCCGTTATACGGTTGATACTAAATCACACTACGATTGGTAACGATTGGTTGGGAAAGGGTTCTGGGGAACTTTTTCACTGGGTTGGTGTGTTGGAGTATGAGTGCATTGCATTGTGCATGTGATTGCAACATGATTTGTGGTTACTTTTTGAGCTATAATTGTTGTGATTTTATACTAGGTTGTTGTACTTTAGAGACATACTGGGCTTTATAGCTCATTTCCTTACAATTTTCCTTACAGATACTCGAGACATATGAGACTTGGTACCCGGAGGCTTAAGTATAGTTGCTTTATTTTATCTTTTATCTTCCTTTATTTTACTTTTGGGTTTTCTTAAACTTTGTTGATTAATTTTTTTATTTGGGTTGTAAGTTAATTTTAATTTTGGAGATTTTGGTTTTTATTTTGGAAGCTTGATTAATTTATTTTAATTATTGACTATTTATATTTAATTTGTAAATGAATGAATGCGAGTGATTGAGGATTATCGGTTTATATGTGGGTATAATTACAAAAATAACCTCCTGGATTCGGTTATATCTCCTAGGCCAAGTAAAGGGGATTACAAAAGGGACCAAGATGATGATTAGACCATGGTCAAAATGTTCAAGCGGTGGTGACATGATTAAATTCACTAACTTTTGAGTTATTTATTCATTAAGTCCTAATTGGTTTAAGGTTAAATTGAAATAAAGTTTGAATAGTTAGAATTTAATATAATTGAAGGACCAATTGTATAATTGGACCCTCCTTAAATGGCCTAATAGTAGAAATGATATGGAATTCTCTAGATTTTTGTGAATTGCAATTAAATCCTAATTAAATAAGTATTTACTAATTAATTTATTTTGCAGTATGATTGAAAATGGTGGTTTCAAGGCCACAACTCTGATGTGTCAGGTCGTAAATATTAATTATTTAATATTTACGAGGTCATTAGCATCGTATTAAAATTTGATTATAAAATTTTATCATTTAGAAAGTTAATTAGTAAAAAATATTAAATCATAAAAGTTGTGAATGCAAGCTCTTAATGTAAAAAGGTACTAAATAACTATTGAATTAAGAGGTAGTGGACTAATCTAGTAACTAGACCATTAATGATAATAACAGACGATTCTAGAGATAGAACTATGTAGAAAATGGATGAAATGACAAAGGGTAATTTAGTAAATTGGTGAATAAGTAAAGCATAATAAAATAAAACAAAAAAAGAAGAAGAAGAAATCATCTTCCTCATTAAGGAATTGAAACCCGATTCAGCCATGGGAGAAGAGAAGAACTTCGGCCAAGCTTAGGGCTTCAAATTAGATAGGTAAACCTTACCCGTTTTTAGAAATTTTTATGTTTTTGAGCTTAGCTTAATTTAGCTAACCCAAGGACTAATTAATGAAATGGTTAAACAACATAAAAGTTTCCATGAATGGGTTGAAACATTCTTGAATGTTTATGCTAGAAAATGAATCTTTTTTGTTAGATTGAGTTATTTTGTGAAGTAATTTTTGATGATTTTAACATTTAAGTACTAGATTGATAAAATGATAAAAGTGCTTGTATTTGTTATGAAATAATTGCACAAAGGAGCTGTAGGGAGGCCGTAAATAATTCAGTTGAGCTTGGATTTAAAGGAAAATGACTAAATTGCATGTTTAGGATTTAGGGACTAAATTGAGTAAAAGTAAAAAGTTGAGGGCAATTCTATAAAATGTTAAAAAGGACATAATTTAATAAAATGATTTAATTTTTGCTGCTGATTTGGTTAATTAAAATGAAATTATTATTATAGATCAAGAACGTGCTGACGATAGGGCGGTAAAGAAAAGGTTACAGAGTAGTCTCTATACTTAAATAGTAGCTACAAATTAGTCCAGTAAGTTCGTACAATAAAGTAATTGATTTAATTTTTGTTTGTGAATTATTGAATAATTAAGTATGATGTATTTAAATTTGTTTGCATAGCAAATATTAAATTGTGGAATTGAATCAAATTGTATTGAGGGGCATGATTGGAAGTGAGGAAATGATATAATTAAATTCATGTGACTATGAACGCTTAAATGATTATAAGTTGTGTGCCGAAATGTTTATTTTTGGGAAAACAAACAGGTCTCAAAAAATATTTTAAAAAATTGAAATATGGGAGTCACCACCAATCTTTTATTTGGTGTGATTGGATCACCGCAAAACGTTTAAAGTCCGTTTTTTTAAATACATTTTTGGTCTTCGAAATCAGAAAACGGGTTCGGGAGTCAGTTACGTGAGAGGAAGGATTAGCATCCTCACACGCCCAAAATTGGTACAAAATTGATTATTTTAAGGTCTTGTTTGTAAATTTTGAAAACTAGAGTGAAGCTTTAAAATACGATCCTTAAATGCATAAGTTATTTTGATGTACATATTTAAGAAAAAAATCGATTTTCATTTAGAAGTCTCGTTATTTCTAAGTGATCGAGAAAGAAAGTCACGTCCAGTGAGTTAGGACATAATGTTTCAAGATTCGAAAATAATGAGCTTTCCTTCGTAGCAGTTTTTAAACCTTAAAAATGGTATTCGATTATTCCGGTTTGAAGAAAATTCGTGCCTAGCAAGTTAAGGCACAAATTTTCGAAACACGAAATAAAGGAATATTGCCTCGATTTTAAATATTTGTATTTTGGAGGAAAATAAAAAAAAAATGATTTTAATTAAAATATAGAGATAAAAATGAGCATGCAAATTAAATACGAGTTATGTAATTAATGATAAAATTAAATAGCACAAAGCACGAACAATTATACGAATGAATAGATATATGAAAATATATATAAGAAAAAAAATAAAATACGAAACATGAATAAAAATAAATGAGAAAATACAAGATTAATTAGAAATAAAAAAAGTTAAAAATTTATATACAAAAGTTGAAGAAAGAAAAAAATGGGGTCAAAAATGAAGTTTCAAAGAGTTTGGGGTTAAAACGTAATTTTGGAAAGTTTTAAGGGTAAAAATGTCACTTTGGGAAAGTTCGGGATAAAAACTTAATTTTGGAAAGTTTTAGGGGTAAAACGTTATTTTGGGAAAGTTTAGGGTAAAAAGGTGATTTTTGGAAGTTCGAGGGTAAAATTGTAATTTTTGAGAATTTTAAGGGTAAAAATGTGATTGTTGGAAGTTTAAGGGCAAAAATGTAATTTTTAAAAGTTCGGGGTAAAAATGTAATTTTTGGAAGTTTAGGGGAAAATGTAATTTTAGAAGTTTGAGGGAAAAATGTAATTTTTGAAAGTTCAAGGGTTAAAATGTGACTTTTGGAAGTTTAAGGGAAAAATGTAATTTTTAAAAGTTTAGGGGTAAAAATGTAATTTTTGAGAAGTTTAAGGGTTAAAATGTGATTTTAGAAAAGTTTAGATGTTAAAATGTAATTTTGGAAAAGTTTAGGGGTTAAAATATGATTTTTGGATAGTTTAAGGACCTTTTGGGCAATAAAACCAAAAAGATGAGATACGTGGCAGCTTCTCAGGCATTTTGGGATCAAAGGACCAATTTGTAAAGCTTTTAAAATTACTGGGCTAATTTAAAATAAAACAAAACTTGATTTAAGGACGAAATTAAAACAAATCATAAATAGAAAGGACCATTTGCACAAATAACCTAAAAATAGACACGTGACAGGTTTTCAGGCTTTCAAAGAGTTAAAGGACTAAATTGAAAATGATTCAAAATTACGATGTAAATTTATAATAAATTAAAAATGGCATTAAGGACGAAATTGAAACAATCAAAAAATGTGAAAGGACTAAAAGGGTAAATAACCCATCTTTAAAAAACACGCGGATCCTTTGGAGCGGGTCAAGTCCGAAAATGGGTAAGGCTCAAAACGGCGCCGTTTCCAAGGCTTATAAAAGGGCTAAATTCCTAAAAAAATTATTTTTAAATATTTAAAAAAAAAACATTTTTCTTCCTTTTTTTCTCTAAAAAGGCTCAAGATCGACCACTAAGGCCGTCAGTCGTCCGTCGTAGCTCCGACGCTCCCCGTCACTGCTCTACCGTCGTCGGTCATTACACGCCACCGTGTACGGTGGTTCAAGGTAAAAACTCCTTTTCTTTTTATTCTATTTTCGAAGTAAAATCAGATCTGGGTATAGATCTACACAGATCTGACCCAGATCTTTGAAAAAACTTTTAGAGAAAATCAAATCTGCCTTTTTTATTATTATTTAAATTCGTTTTGAGTATATAAAAAAGAAATTTTGGTTCTTTATTTTTTTAGAAATTTGTTTGTTTATTAAACTTTTAGATCTCTTGTTATATATTTTCCTTCAAAGCTTGTTATTTCATTTTTTTTATTTAGGGTCTTTCTTTACTCCTTTGTCTTTTCTTTGTAAACTCACCCACGACGAGGCACGGACGAAGCTCGGAGAGAATCTCCTCGCGGCTGTAGGCGACAACGACACTACCAAGGGCGTAACCCTAACTGACCTTTCACCTTATTTATTTATTTTTTATTATTAAATATTATACTTATTATTTATTTATTAAACATTGAATGCGTATTTAAAAAATAAATAAATAATAAATGATTATAAGAATATAATAAATATATTACTATGTTAAAACGTTTTGAATTTCTGAGAAATAATAAATAGGTAGTAATGTTAGGATGAACGAATACTTTAATGCGTATTTATTACCTTGAAAAGAAAAATGGATGCTTGATGACCTGATTTGTATTCTGATATTAACTGCTTCTTCGTTGAATACTCTGTGTATTGAATATCTCTGTTTTTGCTCTAATCTGTATATTTTTTATTGATTTTGAATGCTGGTGTCTTTTTTGTATTGATTTTGAATGTTCAACAAAAGGTCAGTATCCTTACAATCTGTTTTGAATTTGGCTTTATAGCCTAAATTACAATCATGTTCTTTTGTTGTTTGCCATTGAATTGCTGTCATTTCTTCCTTGCAGGTGCAGGCTTGGCAGTGGCGATGGTGGCAGTCCAAGTTGAAGGAGGTGGTGCTGCTGGTGCTGAAGTGGCAACTCCTGAGTGGGCAAGGCAAGATGGTTGGCAGCACGACTTGCTGCATTTCTGTTTTGGTTGGTTTTGGGGCCCTTTGGGCCTTGATCATGTAATTGGGCCATTGGGTCTGTAATTGGTCCCAATTAGGTTTGGATTTGTATTGGACTTGAATTTGTAATTTTGGACTTTTAATTAAATTTTAAATTTAAATTCAAAATAAATTTAAATTTAAAATAAATTTAAATTCAAAAATAAGTTTAAATTTAAAATAAATTTAAACTTAAAATAAATTAAAATTTAAAATTTAAAATTTAAAATTGGGTTCAATTTGGTTTAAATGTTGGGCCTTATCAAAATTGGACTCCAACATTGTGTTTGTTATTATTCATGTTACGAATGAATTAATTCGATTGATATATGACAATTAGTAAATTGAACTAAATTGCATTATTAGTTAATTCAATATTATGTCTGATAAATAAGAACTATACAGATGTGTGCTCGAAATGGTATAATGTGAAGAAAGTTAATTGAAATGAACATGGTATATGACACATATGAACATCGTGAATAATTGGGACACAAATGACATGTCATTAGGGGTTATACAGTTTCAGGAGTTAGTCTTGGATGTCTTACTGACGGATAGTCCCTGTACTTTAACCATTACTGCAAATTAGTCTTGTAAGTTCGTACTGTTATTTCTATATTTTAATAATTATTTTTATATACATTCTTTATTGTTATAGAAAATTAAAGTATGCTTAACAATTTGAAAAGTCTGAGAAATGAATGAAATAACGAGCCGTCAAGCCTTGGGCCAGTGATTCAAATCGACGTGATGATTGAGATCCTTCATACGTTACGGATTCTCAACAGCTTATGTGAGTAGCATCATGAGCAGGTGATATAGACTATAGTGATGGTTGAGGACTTGCATCTGATGTGGGTTCTCATTAGCTTATGTGAGCAGTATCGTGAGTCAATGAATTCTAAATGGATACTGGATTTTGATAATATGAACCCCTGTGATGGCTGAGATCTAGCATACGTTGCGGATTCTCAACAGCTTGTGTGAGTAGCATCACGAGCGGGTGATATAGACTATGGCGATGGCTGAGGACTTGCATTTGATATGGGTTCATTAGCTTGTGTGAGCAGCATCGTGAACCAGTCAAAATTTTGTATTTGGCTCGAATGAGCGATATTTTATAACTGGCTCGGACGAGAGATATTTTGTTATTATTGAAATGAGATTATGTCTTACTGGAAATCGAGAAAGTTTGAATTATGGTAAGTAGTAACGCTCTACTATTGTAAATTTTGTTGACAAGGATATCATTGTTATTTCTTACAATTGAATTGTTGATTTTGTTGGTGAGATTTATCGTTAATGTTGTGAACTTGCTAAGCTCTTGTAAGCTTACTCGTAATTTTGTCCCTTGTCTTGTAGATTCCATTTTGTAGACGGAAGATTAGATCAACCTCAAAGAATCACACTATCTCGAGGATTTTTGGTAGATTTTGTAAACATTCTTGGCTTATATGGCATGTAATAGGAAATGGTTGTTATGCTATGAAATTAAGGCCATGTATGCTCGCTTGGTATTTGATTATTATATGATAGATCTTGAGATATGCTAGTTAGGTTGATGTTTTGAATGACGAATTTTAATTGACATGATTGTTAGAAATTAAACAAAATTTGTGGATATGATCATGGTATGTAATATATTATGTTAGTTGTGATGAAGGTTGAAATGGCTCGGAATGTTCATGTTGGAACTTATAAATGATGGATAGGTTGATGTTTGGTATGTCCATTATAATATGACTTTATATACGTGATTGTATGTAGACTTAAATGGTTGATTGTGTCATGTTTTTGGATGTTTTTAAGTGTATTTTAATGTATGGTAAAATTGTATATGAATTGATTTAGGTCTCTAAACAAATAGGCGAAGGTTGAGCATGATTTGGTCACTTTTTGACACACACGATTTACACACGGGCATGTGCCTTGAGTGTGTTAAGTGCAGGGTTCACATGGGTTAAGACATGGGCGTGTGGAGGAGCAACACAGTCGTGTGATCCCTGTAAGGCAAAATTTTTAGTTTTGCCTAAAATGTTCAATTTTGGTCCCTGGTTGTTCGTAAACAGTTTTAAGGGCCTCGAGGGCCTGATTTAAAGCCCGTAAATATATGTTTAATATTATTTCGAATTATATTTGAATAAAAGGAAATTAAATTGATATTTAAATATTGTATATTATGAAAATATTTTAATGCGTGTAGTAACTCTCCGTAACTCCATTTTAGCGACAAAATACGGGATATGGGTGTTACAAAATGATATCCTCTCTTTGGCATTACATGGTTGATGAAAAGTAAACGTGACCATGGGTTGTCCGTCTTTGTGATGGATGACTTGATCACTATTTGATAGTGATTGACTTTTCATAAAGGAATATGTAATAGTTACTATGAGATAAAATATGATTATATTGGGAGAACAAATATTATACCAAAGAGATCAAGGATATCCTATGAGGGTAACACACTTATGACAAGGTCATTGGACGAGCACTAAGTAATTGCTTTTGTAATGGTATGTCATTAGGGAGAGCTCAATCATGATACTATAGTAAAATGACTTCGTAACTAAATAAGTTTATAATTAATAGGCGAAAAGACAAAACTTAATTATAAATCATTTGAGCCTCAACTACATATGTCTAATCGGTCCCTCCGCTAGCTCGTTGAAACCAGAATTTATTGCGTGTTTGAATATAAATGAACCAAATTAATAGAAAAAGAGAAATGACAAACATTTTGGAATATTATGGTTTTCTTCGAAATGGAGCAATGGAATCATTTGGAAATGGATGTAGGTTTCCCAAAATGTAAATGAAAATGAAAATGGAAATTTGCAATCCTATATGGGATTACTTAAAAAATGATGGAAGAATGAGTTTATGTTTTTGGACTATTTTGAAACTCGAAAATGAAAATAAACCATTCAACCTTAGTGAACATGTTGAGTTGTGATATATTGAAAGAATTTTCATGAAATTTTACAGGGGTAAAATCATCAAAATTTTATCGGGGTAAATTTGTTAAAAATTTACCAGGTAAAATTGAGGTGAAAAAATTATTTAATATGTAAATATTAAAGTTTATTTTGGAAAATAGAAAAACTGAATCAAGTTGGATAATATTATAGAGTATTGGGTCAAAAAGGGGAATAAGAAATACTCGTAATTAAACCCGATGTGAGAGAGGCCCAAAACCCCTCATAAAACATGAAGGGGGCGACAACCCTAGTAGAAATACAAGGGCTGGATGTTCACCCCTCTCCAACTCTAAGTAGGATGTTGTTGTTTTTATTTAAAATAAACCTTTACAACTATAAAAGGGTTCTTCTACCTTCTATTCTTATAAATAGATGACATCGGTAGAGCTATTTACACATCTTTTGAGATATTGTCATTTTGCCGAAAAATAGAGAGAATTTATTCTGAACTTTTAAATATATTTTTCAGAAGAATAATTTTACCTATTTATATTAATAAGATAGAATTTTCATTTTCACCCCAAAAAGAAAACTTTTTCTAGTTCTGTTTTTTGGTTGAATTGGTTCGAGCCCACACTCGAAGCAATTCATGGTACGAGAATAGTAAAGAAGACTATTTGGTTGAAATTCAAAAAACATCAAGGATCTTCTTATTCGAAAACACTGGTACGATTCAGTTAAGGTTTATTACTATAACTATCACAAATCGGGTTGATTTTCAAAACTTTTAGTTTTTCATTATGTAAGAAAATCATTTCCAAACCGATTTTTTAAACAATTGGTATCAAAGCCAGTTTTGTCCTATGCTTATTGTGTAAATCGAGATAAAATCTTTCTCTTCATCTTGTTTGATTAATATTTGATAAGATGTGACATTCTTGTAATTATTTGCATGTTTAGGGAAATGTATGTGAATGAATGCGTCATTATATATTTGTAATGCCCTTCACTCGACCCGCTCTATCGGATCCAAGTATTGGGTGTTACACCTACGGACTGACGTATTTAGACTCTTACAAAACTTTTTCCTATGTACAACTTTAGCAATGACTAATAAAATTCCTTAAGTTTTACTCTGAATTACTACGTGTATTCTTATAATGAATATATTCATATACAATGTAACACTCTAAAAATTCAAGGGACTTAATTGGAAGAATTGAGGAATTAAAGGCTTAATTTGTAATTTGGGAATTTTAGGACTATTTTGTTATACATGTAAACTTTTGGGATAAATCGGGAACCCTAGGGAACCTCAAAGACCTTCGAGTAAATAACCCAATTGCTTGGGCACCTTAACCCTTTTTAGAACTCTTCTTCTTTCATTTGTTCCCTATCTCTGCCGAAAATTCCCCTCTCTCTTACTGTTCTTTTCCGTTCAACCTTCAAAACTCCGACCGATTATCGTGCGTGTTCGATTCCGCCAACATCAACCCCTTCCTTATGCTCGTGTGAACTAAACCCCTTCAAACCAAACCCTCTAAGCCGTCGTTGTGTGAGAATCGGTAAGAAAACTCTCGGTTTCGTCCGTTCCTTAGTGCGTCGTCATCCATTTCGTCGTCATTGGTGAGGGTAAGCCTTAACATCGTGTTATGGCTTCATTTTGGGAGTTGGTTGTATGTTGGTCTCAGCAGTCAGATGTCGTTCCGGTGGTGGAGGTGTTGATGGCGTCGTTGTGAAGGAGGGAAGCCAAAACCTTACTTTTTCCTTTGTTGTTTGTGGTTGTGAATTGGGTCATTAAGCAACCCAAATCTGATGGCCCAATCTCCTATGCCTAGCCTAATAAGCTTTTGACCCATTAACCCAAAACCTTTATTACTTTATAGCCCAATAACCCTAAACCCAATTGAACCAAACCCAACATCCAAACCAAGTGAACCAAGCTAATCGAACAGACCCGAACCCGTTGACCCGACCCGAAACCTTTGACCATTGACAGTTGACCGTTGACCATTGATCGTTGACCGTTGACTTTGATCATTGACTTTTTTAGAAACCCTGCCTTGCCATTTTTGATGTCTTGAGTCCGATTTTGCTGTCCGTTTTGCCAAATTCAAACTCAAAAGCCTCGTTTTGATTGTTTTACCTTTAATTTAGTACTTTGAGTTATTTAGAGATTTAAATTGAGAAATCTAATGTGATATATGTGTGTTTAGGTGATCACAACTCCGAGGCTGACGATTTACCTTCTCCTACTGTGCAACCTACTCCTGCACTTGTTCCGAGAGCTATACGTAAGTTATTCTAGTTAAGTTTTGTGTTTAAGTGTTGGCTAGGATAGTTTTAATATTAGTTGTGTTTGTAGGATTTAATCCCGTTAGATCGAGTACTCGAGCAGTGCGTGGTGGACGACCTCCTCGTTGTTAGAGTTCTGCTTCCTGGAGATGTGTTTCTAATTGTAACATAACCTAATGTGATTGTATGTTGTATTGAGATAGTTTGTTAATATGATGATTTTGCTGAGATGAAAGAATGGTATGATTGCTGTTGAGTTGTGAATGCATGTTGATAATGTCATGCATATATATATCGAGCATGTGGCTGAATAATTATTGTGATTATTCTACTGTGAATTGTGATATATGAGAAATACAATGAGATTGAGACTGAGACTAATTGTGGTGATTATGTTACCATATCATTGTGTGTTCATGGGGTGGGATTGTACGGAGGAAGAAGTGATTATCATTCCTTTAAACGGTTGATACTAAAACCACACTGTGATTGGTGACGTTTGGTTGGGAAAGGGTTCTGGGGAACCTTTTCACTGTGTTGGTGTGTTGGAGTATGGGTGCATTGCATTGTGCTTGTGATTGTATCATGATTTGTGGTTACATTGTTATAAACTGTTGTGATAATATGCTAGGTTGTATGTACTTTAGAGACACTCTGGACTTTATAGCTCACTTCCTTACGGTTTCCCTTACAGACTTGAGACATAGGAGACTTGGTACCTGGAGGCATAATTATAAACTTATTTCATTGTATTTTATCTTATTATTTTACTTTTGGGTTTTTATTATATTTTGTTAATTATTATCTATTTGGGTTGTAAGTCAAATTTTATTTTGGGGATTTTGATATTTATTTTTGGAAATTAATTATTTTATTATTATAAACTATATATATATATATATATTTATATGAATGTATGTGAATAATTGTGATCTTTCGGATTACTTGTGAGAATAATTACGTAAATAACCCTCTGGATCTGGTCATATCTCTTGGGCAGGGTAAAGGGGGTTACATACAGTGTACTTTCACATTTACATTATGAAACAATAAAACTACAAAGTTCATCTATTTCATCTTGCTTATACTAAATACATGTTCGAAGTGCTACTTAACAAATTATGCACATACATTAACTTCTCCATATAACTTTTTGTATGGCTTACACTTGTATAATTTTCTCAACATGAGATTTTATAACATATATGTGGTATTGAAATTTGGTACAATGTGTATCGGATAACTTTCAAGCATTTTGATTGTTTATTAAATGATTTTTACTATTAGATAATAAATGTTATTACGAAAACAAAGTTATTTTACTAATTGTAATAGTGCTCATGATAATAGTCATGGTGATAATAATGATGTTAAAGATCTTCAAGTATATTTATTATGATTTATTTATTATATCATATTTATTATAATTGGAGACTAATATGACAACATGAATAGATATATTTTGATTAGAAATCCACGCTTGTTTGGGATGGTGATTATGGAATTAATAATTTATTGAGACATTTATAAGTTCGTCCTACTAAATTTGTTGCATTCCTAGAAGTGAATGCAAACATAAAAAAAATAAAAATTATATTCATGGACCACTAAAAGTGGGAACATAGTAATAAATAAGAGAACAATGAAAGTTCTCAAGATAACTCTTCAGAGGGTAAAGATTTATCAATGTGATATAAAAGAATATTGGTCACATATGTGGCGTATATCCAAATATTTTATTTTTGTTAATATTCTTTGAGGAAGGATATGAGAATGTAGTAATGAATTCCATCATTACAGATAGAAAATATTTATTTTATTTGGTATTGAAACAAACCAATATTATTTCAATATTTGGTAGAACAAAATTAGTCGAAAGCTCTAGAAGAGCTAATATATTAATATATTGTGATGGTTAATCCATTGATTTTAATAGATATTTATAATGGATCTCATAATGAGATTACGAATGAGAAAAATATTATATTTCATTTGAATCAAAAGAGGATTAAGTTATTGATTTATATTTATTATAAATTGGATTGATTGTGACTATTTTTGTAATATTCTTTTGTCATCATTCCCATTAAGGGGTTGAAAGCAAAATTTTTGAATGTGAAAGGTTTACTTAAATTGTGGAAGAAAAATATGAGCAATAGAATATGGTAATTCTATCTAAAGCTCATTATGGTTGAATGCACCTGAAGTTGCAAGTTTTTAAAACTGTGAGTATAACTTTATAGTATTCAAATAAGTTCTCAATTAAAGTTACTTGGAAAAATATTACTGATGAGAACCTTGCAAGAGAGAATTTACTCAACTTTTCATGATTCAAATGTGCTCCTATAGTAGCAATATCATGAAAAAAAATTACATATGGTTGAACAAAAGTTTTTAACGACGAAACCTAACCATTCCTTAAAGAGAATGCAACATTATGTAATAAATTTGAAAGACATAATATTTGACATGGTTGTAGTAAATTGGACTATAATAATAGTCATGAGGGATAGTCATAATAAATATTCTCACCACCAAAAGTGAAAAAATAAAGAAAGTAAGAAAATACCAAAAATTTCCAAAAACTCTTTAATAAGAGAGACAAGTTATGTATGAAAAGTTATTGGTTATGCACATATTGTACACTTGAAAAATAAGATCCACTCTCAAAGTTTGATATTAATAGATTTTGATTGGATTCAAAGTCTATTACTAGAACTTTAATTTGCTTACTTCTTTTCGTCAATACTCAATGCAGAACGAAAAAAGTACGTCTTTAAATATTAAATCGACTTGATATATGATTTAAATATTTGAGATGGTCTTATTTTTTTTTTTTATAAGTTTTGATTCAATAGGTTACATATTGTTTTAAGCATCTCATTATTCATGAAAATGAATATTAATTGATTTATTTATGTCGTTATAGTAGGTTTTATAATTAAATAATATATTTAATTTAAAAATATCTAGTATGCAAATTTATGTTTATAAACTAATGAATTTTATGGTTATTTAGATTTGATTTAGTTCAAAGAATTGTTAGAGGTAGCAATTCATACGTTTTATACTATTCCATGTGTTAATTATTTAGAGAAATGACATGAGCAATTGTAAATGAAAAGTTCTATGAGCTTGAATGGTTGAATTTTGAATTAAATTTCATGCATATTTTATGATGATGATTATGAAAAATTGCTAGTTTTTCATTATGTCACATTTTTATGTTTGAGATATGACTTTTATTCATATATTTAATATAGGCTTGTTTCTATACATGACCTAGGCAGTTATTCTTGATAGTTAAATTGATTATGCAAAATTCTTGTTAAAAAGGTTTTAAAAGAATTTTGAATTGATCTCATATATCTTTATGGCTAAATAAAACAACAGGTTATTCATTCCACCAATTCTGCTCCATTCCCTGAAGTGAATGTAGTAATACATAACAATTATGAAGATTTTGGACATGTGAAGATCTTGGAATATTCCCTGAAACGAATATTGCATATAATTATTTGGAAATTATATTTATTGACTTAGTGACATTATAGACTTCACATTGATTTATACATTTCCAATAGTAAATGTCACAATGGTACTTATATGTGGATACAAAGTAAAAGGAATGATAGTAAAATTATCAATTTGTTACAGTTTAGTACAATTGAAACATATGTTAAAGTAAACCAGAAATTTACTAATACAAATACATTTACTACTTGGCATGACCAGTTAGACCATCTTGGATCATATATGATGCAAAAATTAATCGAGAATTCATATGAACATTCATTAAAGAACCAGAAAATTCTTTAATTTAATGAATTCTCATTTGTTGGTTATTCTCAATGAAAATTGGTTGTTAAAAACTCACTAGCTAAAGTTAAGATTTAATGTCTTGCATTTCTTAAATGAATATTGGCCCTTTCATGCACCATGTGGATGGTTTTGATATCCTATGATTTTGGTACATGCATCTACAAAATGATCACGCATGTGATATAAACTTGCAACCTGTCGTTTGCAAGATTGCCTGGTTAAATAATTAATTTTAAATAATGCAATTAAGACAATTCATCTTACTAACACTGATGAGTTTATATCTCAATCTTTTATTGATTGAGTTTGAAAAACTTTTTTAAAAGTTTGTTATTTATGCGCGTAATGATTTAGAGAAATTATTAATTGAACGCCTCTGATTAATGTCTAAACAATTACTTATGAGAACTAAACTTTCCCTTTCAACATGGGATTATGTTGATTTACGTGTTGTGCTAATCAAGCCAATAAGTTTTAAATACTTTCCATTACAATTGATTTTTTGTCAAGAGCTAAATATTTCTCATCTTTGAATTTTTATATGTGCGTATATGTTTCAATTACTCCACCATAACGCACAAAGATGAATGAATCCTTAAAGAAAATTGGGAATATATATTAATTGCGAGTCTCCTTGTATTATTATATGTTTTAAATGTATTGGAGATCCAACTATGAGATGATTTGTGATTACTATTTTGATTCGATAGTTTTCTCGACATTAGGATAAGAGAAATAATAACTTGTAATGAGTTAGGGGGAGAGTAATTTGAACCAAAAGTTCAACAAGGATAACTCATTACAAGTTTCAAATATGAAAATTGTCATAAAAGGAAATAATAAATCTAGATGATCATATACTGAAGTGAGTGTTCTAAAAGAGACCTAAGACATAATTAATAAGTAAAAATCTAAAAGTGATTCAAGTATCTGAAACTGAAGATTAAAATAGTAAAAATAAGATATCTTGATAAGTTATGTCAATTTCAAAAAATGTCGAACCAATAATAAAAGTAGTCGACAATGGTTTTGCATCCAATATTATTTTTGAAATAATGAAATAAAATGAGGATATTGAATAAATCTATTGAGAAATATAGATATGGAATGGATTGGTCAAAATAGAAAGACACAACTCAAACTCGTGGAGTTTTTGGACCAACAGTCCAAATATCTAAAGGTATAAAGCCAGTGAGGGTACAAATGAAGTAGTTTGCAAAAGCAGAATAAAAATATGAAGTTTTTCGCTAAGTCCTGACATTGATATAAAAAGATATAATAGTCTTTCGTGGTGGATGAAATAATCTTTAGATATACTATTAAACTGGCAGTTCATACTTGCGTCTCATGGTTGTTGTTACAACATTTTGTGAATCACTATATAGTAAAGTTTATATTAAAATCCTTGAAGGATTTGGAATGCCAGAAGCATATTAAAATTATCGAAAAATTGTTCATTTATATGAATTGAAATAATTGAACATGTGGTAAATTTGACTTAGTTAATAGTAGTTGAAGGGGGATTATAAATGATCCAAAAATACCTATTTGTGTTTTTATAGAAGAATCGTGATTAAAGTTTGCTATGATTATTGTTACAACTCCTGAAGAGATCAAAATATATTTCCGTCAAATTTTCCCTCTCTTTCAAAAGAATGGTGATATAAATGCTTAGCAAGTACATTCAAATAGTCATTTGAAATACTAGTATTCAAGATTGAATACATAGAATATGAGATATTATGCGATGTTTTTATAAGGGAGAGTAAATACGCGTTGCACTCTTTTTCCCTTAATCGATGTTTTGTCCTATTGAGTTTTCCTGGTAAGGTTTTTAATAAGACAACATGTTATGCGTAGTATAGATATGTGTACTCTTTTTCCTTCACTAGGAATTTTTTTTCCACGAGGTTTTTATCTTAGTAAAGGTTTTAATAAGGCAAATTATCTACCAATGGATATCCAAGGGGAGTGTTATGAATATTTTATTAAGTGAATGTCCATCAAGATCAAGATAAGTTTGAATGAACTTTAAATTGTAGTAGTCATTAGAATTAGAGTTTTATTTCATTTATACTTTATATGTCTATGACTAGACTTCGGGGAAGCATTGTAAATTACTTCTATTAATCAATAAAATACGCTCTCTTTTGCTCTCCTATTTTCTTTGTTCTTTACTTTCTGTCCTTTTATTTTGTAACATTTAGAAAATTTTAATAAATTTTCATAAATTTTGAATTTTTTTCTAGTTTTACACTCATCTAAAATGAATCTAAACAAAAATATGTTAGCATAAATTAACAGTGTTAGTATAGAGGTACCAACCTGAATGACGAAATACAATTTTAGATATTAATTAGATACAAAAAAATTTAAAATACCAACTAACTACTTTTAGACAAATTCAAAGAAAAAACTGATATTAACCCTTAAACATTTAATGATTTCAACCAAAACCTTAATTTTTTTTTATAAATATAGTTTTTTACAAATAATAGTAATTAAAAATATATATTTTTTTTAGAAAATAATGTGAATAAGCGAATAAATGCAAGTACTCTTAATCGCTTATTCTTACAAAAGTAGGTACTTTTTTTACAAAGTGGATAATTTTTTATTTTTATTTTTACAAAATGAGTAACTTTAAAAAAAAAAAAAATCTCGAAGTGACTGCCTTAAATAGTTAAGGGCATTAGGGGGCAAACCAAACCATCCAGAAAAAGACCTAAAACAGTATCAATGTTTGCTTGAGTCTGCCTTCACTTCACACTCTCACTGCCTAACTCCCTTCTCTCAATCAGACAGACAGGTAAGGGAAAGCCCTTATTCTGCACTCTTATGTTAGCTGCTAATTTATTTGTTTTCATAGTTTCTAGGGTTCAATTCCTGTAATCTTCCAATCCAATCTCTTTTCTGTGTTGTATTGTTTCTTCTGTCAGATCTGCTATATGAAAACCGAATGTTTAAACTGTTATGCTGATTCCGATACTTCATTTCTTTTTCTTTTTTTTTTAAATCCTATTTTATGCTTAATATTAAAGATAAAACCTTTTCTTTTTCTACCTTAGATCTTGAGTTTTAATTGTGAGCAGTAATAGTTTCTTTTCCTTCTATTTGTTGCATTATTTATTATGATTTTATTCTCAAATTAAAAAAAAAACAAATGACTTTTTTTTTGAAGATTTTGTTTTGCTTTGATTCTATAATATATTATTATTTAAAAATAATGTGGATTTTATTTTTGTATTGCAAATGAATGTCTTATTTCCTTATTGTGCATTTTTATGTGAAAAGATGCACAATGCGCATGTATGTATTCCTTTCTTCAGATTTTCAGGAAGTTTCTGATGAATATTGCAGTTATCTTTTTTGGTAATCAGTTGAACTGTGTGAAATTTAGGAATCCAGACATGTTCGCCCATTTTGTAGTTTTTTTTTTTTTTTTGGCATTACTGTATTCTTGTCTCTTTATTAAATGTGAACTAAGGTTTTTGAGTAATTGCAGCCTATAATGGACACAACTTCAAATTCAAAACACAGGCCATTTTCGATTAAACTATGGCCCCTTAGTGAAAGCACTCGACAGGTACTTGTGCAACGCTTGATGAACAATCTCTCCAGTAATTCAATTTTTACCCAGAAGTATGGTGCTCTTAACAAAGAAGATGCCGAGGAGAATGCTAAGAAAATTGAGGATATAGCTTTCAACGTAGCAAATGAACAGTATGATAGGGAGCCTGATGGTGATGGAGGTGCTGCAGTGCAGCTTTATGCCAAGGAATGTAGCAAGCTTTTGTTGGAGGTTCTTAAAAGAGGGCCTGAGGAAAAGGAGAAGGAATTGGCATCTCAGAACAATGCTTCCGCTGAAACCTTCTTTGACATATCTAAAGGCCAACGGGCTTTTATCGAGGCAGAGGATGCTGAGAATCTTCTAAGGCCTTTGAAAGAACCGGGAAATTCTTACACCAAGATATGCTTTAGTAATAGAAGCTTTGGTTTAGAGGCAGCCCGTGTGGCTGAGCCTATTTTGGTTTCCCTTAAGAATCAGTTGCAAGAAGCTGATTTGTCAGACTTTATTGCAGGAAGGCCAGAGGAAGAAGCCCTTAAAGTTATGAATATATTCTCAGTTGCCTTGGAGGGTAGTGTTTTGAAGTCTCTTAATCTTTCAAACAATGCCTTAGGTGAGAAAGGTGTTAGGGCTTTTGGTTCTCTTTTGAAATCACAGAGTTGCCTAGAGGAGCTCTATTTGATGAATGATGGTATTTCAGAGGAAGCCGCAAAGGCTGTCTGTGAATTGATTCCCTCTACAGAGAAGTTGAAGGTGCTTCACTTTCATAATAATATGACTGGAGATGCGGGTGCACTTGCGATTTCTGATGTTGTTAAGCGCTCTCCTTTGTTGGAGGATTTTCGATGCTCCTCAACAAGGGTTGGTTCAGGAGGAGTTGCCTTAGCGAAAGCACTCGAGTCCTGCACCAATTTAAAGAAGCTTGACCTGCGAGACAACATGTTTGGTGTAGAAGCAGGAGTTGCCTTGAGTAAAGCACTTTCAAAGCATTTGGACCTGGTTGAGGTTTACTTGAGTTATCTCAACTTGGAAGATGAGGGTGCAGTTGCAATAGCCAATGCTCTAAAGGAATCGGCTCCTTCTCTTGAAGTTTTAGAAATGGCTGGAAATGACATAACAGCTGATGCTGCTCCTACCATAGCTGCTTGTATTGCAGCAAAGCAGCATCTAACCAAGCTGAACTTGGCTGAGAATGAACTTAAGGATGAAGGGACTATCCAAATAAGTAGGGCTTTGGAGGAAAGGCATACCCTTTTAAAGGAAGTTGACATGAGCACCAATTTCATAAGAAGGGCTGGGGCTCGGCATTTGGCTCAGGTAGTTGTTCAGAAACCTGGCTTTAGGCTGTTAAACGTCAATGGGAATATCATCTCTGATGATGGTGTTGATGAGGTGAAGGAAGTATTCAAAAAGTATCCTGACGTGCTTGGTTCCTTCGATGAAAATGATCCTGAAGGAGGAGATGATGATGATGATGAAGAAAAATCTGGTGAGGGTGAAGCTAATGAGGATGAGCTGGAATCTAAAATGAAGAATCTTGAAGTTGGCCAAGAAGAATAGATAGTTCACAAAAATTCCTCAGTTATGCTGCTTTAGATTTTAATAATTGTAGAATTCATTGCTGAGCTTAATTTCCCCAGCAAATACCCAACTCGTGTTTAAGTAGGTTAGCCTCATCTGCAGGATCGTTGTTCTCCTTTTATTTTGGTTAGGGTATATATGTCCTTGAAAGTTGGATCTTCCTTTAAAACTTTTTCAAGTCTTTTGTTGTGATTGCCATTAGCAAAGCTTTCTCTGGACATCGCTAACGATGCTTGAGATCCGTTCTGTTCTAAGCTGCTGCTGATGTTATCTCTTTCTTTCATTGTTCCACTGTTTTCAATATGGATAATCAAAACTCGATTCAATTAAAAAAATCGAATTTTTTTCCGAATTTTGAATTATTAAAGTTAATTCGAATTTATTTTTTTGAATTTTAAGTTCGAATCGAGTTGAATTTTTAAACTCGAATAACTCGAATATTAAAGTATAATATTTTATATTTTTATTTTAAACTCTCAAACATTTTTAGTCTCCCTTCCAATTTTTACTTCTCACTTTTTCTCTCAATTTTTTTAAATATTTTTTTCTAAAATTTTAATCTCCCATCTACTTTTTTTCAATTTTTTATTTTTTCTCTAAACTTTTATTACGGTTTACTTTCACTCAATTTTTTATTTTTTAAAATTTAACTCAAACAAATAAATTCAATTCGATTCGAATTTCATCTCATTAAATTCGAAAAAATTTCAAATTGAATTAGAATGATAAAATAAAATTTATCAACTCGATTAACTTGAAATATTTTCATTCGATCAAATGCTGATTCCTAATTTTCAGTCCATATATATTTCCCTCTAATCTCACTGGAAGGATCTTGATTACCAGCAGTCATTTTGGGGGCCAATAACCATCGCCTGACTATTACCAACTTTATTTCAATCTGTTAACTCCCCCCTTCAACATTAGATAAAATTTTCTTTAAGAACATTGCATTGCTGAATACGTAACATTAACCACGAATTAGATTTTAAGGTAAAGATGGGGAAATTAAACCATTATAAAAACTTCATGGTAGGTAGATTACAACGCACTAGTGAAGGTTATTTCTAGGGTAAAATTGAGTCTGGAGGAATAGGAATAAGAAATTTACATGATCAAAATTCAAACCCATCCATTTCCTCTTCCATTGGAATTCTGCCCTCTAGAATCAGATGATGAACTTGGGAAAACATAGCTCGATCTCTTCTTTTTCTTAATAGTATTCCATGTAATTATTTGCTCATTCCATGAACTTCCTCCACCATGATGCTCAGATTTTTCGACACCTAGATCCCGATATTCTGGTTTCTTTGGAGCTGATGGACCATAGGTGGTGGTATCTTCACTAGTTCCTTCACTTGCTGCTGCCATATTCTCGTCCCTAAATTCTACTCCTATGTTATCAATAGGCAACTCAGAGTCCTCATCAGCTGGAAGATGGTCTTTTCGCTTCCTTTTGCTTGGTAACTTCTTTGCCATGTCTTCTGCATTTTCCACAGCCCTCATGAACTGTAAGTCACTCAATGTATCTGGATAATAGTTCCCGCCTTTTCTTTTTCGCTTCCCTAATTCAACATAGCTTTCTGAAGCTTTGCCCTTCCTATCATCATTAAGTACAAATACCCACTCAGGTACCTCATGATCTTCCATGAGACGAGACCGATAATTCTCCTTTACTCTTCTTTCCTCATCCATTTGCTCAAACATCCGGAACTCATCATCTGACCGAGCTGCAAGCCGATTTATTTCCCTCTCACTTGGAACATCTGTTCCAAGTGAGCTTGTTCCTCTCCGCATGATTTCTTCCAGCATTTCTTTTCTGTCCTGAGCTGCATAAGTGAAGATATCGTATTAGCATGGTATCTCAAGTAGGAGTACAATTAAAACATGAACTAAAAGATAACAATTATTGCCATGTGATAGACGAAAAATACAAATTGTTTCGACTCCAAGCTCCAACCAGTTCAAATGGACTTTTAAGCATCTGGTACGTATCTCACAGAGAGAACAATAAACATTTAGCACCAACTGTTCTTTTATAACATGGCAAAAATGTATATATATGTCCAAGAACTCATTTTAGTTTCTGGAAAAAGGAATAAAAATTTAAGATACGGTTGAAAGAAAACAATTTTTTAACACTATAGATGTTAATATATATATATATATATATATATAGAGAGAGAGAGAGAGAGAGAGAGATTTCCTTCTTTAGCATTCAAAGTAAAATCAGATGGTAAAAAATGTATGAAAAGATAACGGAACAATGTCGTGTTAAGTGTCAAAGGAAAGGTTAGGGTAGGGCAGGGGTTTTGCCTCTACATTCTCGGCATTTCACTGTCTGACCAATTATATAATCTTTAAGTAACTAACTCCTACCTGTATGCATACACACGCAGACACAGACATACACAAAACCATACACACCATGCAAACTCATTAAATCCAACAATACCCTGTGGATTCTGCAACTGCTTGTGGAAGTTGTATTAAACAATCCAGCCTGGATGTTAATATATAAATATATAGAGAGAGAGAGAGATTTCCTTCTTTAGCATTCAAAGTAAAATCAGATGGTAAAAAATGAATGAAAAGATAACGGAACAATGTCGTGTTAAGTGTCAAATGAAAGGTTAGGGTAGGGCAGGGGTTTTGCCTCTACATTCTCGGCATTTCACTGTCTGACCAATTATATAATCTTTAAGTAACAAACTCCTACCTGTATGCTTACACACGCAGACACAGACATACACAAAACCATACACACCATGCAAACTCATTAAATCCAACAATACCCTGTGGATTCTGCAATTGCTGATTATCAAATATAGTGCAACATAACTGAGGAAATATTACTTGTCCTAACTCATGCCATGCTGATATTTATGTTGCATGCATTAAATAGGTAAAACTAATTCAAGCACAACAGACCTGTGGAAGTTGTATTAAACAATCCAGCCTGGATGACTTTAGCATCAATACCCATCTTCTGCTTTGCACGCTCTAAAATAACCTCTTCAATTGATCCAACACTAACCAGCACAAAAACCCTGACTTCTTTCTTCTGTCCTATACGATGGGCTCTATCCTCTGCCTGCTGGTCCATTTGGGGGTTCCAGTCACTATCAAAAATAATTACAGTGTCTGCTGTCTGCAAGTTCAGCCCAAGACCTCCAGCACGAGTGCTTAATAGAAACATAAAATAAGGAGATTCTGGAGCATTGAACTTCTTAAGCAAAGTGCCTCTTTCCTCTGTTTTTGTTGAGCCATCAAGTCTAAGATACATGAAATTGTTGAGCCTTAGATATATTTCAAGAATGTCCATGAGATGAGTCATTTGGGAGAAGAGAAGGACACGATGGCCAGTTCTGTGTAGTTTTGGGAGTAACCTATCAAGGAGCTCAAATTTCCCTGATGCTCTGACAATCTCCTCTCTCTGCCACATATTGTGGGTAGGCACAAAGAGATACGGGTGGTTACAACACTTCCTCAATTGCATTGTCAGGTTCTGGAGGCTCTTTGATTTCCCAGACCCTGCAAAAATTTAGACTTCTTATTAACCAATTGGCAACTATTTCTGCTGTCCTATTCCAAGAAGATAATACTACCACTGAGCTGGAAACCATATAATGTAGTTCAAACAAACCCAAATGTGAAAGAGTCCAATATTAAAACTCAACTAGTCTAAAATTGAGTAAAAGGATATGCTTAAGGTCATAGAAGATAGAGACAAATAGGCTCACAGCATAAGCATTAAGAAGCATGCTACTGTAACTCAGCTCCCTTTGAGAAGGTTCTGGTAGATATATGGTAACTCACAGTACATTTTTACCAGCCCGTTCCCATCTAAGAAGTAAATGTCAGTAACCAGAAACTAGTCACTTAGCAGTTTTGAAACAAAGTATATCTCCTTAGTGATATTTAAGGAGAAAATATACTTGCCACCAAAAGCACAGCACACAATTAAAACATCCCAGCCTAACCAATATGATTCAAAGAATGCAGTTTTTCAATAAATAGATCAGTACAACATCAAGACAGCTGATTGGTCACATGAAAAATAGAATATACAAACCATTGTCTAGACCAACCCTGCCCTTTTCTGTTACTTGCTGATAGTATGCTTTCTGCCATGCTGACAGATCACATTTGAGTATAACCTGGGATTTTCCAGGAAGGTATTTCTCCACCTCATCCTTTTTTCTCCTTAAGATGAATGGCCTTATAACCTGAAAATCAAGGACATTTAATCAATAAAAAGTCCTAAGGATAGATAAGACAGTTACTAATGAAGACCTACATGATGTAGACGACGAATAATCAAGAGTTGTTCTTCATCAGTAAGAGAAACATCACCACGATCTGCAAAGGGTGCATTAAACCAGTCCTCAAAATTCTGAACAGAATTGAAAATGTTTGGGAGTAGAAAGTTAAGCAGGGACCATAATTCTTGTAAACTGTTCTGAATAGGGGTCCCAGTTAACAGAAGTCTGCGCTGGATCTGATAGCTGTACACAAGTGAAAATTCTATTAGAACAGCCTTTACAATTTTCTTGCAAAGACCTAATCTAAAATATAACATGACATCCTCAATTCTCTAGCAATTGAGAGAAAACACTCATAATGGTAGTTATCTGAAAAATAATATCTATTTTGTAATGCACTAAATACAGTGAAATACTTTTAACCCTACATTATGTTTCAGAAGGGTGAAATTCTAGATAAACACTATGAATTTTTTTTTCAATTGCAACCATAAACTGTTTGTCTTCAAAAGACACTACCTTTGAATAGCACAAGAACAGAAGGGAGGGGAGAATTTTGAAGAATTATATGTTAACATTCAAGCCAAATTAATATTATCTGTCATGTGGTATCTGGCATTAAGTAATATTCCAGGCAACCCAAAGCAACAAACTACAGCCAACTAAACAAATCTACGTGTCTGTATACATATATCACTAAAGCCAACTCTAACTCTCCCCACCCCGTCCCCAACACTGGTTACCCCATAGAAAAAATAAAAGATATCCACCGCACATATTAAATCAGTGGTATAATAGGTGACCTTTCAAAGAAGGAAAAGGATTAGTTGGTATTGTAAATTGAAAAGAGAAAACAAGATGGAACAGAAGGAAAGTACAAGACATAAGCAATTCATTTTTTCAGTTTCTTAATTTTCTGTCTTCTGTTACGTTTCTACATAGAGCACACTAGTCACAGCAAGTCACATTTGATCCAAAACCTGAAAGCTAGCAAGGTCTCTCCCTAATCAATGGTGTTGTGTATACAAACTAAACTAAACCTGACCTTTAAGATGCAAAGTAAAATGTAGATGAGACATCTATAGGATAAAGAATACCAACAGGCAATGGTACAAAAAAGTAGGTCTATAACCTTCCAAAACAATATGATTACAATCTAGCAGAAAGAGCAAACATGAAGTTTATAATAATACCCTGAAATAAGGGTTCGTGCAAGGGCACACTCATGATTCTTTAACCTATGCCCTTCATCGACAATCATGTAGTACCAGTGTATCTTCTTCAAGAAAGCTTTATCTCTCATGATAAGATCATAGTGTGTGATCAAAACATTAAATTTTCCATCTCTTGATATTTCTTCCCTCATTGCCTTCCTCTCATCCAAACGTCCATCATAAAGGACTGCATGAATGCTGAAACAAGAAGAAAATGCCTAAGAAATTTCAAAATTATAGGTTACATGTAGAAAAGCAAATGCATCCTTTTGGATGTGTGGATGTACATATTGCTTGAGAGAGATGCTTTTGAAAACCACTTTGGTACCTAGGAGCCCATGTCGAGAATTCATGGATCCAATTTGGTAATACAGCTTTTGGAGCCACTATCAAGTGGGGCCCAGTCACCCCTTTGTTCTCCACAAGATATGCAATTAAGGAAATAGTCTGTATTGTTTTTCCCAACCCCATCTCATCAGCTAAAATCCCATTAAGGTTGTTATTGAACAAAGAAAGCATCCATTGAAGCCCTTCTAACTGGTATGGTCTTAACTCTCCACCTTGAAGCATGGATGGTTGCTCTGTTACCTGTTAACAGAAAATAAATTTAGTAGTTTCTTCCCAGAAAATGAAGAACATCACAAACATTGAGAACATGGATGGTTTGCGATATATATAGAAAAAGCTTCATAAGATATCATATGGTAGCAATTGGGTGGTAAAACAATGAACTAACACTAACTATTGGTAAAGGACTGATCACAGGCATCCACCAGAACCTTTATGTTTTATTGTTGAGTATAAAGTTTACTCCCATTAGCAAATTAGCCACAACTAATATGACCACAAAAACCTAAGAATCTATATGTTCAAAAAGATGGAATCCATAAGTAGAATACTGCAAATGAAAATATCGGAATCATCAACACAATCATTTTCCAACAGTTAAAAGAAAGCAAACTAAAACATTTAAGCTGTTTTTATCACCATAAATGTGCAGCAAGTAGATATACATATTGCTCCAACCTTTCAAAGTGCAATTGAATTCTGAAATAACACAAGCTAATGGTCCTTTGGCCAAATATAAACTTAATGGTCCAGGATGAAACATTAAAAATGAAAATATAGGGTACATTTGTTTGGTGGAAAATGTTTTCAGCATTTTCCGGTATTTGTTTCATGGAAATACTTGATCAATGAAAAATGATTTACCGATCAACAAAAAATAAGAAAATTCCTTTGTAAATTATCTTACCCTTTTAAAAAGAAGACAATTTCCAAAAAAAAAAAAAAAAAACTTATATGTAAGGTGAATTTAAAATCAAAATTTACCTTGAATCGAGCTAAATTTATGATATTAATAATAATTTTTCATTTTTGTCAAAAAATAATTTTTAAGTTTAAAACATTTGAAATATTAAAACATTAACGTAAAAATACTTTTAATATAACAATTTGCAATATATTTAAACATAAACTACAATAATTAATAATAAAGTTATTAATATAATTAATACTATATACTATTTTAATAGATTATATTCTTAAAATTTTATTGAATAATGTTTAATAGTACTGTTTTAACAATAAATATATAGATTATAACATAAAACATTTAACAATAAAATGTTTTTGTCACGGATGGAAAGGGAGACAAATAACATTAATAATTCTTTTAGCAAGTATCTTATGGCATTATGAAGTAGTTATTTCCTTCTTTTATTAAAGATGCTTATCTTTTAGTTTCCTGTAGTCTCCTATTAGGAAGAATAAACCTATGTAACCTCTATCTAAAGCGGTTAGATTTAGAGTAACAAAAATAAGTCAAAATTTTTAATCCAACTGACGAGGTTAAAGACATTTCTAACAAGTCTAAGGTAAGGAGCTCCCTTTAACAAGTTCCACATATTAATTATAGGTTACACTCAGAGCAAGAACCGTAAAAAGGGGAAATCCAATCAAAGTAAACCTCCCCACGAATCATTTGATGACTCAATCCTTAACTCATGAACTCAACATCATGGTATCAAAGCCAAACACTATGGGTGACTCCAACTTCAAAAAAGAATTGAGCACCTTGTTTGAAGCAAGTGGTAGAAGTCAAATCACGAATGGTTGCAAAGCCTAGTAAAACTCGAGTCCGAATTGGGTGATCAATTGCAACAACTATCACTACAACAACAAGAATTGGTTGGTTTCAATCAAAACCACATAAATGAGTCTGATGGGGTTATCGATAGCAATTCTGAAGTCATCCTTGTAGATTGAACCAAGTCAGAAAGTAGGGTTTGGAATGGTGTTGCGATTCATAAGGATATGGATTTTTTTATTTTTAGTGGGTTAGAGGATCCGTTGATTTGGTTACACCGATGTAAGAAATTCCTTTCTAATCAACGAGCAAGGGGAAAAAGCAAGGGCAATTTGGTGGCTTCTCACATGATGATTGAAGCACAACTATGATACTATTAGATTGAATGGAACCAAATCTCACATGAATGGCATTCAAGGAATATTACACTTTAAGATTTGACCCACCACAAAGCAGTAAATGAATTGGTTAACTTGAAACAAGCTGGAAAAGTAGAAGAGTCTAAGTATTGCAACTCCTATTAAAAAGTCAACTTGTGCAAATATAGCAAAACAAAGAGACGAGTATTTGGTACAATTGTGACGAACCAT
The DNA here is from genome assembly GCA_039519145.1 of Kokia cookei. NCBI lineage: Eukaryota > Viridiplantae > Streptophyta > Magnoliopsida > Malvales > Malvaceae > Kokia > Kokia cookei. Next base: position 23,380,232 of record CM076907.1, read on the forward strand.
ACACATTTGGGCACCAATGTAAAAAACTATTTTTGTTAGCAATGAATCTAGACAAAACTTTGCAATAACAATAAAAGAATAGCAAGATTGAAATATCCTTGTGTCACGAGCTATGGATCAAAGCCCGTGACAAGTGCACATAAAACGTCCCATGGAGGTCAACTGATTAAATGGGGCTCATTTAACCCACTTGAATTGGCCCAATTCGTGGAACATATGAAGAAACACATTTACTTGAATCTTTGGTAGCCCAGTGAAATACTCTAGTAAAATTAAAGTTATTAGGGTAATTATTGTAAATCCTACGAGATAAATATGTAGAGTTTAAATCCCTTAGGACTCATCTTGTAGATAAGCACTAATCTTAACCACTGATGTAATTCGATCTATACCATTGGATCTGTGGGAGCTCAACTATAAATAGAGGTCTTGCACCTCATTTTAATCATCTCGTTATATTCCATTCTTAAGTTAAAGAATATATATTTGGGAGCGTGTGCATTACTTTCTTGTGGTTTTTCATGTTTTTTTATTCCTCTTTTGTTTTTGAGTTGCTTTACTTTATTTTCGAGTGCCTTAGAGAATTTTAGGGAAAATTCTTATTTTTCGAGAGTTAGGCTAACTAAGACAGATTTGAAGCAAAGATATCACCTAAGATCGCACAATTTGCTACACTAAAGTTCTAATCTCATGACAGTTGGTATGAAAGCCAATGTTCGAAGGTACCGATTGAGATGTCGAAAGGAGTAGATGCACAGGTTAAGCCTATGGGGATTTATGGGAGGGCTAAGAAAGCTAGCCGCTCAAGGGATATACTTTTAGCTTTGGAAGGAAAACTTGCCAAACTCGAGGGCTCCACCGGTGATGTGTGGGAGACCTTCAAAAAGTTGATGGCAATACCATAGGCTGGAATCGAGACAAGATCAGCTTAAGGAACAAGTAACAGAGGCCTTTAGTGCTAATGTGGATGAGATGCAAGGGATCCTCAATACCGCTAGGGGTGAGATGACTACGAAGAATGATGCTTTCGAAGTCATGGTGTCAGCCTTGAAAGAATAGACTCGAGAGCTCAAGGGGGAGCTCAATATTTGCAAAGCTGCTTTGGGTAATGGTAATAGGGTGTTAGCTACGACACCCAAGCCTAAAGTAGATGTCCCAAAATCGAAAGAGTTTCAATTGGACGAAGTCCACAAAGGATGTGGAAATACTGCTGCAATATATTTTACTAATGTTGCTTTATTATGGTGATGGTGTAGGTCCACATATGAGAAAGGAGTCGAAGCTACTATTGTGACTTTGGAGAAGTTCTAGAGTGAATTCAAGGGGCAGTTTTACTTAGAGTATGCCGAGGTTGAGGGTCGGGTCAAATTACGTCAGCTTACGCAACAAGGCACAATTAAGGAGAATATGCGGCAGTTCAGTGAACTCATGCTCCAAATTTCCGATCTAAGTGAAAAAAAAAAACCTTCTATTTTATGGATGGGCTAAAACCTTGGGCAAAACTAGAGTTGCAACGTTAAGGGGTCAAAGAACTTACCGAAACTATTACAGTAGAGGAGTCCTTAATCAAACTTATTTCAAGGAAAGATAAGTTCAAATCTTTTAAGCTCAAGGAAAAAGGTAATGATGAGGGAGATTAAGGACATGCTGAGAATAACGTCATTAATGATAATGAGAAACCACATAATTGGAAGTGAAAGCCTAACATCAAACCAAAAGGAACAGTGAGATGCTTCCTTTGCGGAGGTTAGCATATTGTGCGAGACTATCCAAAATGATCCGTGTTTTCTACCATCGAAGGGAATGGCTAGTTAGAAAAAGCATCATTGAAGCTTGGTTCGATCTTGAGTTCTGTCAAAACCAAGAGAGTCAGAGAGAATGAAAAGAAGCCAATGAAGTGCTTCTTATGCAATGCTCTGCATATGATGCAAGACTGTCTAAAGCGATTTAAGCTATCCGCAGTCACTAAAGAAGATGAAACGAAGCCAGAGAGTACAAAAATGAAGAGGGATCGCAAGCAAAAAAGGTTGATGTTTGTGGACATCAACATTGCAAATCGAAAGAGTGTTCTTTTTGATACGGTGGCATCAAACTTGTTCATATTGGACAAAACCATGAGTAAATTTGGTCTCTTAGTTAGCAAATCTACCAAGACCAAGACTGTAAATTTCAAAGATATCCCAACCATGGGAGTAGCAGAAGGAGTTGAGCTACAAATTGGTGAGTGAAAAGGAAAGAAAATTTCAAGGTAATTTACTTAGATGATTACGACTTCTTGCTTGGCTTAAATTTCTTTCACTAGATTAATGCTCTTTTGGTTCCTTTCGCTGATTGTATATGTATTTTGGATACTTAACAACAACAATGCGTTGTGCCAATAAGTCGAAACATGAGGGGTGGAACCAAGATATTATCGGCAATCTAACCAGCTAAGAATGTTTCATGGTGTGAATATTGACTTGGTAAATCATAGTGCTACGAAGACCCCTTTGGAATGCTAGAGGTGTAGAAAACCGATTTAAAGCCTGTTGAATTATTAGTGGATACGACCTATGAGGAAGGTAGGTTGTGCATCAGACTTGGGGGGAAAAGTGATGATGCAAATTGGACAATCGAATCGAATAAATGCTACAAGTGAGGTACATCTCAAACACTTAATATCTTGTGTTTTACATTATGAGTTACCGTTAGCTTGGTAAAGATATAGAGGCCCTTTCAGAGTTTTAAAATGATAAGTAAAGGGACTTACAAACTAGAGTTGGCGGGAATACTCAATGTTAACCTGACGTTCAATGTGGATATGCCTAAGCTTATTTTTGCAGATTAAGGGGATTCCAATAAAAAAAGTCACAATGGCGACAAGTAAGAGCGGTGACATCTTACAATCGAGATGTACATGAGAAATATAGTTGAAGTTAGGCGATGGAGAAGACATAAGCCGAAGCAAATGTTTTGAGGGGCAAAACTACTCGACAGAGAGACTAGTTAGGAAACAACCGAGACATTGAGGTAGTTTCGAGACAAGTCAAACCAATGTCATTCTGAAGATGCGACGAAGGCGTTGCGAGAATGGTTGGGGGAGAGTCACAAGCTACAAATCAAAGCCTATGACGAATGCATACAGAGCATCTCATAAAGGTCAACTGATTAAATGGGGCTCATTTAATCCACTTGAACTGACCCGATTCGTGAAATTTATAGAGAAGCCCATCTACTTAAAGCGATGGTGGCCTAATGAAACTCTAATAAAACTAAGTTACCAGGATAATTATTGTAAATCGTAAGGAATAAATATGTATAGAGTTAAAATCCCTTAAGACTTTTATCTTATAAACATACACTAATCTCTATTGTTGATGTAATTTGATCTATACCGTTGGATCTAGAAGAGCTCAACTATAAATAGAAAAATTCCCCTTCATTGGTAATCATCCCATTGTATTCCAAACACTTGATGTGGATTGTTTTCTTACGGCTTTTCTCGTTTTTTCGTTGCTCCTTCGCTCTTGAGTTGTTTACGTTTTATTTTTGGTGCTTTCTCGTGCCTTAAAGAGTTAGGATGACTTAGACGGATTTAAAGCAAAAAAAAAATCTAAAATTGCGCAATTTGTCAGACTAAAGTTCTAACCCCGTGACACTTGCATGTGGTAAAAGGACAAGAAAAATCACAAGCTCTTTCTCCAAGACGGGAATAATGTTACGAATGGAAAGGAGGTTTACCGTGCAATTTCCAACATCGATCTTTTGTATGCCTTGACTTGTTACAAAACCTACACTAAAGATCATTAGGATTGGTGCCTTTCGACCCCTTAAACTTATTGTGGTCTACTTTGGATGGCTTGGAACTGGACACAACAAGTGAAGATCCATCCACTAAGTGGGACTCAAGCATAACTCCCTTTTGACTCTCTTTGGCTCGAATCAAAGAAATAGTTTCATTAAGGGATGGTAATTTAGCCTAACCAATGATATGGGATCAAACTTAGAATTGAAATATGCCAAAAGATGATAGACTTGGTCCCTTCCAATGAACTACTTGATTGTTGTGGCACAATCGCTACATTTCAAGTCAATCACCCAATAATTATCCAAATCTTGCCATTGATTTTGGAAGGCAGCAACATATCCGATCACTATTTTATTCCCTTGCTTCATTGTTGAGGATTGGTCTTGATTTCACAAATTAAGGTCGCACCATGAACCTTAGAGTATGTTTGATTCACAACAGCTCCTATGGCCTTCACTATTGATAGGAACATACTTGTGTCACTAGTTTCAAGCATAATAGAATTCCGTACCAAGAAATAATCATGGAATCTTCCGCATCCAAAGCTACGAAACCAACTTTATCTTGTCAAGGACCAGATCTAGTCAAACAACACAACTTGTCTTTACCCTTCAAAAAAGTTCGAACTAGTTGAGATCAATTGAGATCATTTCTACCATTAAGTCGATAAGCTGCCTATATATCATGGAGCTCACTAGTAGGGCGAGAAATTTGTTCTTTTGTAAGTTGGGTTTGCCCAAGGGTGACAGAAGTAGTTTACAACAATGAAGGTCTCCAAAAAATTGTATAAAAAGGACTTATTTATTAGTGAAAAAAATTTGGGTTGCGGCAAAAAAAAAGGAAGGTTTCCAATAAATGGGTTGCGACAATGAAAGCCTTGGTATTGATGCAAGAACCTACTGATGCAGAATAAAACAAGTTGCAGCAACGAGGACCACAAAAAATTTGTTATTGACGCAAGGAAAAACTAATGGAGATGAAAGAAAATAAGTAAGGCAATGAAGGCCACAAGCAAGTTGTTACGGCAATGAATTTCGAACGAAAAAAATTCTAGGGAAATCAATTAGTTTGAAAAGTTCTATATCTTTTTATTCTCTTAGTTACATGTCTATTTTATAGACTAGAAGTACAAGAGATAAAGAGCTAAAAGGAAGGAAATAAACTCTACATTTAAGTGAACTAATCCCTAAACTTAAGGTAGAGATATTTACACAATATATACACAAAATAGAAAGATAAATAATACATAGTATTTTCCACATTGTATGAATAGTGTAATATTAATATTAAAATAAGATTTAAAATAAGATTATATTGGGTTTTCTATATTAATATAATACTTTAAATATTATTGTTAAACTAAATATAAATATTAAAAATTAATTCTTTAATGATAAACAACTTTTAAATAATTAGTATTTATCTCAATATTTCTATTGAAAAAATGTAAAAATAATATTTTAATAATAGTTATGTTGATATAAATAATATTTACTAATTATTATAATATTTAAAAAAAATAGTATTCACTTTTTAGTAATAAATATTATTTTATGTATTTAATATTAAATATAATATTTTAGTATCCAAACATAAAAAATTCTCTACTTTTCTGAAAAATCTTCACATTTTCCAGAAAAAGTTTACTGAAAACAATCATGTAAAACAAAATGACCCATATTTCAGAAGGATGCAGATAATAAGGTTTATAATCTTACCTTTTCCTGAATTGAGTGAATAGCCAAGTTATACTGTCGCTGACCTTCAAGTAGATCACTGGATTCATCATTCTGATCAGAATCAGTGGCACCTATATCTTCTTCAGGAAGTGAATCTCCAGGAGTTCCGTCCTTCGAAGCATCCAGCTCCGGTGAATCTGAATCTAAATCCTTCAAATCTTCAATACCATCTGGATGTTTAGCATCTTTCTGCCGCTGAACAGCAGCTCCTAAATTAACAAGGAGCTTATTTGTTTCCGACAGAAGCATAGTTAATCGTTCATTCTTGCTCTCCTTTACTAATCTCATATATGCTTCTTGATCATCAGCCTTCAGGGCCTGGAACCTCAATTTCTCTGCTCTTGTAGCACGTTGCCTTTGCCTTCCATGCCATGCCTGTTAAAATACCAAACTTATACTATAAGTCTCTCATGATTCATAAGAAATGGTATGATAACTATAGCTACTAGTAATTGATGCTAAATCCAATAATGGAAATATATAAAGCATTTTCATAATTATAGGAGATGATTAATTGGGCAACATCTTTCTTGGAACTTTTGTATCAAGTAAGAGCTTACACTTCTTCCAGAATATATTCAATATCTAAATATTATTATCATGGTAGTGTTTCAACTTTCAAGTAACAGGACAGTGAACACATGATGTTTCAATATGCTTCTGACAAGAATAAATCTCTAAATAATATTAACTAAGGATGTTCCAATAATCAAGAAGCATCTACCCAGTACCCACTATAAATGCTTGGTTGAAGGAATGAGTACCGGAATTCCCCGTACTAATGGAAAAGGAGTTTAGGTTTTCATTTGTTTTATCTGAAAATGATGTTGGATTGAAGACATGGAGCAGACCTTTGATAAAAGAGAGATAGGGAGTAAGCGAGTCTGCATGTAATAAGCTATGCAATGCTAATAGTTACTAGAAAAACAATAGAAGCATCTTTTTGTTCCAGTACTAGCAATATCATCATTTGACTAATTACCATACGACTTAATTAGAATACAATTAAGTGTTCCTATAAAGTGTTTAATGCATATTTTATATAGATATCAGAAGCCTAGAAAGCACTTTATGTGGTGCTTCAGTTCACAATTCTTTGTTGAAAGCTTAAATCAGAGTCACAGTTTTATCTATTACTTAGCATCTAAATGCCACTTCCCTATGCATCCTGTAAAGGCCTTTCATTAGCTTGATCACTATTGACTTAAAACAACCATGTTCCACAAAATTCCACATATATACTTTCCCATCAAGTAAGTAAAGCATGACTCTACATCCCTCTATCCCTACCAAATGAACGGTAAAACACTATAAAAGTACATCACTTTAAAGGAACGTAATACCTGGACACCATCATTCCTTTGTTTTCGACGCTTTAGAGTAGCTTGAATCTGCAATTGGAAGTCGCGGAATGCATTAACTATTTCTGAGAAAAATTTCTTCTTTCTATTCTCCAAATGGTTCCTTTCCTCCTCTCTCAATCGTGATAATCTCTGAAAAAAATAAAAAAAATAAAAAAAATACTTCATCAACAGTACATGATAAATTTCAATCTCCTTTTGACACATGAATGTATACATATACGTACACATATTCCTTTTAGATAGAGCACAAAATGATTTTTCATTCTACAAGTGTTATCCATCATCTCCTTTTATCCTAATACAAAGGTTGGAATCATTCATTGAAGGGGCTTCATATGATTCCACCATACCAAAAATCAACTAACTGAACACTCTTAGCAATTTTATCCTTTCTCATAAATCCTCTAGAAAATCTCTGTACATGTTTATTGCTAAATCCTTCACATAGCCTCTCACACACCCAACTAAACGAAGCGTTTAGGGAAGCTAAACTAGAGTTTTCGTGACAATCTATGAACATGAGACCACTAAGAGGATTTGAAAGGTAAAAACTAAATGGAAACCACAAATTTCTGAGCTTAACCTCATTCAACAAGATTGAACTTCAGTTATTACAAAGTTATCCAAAATCAACACAGATTTTAATACCCACTTTCTCGAGCAACGCTAAAATAAAATGACTATTAGATAAAGCAAAAGACCTCATAATCCCGTTTCTTTCTCGTTTGATCATCAGCTTCTGCATTGAATGGAACAAAAATGCCATATGGAGGAAAAGGTAATCGCGTCACGCCCCAGTCAAACAATTGCTTGTCAGGATATGCACAATTGATGTGAAGCCAGTACTCAGAACTTATATAAGAACGAATCTTGCTTTGCAAATCTGCCAGCTGCCAGGAAAAGGATCCCATGTCATTCACAAAACCAAGAGAAAGTGAAATCTAAAAAGTTGTTCATTATCATCAACCGAAGATCTGTGGCAGCATGTAGGTAAAGGGCTAAAAGAAAAACAAGAAAGATGGTGCTACAATCTAGCCCATTATATAGGCTGCATTTGGTTATCTTCTCAGAACTTTGAAAGTCCTTAACAGATGGCAACATTAGAAAGAAAAATTGTAACCAATTAATTCCATATCCAAAGTCTATGGGGGGAGAAATAACTTCATGATAATGCAATCAACAGCTACCCAAACAGTAGAACAGATTATTGAATTTTAGATATTAATATGGAGTTCACTTAGCACTTGAGAAATATGGGCTTATGTGTGTATCAGCTACTTCAGCACATTAGTTTACCTTTAGTCCATAGAGTTCAAGTAAACACTTTGCCTGTAGGTCCTCCCCTTTGCTTGAAGGCAAATCTGATTCAAAATACAAATGCATAAGTAATCCTTCTAAAGTGAATGTCAAAATACAACTAGAAATGGAATGTTGCTACTCTAACTCATAGATGCCACTAACAGCAATAGAAAGTTAGATGCAACCTGATCAAACACTAGATATTTTCAATCACTAAGATTTTAACATATCATGACAATGTCAAAAAAATACAAAACATTTAGTAAAGATCCTCTGTAGAAAATGATAACCTTCTAGTTCATTCAATCGATGATGAATGAGGCTCTTGTGACGGTTTTCCTTTGATTCCGCCAAGCCAAAACCTGACATGCATTTTGATCGTTGTTTTGATAGTGCACCATCAAGGTCACACAATAAATCATCCTTCTTAGAAATAGAAGGATCATCCTGGCATATATGATATCAAAAATTTAAGAAACCAGAAGTAAGTCAATATAGTAATGATATAATTGCATATAGCAAAGACAGCCAAACTACTGAGAAATAAACTTCATTGTAAAAAGGCCAAGCCTAAAAACCTACAGATTAGGCATAGAAATCGAATTCGGTCAATTTGAACAACAGAAAGAAGGGGGGTGTCTACAAAACTGAAATCAAATTAAAACATGGGCCAAAAATACTGAAACAGAATACTCCAACTCCTTTACCACGTAACTTCAAATTTTTCAACAGCAAAATAAAAAACAATAAGAGAATATAATTACTCCCTACAACAGATCAAAATCCAGAAGTTACAAGGGAATCCAATCCAAAAATAGTACACAAAAAGTATTGACTTAAAAAAAAATTGAAACAAAAACTCGCCATCTCAAGAACAAAAGAGAGTACATCAAATTCAAGAACAGTTCCTCAGACAGCATCAAAACCAATAAGTGTATCTATAAAAGAAACAAAAACAACACAAAAATACAAAATTTGCAGAGAATATTTATTAGATTATTAGATGAATTAAGTTAATAAATAGGTGATTTAGTTTCTTTTTTGTTTTTGTTTAATAGAAATACTAAATTTTAAGAACAGAAAATATACTAGTACTGCAATTTTGTAATTTAATTACAAAACAGTATTTCAACTTTTAAACAATATTTTAGTTAATGGAATGATACTTCAAAAATATATATTTGAGCAACTAAATTTCACTAAAAATTTAATTCCTTGACAAGATTCAAAGTAAACTCACATAAACCTTAATTTCGAAAAGCTGGTAGCGGATCTGGAATTTTGTACTAAAATTTCGAATTATAGACTAATTCATTGACCCACTAAACAAATTCATGAGTCCGCCCGTCACAAACCAAACAAAATAAAGAAAAGAGCATCTAAGAAAACAGCATAAATGAAGAGCAATAGACATGAAAGAAAAACAATTCAGACGATTCCACACAAAACAAACTTTAAAAAAAACCTCAAATTGGCAACAATTGCTACAAAGAGAAAAGCGAAAAAATCGAAACGGAATTTCTAAAATTACTCACCAAACTCGTCTGGGCATGTCCAGGCACATCAGATCCAGCCTCAACCTGGGTCCCATCATCAATGACCCCAAGGAACCCCTCTTGCTCATCAAAGCAAATGGATGAAACGACGCCGAATAAATCAGGAGGGAGGGGGAGATTTCTAGAGACAAAGTTAAGAGCACAGATCAAAGACTTAACCTTCTGTAGATTGTCTAAACAAGGTTCCTCCTCCTGCTGTTGCTGCTCTATCTTAGCCACCATGGCGGGAATCAACTTTCTATTCCGCAACGGTAAACCTTATTTTCTTTTTATAGGGATGGGGTCGTTTTGAAAAGGAAAAATTAAAAGAAAAAAAATTATTTGTAGGTTTTGTTTGCGAGGGATTAAGGCCTGAGGGTGCGCTGCTTAGCAAAGGGGAGAAACAAAAACACACATAATCTCTCTTTAGTTTTTTTTTTTTTAATATCACTTTAGTTTATTTATTATTTATTTACATATTTTTGGTTTTCGCCTATTTTCTGGCTGGTGAGAGAGAACCTTTCCCTTTTTCTGTTGGTTTTGACTTGGACTGCGTTCTTTCTTTTCTTGCATCTTTATGTATAAATATAAAGAGAATTCGGGTGCCAGCCCTAGTCATGTTTGGCGCATTCCAACATGGTTTTCTTTTTATGTAGTGATATAATTATTCTTTGTAAATAATTAATTAACCCACCAACCTATTGAAAAATGAAAATGGGTTAAAAATATTTTTTAGTTTAAATATTTTGTGTAACACAAATTTTTATTTAAAAATGACATATGATAAAAAATAAATGTATGATTTTAAATTAATTAATAATAATACATAAAATATGTATGATATCAAAATAAAAAAATTTAGATTAAATGGATTCTTTAGAAAAATGACCTTATAATTTTAAAAATTTATAAAAATGATACACTTCAAGATTAATTATGAGAGTGACTTGATTTTTCTAGTGGACATGGGTGCCCCATTTCCAAAAGTGACACCATCCTAAATTTTGACCCAATCATCAATTAATCATTCAATGAACGATTACTTTTAAAAATATTTTTTTTGGTGTCGTCAATTTTTCAAGCAGCACTCGTATATGTTTTTTGAAATACTTGTATTTTCACGGGTATTCTTGGAGTAAAAGGAATAAAAATAAAAATATATATTCTAGTGACAACTCCAAATATGGATACACTACCAAAAGCTGTAAAACAAAATATTGGTCTCAACTCCAAATATGGTGGCACTAGTAACTTTTTCTACTTTATTAATGTCGCGTTTTCATGTGAATGCACTAAAATCTATAAAAAAAAAAATTATTATTTTTGTCAACTCCAAATATGGCAGCACCAGCAATATCTTTTTTAATATTTCGGTGTCGCCTCTTCATGTGGAGGCACCAAAATAAGTTTTTCTTGAGTGCCACCTATTTGTCTAGCGACACCACCAGTTATATATAACCCAGTGTCAATTTAATAGGTGAATGTTTTAATTTTTTTTAGATTTTTGTTTTTATGTTGAAAGAAAAAAAAAAGAGAAATAAATGTGTTATGTTGAAGGAAAGGGGGATATTTATTATTATGGTGGTGTTTTATGAAAAAATTGTTTAGTTTTTAAGGTATATTTGCATTTATGTCAATATGGTGGCATTCGAAGTGGCACACATTTCATTTATCATATGGAGAGTGCACAATCACCTTTATAGATAAACAACTCATAAAACACAATATCATTTTTCGCTCCAGTTCCTATCGAAATACCCCTTTTAACATTAAGGGAGATGGGCTTCTAGTTGGCAGTAGTTACGTGATCAAGAGTTCCTATTAATAGTGGTTTTTTCTCGACACCAAAAAAAGATGCTTTATAAACCCTTTCTTGAAGACCTACTTCAGTGTTTGGGACATGAGGACTCTCAGGCAGAAGTGCCGACGAAATGTTGTCAACTAATAGCAACCAATGTTAAATAATGTGAGGTTCTTGATTGACCTGATTTAAGTAGAAGTTGATGGAACCGGACAAAATACTGATTTAACTAGATTATCAACTCTATAATGTGATAATTTTAATTGGTTTATTATTATTGTAATAGTTGAAATGTTATTGGGTTAAGCAATATTTGATCTGCTAGTTATGCATATAGAAAAATTGTTTAGATGATGAGAAAAATAAATGTGTTTTTCTGCATCGGATACTTAAATACAAATATGTTTGCTTTGGCAATTCTTTGTAGCTTTAAAATAATATGATGTCTTGTATAATAGACACTTAAAACAACGTAAAAAAAAAAAGAAAAAATTTTTATGAGAACTGAAGAAAAAATAAATCCGAAATGAGGAGGAAAGAAAATGAGAAAGAGAAGAAAATGATGAATACATAATCAAATGAGAAATCTATACCCAAGATGAAAAATAGTAAAGGAAAAAATAAGTATACGGTAAATGATGGGAGCTTAATAAAATAAATCAGGGTGAAATAAAAAAGAACGAAAATGATAAAAGAAAAAGAGAAAAAAATAGTATTTGAAGATGATAAGAAAAATATAAATTGAAATGAATAAGAAAAAAAAATTATGTAATAAAGAAATAAAAGAAAGAGGAAATGAATAGATAAAAAAAAGAAAAGAAAAAGAAATTAGTAGGAAAAGAAAGAGAAATGAATAGAAATAAAAAAAAAAATAGGAAGAAAAATGTGTAGGGAAAAAGTAGAAATAGAAATGAATAAGAAAAGAAGGAGAAAAAGAAGGGCGAATTGGGCATGTGATCGACGTGATATGCCCTTTACATGCTTTTTTTTTCTCCTTATTTAATTTAATATTTTTTATCCCTCGAACTTCGAAAAAAAATTGAAAGGGAAAGGAATTTTTTTATTGTAATGTTTTATTTGGTTTAAGTTTGTATTAAATATATGATTAGTTTGTTTTATTATTTTTTGTGATATGTTATATCAATTTTCTCTATTTAAGGTAAGATAATGTTTTTTATTAATGTTTTTGTATTTTATATTAGTTTGTATTTATGGTATGTTATACCAAAATAATTTCTTTATTTTAAAAAAGGAATTTTAATTTTCCAAATATTACTTAACTATTTTTTATTATTTATGCGTAACACTTTATTTGATATTTAAGTTTCACACATTTGTTTAATATGATATTTATGTTTTTATAAAATGTATACATTTTAATACTTAAAAAATAATTATGTCATTTAATGTATGGTTATTTGAGTTTATTAATATAATTGGTATGTTATATTCATTTCTTTATTATTTTAAAATAATGTTTAACAGTATTTTAATTAATAAATGTGACAGAAAGCAGGATGAGTCACTTATCAGATTAAGCGATCACACGACACTAATGATCAATGTGACGGTTAAAGAATTAATTATCTCTTATCGAGAAGTTGAAATGTTAAATTTACGGGATTTTTTTACTTGATTAATATTTTTTTAAATGATAGGATAAGTATAGCATTTTGAGGGTGTGTAACCATGTGTCGAGCTATTGTTTGAACAACCGTATAATGCCATACTTGGAAGTCGTTAAACTTGGATCAGTGGCTTAATCCAGATGTTTGAGTTGCGACCTGACGTAATATCCACCTTAGTTGAGCAGTGGCGCTCGGAGACCCACACATTCCATTTATCGTGTGAGGAGTGCACCATCACGCTCGAGGACGTCGCACTATAACTCAGGCTACCAATGAACGGTTATGTGGTCATCGATTGCAGTAAAGTGGCGGAACCTGCAGCCTTATACTACAGTTTGCTTGGTCACTCGTCGGGTGATGGGGAGGATAGATTAAGCAATTTGAAATTTTCCTGGTTAGATGAAAATTTTGAAAATGTATCGAGCAATGCCACAGAATCAAAGCTTATGTGCGCTGCTTGAGCATTTATTATGTAGCGGATAGGGGTATTGATGCCAAACGTGAATAATAATAGAGTCCATATTATGTATTTGCCCTTGTTGTTAGATTTAAGCACTTCTCGATACTACAATTGGGTGTCAACGATATTGGAAATGTTGTATCGTGAGCTTTGTCGAGCTACAAAGCACGATATGCAAGACATAAGTGGTTGTCTAATACTGCTGTAGTCATGGGCATTGTATCGGATGTCGCTTTTGGCATCAGTGGGCCATCAACCACCATTGTGGGTGCTTATAAATAGGTAAGTAAATATCAATACTAACCCAACCAACAATTGTATCTTTTTTATTTGCTAACAATTTTCCTTTGTTGGCAGATGGTCTACATGCCCTGCTATCGGGAGGTTTACACAGCTCAAGGTGTATCGTCAAATGATCGAGGTGTATTTCGGGAATGAGGTGAAATTTTTATAAAATCGTTAATAAAAACCGTGTCATGTTATTAACTTGATTACATTATTTGGGGCACGATAGTATAATCATGTTAAATATTTTGCAATTCGTGTGGATGTCATATTATGCACCGAACATTGTTGTTGTTATTTCATAGTGGGCTCACGCACACTCAATTTTATGGTGCATCAACGCTTCGGTGTTAAACTTCTTGATCGTTCAGTGGTATTAACGAAGATCGAGTTCTTCGATAATTTGGCTGCAAATAAGATGTTCCGAGTAACCAAATCAACTTTGACACTACCTATGATATTAATAAGAGGGGAAAGGAATAAAAAAATTGGGCAATCCAGCATCAACAATTCATTGCATTATAGAATGCCCGATTGTAGTGGAGGCCTCGATTGGAGTCATGTTTTTTTTTACTTCTGACCCTTTATTCACTACCAACAATGGTAATTGGAGAATAGGCTGCCATATTTATTCAGTGGACATTTTATGGTAGTCCCAAGACATATACACCGATGTGAGAGTCAACAAGGTAGATCAAGTCAACAACATTATTGTCGAGGCCATCAAAACACTGCTACCCAACCACACCTCGAGGTCGAGCCCGAGCCTCGACCTCCGCAGTCACATTCATAGTTTGAGGCTAATTCTTATTGTTCGGATATGCGGGTTTCTATCTATGACCTCGGGTCCCACTATTACTCATATAATCTAGAGATGAGCGATTCTAATAGTAATTTTTAGCAATTGTAATAATCAATGATGACGAATATATTTCCATCGACACCCTCATACACCCAATACTACACGTCTGTATACCCAATACTCTACCCATAGCATCTTTCAGCCATAGTCTTAGTCCTATTTAGTCATTCTGGCATGCTTTCACATGATGTCATAGCATCTTTTAACTATGGTCTTGCTCATTTCTCTCATGATGCTATAACGTCTTTCAGTTATGGTCTTACTCATCTTTATCATGACGTCATAACATCTTTTAGCTATGATCTTAATCATTTTAGGCATATAGCTTCCAATCGGTTCCATGGTATAACCATGATATTTTATTTACTTTTCCAGTTGCATTCTGCCCATTCTCCATTTAACCAATCCTAGCCTTAATGCTCGAACACCGTAATGTCCCCTCCGCAAGGCTCGGAGCTTCATTTATCATGAGTGCACACAACAACCACGAATAATGGTATCTAACAGAATCACCCCTTATTCCCAACCCTAGCTTTGTTTAACCTAACGATAATTCGCTTACGTATTTTCTTATTATAAGTATTCAATTCATACATTTCATAGATGATATACCATGGAGTCATAGTTAATTCATGCTCATTGAAAAATAGTGGATACTCATAGATCCATGCAAACTTTTAACATACATAGCATTTAGGGTTAGAGTGCAAAAACTCACTTTGTTTTCTTGCCTCATTAGCTTAGCTTCTCTAGACACCAGTGCTTACATTCACCTGACAACTAAGCATGACAATCAAATTATGTATTAGACTCAATGTTTTTACTTAAATCCTCAATTTTTTAGAAATATACAGAACCCTTAAAATGATTCTAAAAACTCTTTTAGCTTTGTTCTTTAAGTCTTACGTACACCAAAGGGCTCAGAACCTTACCAACTTATTGAATTTTTTACTTTTCTAATTCAAACCTTATGATCACCGGTCCATGCAGAGCTTTCCTCAACCACCTCTTCTTCGAAGCAACCAAGAAGAAAGATGAAGAGAGAAAATGAGACGGAATGGAGTTGAATCCTTCCCGGGAAGTCATTTACCAACTATTTATAGCTCTTCATGTACGGTCTTCCACCGTACGGCAACCACTCACCCTTAATCATTTTGTCCTCTACTAAGGAACTAGTTGGTTCTAATCCAACCGAACTAGACTTGGTTCAAATTTTAATTACCATCTTTTCTTGATTTTTCAATAAAGACCATCAGCTTACGGTCTTTTTCAAATTAACCTTTAAAGGTTCCTAATTTTCGGGTTTAAAAGAGATCGGGTGTAATAAAAATAAGTTAAATTTCAAAATTAATATAAAACATAAATTTATATACATTGGTCGACCTTGATGATTGTCTAGGATGGTAGTTTCGATGTGGACACTTTTTTCGATTGTGACCAACTGTTCTGCAAAGTCTACAACATTTTTTTTCCACCTAATCCCTTATGTCCATGTCGTTGTAAATCCTGGTGACTTGTGACCAATCTTTGGGTTTCTTATGAAGCCTCTTGTGCAAGACCAACTCAAACTTAAGAGGAAGCACCTCCTATGTCGAGACATCCCACAACAAGGGGAACTCATTACCCCAAATATGCAATGTACGTTTCAACGTGTAGACCTCACCAACATATTTTTCAAAGTTCACATTGGCCTATACACATGCAACAATAGCGTGTGCACACAGATATTGAAGGGCCTAGAACTTTACACACTAACACTGCCTGTTTTGGAGATTAACATTGTAGAACCTAGACGATACATCCGCTCGACGATTGATGTGTTTAGTCACCCAAAAAGTTTTCATGTGCCATGAATATAGTTTTACATTCATCAACCTTGCTTTTTGGGCATTCACATCCATTACCTTTCGCACCTTTTCCACGCACATGTCTTAGCTCCATCTGCTTCAGTTGTTTCATTCCTATTCTATACGTCAATGTTGTGAGCCTATAAAACATAGCTGAGAAAATAATAGAAATAGGCAGATGATATGTACGATTCAAGACAGAGTTAATTGCCACCATGAGGTTGGTGGTTATATGGCTATATCGAAACCTGTCATCGAAACTTTGAGCCCATTGTTAGGGCTCCATGCTACCCAAAAAATCCTGGAGAAAAGGATTCTCCACGCCATGCATATCATCCTCAAGCCTCACCATCCTTTGCTTGAAACGATGTGGTTATATCTCGTACCCTGCATATGTATTCAAATATGACTTGTTACCTTTTCCTTATATTATCTAAATGTATTCAAAGTATTTAGATAATCTTGTGATCCAATAATTTACCCATATTCACCAAATCTTTGCGCCAGTCTGCATTCTTGAGCTTTTGATGGAAATTAACCATGATATGGTGGATGCAGTAGACGGACCTTCACGAAACCTTAAAATATTAAATTACAGCAATCAATCCCTTTGATCTATCGGAGATCATACAAATGTTGTCTTGTCTAACAACATGCCTCCACAAGTTTGTCAAGAAAAAATCCCACGATTTTTTATCCTCCTCCACAATCGCAAACATAATCGATTAGAAGTTCAGTTCCCGTCTTGTGCAACCACAATAAGGAGTATATGGGTATATTCCCTGTATAAACAAGTACCATCAACCTGCACAAAGCGACTTGAAATGTGGAAAGACCCGAACACATGGATGAAATGTCCAGAACATCTAGTGGAAAACTTTTCTCCTTGGTTGAAGTTGGCCGTCTAGGCCATAAGAAGGCAACATTTACATCTGCACAACTGTAACTGGCACGTACTCCTGCATCGCGATTATCTATCCTTGAAGTTCATTTAATGACGCATCCTAGTCACCATACAAATGCTCCATAGCCATCTGTTTCGCCCATCTTACTTTTATGTACGACACTTAGTACTGGAATCGAGCTTGCATGTCAGGAATGAGAATTGATACAGAAATGGTGGGCATGTCTTTCAACATCGATATGATGCAGTTGCAGATTATTTTCGCATCTAGTTTGCCATGGTCTTTCGTCATATGTGTAGACGTGCATGTATAGGGCTCTTCAAGTTTCCGAATGGACCATTATTGATTTCTCTACCCTAATGCAGCTGGAGCTCGCTATTGGAACCCCTTCCCAGACCTCTAACATTGTCCAACATATAATGTTGGTGTAAACTTTATGACTTTGTAGTCTACCGACACCTTCATGTTGTACTGCTGAATCGCATATACATAGTCCTCTTTTTGGGAATTGCTACCTTACGAACAAATCTTTTGTTTTCGAATATGCCATTAATTGGTGAGTAGGTAGTATATCTTCATACTCAGGGAACTTAGGTACTTGTGTCGCCTTGGGTTCTACACTTAGCATGTTTGCTCCAAGATCATTTCGTATAATAATCCCATGACTCGAGTGCCCGATCAAAGAGGGTGTACATTTTCACCTTCCTTCACGCTTTTATCATCGATATCATCTGAGACTTCATCTTGATAGGGGTCATATATTATTCACCATCATGGTGAGAATGAACATCATTATCGGACCCTTCTTCATCGTCTGCATGGGTGCCCCTCAACTTAGGATGTGTCTCTAAACGACGAGCCGAAATTGGGTTATTATACATCCAAAACACTCTAAAGCATCCTCAAACACTACCAAAACATATAAATGGATTTCAGATTATTACAACACAAATTCTAAACTCATTTAAAGTCAAAATAAAAGTCATAACCAAATTCAAAGTAAGTAACAAAAATAAATATTTATTAAGAACATCAAAGTTTACTTGAATTATTGTTCAAATTTTACAAATATAATATCCAAACTAAGTATTTATGTACATACTAAAATCTAATGCCAAATACATCTAAAAACAAATGGTTTGCAACCTCAAAGCTTGAACTGTGACGTGATGCTCCCAAGCCGGAAAATCACATGCTTCTAGTATGTCCTCGCCCTACTTATTTTTAAACAACTAACACATGAGCTCGATAATCTCTTATCCTATCCCATAATTAATGTTGAGCCCTTTAGTAGGAATTATCCAAGTTCATTTATACCATACTTCACCTTTTTAGTAGGTTCAAATTTGATTATTGAATTATGAGGCTCAACTTACCTAGTAATGGTTCATTAGTCATTCTCATTATGAAATCAAGCATAACGTGCATTCACTTGTCATGATTTTGCATAAATTTCACTTAAGGCCTCTTAATTCCTCGCACATATAGTCAAACACTTTATTGTCAAGCCTTCCATTATAAACATAGTGAAAGTAGAAATTCAAAATCTTATCTTCTTTTAAGGTTCTTTTATGAAACTTATTTCGAAGTGTTACTCTTATTTAAGCATTTACTCAATTTGGCCTCAAAATGTTTAAAACTTAGTATCTTATTGCATTAATTTTTTACATATAATAGTTTTCAAACATAAACAAGTCACAACATTAAGGTTTTAATTCATTTCGCCATTAATTTTTTACATATAATAGTTTTCAAACATAAACAAGTCACAACATTAAGGTTTTAATTCATTTCGCCCTTCATTTTATTCAATTTCAATCATAGCAATTTACATTCACAATCAAATGTTATTTCATTTTATTCAATTTCAATCATAACAATTTACATTCACAATCAAATCTTATTGGCAATGTCTTAATAAATTTTGCCCTTAATAAACCTTGGTATAATAGAATTTGGATATGCAAGATTACAATTGATCAACCCGAAATATTGCGCTAGAAGCACATCCATCTGAACACCCTAGAAATGAATCCATAACGCACATAAGTGCTACGCCCCCAGACATCTTCTAATCACAATATTCTAACACACGCTCACTAACTAATTACTATGGCATTCCAATTGTTCCTCACTAATCACTAAGTTTACTAAAGCGTTTCACAGTCAAGGGCGTAGATAAAAGAGCTGGCAAGGGCCTCGATCTCTTAAAATTAAAAATTTTCCATTTAAACCATTTGAAAATTTTAAAATTTTAAATTAATAAAAGTAAAATTACATTTTACCCCCATAAAAATGATAAAATTTTGATTTAATTCTTTAAAAATTATAGCAATATAAACTATTACAATTTAATTTCGTGATTTTGAGTACAATCATTATTCTTATTGAATTCCAAGTAACTCAAAAAGGGCATAGGAACATTCATCTTCAGTCAAATTCGATTTTCTTCATCTTAATTTCAAATTATTTCAATTGATTATTAATTTTAATTTTTATTTAATCTTGCACCTAATCTAATCTACGTTTTTGGCTGTCATACTTACTATTTTATGCATGGCAAAGATGGTGGACAAAAATGTTGTTATTGCAATTCATTCGCACCATTGCTTTGCTTTCGTTCCAACTCCTATTTCGAGTAGCTAAATAACTCTTTACAGATGAAGATTTGCAATCGGTTCCGGAATCACCCTCATCTTCAGAATCGCGGTAATTAAACATGATTTTCTCATACAAATGAAACTGTCAACCATACTACCCAACCTCTGATGAATCAAAGAAACAAAAACAAGCACATTTATTGTATAAAATGAACAAGTTCAACATTGACTCTCCATCGTAAGCTCTTCACAGTAAAACATTAATTCGTTTTCATATCTTTGCAAAACAAAACGCTCTTCCGACAATATAATATTGGTAACATAGTATTTCTTATCTGAAAAAGGCTTTCTACCTGTTCTTCCAGCCCGATGTAAATAATCTATAGCAGTTTTTGGGAGGTCGAAGTTGTATATGTGAGTCGTTTCTGGCAGATCAATCCCCCTAGCTACAATATCTGTAGACACAAGGAGATAGCCATCTCCTTTCCTAACATCCTGCAATTTTTTCAGAATAAGATTCATAAAATGATTGAACTACAAATAACACATGCTGCTATGAATTTCAACTGTAACTTTGGAAAAAAAAATTATATCTTTCCCCTTTCCGTTCTCCCCTACAATCCTTAACATAAGAGTCAAACAATGGGGGATTGTTAAAAAACAACTTTTGATAGAGGAAGGAAGAGGTAAAAGTTACATAAAAACTTATCCATCTTTCTCCCTTTCCAATATCTCTCTGCTAACTAGTATTCTTCATACACCGGAACCATCACGGTGCTTTTTATCTACCCGACGTCGTTCATTTTTCTTCTTTTTTCTTTTCATATAAAAGGAATCATATAGTTTTGTTAGAAAAATCAACTAAATTAATTAGCAAAAATCTCAGCATGCTTTTATTTTGAGGGAATGGGAGAGGGGACACTCAATCATAGAAGAAATAGAGAACACTTACTGTGAGTGAAGCTGTGCGTGAATTGAAATTCATGTCTTCCTCCAAAAGAACGATATCTAAGGAACCTTCATATGAAGTCCTCAAGAAATCAATTAAAACTGTTGTTGAGGGAGCTTTCCCAGACTTCTTTGACTTCTCAGACTGCACAGAATTGCAGAGAAATAACTAGTTGTGAAATCATCAGAGAAACCCAGAAAGTTGAACCTAAAGATTGTGGAAGTTCATATTAAAACCTATTACAATCCTACTTTTCCTTTCATCCATGAACACATAAAACTCTATACTTTATACATCTTTATATATAGAGATTTAGACTGGAATTAGCAGGTATCATGATCATATCCAGAAAATGTCCTTCATTGAACATCAAGTTGAAGTAAAGCATTCATACAAAAAAGAGAAACCCAAACCTATTTTCAGGATAACAAAATATATAAATTGCACCATCTCAGAAATCAACACTTGAAGAAGGATTAAGCCATACATTACCTGCTCACCAACAAAAATAATACCAGACTCAGGCAGATCTGATTGTAATAAAGATAACAATACTTGATGTTTCGCTTTTCTACCACATATCTGTGAAGATCATAAACAATCAAGTGTTCATAGATCAAGAGCAAGATGCTAGAACCAAGAATAGCATTTGGTAAAACATAATCATAGTAAATACATATGATGCTCAAAATTTTCTTACCACAAATCTATGATATAGGCATGCTGGCATTGGCATAATTCGATTGACATGGACATGAACAACATCTTCCTGTAGGTAATACAGAAATAGTAATGCAAGAGTGAAAACCAAAAACAGAACTAGTCTCAAACAGGATGACACAAAAAGAATTGTTAACAAATTAACCTTTGTCCACTTCTGCTGAATGCAGTCGTGAATAAATCGTCTATGCTGGAGGATGGATGCACTGGCAAAAACAGTTTGACGGTTGTTACATGAAGAATATGATGTCAAAAGCTTCCGGAGAGAACTAACTTGTTTGGATGATTTGAATAAAAAATCAACCTAACAGAGGAAAAAAAGAGTATGAGACCTCATTATTTAAAATAAATAAGTTTCAATGAAACTTGAATACACTGAAAAATACAAATGTCATTCAAACAACTGTGGTGTTCAGCTTAAAATTCTAGGTTGAAAGTTTACAAGCAAACGTTGCTCTCAATCAGATACGGATTATAAACAGGTTAACTAATTAACAGAGGCAGAAGCTTATAGTAATTTAATTACCTCATCAACCACCAATACTCGCAAAGAATCAAGCTTAAATATCTGCTTTTCAAGCAGCTGGCTCAAACTTCCAATTGTTGCTACCACAATAGCAGGTGGTTCTGCCTGAAAAATGTAAACATTGGAGGAAAATAAATGAATGAATTAAATATGCGTAAAACATGATCATGCCATCCATTTTCATGTATACTGCCACGAATTTTTGCACAAAAAGAAGAGCTTTAAAAAAAATACTTCAATGTTAAGAGAACACCTTGAAGATAATAGGTCATCAAACTTTACCCAAGGGACACTTCCATTGTTGCTCAATAAAATTAGAAAGGATTGAAAGAGAACTGAGTTCCATTCTTTATCAATTACTTATCAGATAGTTCTACATTGTCAAAACTAATCACTTCCTATTGGACAATATTTTTAGCTACTTTAGAATGATGATAATGTTTTGCAAAAACTATCCTGTAATCTAGATGGATATTTAGGCTTTGCTTGGTATGAAAGATAAAAAAGGAGTGACGAGAAAATTTGTTAATGAAATGGTTAAGATACAAAGTAGGAAAGTGGTTGTGAATCTTAACCATTTTGATTAAGAAACTCTCCATTCTCGCTCCATCCCAAATTCATACCAAGCAGAAAGCCTTAATAAACAACATAAAAAGAAAAAAGTACCTTTAGCCAACTTTTATGTCTCCTCAACATTCCTCCATCTAAAAGCGCCATAACAGTATATGACTTCTGTTCTAGTTTGGGATCCATGTGCCTTGCAGCAGCCAACATCCGAGCCACTTTCGTGATCTTGATCATACAACAAACACCAAAATTTCCATAATACTACTACTACTATCACATTCACTTCATTGAATCCAATTCAGTAAACTACATGTTTGTCCAAAATAGCACATAGATAAGCAATAGAACTTGAAATGTTAAAATAATAAAAATGAAAACTCTTACTTGCATGCCAAGTTCCCTGGTGGGAACCACAATTAGAGCTTGAACAGCCGATTTTTTAGGATTTATTTGAGAATAAATTAACAACAAGTAAGTCAGCGTCTTCCCTGAACCTGTCTAGAGCAGCACTAATAAGCCCAACGTTAGATTAAAACATCATCTCAGCCAAATATATATAATTAGGAATTAGATTTATAGAAACTCTTTTAACCGTATGAAAAAGATAAAACTACATGAACATTGAAAATTAATAATAGAAAATACATAAAAAATTATTTGGAAAAAAAGCAACCTGAGCATGAAGAATGCAATCGTTTCCAGAGAAGAGAACAGGCAAAGCTTCCCTCTGTACATCTGTTGGCACTAAATATCCAACCTCTTCCAGTCTGAAACACCACCGCATCAGTGAGAGACATACCTCCAATATTTTAAGAAATTAACAAAACAAAACGGAGGTAGAAATTGTAGAAGGCGATGGAGCTGGAGCAGAAACTTGCCTACGTAGCACATTGCCCGGCACGTGATCCTGGCAAATTTCACGAAGAGTTGGAGAAGTATTATTAATATTCCTTTCCTCCAGCTCTTTAGCTAGTAGAAAAGAGTTAGAATTGGGTAAGCAGAAGAGAGGATTATTATTTGAGAATTTTTCGGAGAAGCAACAAAGATTGAGGGAAGGTTTTCGTGATTGAAGGAAACGAGAAGCCCTTGGTTTGGAGAAGGGTGGCGTTTTGGTTATAGCAAAAATCTGGGTAGCTGAATTTGAAGCCATTTTCCTGGTATCGGATGCAGATTATAGACCAAAATAACAATATATCATCAAAAGTTTTTATGGTAAGTCCTACATCCCATAGACGCCCTCTGAATCTGATTATTTAGGGCTGAAAAAGCCCTGGAGTGAGCTCCTTAAAAATTTTTTTTTTTTTGTTAATAAATAATGTTTTTTTTTAAACAAGGTTCTATGCAAAATTCATTTTCACTGTACATTTGATCAATCCACGGCACCTTTTTTTATGTAAAAAACTTTTAATATTTTTAGGTGCAGCTTGACGAATGTGGCAATCATTTGGTCTGATTGCATGTCACGGATCCGTCACTTACCATTGTTTCAATATCCAAAAATTTATTACATTAAATTTTTTTAGCTTTCTTCTTACCGCTTTAATTGTCGAAATATCTAACTACTTAAATACCTCATCAGCTTTATCTTATTATATCAATTTTTTTATTTTATTTTTAGCTTTAAAAAATATAATAAAAACATTATTTTTATATTTGCAGAAACGATAAATATAGCTCGTACTTGTCACTCGCATTTTTCTATCAATTTCCAACACTCATCAACATATATCTTTTTAAAGCTAAAAAGAAAGTAAAAAATTGATATAATAAATTAAAGCTAGTAAGGTCGTTAGGTGTTTCGATAATTAAAATTGAATTTTTTTTTTTTTATGAATTATAAATAGAAGACAAAATCTTAACAACAACGTGATTATCACCACTCAAATCCAGATTACTATGGGACGATGAACACCCTTGACGCTAGATCGACACATAAGATTTTTAAAGTTGAAAGTTAAAGCTTGTAATAAAAAATAAAAAAAATGACATACCAATTGTTTTTATTTTCAACTTAAAAAATATATATTTTATTAAAAATAATTGGGTATTGCCTGACACATTGATGATATTAGTAAAAACATATAATTATTTTTTATTTTTATACGTATATTGTTAAAAAAAAAATCATATTTTGAATTTTAATTACGGGTACCACCGATTGGTCATACTATATTTAATAAAATTAAATTTTTACATAGGAAAGTGATATTGTTAATTGATCAAGAGGCACCAATCAATCATGATTACATTTACCTATTTTTGTTATTATTAATCCCCTTATCTTATTCAGATATTTATTTATTTTATATTATTTATATAAAAAAACCCTAAAAAATCATTATTAATCCTCTTATCTTATTCTGATATTTATTTATTTTATATTATTTATATAAAAAACCCTAAAAAATCATTATAATCAATAGTATCTTTTACTTTTCCCCTTTTAATCAAACAAAGTTGTAAATATTCCCTTATTTTACTCTTCTTTACAAATTTTATACATCTAAATGAAATAAATATATATTCCATTTCCTTAATCTCCTTTTCTTTTTACTAACTTTTAATGTAAATATTATATTTTTAATTGTAGCAATTAACATAAAATAATATTTTTTATTTGAATCATTAATATAATTAAACTAATTAAATTATCAGTTTAAATATTATATTAAAAAATTAATTTGTTACCTATGTGATGCATGGGCCAATTTTATTTATTTTATATATAAAAAATAATTAATTAAAATATTTTTAAATAAAAAATTGAAATATTATCTTATACTTTAATATTATTAATTTAATATAGTAAAAAGACATAATGAATACTATTAAATACTAATTTAAGTATAACAAAATATTTAAAATATAACTTAATAATAAAAAAATAAATAAAATAGAAATAATCATAGAAATAAAAATCTATTTGCTTAAAAAATTTACATAAATTATTATTTAATCAATATATAAGAAACATGTATGATTTTGGAATAATTTAAAATAAATTAAAAGGAATTTAGTTTAATTTAATGATCAAAATAAATTTAAATTTTAAATAATTAAAAGTATTTAATATTTTATTTATTTAAATTTTAAAACTATATTAATTTATTTACTTTCATATTATCCTAATAAAAAATAATTTAAAGTTATAAAAAATTAAATTAAATTAATGAAATTATATATAATAAAAAAGTTTTTTTTATGTGTTGTAAAAATATAGTAAAAGAAAAATTATTAAAATTTTCATTGATATATATTTATATTAATAAAAAAAGATCTATTAACAATTTTTGCTGTTATTATTATTATTTTTTTTTGCTGTAAAGTTAAACGCTAATTCTATGTATATAATTTTAAAATTTTACACTATTTAATGGTAAATAAAAATATATAAACAAGAATTTCAAAAACATGTATAAGTAATTAAAATTTAAAAGCCATTTAAAATATATTCTTAATAAATTCAAAATTCAATAAATAAATGAAAATCAATATCTTTTATAATTTTAAAAATTTAAAATTATAAAAATGGAACATATATTTCATGTAAAATTATTAATAAATAAAAAAAGAAAAAATATTAAAACATATTATCCTAAAATGCTATCTTAATATAATTTAAAATTATTTATTTAAATAATTTAATTAAAATAAAATATTAATAAAAATTAAAAATGAAAAAAAAATATTTATTAAGCAATCATAAAATGGTTTAACATTAAAATGATTATGAATTGAAAAATTAATCAAAACAATGATGATTAAATTGATTAAATTACTAAAGGTTGATTTTATTTTGACCTAAATGTTTTTAAAAGTTACTTTTTGATAAAAAAAAAATATTTAACAATTTTGTTTATATGTTGTCAATCTTTATAAATAGATAAAAAAATTATTTTTTTAAATCGCTTTTTTATATTTGAATTTAACAATCAATCAATTATTATTAATTAGTTTCAATGATATGTCAATAGGTTACGGATGCCACTTATCATAAAAATTATAGTATGTGTATTTTGTTATACATCATCAATAAAGGAAATATAATTATCAGTTTAAAATTAATGTAATTATGAGTTTTTTTATTAATTTAATATAAAAAATTATTTATTTATCAAAATAATATCTCCACACCATTAATTATAAAAATAGTATATTTTGTGGGAGTGGAGGAGATTAAAATGAAGGCATCAAAGATATTTTTTGACATGAATTTTTTAATTATATTTATATATTAAAAAAATAATAATAAAATATTAATAGAGGGTTTAAAAATAGCGAGATCAAGAGGTAAATTATACGTACAAAATACACGAAGAAAAAATACTTGAAATTGGATGGAAGAACATAAAATGGTGACACTAGAAGAGGGGGATTGAATGAAAACACCAAGGAGTGTTTTCGCCACGTGTCAATCCCCCATGTGCCCGTGTGTGTGGGGGGTTTTGGGAAGTAAATTTATATTGGAGGTTGGGAGAAATTAATGTAGGATAAAATTAATGTGGAGGGTTAGGGTTTTTTTACTAAAATAATATAAAAAATTATTTATTTATCAAAATAAAATTAAATATAGATCATAAAATTAAATACGAGAATAAAATACAATATTTGACATTGGGTGGAGGAGAAGCAAGTGGTGGCACCGACGGAGGACTTTAGGATGGCGACACTAAGGGGTTTTTGAATTTTTTTATATTTTTTATTCTATTTAAATATTATTAAAAAATTAAAAATAATAATATTTGTTCCAACTTAAGTGATGGCACCAAATGCCTATAAAATGGATTAGGGTTTTGGGATGTTTAAAATTTGTTAAAGTTTATGGAAAAAAATCAAAGAAAAACAAGAAGAAGAACAGAAGAGAAAAGGAGAATAGGAAAATTAAAAAGGTAATTTTTTTGTTATTTTTATACAGTTTAGTTTAGGAAATTAATGTTTAGTTTGATATTAAATTGTTATAAATTTATTTTAGTAGGGTACATTTTAAAATTTTTATTTTATTGAAATTTTATTTATTTTTTAACAAATTTATTTAAGATGGATAATTAATTTTTTGTATGTATTTATTTCAACGGAGTAATTTTGAGATCAGTTGGATGTATATTTCAATGTCGGCAACAAATAGGAATGAGATTTCATCGAAATGTCTCGGTTGATGATATGAAAGCAATGATTAGTGCAAAAAATTTTAGATGTTATGGGAGAATGATCTCGAAACTTTTCAACAAGTATCCGGTTTCGGCAGATCCCATCAAATTTACTAAGATGGAACTTGTAGACGATAAAGACGTGGAGACTATGATCGCTCTTTATTGTTCAAATCAAAGTGACCCAAATGCATCAGTTCAATTGTTTGCCAAGTTAATTGATGTGGAGCCAGTAGAAAATGAAGATCCAACTCCGCGTATGGTGGTTCCAGTATTGTACATTGAAAGTTAATCAATCGTACGCGGGATAGACATCGATCTTAATGTTGCTGCACCCGAGAATGATGCGGATGAAGATACTGGATATGATAGTAGTATTCCTTCTGACCATGAGGTTGATATTGATAGTGATTCGGATATGGATGAGGTCTCGGATGATATCGACGATGAAGGGGCGAAAGACGATGGAAATTATAACGCGTCTACAGTTGAAAATCCAATTACACATACTGTGATGCACAATAATCTTGTTGGGGCACACATGTCGCTTATAGACCTCGATACGACACATGTCGAGTTTGCGAAGTACCTTGATATACTACCTGCTCACCGATTAGCCGTAGTAGTAGATCGTAAAGAGTTGTTTGTGGGCCAAAAATTTGAATCCAAGGAAGAGTGCGTATTTGCCATTAAGCAGTATAGCATAAATGTGTTAACGGACTATAAAATCGCGGTGTCTAAACCGACATTGTATATTGGGGAGTGCTGGAAGTCGACGGAAGGTTGCAAGTGATGGGTGCAAGCTGCATTTATCCAGAAGTCGTAGATGTGGGGGATAATAAAATTTGATGGGCCTTACACATGCACTTCAACACGTTTTTTAGAAGATCACGAAAAACTCGATTCTAGAACTATCTGCACACATATCATGCCAATAGTTAAGGACGATCCGACCATCAAAGTCTCTACACTGATTGTCGAGATACAATCACGATTCCATTATCGGGTTTCATATCGAAAAGCATGGATTACGAAACAGATGACAATGAAACAATTATTCGGTGATTGGGATGCATCGTACAATGAGCTGAGGGGTGGATAGCCGCAATGCGACAGTACGTGTCGGAGACTACGATTGAGTTGGTGATACGACCTTATTATGGCTCAGATAACAACATACAACCGGGAAGAAGAATTTTTCAGTATATATTTTGGACGTTTGATCCCTGCGTTCGAGTATTTCCTCAATGTAAGCCATTTATCCAAATAGATGAGACCGGGCTATATGGGAAATGTACGTAGATCCTACTAATTGTGGTGGCTCAAGACGGGAACCAAAATGTGCTCCCGATAGCATTTGCTATCGTGGACAAAGAAGACATGTTATCATGAGAATTCTTTTTGACGAACCTGCAGAGGTATGTTGTTCATAACAATAATATTTGTATCATCTTCGATAGAGGGAAGGGAATTATTGCGACCATTAGGCGTACCGATGTACCATAGAGATCGATTTACTGTAGCCGGCATATTACGGCTAACTTCCAACGAGAATATAAGAATGCAGATTGGCGGAGACGACTTGTGAAAATGGGTAAAAAAAATTTAGTTTCAAGTTTTAATTGTTTTAATTCGAGACTGTAACTTATGTTTTCTTAATATTCCTACAGTGTACGAGCTAAAGCCATATTGATTAAGGCAAAGAATGACCAAACTTGAGCGTGACATGGAAGGTCAAACGAACAAGCCTTTGCGAGAGTGGTTGGGTACCATGGAGCCGTGACAATAGTCTTAAAGTTTCGATGACAAGTATCGATATGGTCAAATGACGACCAACCTGGCAAAGTTGATTAACGGCATGTTCAAGAGAATACGACATCTTTCGATTTCATCCATGTTCTCAGCTACATTTTACAGGCTAGTTACCTTGATGCTAGTAATGAGGACGTAACAAATCGATCATATGAACACCGGACACATGTTTGTCGAAGCTGTTAGGAATGCAATGGATGTAAACCGTTAGAAAGTGAAGACGATGAACGTTGAAATATATTCACGACAGTTTCAACGATTTCAAGTTATGGAGACCATTGGGCGTCGACCTGGTATCCCACCTAGGTCATACGGGGTTGATCTCCAAAATAGACACTGCGTTTGCAGGAGGTTTGATACACTTCGTTATCCCTATGCGCATGTCGTTGTAGCTTGTGCTAAAGTGTCGTCCGCATGTCACCAGAATCCGCAATGAAATGGACATTATGGAGAAGACAAACCGCGACAAGCTGTGTGGACTGTGTAGGCTAGTTGGGCATACTAGGTGTAATTGCCCCTAACAAACCTACCATATTGGTCAGTCCTCCGGATCGGGTAGGGCTTAAGCTATTTGTATTGGATATTTTTCATTTGAAATTAATTAAGTTTATGAATGAATTTGAAATTAATTATGTTTAAATTTGTATTTAATTAATAATTTTTATGTTTGTATTTTGGTTTAGGGTTTATTTTTTTGTATTAATACCCTAAAAAATCCACGAAATGAAAACAAACTTTTAAGTTTGATTAAAGGCCCGTCCATCAAATCTGATCAGACTTTTAAGTTTCCTTTTATGTTTTCATTTCGTGGATTTTTACGGTTCATGGTTTAAGGTTTATAATTATTTAAGATTTAGGATTTTTAAGGTTTAGGATTTAAAAGTTTAGGGTTTAGGATTTATGGTTAAGGGTTAAGGGTATAGGGTATAGGGTTTAAAGTTTAATTTATGCATAATGGTAATGAAGGCATGATCCTTTTTGAGTTTATGGGCTGGGTCATTTAGGTAGAAAATCAAAGACAAACCTTTGTTAATTATTAGGTTAAAATATATGTAAAATTTAAGTCGGTATATAACTATGAAATTTAAATAAATGATCAAATAGGTTAAAATATATGTAAAATTAAAATAAAAAGTCATCATTATAACTCATCAATAGTCAAATATACACAATTAAACACTAATAGATATAACCATAATATCCATGATTAGATGGTGTGATTCTCGAGGTATATCTTCGCAGTGACCGGCGTGCACGGGGAGGTTGCTCGTCAGTATCATCGTTATCATTAGCAACCATTTGCTTGGGAGGAGAAGAGTATTGCGATAATAATGATGGGCTTGAAGGAGCATAGTACTGTTGTGACTCGTCAAACTGAGGCTGATATCCTTGGCTTAATGAGCCAGGGATATGTGATGATCCCACAAAGTCTGGACGATAATAATCATCATCATCCGATGCCTTTTCCTCTTCCTCTTGCTCTGGCTCTAGGGCAAGAGGCGGATGATAGGGTGACCATGTCGAGTCATGTGCGGGGGATTATTGTTTATTGTGCATCAAGAAAATATGGTTTCCCTGCCTGAATGAACCACTGCATGTATTGTATCGATGGCTGCAGATCGGGAGTATACTCCATCGGAGGTACTCGCATCATCCGATTGTTTCACACATGAATATACTGGACATGCACATGCCCCCAATCAACATATTGTTTCCCCCTTTTATTTATCCCATGGATAGAGCCTAATTGCATTGGCGGTGACAAGATAGGCTGTTTACAACCAAACTACTGGAATACTCGTCCTTAGTATACAACTCCACTTTTTGGAAATTGATAATCGGTGAGTTAATGCACCATTGGTCTAAGTGGAGGAAGGCCGAAGAGGGAATAACAGCAGCGATTTTTGGCCGTATATATGGCGTCCAAATGAATTGCACAATTAATAACATGTCACGATATTAATAAGAGTAAAGTAATATAATTTAGTAACATGCCACGATATTAACATGAGTCAAGTAATATAATTTAATAACATGTCAATGAATCACATACCCCTTTCCTGGCATGTTGCTCGAGTATCAAATGATATAAGGGAACGATGAGTTGCCTCCCGATTCTCGATTTTGTTTTTCATCTAAGAAAACAAAAAAAAACTTGTTAGAATAATATAACTAAAAAAATATGTCTAATAATTGCAATATTGGGTATATGGTAATCACCTATTAACGAGTGGGAAAACATATGTTTTGTAACACCCCTACACTCGGTTCACACGTATAAACCAGATATAAAAGTATTACATACAGTGTCAGAAAATTAAAAACGAGTATAACAAAATTTTCTTTCAAATACTGTGTAATTAAATTGTTTTACTCAAAATATCACAAAATAATCAAGTATAATCAAAATCGAGACTTAAAACTAGTTTGAAAATAATGAAAATGAAATTTTTACTCAAAACAGGGTAAATATTGATACCACCATAAAAATATTGATACCACTGTTCTAAAGTCAAGGAATATAGCTAGAAAATTCAAACTAACCCCCTAAAATTATATATAAACTTTACAAATAAATAAATTTAGTCTAAAACACAATTCCATTCAGAATTCATCATTTCATTTTATAAGTTCATAGTATTCCAAAATAACATTTATAACCCATTCATTGAGGACATATAAGTATCATTTGTACATGCCATTTCACACAAAATAAATACACATTGTCTTGCAATCTTCCAATGTTGATGTGATTTGATGAGAGGAACCTAATCCGACCTTAGCTTCTCGGAGGTCTTCAACCTACGCGTTGAAATAAACGCGTTAAGCTGGTGAAGGCTTAGTAAGTACTACAAGTGTCATTAATCATTCATCTTTTAATCACTCATTTCAAACTCATTCATATAATTATTTATTCATGTAAAATCCATACATTTTATGTATATAACATTTAACTTACAGTAGTGTTATGAATTCACATATTCTTCCTCATTTCAGATTTTAGCCATTCCAATCTCTTAGCTTACTTAGTTTTATCATTCTTTGATTTCTTATACATATGTTGTACTTACCTTTCATGTGAGTATCATTTCACTTACCTCAATGTCACAATTTGCACATTCTTTCTTTTTCACATTGTTTACCCTATTAACAAGAATCAGACTTTGACGGATACACGGATCCAACCAAACACACCAGAATGACACTCAGTGCCTCATCGGATAATTTGAAGCAATAAAGTGACACCCAGTGTCTCATCGGCCTAGCCGAAGTAAAGTGGTACTCAGTATCTCATCAAATCTATCCGAAGTAAAATAATGACACCCTGTGTCTCATCGACTCAAGGTCGAAATATCCCTGAACTCTTCCAATCCTATGGCATGCCAACTATATCCGACTCAGCCCGACTAGTTAATAGGGATTTTCAATTTACAATTCATATCACTTTCAATTCCAATTTCACTTTCACTTTCGCTTTCAATTTTGATCACAAATCATTCAAATCCAATTCAAATATACTATTAATTCAATATAAATTTTCATTCATCTCAATATTAACTCTTACCTTATATTCACTTATTAAATATAAATATCGAAATAAACATTAAATAATGAATAATTCAGATTATAGTAATACAAATCAATAACAAATCAATTTAACCAAATAACAACTAAATATCATAAACAATTAGGTACTAATAACTTTGGAAACCTTTGATTTATCCATTTCATTCTCATTTCTCAATATAATCACATATCACTTTATATGCATCAATTTTTCATTTCAATTCTATTTTTCTTTTTTTCTTTACATTAATTTTCAAAGTTGTACATTTGAGTCACAGTCACTAAATTATTTATATCTTGAGCTAAAGAATTCGAAATTATAATCCGCTTGATGATTCTGAAATTAGACTCAAATATATTTTTATCATAAAAATTTCAGAATTTTTACTTTAGCCAATTTGTACAGTAAATTCTTTCAATTTACCCCTTCTTTGCTGCCTAATAGTTTCGACCTTTCTTTACTAAAAATTATTTATCTTTTAGTACAGGAATTCAATAATATTCCCGTGTATTTCTTTTGAAAATGGACTAATTAAGGAATTATCCATATAAATTTCAGTCTATAATAATTTTTCTATATTTTTCTATGATTTTTTAAAGTCAGAACAGGGGAACTCGAACCTACTCTGACCTTGTTACACCAAATCAGATATATCTCAGAATGTACAATTCATTTTCTTCACTGTTTCTTCCATATAAAACTACACTCAATAAAATTTAATTACATATTTAATTCAACCTCTAACTCTTTTTATACATTTTTTGGTGAATTTTCGAAGTTAATCTTCTATTTTGTCAAAACTGTTTTAATGGACATTCTTCCTTTTTCATGTCTCTTTACACTAAATTTCATTTAATCCAACATAATCAACACTTATAATTAAACATATCATTTTTATCATAATTAATCATATATGTTAAAATTATAAACACTTTAATTTAATTAATTCTAAACCTTTTAATACTTGTAGTACTTACAACTCTTGTAGAAAGCTTCCTTTCCCTCTTTGATCTTCTCTTTTCCTTTCTCTTCAATTGAGTCATTTCCTTCTTTTCTTTCTTTTCAATTTCATACAAACACATATAAGCTTAAGACTAATATTCAATACTTTTTCATGCTAGATTATGTAAATATACATGTATATCATGAAAATTGAATCATATCTTACCTTTATTCTTGAATTCCCAAAATTCTAATTCAATCCCTATCCACTTTAACACTTCAAAGTGGACTCTATAAGGAAAATAAGGTGTCTACTAGCTTCCTTCTATGCCTTTCCTCAAGAAATTTTAAAGAAAATGGAAGGTTTTGGAGCTTGGAGGGCTTAACAATGGTTGAAGGACTTAATTGGAATAAAAGCAAAAGTTAGAAATGAGAGATGAAGGCTTGGACGGCTAGCTTATGGAGAGAGCTGATATTTTTGCTTTTTAATTGATTTTTCCCTCTCTCAAATTCTCTAGAATTTTCCCTTAAAATATCTCACTTAATAAAAATGGTAAAATTACTCTTTTAATCCCTAAGCCATCCAACATTACACTTTGGCCCAAAACATTGCCTCCAAAAATATATTCCACCAAATTACTCTTTTGCCCCTGCTTAATCACTATAATTCCCATGATGACTCGTAATTCATTTTAGCTAAATTGCTATTTAGTCCGTTATGCTTTCACACAATTACTAAATCCTTGAATTTTCTTAACCTTTCTTATTTAAACTACACATTCTAATTCTTAATTCAACTTTAATACTATTCTAACTCCGGTTCAAAAACGGGGATGTTACATGTTTGGTGCCTAATGGATGCTAGGAATGTCATCCGATAAAGTGCCTAAGATTGTAATAGTATTAGACAACCACTTATATCGCTGTAAGAAGGGTCTGTGACAAAGTTCTCAACACTACATTGCAAGCATCGCAGATCCCTAACTATATGGCTGAATATTTTACAGATTAGTCAGTAGGGACAAGTACATTATGTGGACCTTATTGTTGTTCACATCCGGCATGAGTATGCCTCCTATAATTTGCAAAATATAGGCTCGAACGGCCCACATCTGTAACACCCAAACCCGAAAACTATTGTCGGTCAGGGTCCCGGTGTTTTACTGGTCATTTAACACTGTTCATCTTTTATTATCATTTCATTCAATCTTATTTCATTTAAAGAAACACACTTAACACATCGCACATCACGGAATAATTATAACCACAACTCAACAAGAGCAAAAAGGTCATTTCCAAGATTTTATTTTTGAGACTTCTACTAGTATTTGTTGGTCAAGTATCGGTAGTTGACACGTCAGCAAATCATTCAAGAGTAGTGTAGACTTCTACCGATACAAGTGACAATTCTACCGATATAAGTAACTCTTCTATCGATACAAATCTTGCTTCTATTAATAGTAAAAACTCTAGAGAGCTAAAAATCTTACCTTGCTACTTCTACTGATACATATGTGCAAACTACTGATACTTCTAATCACATGACTACCGATACTTATAATTCATCTACCGATACAACCAAAGTCAGTGAGTAACCTCTCTCCTACCCTATACTTCTACCGATACATGCAGGGGTTCTACCGAAACAAGTATGCAGAATTCAATTAATCATGCCAAAATTCAATTTTATCAATATTCAACATTTCATATCTTCAAGAAAACACATTAGACTAACACCTTGCTCGTAGTTTCTAAGTTATTACATCACATTACTTAAAGTCTATATTTCACATTGAACAAGCATACAATATTTCATTAAGATCATTTCAAGGAATCCAACAATCCCAAATAAGTAATAAAAAGGACAACACCATCCTAGTACATGCCATATAACCAAGTGATTAAAAGTTTACCGAACAAGCTCTCGAGATAGTGTGATTTCTTCGAGATGGTCCAATCTTCAAGCAGTTAAATAGAATCTACAAAACAACAACAATTTCACAGGTAAGCTTTTCATAGCTTAGTAAGTTCATAGAGTCAAATAGGTTTACCAAACTTTAAAGTTGTACAATCTAAAATTTAACCAAAAGGAATAAGTTGTATTCATTCGAGGTTGGTTTCAATTTGCATTTGGTAACTCACGATGATACAGAGTCATCGGACCTTTAATTCGTAATAGGATTCATTTCTCATTTAATACTCACGATGACACATTGTCATCGGACCTCATAATCTGTAAAGAAATCATATACTCACGATGACACATAGTCATCGGACCTCATCATTCGTAAAGGATTCATATACTCACGATGACACATAGTCATTGGACCTCATAATCTGTAAAGGATCATATACTCACGATGACACATAGTCATTGGACCTTTTTCATTTATGGCTCAAAGCCCATTAGCCTTTCCTTTCCTTTGTTTCCTTCTTCCACACTTCTTATCATCGTTTCAACTCACAGCAATTGTTTACAATACAAGAATATGCAATTTAAATTAAAATTTAATAATACGAACTTACAAGATTGATTTGTAGTAACAGCTCAAGTACAAGGACTACCCGTCAGTAAGATATCCAAGACTAACTCTCGATTCTGTATAGCCTCGGATGGCATGTCCTTTATGTCCCAATTATTTACGAGGGTCATATGCGTCATATACTATGTTCATTCAATTAACTTTCATCATGTTATACCATTTCGAGCAAACATCCATATAATCATTATTTACCAAACATAAAATCGAATTGACTAACAATGTCATTTAGTTCAATTTACTATTTGTCATATATCAATCAAATTTAATTCATTCGTAACATGTATAACAATTAACACAACACTTAATCATTTAAGCGTTTTGTTGTCACTTGATTTCAACTATATCATTTCGTCACTTTCAATCATACTTCCCAATACAATTTCATTTTTAATGTAATTCAATTCATCAATTTAATATTTACTAAAAAAAAATTTAAATACAACATACTTAAATTATTTTAATAATTTACAAACAGACACTAAATCAATTATCTTACTGTACGAACTTATTGGACTGATTTGCAGCAATCGTAAAAGTACAAGGACTATTGTGCTACTTTATTTTCTCCTCCGTTATCAACATGTTCTTGATCTAACATAATAATTCCATTTAATTAAATAATTTCAATAGTAAAATAAACTTATTTTATGCAATTAAGCCCTTTCTAACAATTTTACAAAATTACCCCTAATATTTTACTTTTATTCAATTTAATCCATAAGCCTTAAACATGCAAAATACCCATTTTTATTCTAATTTCAACCCAGCCGAATATCCATGTGCCTTTCAAGAGCCCAGTTCTTTCATTATTTCACCTTAAGCGCTTGCAAATTTATCATTTTAACATATTTGTCCTTAAACATTAAAATCATAAAAAATTACTTTAGAAAATAATCAAATCCAACAACCAAAATTAAAAATCCATCATAAAATTCCAAGAATATACAAAAATCAACAATGGCATAAACCACAACATTTAACAGTTTTACAAATTAGTCATCGGATTAGCTAAATCGAGCTAAAACGAACTAAAAAACATAAAAATTACCAAAAAGGGGCAAGGTTTACCTATCTAATTTGAAGCCCTAAGCTTGGTCGAACTTCTTCTCTCTCCTATGGCTTAATTAGGTTTCAATTGCATAATGAGGAAGATGATTCTTTCCTTTTTATTTTGTTTATAATATTTATTTATTTATTTACCAATTTACCCTCCATTAAAACATTCAAAATTCAACAAATTCAAGGCCATGACCGTCCACTTACCTCCTTAATGGTATAATTACTATCTAAGTACTTTAACTTACCTTTCAATTAGCATTTAATACCTTTAATTAAGAGAATTCAACTTTTGCACCTTTTACGATTTAATCGTTTTCGTTTAATTAACTATCTAAACGATTAAATTTCATTACAAAATTTTAATACAATACTTATGACCTCATAAATATTAAATAATTAATATTTACGGTCTAACATATCAAATTCGTGACCTCAAAATCACCATTCCTGATCATACTAAAAATAAACTAATTAGTAAGTCCCCATTTTATTTGGATTTAATTGCAATTTACCAAAATCTAAAGCGTTTCATATCATTTCTATTATTAGGTCATTTAAAGAGGGTCCAATTTCGTAATTGGTCCTTCAATTATTTTAAATTTTAATTAAACAAACTTATTTACAATTTAGTCCTACACTAATTAGGACTTAATGAAAAATAGCCCAAAAGTTAGTGGATGGTAATCATATCCACCACCGCTTGGACTTTTTGACCATGGTGTAATTACCACTTTGGTCCCTTTTATTTTTAATTAATAGCAATTAACTTTTACCTCTTTTACAATTTACTCATTTTTCCTTAATTAAGCAATTAATCATCAAAATTACCCAACCAAACTTCAATTCACATATAATAAAATTTTGTAAATATTTAATAAAAATATTTATGACCTTTAATTTCATAAATGAGATTCCGATACCTCATTTTCTAAATCCACTTGACTTTTGAACTAAACCACTTATACTAACTTTTAATTCAATAATTAAAATTCCTCAATTCAAAATTCCATATAAAATCAATATTGACTTATTTAATTTAATAACTCATTATAAAAATTTTTCCATCGATTTTGTGGTCCCAAAACCACTATTTTCAATACCATTGAAAAACGGGCTATTACAACATCACCTCCATTCAGTTACATTTTCAGGCAACTCCGTAAAATTGGCCCTCAGCCATGTAAAGTTCAATGACGTAAAATCATTGTTATTACTAGGTGAGCGACCTAGTAAGTTGCTGTAAATCCTTGACGGCTCTTCAATCGTACTAACGCAGGTGACCGCTAAACCATTGATCGGGAGCCCGAGTTGTAGGGCAACATCATCCAATGTCACAGTCCACTCCCCACACGGTAGATGAAATGTGTGGGTCTCCGGGCGCCAACGCTCCACCAATGCGGTTATTAAATCATACTGCAAGTCAAACTTTTGGATCAATGGAAACAGACGTGCATGGGGATGTTATTTGAGGCCGTGCGTATGACCCCACAATGCACGATACTCGAGATCTCCCTGTTAACTTACAGAAATAGTTGGTATAACCTAATTTAATTTCGTAAACAAATAATAATTTCGTAAATGACATAACGAACAAATAATAATTTTATTACATTGAGATTGACTAGGTGTGTTTCCTCATTCACCAACTTTGCTATGTGAGGACGCTTGTCGTTAATTAATGAATCCATTCTGCAACTTGAAAAAAATTTATCAATTAGTTCGATACATAAATAATTTATACTTTATTAAATATTTATTATTAATAATTTATACTTGATTAAATATGTTAGATCGATGGATTGGATCGAGATTGACAAGAGGGGGTGAATTGGAATTTTAAAATTTGTAGGATGAAGTAGAGAGAATAGAGAGTAATTGACGCAACGATTTATAGTGGTTTGGTTCCAAATACCTATTCTACTACCTTAGCTTTCACCAACCAAGGATTTTCCCAAATCCACTAGATTTGTATAACCTTTGAGGACAAGGTTTAACCTTACAACAATCAAGACTTATACCATAAAGTCTTAATCAGTCAACACCTTAAGATTTCTACCCAAACCTTAAGTACAAACCCTTTCAAAAGAATAACAAATAGGCAGACTAGAAAGAATCCTCACAAGATCTAGATGTTTGCCAATGTAAGCACAATAATGAACACTTGAGCAAAATAAACACAAAGATAGCTCACAAGTGTTTTACAAGAATGAAATGAAAGAATTAGCTCTCAATATCTTTTGATGACCTTTGAAACTTTTAGCACAACTTCTCTTATGCATCTAGGTCATTGAAGGATGGTATTTATAGTCATCTTGAGCATTCCAACCGTTGCAAATGTTGAGGTGGAGAATAAACCCGTTGGAAGTGAAATACCAACTCATAAAGCTGTCCTGCAACATAAAGTATCAATACCTATAAAGTGGGTATCGTTATTTTTTAAACTTTAACTTGAATAATATGACCGTTGGAGCGTATATGACAATTATTATCGATACCTAGAAAATATTATCAATACTTTTCCAAAAAGTATCTATACTAGGATCGATACTTGCAAAACAAAATAATCTCTTGGTATCGTTTTTGAAAGAGGGTATCGATATTATACAAACATTATCGATACTCATATCATGGTATCGATATTTTTCAAATCTTATCGATACTTAAAAATAGGTATCAATATTTTTCAAATATTATCGATACCTTTGAATGGGTATCGATATTTTTCAAACGTTTAAAAACAGATTACTAACTTGGTATCGATTTTAAGAAGGGTATCGATATTTTTCAAATTTATCGATACTTAGTCAAAAATATCGATACTTTTTGACCTGGAGCAATTTTGACTTGTTTGAAAAATATGTTTAAGTGTAAAATTGATTTTGGACTTTGATACACTTAAGTTGAAAGTATTTTGGCTCAAATAATTTTTGTATTAAGAATTTGACTAAGAGATTTTAGATAGTAGATTTAAAATTACCTCTTAGATTAAAAGTCATTTTGTCATATTTTATCTTATATTCAAAAACATTATAATTATTATATCAAAATAATTTATCAAATAAAGCTTGGTTTAATAATCTCCCCTTTTTGATATAACAAAACTTTGTGAATATTTTTTGTTTTTGAATAGATGCTCCCTCTCAATAAAATATATTTTTTCAAAATGAGACAAGTTTTGAAATCAATTTTGCTTTCAATTTCATTATGGTCATATAACATCTATTTTGAAAACATTGATCACATTAATCAAAATAAAGATCAAAAACATTTTATGCCTTTGCTTTTTACCTTTCCTTCATATATTCACAAGATATCTCTCCCCCTTTTTGGTATATAAAAAATAGAGCAAATAAAGCTTGAGGAGAAAAGTCATTAGTTCATCATAGATATAAAAGAAATAAAGATTAATGAACTAAAAATTCATAGTACCATAATATAGATATAGTATTAAGTCAACAAAGTACTATTCAAGACAAAAAAAATAGGAAAAGAAAGTAAGTACTAATATAAAAAAAAGAAAGAAAAATGATGCATATGAAATGAAATTAATGTCCTAAAAACTACTCCTCGTCGGAAGAGGAAGAAAGGGATGAAAGAGGGGCAGGTGTTCGAGAGAGTAAGGTAGCCATTTGAGCTTCGATCGTTGAGAACCGCACATTCATATTGTTTTCAAGTAATGAAAGTCTCTCATTCACATTCGTCTCAATAGATGAAAGTCTTTCACTCACGGTAGACTCAAATGAAGAAAATCGTGCATTAAGAGCATGAAGAGCCTCTAGTACGGCGGTATCACCTGATGGAGTACTTAATGAAGAACCAAGATGAAGAGCTTGAGGTGGCGAAAAGTCATCCATATCTACCCCCATTTCCTCGTCGCCTTGGGCAATGGGTCCATTTCCTTGTATCCATAACCCTGTAGTAGTATCAAGGTTATAACCGGCATGGCGTAAAGCCCCATAACTAATGGGCTGTGTAGTCGATATAGGAACATCACCATAGAGGTTTAAGCCTAGACACTTGAAAAGGTATGACAGATACGTGCCATAAGGGAGTGTGACACTATTGTGAAGAGGTCTCCCAATGGCCTTTGTAATGTCATTAAAAAGTAGGAGTGCTAAGTCGGGTTTCCTATATGACTTGAAACAATCGAACCACCAATAGTCAATGTTTCAGATTTTAGCATGTTTTTGGATCGGCCAAAAGATCCAAGTTAGCATTAGGTGGAGGACACAGTCGTGGAGATTTAATTCGGACATGGAGCCAGAATGGATATAGAGAGAGGCATCTTAGGTAGCCTTTTTGTTGGCTAACCCACCGGATGGGAGATGAATAAGGTTACCAAAGTCCTTGACAGTTAAATGAATTGGAGTGCCCATTAGATAAGAAGATATAGCAACAACATTTTCTTCGGATTCATCATGTTTGAGCTTCGCATTAGAATAAAATGCTCGAACAAGATTTAAGAAAAGAGGGGACTCTATGCGAACAAAGTCCATCCAACCCCAGTCATGTAAAACTGGGAGGTAAGTAAAGTTGATGGAATTCAACATTGAAACATTGATTTTACGAGCCTCCTAAACTCGTTTGGATGCAAAGTGAAGGTTAAAGAAGTAGATTTGGTTTGAATTCTGAAAACAGTCATCAAATGACGGATTAACATCACTAGAGGGTGCGGGATTGGTTCGGGTTCTCTTTCTAGGTGCCATTGCTACTTTAGAAACAAGATTGGTTAATAAAAATTTCGTTTAGGAATTTTCACAAACATCTGGTGTGCCTAGGGTTTTAGGAAAAATAATTTGATATTGTTTAAGAAATGGGAACCTCCTGCAAAAAGATAGCATTTATATTGTTCAAATAGCCTCAATTACATAATTTTTAACACTAATCCAACCTACATTCTTCAAAAAGGAAAGATTTGAAATTCAGAATTTTTACCTCAAAATTAAGAAAATGCCAAAAATTCTTGAAATGTGCTTGTAAATCTTGATGAAAAGTAGTGTATTTGGAGTCAAGATTTTGCGAGAATTTTAAAGAAAATTTGAAGATTTTTCGGTGAAAGATTGAAAGATTTTTGGAGGTTTTGTGTTTTTGGGTTTTGGTTGCCTATTCTGTTTTAGAACTATTGCAGGTACCCATATAAGCACGGAGGTATCAATTTTTTTTTCGAGTATCGATAATTTTTGAAAACTTTCGATACTTAAAAACTGGTATCGATATTTTTAGAATAATATCAATATTTTTAAAATGGTATCGTTACCAAATCTGCATTCTGTTTTCCAAGTGCAGAAAAATTACAAAAACGAAAGTTTTAATCCAAAAT
Organism: Kokia cookei; assembly: GCA_039519145.1. Classification (NCBI taxonomy): domain Eukaryota; kingdom Viridiplantae; phylum Streptophyta; class Magnoliopsida; order Malvales; family Malvaceae; genus Kokia; species Kokia cookei. The sequence goes on from CM076907.1 coordinate 23,423,497, forward strand.
TGTTTCTAGGGGTCCTAAAATGGCTCCATACATGTTTCTAACTACTACAAATGCAAAAATGCATGAAATGTATGATAATGTGGAAAAAAATTAAATAAAACTAATAAGGCAAAAATCATATGTGTGAGCCATTAAAAAAATAAGGCATATTAGAAGTAATAGCAAGACAATTTCACAAAGCTCCCCCTATCTAGTAGCACACAATAAAATTAAACTTTTTATGCATTTGCTAAAATTTTAACACTTATCCAAGACAAGGTGGTTAGACCTAATTCTCTCCTAAGTGTTCAAAACCTTTCTTTATCTAATGATTTTGTGAAAATATTAGCTAGTTGTTTCAAGATATCTATGTATTCTAGAACTGCATCTCCTTTTTCGACATGATCTCTAATGAAATGATGTCTAATCTCTATGTCCTTAGTTCTAAAGTGATGGATGAGATTTTTAGTGAGACAAATAGCACTAGTATTGTCACACATAATAGGAATGGTAGGTACGCTAACTCCATAGTCCTTAAGTTATTGTTTCATCCACAATACTTGAGCACAATAACTTCCGGTAGAAATATATTCAGCTTCGGTAGTGGATAAAGCAACATTATTTGTTTCTTTGAAGACCAAGAAATTAGCATGCTACCTAAAAATTGGCAAGTTTCGGAAGTACTTTTTCTATCTATCTTGCATCCTCCAAAATCCGCATCGAAATAAGCATGTAAGCAAAAGTAAGAGTCTCTAGAGTACCAAAGGCCTAACTCGGAAGTGTCTCTAAGGTATCTAAAGATTCTTTTGACGACTTGTAAATTTGATTCCTTAGGACAAGATTGATATCTAGCACACAAGTATACACTAAACATAATGTCGGGTCTGCTTGCAGTAAGATAAAGTAATGAACCAATCATCGTCCTATATATTTTCTTATCAACACACTTACCTTCTTCATCTTTGTCAAGCTTTGTAGAAGTACTCATAGGAATATCTTGTGGTTTGAGATTTTCCATCCCAAATTTCTTGAGCATTCCTTTGTGTACTTAGCTTGATTGATGAAGATGTCATCTTTCCTTTGCTTGATTTGGATTCCCAAAAAGAAATTTAGTTCTCCCATCATGCTCATTTCAAATTCACCTTGCATCAACTTAGAAAATTCTCTGCAAAGAAGATCATTAGTAGAACAAAAAATTATATCATCAACATATATTTATACTACTAATAAATCTTGATCTTTTCTTCTTATGAATAGTGTTGTGTCAACTTTTCCTTTACAAAAACCTTATTTTATAAGAAAGATTGATAATCTTTCATACCAAGCTTTAGGAGTTTGTTTCAAACCATATAAAGCTTTTGAAAGTTTAAAAACATGGTTTGGAAATTTTGGATCTTCAAAACCGGGTGGTTGTTCCACATACACTTCTTCATTTATAAAACCATTTAGAAAAGCACTTTTCACATTCATTTGATAAAGATTGAAATTATGAAAACATGCAAAAGCTAAAAGCATCCTAATGGCTTCCATCCTAGCTATGGGAGCATATGTTTCATCATAGTCTATTCCTTCTTGAGAGTAACCTTAAGCTACAAGTCTAGCCTTGTTTCTTACTATGTTGCCACTCTCATCTAGCTTATTTCTAAAAACCCATTTAGTTCCTATAATAGATTTATCATTAGGTCTATCAACTAGATTCCATACTTTACTTCTCTCGAATTGATTTAATTCTTCTTGCATAGCCAAAATACAATATTCATCATTTAATGCTTCTTTAATATTCTTTGGCTCAATGCATGAAATAAATGAAACATAATTCCAAGTATTTCTAAGGGAAGATCTAGTAGTTACCCCCTTTTATGGATCACCAATGATTTGTCCATCCTTTACATATGATAGCTCCCTTGGGTGGCTAGATTCTTTTTCAACATAAGTTGGTTCTAAAAGTTCATCATCCTTGGGTTCTTGAACCGACTCATTTGTGCCTTCTTGTGATGCTTGATTTTGTTGATGTTTATAAATTTTTGCATCATCAAAATCACTAGGTTCCTTTCTTGAAAGAGAGTTAGATTCATCAAAAATAACATGTATAGACTCTTCAACAACAAGGGTTCTTTTATTAAAAACTCTAAAAGCTTTAGAATTTGTGGATTATCCAACAAAAATCCCTTCATCACTTTTGGCATTAAATTTTCTCAAATTTTCTTTTTCATTATTTAAGACAAAACATTTACAACCAAAAGGATGAAAGTGGCTTATGTTAGGCTTTCTTCCTTTAAAAAGTTCATATGGAGTTTTCTTTAAAATTGGCTTAATCATAGCTCTATTTAAAATATGACATGAAGTGTTTATGGCTTCCGCCCAAAAATTTCTTGGTAAATTATTTTCACATAGTGTAGTTCTAGCCATTTCTTCCAAAGTCCTATTTTTTCTCTCAACAACTCCATTTTTTTGAGGGGTTCTGGGAGCTGAGAAATTATGACTAATACAATGTTCATTGCAAAAGTTATTAAAACCAAGGTTTTCAAATTCTTTTCCATGACCACTTTTTACACTTGAAATCATATATCCCACTTGATATGTTCATTGCAAAAGTTATTAAAACCAAGATTTTCAAATTCTTTTCCATGACCACTTCTTACACTTGAAATCATATATCCCACTTGATTTTGAATCATTTTACAAAAGATAATACATTTTTCTAAAGCTTCATCTTTTGAGAACAAAAAGAAAACCCATGTGTATCTAGAGTAGTCATCAATAATCACAAATCCATATTGTTTACCACCTAAGCTCATAGTCCTAGTAGGTCCAAAAAGATCAATATGAATTAATTGAATTACTCTAGATGTTGAGACTATATCCTTAGGCTTAAAAGTTGATCTCCTATGTTTACCTTTAGCACATGCATCACAAATTTTATTAACTTCTATAGAAAATTTAGGCATGCCAACAACAAGATCCTTTTTAATAAGCTTTGATATAATACTCATGCTAGCATGTCCTAATCTTCTATACCATAGCCAACACATATTTTCATTACTATTATTAGCTACAAGACAAATATTTGACACGTTATCAAAATTAACCATAAAAATGTTTCTTACTCTATTACCTACAAAAAGAATACTATTATTTACACTATCTACAACTTTGCACCCATTTGACTCAAATATTACTTTGAATCCCTTGTCACAAAGTTGACTAATGCTAAAGAGGTTATATTTTAGACCATTGACATAAAGCACATTTTCAATAAGAATGGAAGAATTTACACTTATCGAACCACTAACTTCAATGCGCCCTTTTGAGTTGTCACCAAATGAGACTTCTCCTCCATATTTTAAAGTTAGTTCTTTGAAGAAGCTTTTGTCTCCGGTCATGTGTCTTGAGCATCCACTATCAAGGTACCATGAGTTTTTCATTGACTTGTTCGCCTTGTAGCAATGCTCTCCCTCTTACAAACACAAAGTTTTAATTTTGGATTTTGGTACCCAAATCATCTTGGGTCCATGTGCATTAGTTTTAATAATTTTTGTTCCTTTTGGAATACATTTCCTTAAAGCTTCCTCACTTTGAGATGTGTCTAATCCTTTCGGAATCCACACACTCTTTGTGAGTCTTCTTCTTGAAGTAAGTTTCCTTAAAGAACAAACTTGTCTATCATGCCCCTTTTTGTGACAATGAGTGCATTGAAGTGAGGCATCATAGTTATAGCTTGGTTTCTCAAAGAAATTTTTAAATTTATTTTCTTTTTGAAAATCCATAAATACTAAGTCACTTTTGTCAAAGAAGGCTCTTTGAGATTCAAGCATATTGTTTAGTTTTTGTTGCCCCATTTTGAACATGGAAAAGGAATTTTGCAAGTTTTCATTCTTTAAGACTAAATTATCAATTTGTTCTTGCATATCCTTAAATCTCTTTTCCATTTCTTCTTTAACCAAGATTAGAGACTTATTTTCCTCTTTTAGTTTTGAAGTCATTTTCTTGTGTTCGGAGATCATAGTCTCGAAATCTTCGGTTAGTTCATGAAAAGCATCTTGTAACTCATCAAAAGTATATTCATTAGGGTTTAGAGTTACCTCTTGTTCTTCTTTGGCCATCAAGCAAATTTGTGCAAATTGAGCCACTTCGTTTTCCTTCTCATCATCGGACGAGTCGTTATCGGTCCAAACTACCGCCATCATATTTTTCTTCTTTTGTTTTGATGCGGTTTTCTTCTTTAATAATGGACAATCATACTTCAAGTGGCCCGACTTCTTGCATTTGTAGCAAGTTATGAGATCCTTTTCCTTTTTGCTCGATTCTCCTCGGATGATGTCTCTTCTAGGGAATCTTTTTGCTTTATTGTATTTCATGAACTTTTTAATTTTCCTTTCCATCATTGCCATATCCTTGTCATCTTCATCGTCGTTTGTGGAGTCTTCATCTTTTGATGTAGATTTGAATGCAACTTCATTTTTCTTGGGTACTTCCTTTGATTCCTCTTTGATTGTCTTTCCTTGATGATTAATCTTCATCTCATATGTAAGTAAGGAACCGATGAGCTTATAAATGGATAGTTGTTAAGATTTTTGATTCCTCAATAGCCGTAACTTTGGGTTCCCATGATGAAGGAGGACTATTCAACAACTTCTTTACTAACTCCATGTTGGGATAAATTTTCCCAAGACCTTTGAGCCCGTTGACGATGTTGGTAAAACGATCCGATAAATCCTTGATCTGTTCATTTGGTTTAGCATGAAATAATTCATAATCAAGGGTTAAGAGACTTATCTTGGATTCTTTTACTGATTCGTCCCTTCGTGAGTAACCTTGAGCTTGTCCCATATCTCTTTGGCATTGCTGCACAGTGATACTCTATTATATTCACTCAAGCTTAAAGCACAAAATAGAGTATGATTTGCTTTGGCGTTTAGTTGCACCATCTTGATGTCGTGGTCATCCCATTCATTTTCTTCCTTTGGGATGATCCTTCTTTCAACTCTCTTTATCACGATAAAAAGTCCTTTGGTGGTTATTCTTCATACCTCGTAGTCGTTGGCTTGGATGAATAACCTCATTCGTGTCCTCCAATATGTGTAGTTTGTTCCATTGAATATAGGAGGTCTTACGGTTGACAGGCCTTCTCCTACCATTAGTGCATCTTGCTCCGAAGCCATGAAGCACACCTTTTGACTGGTTCTTGTGACTTCCATTTTTTATTGATTTTGGATCTTTGCTCTCTGATGTAAAGCCATGTAATGAGTTTTAGCTCTAATAGTAATTGTTAGATTGATGGATTGGATCGAGATTGCCAAGAACGGGGTGAATTGGCTTTTTAAAATTTGTTGGATGAAGTAGAAATAATAGAGAGTAATTGACGCAACGATTTATAGTGGTTCGATCCCAAACACCTACTCCACTACCTTAGCTTTCACTAACCAAGGATTTTCCCAAATCCACTAGATTCGTATAACCTTTGAGGACAATGTTTAACCTTACAATAATCAAGACTTATACCACAAAGTCTTAATCAATCAACACCTTAAGATTTCTACCCAAACCTTAAGTACAAACCCTCTCAAAAGAATAACAAATAAGCAAACTAGAAAGAATCCTCACAAGATCAAGATGTTTGCCAATGTAAGCACAATAATGAACACTTGAGCAAAATAAACACAAAGATAGCTCACAAGTGTTTTACAAGAATGAAATGAAAGAATTTAGCTCTCAATATCTTTTGATGACCTTTGAAACTTTTAGTACAACTTCTCTTATGCATCTAGGTCATTGAAGGATGGTATCTATAGCCATTTTGAGCATTTCAATCGTTGCAAATGTTGTGATGGAGAATAAACCCGTTGGAAGTGAAATACCAACTCATAAAGCTGTCCTGCAACATAAAGTATCGATACCTATAAAGTGGGTATCGATATTTTTTAAACTTTAATTTGAATAATATGACCGTTGGAGCGTATATGACCGTTATTATCGATACATAGAAAATATTATCGATACTTTTCCAAAAAGTATCTATACTGGGATCGATACTTGCAAAACAAAATAGTCTCTTGGTATCGTTTTTGAAAGAGGGTATCGATATTATACAAACATTATCGATACTCATATCATGATATCGATATTTTTCAAATATTATCGATACCTTTGAATGGGTATCGATATTTTTCAAACGTTTCAAAACATAATACCAACTTAGTATCGATTTTAAGAAGGGTATCGATATTTTTCAAATTTTACCGATACTTGGGCAAAAATGTCGATACTTTTTGACCTGGAGCAATTTTGACTTGTTTGAAAAATATGTTTAAGTGTAAAATTGATTTTGGACTTTGATACACTTAAGTTGAAAGTATTTTGGCTCAAAATAATTTTTGTATTAAGAATTTGACTAAGAGATTTTGGATAGTAGATTTAAAATTACCTCTTAGATTAAAAGTCATTTTGTCATATTTTATCTTATATTAAAAAACATTATAATTTTTATATCAAAATAATTTATCAAATAAAGCTTAGTTTAACAAAATATTAATCGATAATGATAATAATGTATATATGTTTAATGTGAGAAAAAAACTTAACAAATATAAAATATTAAAATAATTAATTAAATTTGCATATAATAATATTTATTTTTCTAGTTAATATTATTAACATATTACATCCTAAGATGTTTTTACTTTAAGTTCTTAAAATTAGATCTTTGATGATGATGATGATGATGATTATTATTATTATTATTATTATTATGTTTATGTATATGTTTAATTTTTTAAATATTATTTTAATTAAAATCTTTTAATTTAAACAATTAAAACCGCTCATCCATCGTCTATTATAATTTATAATGGTTTAATTGTCATTCCAGGCCTTGAAGAAACACTTTTTAGCTTGATTAACCAATATTAATTAATAGTAATTAAGTTTTACAATTTTCATGATTGTTATCAATATAATATAAAAATAATAATTTATCCCTTGGTGCCGTCATTTTCAAACCCTCCATCAATATTTTACTATTATTTTTTAATATATAAATATAATTAAAAAAATAAAAAAATTTATGTCAAAAAATACCTTTGGTGCCGCCATTTTAGTCTCTTCCACTCCACAAAACATATCATTTTGATAATTAATAGAGTGAAGATATTATTTTGGTAAATAAATAATTTTTTATATTAAATTAGTAAAAAACCCATGTAATTATACACCATTATTAAAAGTTGTAAATAAATTCTAATTAAAATGATAAAAAATCATATTTAAAATTTAATTATGAAAACGGGACTCACTCTATATATAAATTAAAAATTAAATATTTTGAAAGTTAAAGAACTAATTAAAACTCAATATTTTTATATATGTTCCTGTACTTAGAGCTGATTGTGGGTCGGACCGGGTCGGGTTCGAGCCGGGCTTCAATAAAATTTTAGATCCAATTGTTAAGTCCAAGCCTGGCTCGACCCGAAAAATGGGCCTAAAATTTTGTCCTAACCCGACCCGAATTATAATAGTCAAACTCGAGCCCGACCCGACCCGACCCATATTAATTTTTTATATTATTTTATTACATATAACAAATTTAAAAAATATATAATATATCAAATACACTTAAAAACATTAAAAAAAACATTAAAAAATTAATAAATTTAAAATACATTAAAAAATTATATTAATATAGTTGTAACTAAATTAGTAAAAAAATTAACAATAAAACATAAGTTCTATAATATTCAAATAATATTAAAAAAGACAGTGAAACAATAGTAAAAACGAATAAAAAAATAACATCCAAACAACAAAAATAACAACAAAAACAGCAGCAAAAATAACAGTAAAACAACATTAAAAACAACAGCAAAAATAACACGAAAATAGCAATCAAAACAATAAAAAAACAACAACAAAAAACAGTAAAAAAAGCACCAAAACAACAATATAATTTTTATTAAAAATGGTTAATTTATTCAGGCCGGGCCGGGCCGGGCTGGGTTTGGGCCAAAAAATCATACCCGAGACCCGATCCGTTTAGAAAATGGGCCTCATTTTTTGTCCAAGCCCATTTTTCGAGTTTATATTTTTGTCCAAATCCTCCCATTTTTCGGGCGAGCCTTCGGGTCGGAGCGAATGACTCGGCTCATGATTAGGTCTACCTGTACCTTCTTTTATATTATATACTAGTTTTCTTTACTTGTTCAAAACACGGATTTTCTATTTATATAAATTATTTAGAATATAATATATTTTAAATATATTACATGCATAAATTTTACGAAAAAATATTAAATTTTAAATAGTACTAAAATTTATTTTATATAGGATGATCACGTGTTAATTTATTTTTATTAATATTACATGCATATATTAAATAAAATGATTTAATGTGAGAAAACTATAATTATAGTCTTTTGTGTAATAGAAGCTAGGAATATTTTAATATTAATTTTGATGATTTAAAAATAAATTTCAATAAGAAAAATAAGATTACAATTTTTTGTTTTAATAGTTAATAAAATTTATAAATATTAAAATTAAGAAATTAACATACAATTTTTGTTTAATAAAAGGTAGACTTGAAAATTAAAAAAAATTACATTTTTTTATAAATAATTGTCGATACCATATTAATTTAATATTTTTAATTACTAAAATTTTCTTAAAATTCTTTTAAAATAAAAATTATTAGTAAAAATTTTAATTAAATTTTAGTGATAAAAATCAATCAAACAAAAATAAAGTCACATAATTCTAGGTAAAATTAAAATATACTGATAGAGACATCGGTGGGGCGGGTTTCACGAGATCTCACCCCACTTCACAATCAATTGGGCGGGGATGAATACATGTTTCGCGGGTGATGAGGTGGGGATGGAGACAAAAATTAAACCCGTCGTGGGTGGTAGGACAAGCATGAGTATGACCTTGTACTCGCATCTTTTTCGCTCTCTCGCATCATCCTCACTCATCCAACATAATATAATAAACATATTTAAAAATAAACATTTATAAAAATTTAATTTTGATAGTGAAAGTCCGCAAGATAAATATTTCATACTTTTTTTCATAAAAAAAAATTTGATTTATATTTATTTAATTAATACTTATATATATATTATGAAATGTGTCATGAGTGGGTATAAAAGGGATTAAATGGATTTGAAAACTCATGTGGATGCTGAGACGAGGATGAGTTTAATCTTGCGGATCACGAGACAAAAATGATTTTGAATTTTGAATTCGCAACATATTATGGGATGAGGATAGAGATGAAATGCTCCCCGCACCCATCCTGCTCAATTGACTTTCCTATATATCGATAAATTTCACTTTAGTTCAAAAGTACAATAACAAATATCAATCAAAAACAAAAATATTGTTGCAAATTTATCTTTTTAAGTAGTTTGCACATTAACTCTTAGATTAAGTATCATCATCATAAAATTTATATGAATATAATACTTTAAATTTGATTACAGTACCTAAAATTACACGAAAACTACAATAGTGCATGGATTAAGAGCATGGCACCCTCCCATTTTCTTATCTTCGTTTATACTTTAATCTTGTAATAGTCAAACGAAAGGATCAAACATTTTAGAAAGGAGGGTCCAATGAAATTTGTGGAAGAGGCAAAACATCAAGAATTTTAATATGTATATATATTTATAATTTATATATATTTCAATTAGATTTCATCTCATTAGAAACATTTTCAGAGTCATCCTCAGGAAGGAGGCCAAGTAGCGGCAAAGGCAACAATGAACTGAGATTGCATAGGATTATCAAGGAGGATAAGTTGTCAAATTTATCCTTGGTCACACCAAATACCTGGGTCAGTCCAGCACCTAACAGTCCCCCCACTACACTGCCTCCGTTCGATATGGACATCAGAGTTGCAAACAGTGTTGCTTCCATCCCTTCCGGACATAACTTCGCTGCAAGTACAAGAACCGGCATGAAAGAAACCTGCAACAACGAACTTGGAATGAAATAAAAGAAACAGTTTTGTTTTAAACTATGTTAGTGAAATTGAGATGAATGATACATGTCTAGGAATGGTACGTTTAATCTTTAAAAAAGAAAAGTTTTCTATTGATTGGAGGATCACATCCTCATAATTATGTTTTGATTAAATGTTACACAGATACTGTTCAGAAAATGAATGTTTTATAGTGTAGGTAATACGTACATGTTGAGATATCATAACTATTGTCCATTACAAAGGTGCGCTGGGAAATTGTAAAATATTATTGTTAAAATTGAATGTCGATAATGACAATATAAAAATATTGCAAAGAAAAAGAAAGAGAAATAGAACACATCGATTTTACGTAAAAACCCTTTCGGGAAAAAATCATGACCAAAGGAAAAGAAAGTTAACTAGTATCGAATTCAAATGATTCAAGACGAGTTTCGACTAGTTCTATTTATAAGTTAAAAAACCTTATTCTAATCAATGTCTAATAAAAGACACGTAATAAGGTCGAAACAACTTATTCCAATCAATATAAAATAAAAGCAGTGTTCTATATAGATTACACTTATGCAGTCTGTATCGTACCTTGGAGGCAACCCCAGTTCAGTTTTATGCTTAATGGGGATCTGCGGTGGGCGGCGATTTTCGTCCCCACAGATCCCTTATCTTGCCACTTGTATTTTATTTCTTTAACAGAAATTTGGATCACACAACTCTAACAATTATAGACTTTGTGGAAGAGATTCAGATTATTATCATGCACATGCTGTAACTCATTAATTTATGCTGCTGAACCTAAAGAAATTTCTTTGAAGTTAAAACATTAATTTTATTAAAAAATGGAACACTTAAGAGGAACCTTATAACTTGCAGTAACTCAAAAACCCATCATCCATTGCAACTATTAATCTAGAAACTCCTGCCTGTCCAACAGCAGGCGTCTAATAAATCATAAACATCAGAACAAACAAACTTAAATTACCTGACCAAGGACAGTCAGAATCAATGAATCCCCAATCGCAAACCACTCATCACTTATTCCTAACTGCCGGTTCAATCCAGTTACCAGCAACACCTATGCAAAGATGAAAATTTTATATTAAAAATGATGATAAGCACTGTGAAATCGAGTGAGAGAAGAGAGGAAGAAAGAAGAAGAGAGAAGGGGCCTGCTATGCCGCTGTTACAGCTTGCTGTTTTGAAAAGAAAATAAAAATGGTTAATTCTGAAAAGTATTTCTTGCATATGTACATTTCCTATTTATACTAGTAATTAGATATACAAAGAAGGAAAGTCAAAGATGTTATGCTCCTAACTTTATGCTAGTCTAGTCAATCCCTGGAATCATAACAGAATAAATCCTCAAGATTACTATCACAAGAAGCACAATAAGCAAACCATCTTAAATATATGAAAGCATAAGTAAATAAAGACACAAACCTGAGTCATTCCAAAGGCTGTACCGATAATTGTTGTGGCAAGAAAAATCTTCCGCAATGGAACTCTTTTTAAAAATCCATTATACAGTCCAACTCCGACCAATGATGCAACCGAAGTGACAAGTGTCACACGTCCTAGAAATTCTGGGGTGAAACCAAGTTTATTTGTGCTGAAATGAAAACAGCCTTCTGTTTCAGATATGAAGATTAAGAAAAATAAGATGCTGACAAAGAAATTTAAACAAAACAGAACTTACGTGAAGTAAAAAACGGCAGAGTCTGACTGCGGTGTTGCTTGCCACAAGAAAATAAAAACGGTGGGAAGAAACACATAGGGTTCTCTTACAGCATTCCACAACTGAATAATATTCTCTCTTGAGCTTTCAAGAAAGCTAGGGTTGGCTAAAAGAACATTTTGCCCTCTTGTTGAGCCAGGCACATGCTGTTCTTTTACAAGAACAGCAACAGCAGACGTTATCATCGGTAGCAATGCAGTGATACCAAAAACAAACCTGAGGCATTAAATTGGTGACGAAATGGTTAAGCAGAATTTCTCTAGTCCTTCAAACCATATCCACAAACAAATCACCTCAAGTACCTTACACCATAAGCATCCACTAGCGAACCACTAAAATAGGAGCTCACAATACCACCAAAAGCAGAGGATCCCCAGCATAGAGACTGAAGAGATCCAGATATGGCTTGTGACTCTCCACGAGCCCTCTCCACAACCATGGAATCTACAACCTGCACCACGCAACATTTTCTAACATAATCCAAGAAATATGACTAGAGCAATAATAGGATAACACCTAAACAAGAAACTTTTCAGCCTAACATTTAGAATGCTTTTTAGTAGTGCACGTGTGCACTTGCTCAATCAATCATGTATAAGTTGCTGATAGAGAGAGAAAAAGGTGCTAAAAGTAGTGTCTTCTAAAGTAAGGCATACACTAAGAATAAAATTCACAAGTAATACAAAAGCTGCAAAAGCTTTCTAGTACTTGGTTTAGTTTCTTCTGCCCGATCAAGATTGTAAGGATCTTTTATGCTTCACCTATGAGCCCTGCATCCAAAGAGGATGTCTAAAGTTCTCAGCTCCTTATGGCTTACAAATATATTAACTTGCTATTTTATTCTCATTTTACTTGACACCAATTCATGATCAATAAACATTGATAGAGGATTGTGTAACGTTTCTCTTATAATAAATGTTGGCTGCGTAGATAACTTTGACTTCAAATGTAACCCACTTAGACTAGATAATAACATTAACATGGAAAAAAGATACATCACAAGAATGTGCAGATATAAGAAATCATAGAAACCCTGACCTGCCGTTGCAGAAATAATCAACTTTAAGTGAATAACTGAAAGAATTCCGCAAAGCAGAAGAAACTTACAACATCTGAGAAAGCAACAGAAAGAGATCCAATAAGCATGCAGACTACAACACCATACTTGCTGTCAACAAAGGTGGCCATCAAACTCCATGAGAGAGCACCAAGAAGTCCAGATAGAACCAAGTATGACCTTCTTCGGTAACCAAATAGTGGGAATGAATCACTGCAAAACCATACTGCTCCTCAAACCAAATCTAGAAACAAAATACATAACAGTGTCAAATATGATCAGAAACAGAAAGAGATAGCTAAGAGAGCCGCACCTAATAAACCCATAAAGTGGCTTAACAAGCCATGGCAGCGAAGAAAAACCGGATATCAAAGCTGTCTAGTCAACCAAATACAACTTGCCAGTCCTTTAAGACGATTATAGGATAAATATGCAATAAATGCAACACAAATTTATTAAATTGCTCTCTTGATAGGCTAGTTTAGTATTGCTCCTGCAATTGAAAAGTTATTTCATCGAGTGTTTTCAGAACCGGACCAAAACGGTTGGTTGGATCAGAAATCGTTTGAGGTAACGGTCCGAAGATAGAGGTTGAACCTATTAACATGCAAACCTATTTATACCGATTGATTCAAGCAAAAATAAAAATTGAATTGGTTTTCTTTTTTTCTTTTTTAAATTTTTAAATTTTTATGAATTTTTAGTAAATTATTTAAACGGAAGAACTGATCAAATCATTTTTAATTAGTTATTTTTTTAAAAAGAAAAATAGGCTTAACAGATATTGAATTAACAAGGTACCAGTTTAAATACCAAGTTGAAGAAAATGATATAGTTTAAATAAAAGTTAAAATCCAATTATTTAAATAATAAAATCGTGCATTTAGAAGTAAAGCCTAACTTAACTGTATACAATTACTAAATTAAACTGCTCGAGAATTCAGTTAAAAAGAGCATACCTCTGCAGGATCCAGATGCAAATCATCTTTCAAGTAAAAGCTAACAGCAAGCCTCGAAAGGCCTAAAGCGCCTTGAACGAAATAGACCATAGCAACCGCCACAGTATCAGGAGGAAAATCAACGCCGAAAATTCTGAATCCTCGGGCGTTGCCTGTATACCTGTCTTTCTTCCTCGAACTAGCGACCGAACTCATCGATGTACTGGTCTCTTGCTCCATCACTATCGAGTCTCCATTTCCAGAACCTCGGTTAAACAAATTAAACTTTGATTTTTCTTTCCTTTCTTTTCTCAAGAAAAAAAGAAGAAAAAAAAACTTACTATTTCTAGAATCTAAAAGCGACTCGTTTCCTCTGGATGAAAGCGGGAGGAACATGGACGTATTGCTTCTTTTCTGGGTATGTTTACGGCTAGGCCTGCGGCTACGAGAGACCGCCAAGGGAACCATCGGTCTAAGGTGGCGTATTTGACGGTGATAAGGAGAAAGTGGAGAGGAGAGGGAGGACGGTAAGATTGAGGATAGAGACTGTAGAGCCATTGAATTTGGATTTTCATAAAAAAAAGCTTCATTAACTAACGAAGTTTAGACGTTCTCGAAGAGGAGTGGAAGTTTAAAAAATATAACCTTATTTGTAAATAATCCGAAAAAAATCAATTAAATCTCATCTGATAAGAATATTATTAAATAGATGTTTAACTTTTCATTTTATTTAACCTTCAATTTTTTATTTTTTTAATCTTTCATGTAATTTTTTTATTTATTTATGTATTAGAATATGAAGAGTTGAATATCTCTATATATATAGAGGAGTATGCTACTTGTAAATTAGAGAAATATATAGAATGCAATACAAATTTTATTATTCTCATATCTATCATTTATCTATTGTTTTTGTTTATAACACGTTATCAGCATAAGCTTGCTCGATAGTATTTAATATTTTTTTGGGAACAAGTAATCTAGATGTACAACGTTCTTGTTGAAGCAACAAGGTTAAGATATGTGAATTTCTCTGTGTGCTTGAAAAATTTTGAGATTTCAATATTCTTAATAAAAAAAAGTTAAAATGATGCTCATTTTTTTCTCGTATTTAAATATGAATTTATGTTTTATATATTCCATGATATGCTTATTTATGATCTAAGACTTTGAATAAGATTGACATATCAACAACTTGAATATTTTTTAGTTAAATATGTATATATTTCATAGCATATGTCATTTTATTTGACATGATTAAAAATAAAGTAATCATTTAAAGAAAAATTATTTTATTTGGTAACCTTTACCAAATGTATTACGTTGCCTATTAGATTATTATTTTTGACACTAGAAACTCATGTTTAATATTTGAATATGTAGTATGAAAAACTTAGAAAAAAAAAGTTAAATATACTTGTATTGAATATATATTCAAATGCATATAACATAGCTTATGACTATTTATTTTTTTGCGAATGAAATTTTCTATGAAAACTTTGATTATAGTAAATAAAATAATGTGATGTCTCTAGCTAATATTCCATAAAACATTTTTTGGAGTATTCTATTGTTATGTTGATTAAATTGTAAGGTTGACCTTAGTTATCATAAAATTTTAATAGATCTAGATGATCATATTTCTATACTTAAATTTGAATAGACATGAATAATAGTGTTTTTTCACTTTAGTTGTTAGCTTAGAATATATAACTTGACACGAATAATTATGAAAAAGTTACCATTGTGAAAGTTCAATGATTATCATCTACATGAAGAATTAAAAGTGTGAAACATCTAACTGTGAAATATCCTCTTGATTCTTGAATGATGTAATAATTTGAAAGAATGATTTTACCATTAGAAAACGATAATACTCTCTAAAGCTTGCTATGATTGAAATATCTTATGTGTTCTTGTAGCAGCAATATTGTGAAAAAGACTTTAAAAAGTATTTTAGAATGATCTCATGCCTTTCAATAAAAAAGACTTCATTCCCTGAAGTGAATGTTACAACACATAACAACTATGAAAAATCAAAATATAAAAATTGTGGTTGTCGTTGCAATTGAGGATGTGGTTGGAGACATACTAATAATTGTTATCATGGTGGTTATAATAGTGCTACTTCTAACCACAAGAAAAAGAATAATAAGGAAAATCAAGGAAATGAAGGTTAAAAATATTCGAAGGTTATTGAAAATTTATGCTACCAATGTTGTATGAAAATGCATTGGTCACATACATGTCGTATGTTTAAGCATCTAGTAAAATTTTATCAAAGCATCCATTAAAAAAAAGGGAAACAATATTGAGACAAATTTTGTCTAAAATGATGAAATGAAGGATAATTTTTTCAGAAAAAGATGAAAATTTTCAATATGATGCTAAAGTTGGCCATGCATACAATGATTCTTAATATGTTTTTAGTTTGTGTCAAAATTTTGTTGAGATCCAAGCATTGAAATTTAATTGTTTGATTTAAGAATTATTAGAATCAATACCTATTTGATATTTGCTTGGGGATAATCTCTTTCTCTTCATTACAAATGATGCTTATAATCACTACTTCTCATCCATGGTAGCCTAAGTTAGTCTAATAAACTTATTTTGAAATTTAATTTGATTTTTATTAAGAAGTTTAATTTATATAATTCTCTATCCATAACATAATTCTATGAATTTTTAAATCTCATCACGTATTTAGTTATTGGGATTTTTATGTGGAGATAAATGTTTTTATTTTTATTGGTTCATTTTAAATATAATTGATTGGTTTAATTTTGATTTTGATTAAGATATATGATTATTGTGGAATGGGAGTAAAAGTATTTGTCATGAATTTTGAGATATTCACATTGTTCGGATAGTTTCATAATTGAGGGGAATATTAGAAAATGTTTATGTTTAAACCTTTTTAGTTGTAAAGTTACTTTAATATGACATTATAATATTTTGCATTTTGTTGTGTTATGATATATATAAAAATATATATTATCTAACCATAGTGATTTATTAGTAACATGAATTTATTTTTTATTATGTTTAATATATGTTTTATTTATACCTATTCATTTTATTTTTATATGAATAAATTAAGTATTCATTAAGGATATATGATAAAATGATTGCATGCTCCTGAAGAGCTAATATTGAATCAAACAGTAAAAAGCTCTTGAAGAGCTAATATTTTACCTCATTGAGATGCAAAATTTTGTAAAACATAAGATTATTTTTCCGATCAAGAAGATATATGTTGAAGGAAAATTTTTTATGTTTTACAAAATCATGGATAGAAATGACATGAAATACTCATGTTTTTGTATTACAAATATTCCTAAAAGGAATACATTACACTTATATGAATGACATATGAGATAGTGAAAAGAAGTTTATAGTGTTGGTATGACCGATTAGACCATCCTGAGTCAATGTTGATGTAAAATAATTTGATGAAATTTTATATGAGTTTATTGAAAAATTAGAAGTTATATTTTAATAATTTTCATCATACTAGTTATTTGGACAACATATTGATCTAACACCAGCTAAAGTTAGAGGTCGGTTGCATTTTTCAATGATAACCAAATAATATATGAGCTCATGTATCACATGTGTGTAACTCGAAGTTTGGGATACTATTTCTTGAAATAATTTGATTGTGCACAATCTCTATAGAATGTAATTTGTGCTAACAACACTGGTGCATTATATCCCTAGCATGATTTTTGTAGTTTTAGCTGGGATAATTTTAAGTTGTCTATTGCCTATATTATTTGGTTAGCAAAACTATGCCTCCATTTAGTTGCTTAACCATTAATATAAGAATTGCTTTACAATAAGCATATAATTTTATTTGCATCAAGCCAACATGTAAGAAATATTTGTCTCGTGAGAATTGACTTTCATTTATAAGTCAATAGATTCCATCTAAGAATATATGGATGTCAATATCTATTTCATATTCCGCCATAATGCACTAAGATGAATCATCTAATATGAAGTTGAGAAATTTTAGAATTTTCATTAGATATTGAAAAGAGATATATTTATAATTTTGAAAAAAAAAAGTATTGTCATGTTGCAAATTTTCTCGACATTAAGGGGAGACAAATTAGTTAATTAATTATATCATCATTTTTCTTTTGCGATCCTCACTAATTTTATGTGCACAAAGTTTGAAGGATAAAAATTATTTGCTATATATGTTTAGTGATGACATTTAGAGATTCCATATACTAGCTGCTACATATACAGCTAAAATGCTCCAAATAATTATATGTCCCAGAAGGACAACGTGATAAAAAAATAAGTCTTGAGCATGCTAGAAGCATGACAAGCTAGATTACTCCATAAAACAAAAAATCATTGAAAGAAAGGAGAAAGAAATGAAGATGGTCACATACTAAAAGGAGGCGGGTACTCCTGAAGAGACCCAAGGCGTAATTTTTGATAAAACCCTAAAAGAGGTTCAGGTACTTGAAATTATGAATATAATGAGATATTTCAATTAGTTATGTCATAAATAAATATGATGGAGTTGAAAAAAAAAATGAAATTGTTGTCGACAACGATAATATACATAGAGCACTTCAATATTATGGAAAAGTGAGGATCTTGAATGAAAATATACTTGAAAGCATTGAGATGAGAACAAGTCATCAAAAATAAATAAGTGTTTCTATTATAACTTATGAAATGTATCTTGGACAAGAAGTCCAAACACCCGGAAGGTGTAAAGCCAAGAGGAGTACATGTTAGCATAATAACAGAAAAAAATATAAATCATAATATATAGAATTGACTTGTAACAAGAACGTTCACAAGACACTTGATATTGATTATGAAGAGACATACTCTCCTGTGGTGGATGTAACTACTTTTAGGTTCTTGATTAGTCTGGCAATAAGAGAAGGGCTTGATTTACGCCTAATGGATGTTGTTACAGCCTATTTATATGGCCACTTGATAATAACATTTACAATAAACTCCTAGAAGGTTTTAATCTGCCAGAAGTAGCTAATTCAGGTTCTCGAGAACATTATTCAATCAAATTAAACATATCCCTTTATGGATCGAAACAATCTGGGTGCATGTGGTATAATCGTCTTAGTGAATACTTATTGAGGGACGACTATAAGAATGATCCCATTTCTACATGCATTTTTATAAAGATGTTTGGATTAGGAATTGTTATAATTGTTGTGTATGTTGATGATTTAAATATCATTGAGACTCCTGAAGAGAATTTAGGGATAATGGAGTGCTTAAAGAAAGAATTTGAAATGAAAGACCTTGGAAAGACAAGATTTTGTCTAGGGTTAGGATTACAAATTGAGCACCTAAAGAATGGAATCCTTATGCATCAAATAACATATATAGAAAAACTGTTAAGAAGATTTTACATGCATACCGCACATCCGTTGAGCACCCCAATGGTTGTTAGGTCACTTGAAATAAATAAAGACCCTTTTCTATCCTCGGGAAAATGATGAAGATTTTTTTTATCCTAAAGTACCATATTTAAGTGCTATTGGTGCATTGACGTATCTTGCTAGTCATACACAACTTGATATATCATTTGCTGTCAACTTACTAGCAAGATTTAGCTCTTATCCAACCTGAAGACATTGGAATGGAGTTAAGCTTATTTTTTTTTATCTTCAAGGTACAAGAGATATGAGTTTATTTTTCCCTAACCTACCCAAAACAAAATTAGTTGGTTTTGCAGATGCAGGGTACTTATCTTATCCTTACAATGCTCGATCACAAACTGGTTATGTTTTCACATATGGTGGTACTGCAATTTCTTAGCGCTATATGAAACAAACAATTATTGCTACATTTGAGAAATTAATTTTTAACATTGGATTTCGTTGTTTCAAAGATCTTAAGTGATGGTTACATGAGGGGGAGTAAATTCACACACACACACACACACACACACACACACACACACACACACACACACACACACATATATATATGATATACTATGTATCAAATGATTATGTACTCTTTTTTCCTTCATTAGGTTTTTGTCCCATAGAGTTTTTCCTAATAAGGTTTTTAATGAGACATATCCTTTATACAATGAACATCCAAGGGAGAGTGTTATGAATATTATTAAATGGATGTTTAACCTTTCATCTCCCTTGACTTTTAACCTTCCATCTTCTTTAACATTTAATATTTTTATAACTACTTTTTCCTATTTATGTATTAAAATATGAAGAGTTGAATCTCCTTATATATATAGAGGAGTATGCTACTTGTAAATTGAAAGAAGATATAGAATGCAATACAAATTCTCATATTTTCATATCCATCCTTTATCTATTATTTTTGTTTATAACATCATCAATTTTTTCGCACCTAAATGAGTTTTTGAGTTAAGATTGTTTAACCAGCACTAACAGTTAGAATGATAACTGTAACACAGATGTGAATGTTAAATTAGTAAAAATAAAAATAATATTTTAAAATTATTTTTTTAAATAACTTCATATTAAATTTGGGCAAAATGTTTTGAATTTGAGTACCATTGTCTAGATACATTCTAAAATTATAAAAACATAACAAAAATTATAAAAAAAATCATTAAACATATAAAAGTTATAAAGTTATTAAAAATTAATAAAATAAAATAAAAATTCTTAAAATTTATAAAAAATATTTTGTTATTTTTATATTTTAAATCATAAAACAAAAATAAACATTTTATACCATAAAATCAATATTAATAATTTTTTTGTTACATTTTTGCCTCTCCTTCTTTTATTTGCACAACCTACATTAGTCATATAATTTAATTAAAATGAGGAAAATATTTTTATAAAATTTTATGGTTTTTAATTAATATTTATAAATTATTTTTAATAATTTTTTATGATTTTTCGTAAATTATTTTTTTTATAAATTTTATTAAAGTTTATGGTTTTTAATTAAATTTCTAATAATTTATAAATTTTAATTATTTTAATGATATTTTATAATTTATTTATGTTTTTATAATTCCAAAATGAATCTAGAAAAACGAGTCCAAATTCAAATGTATTTAAACAACTATTTATCCAATTTATTAGTGTACTGTTTTTTAAATAATTTAAAATATTTTTATTTTTTATTTTTATTATTTTTATTTTATTAAGTGGCATTGTCATGTCAACAATCGAGTCATGACATCGTGGTAGTTAGTTTTTAGTTGTCAATGTTGGTCAAAAAATTTTATTTATCATTCAACTTCAAAAAGTTAGAGGATTTACTTTACCAATAAGCTTAAAAAATGGGTAAACTACACCTAAAGTCACTAAACTATTAAAAAAATTATATTTTTATCACTCAATTTCAAAAACTTACAAAATGATAAATGAACTATTCAAAAGTTTTCATTTAAGTCATGTTGTTATTAAAATCGATGTTGTATTGCCTTCTCTATTTGCACTAGAGTTATCTACGGGTTAAGCCAGGTCAGGTTCGAGTAGGGCTAAGGAAAAAATTTGGGCTCACTTTCTAGGCTCGGGTCCTACTCGACTTGAAAAATGGGTCTAAAGGACCTAGCCCGATCGTATTAAAATTTTTTATACTATTTTTTATATAAAAATTTTAAAATATAATATATCAAATACAGTAAAAACATTAAGATAAATGTTTCCCAACAAATGGAAAAAAAATTAAAAGATATATTTAAGTGCAACTTAGCAAGCAAATACCTTTAACATAGTAGCAAAATTAATAATAAAACAAAAGTTATACAACATCCAAATAATAGCAACAAAATAATAGCATATAATAGTGAAATGATATCAAAACAATAAAAAAACAATGGCAAAACAATAAAAAAAATAGTAGCGGTTTTTTTTTTGTAAATTCGTGTTGGTCGAGCCAAGCAGCCCATTTAGGAAACGAACCTTATTTTTTCCAATTCTATTTTTCGAGCTTATATTTTTTCTCAAACCCTTCTACTTTTCAGGAGGGTAGCTCGACCTATGGACAAGTCTAGTTCGCACTATCTGCACCAATTGAAAGCTTTCTTTTCCCTTCTCTTTTACAGTTCAGTTTTTTTCATGCAATAGCTCTAAATGTCACGAATTTGTGAATCAAAATCCAAATAGTTTTCTTCTCCAATCTCCAATACTAACCATCAGATTGACTTGGATTTAAGGTATGTTCTTCTACTCATCATCGATGAGTACTGATCTATTGTACAATCGTCAAATAATCATTTAAAGCTCGCTAATGAGACTTTTTCTTAAAAAAAATCTTAACAAACAAATGACTTAAATAAATTTTTTTGAATAGTTTAATGACCATTTCGTAACTTTTTGAAATTGAATGACCAAAACGTAAATTTACTAATAGTTCAGTGACCTTGAGCCTAATTTACAAAAAAAACTTTTTTTTTTTGTGATTTACAAGGTGAAACAAAGCCCTAATAGCAGTGCGACTGACACGACTCAAACCCAAACCACATCTAGAACAATAAACACCTTTAACAATAAAAAAAAAACCTTTTAGTGCTTTCAAAAGTCACTAGACTTATGGCACCATAGACCAATCGTTCCCTTGGGTTTTTTTACATATGTTCCCTAAAGTTACATTAGAAATATACAATAAATAGATTTATTAAAAATTCATATAAAAATCAATTGATATTTAAATTTAATTGTTTACTATGTATGATGTTTTCATGTTAAATTTCATTATCATTAAATTTTTATTGATTTATTATATAAAAAGAAAAGAAAAATATTCTAAAAAATATAACTTAATTTGTATATGAGAGGACATTTTAATAATTTCATAACTTAATTTATAACACCTCTTATTCGTTCTGATAATTGGTACATATTTGATATGCTATAGTGACACTTTCAAGTTTATACAAAATTTTAAGGTTTGTTTGTTTTACTGAAAATGACTTCCGAAAAATGATTTCTGAAAAATGACTTATTTTTTTTGGAAAAGTTAATATTTTTGATGTTAGGATGAATCTGTGTAAAATATTTTCAATTGTTTTACAGATTTCTAAAAAATATTTCATAAAAGTTGTTTTCAATGAAATTGAAAACAAATATGCATTTGAGATTTTTTTATCTTTTTATTGTTTAATTAATTTTATTTTATATCTATAAATTTTTATTTTACATTTTTTGCATATATTAAAAATATTTTGTTAAATTCAAATTCATTATAACAGTCATTTTTTAGTTACATGACTATCAAATGAGTATTTTTTTTTTAAAATGTGACATCAAGAAAATTGACAAAAAAAATTTAACAATGTCAACAATTGGACTTGATTTTCAAATTTGAAAAGTAGAGATTAAATTCTTGAAAACAAAAGTACAAAGACTAAATTGCAAATTTATAAAGAGTAAATAGACTTATTACATATTTTAACCTTTATACTACAAAATATTTATTATTAATGTATTTATAATTGTAATAAAAAAATTATTATTAAAATATTAATATTGAATATTTTCAATAATATGTGAAGAATATTATTTAAAATTATCATTTTTAAAATTTATTATTAAAATAAAATTGACATATTAAATAATTTATTTAAATAATAAATTATATTAATAATTTATTATATGTCTAAATATAAATAATTAAATGTGTATATTTAATAATATAAAAAAATATAATATTAAATAAACCCTTTTTCCTGTAAAAGGATAAATCATTTTACAGGAAAAATGACTTATTTAAAATATTATATTTTTCAAAATCCTCAAGTCAAAGTCAACTAAAATGTGGTTAGGCTATGATTTTTAGGTCAACTTATCAAAACTTAGTTCTGTCTCAAGATAATGAAGTTATGCTTCGAGATAAGTTTCTTTTGTTTTTAAAAATTTAGTTTTGAAATTTGAGGTCTCAAGACAATGTCACTATGTCTCGAGACATTGCCCTCCATGTCTTGAGACAATACCATAAGTCTTGAGAAGATGTACTATATTTTCAAGTTTTAGCTTCGATGTTCTCTGTCTCGAGACAAAACCTCTATATCTTGAGACCAACCACACAATGTATTGAGACAAGCCCGACATGTCTTAAGACCTAAGCCCAAAAATGCAAGAGACACTCAAAATTGTTCTTATGGTTTTGAGACATGTGATCGCTGTCAAACGTGTGAACGTTTGACTAAATACGACACCAAAAATATTTAAAATAAAGTTGTGGTGTCCACAAGTATACGAGTCAAATTGTAATTTAATATTGTGTTACAATGAAACATAGGAAAGTATTTTGAGGATTGTATCCAAGAAAGGATGAATTAGATCTATTGAAAATCTCTTTACAATAATAAATCTAAATAGTAATAATTAAATTCTATATTACAATAAATCATAAAATAGATAATATCAAAAACTAAATAACTAAAATAAATAAACAATAAAATAAACAAACAACTAAGCCAATTATTACTTTCCAACCTCTAACTGATTAATTAATTGATTGATACTCGCTTATCTAACGACTTCACTTTCTCAACTAGGATAAATTACAATTCACTCGAAAAACTTATCTCCCGACCTCGTTTAACCTTTGATTACTTCCTAAGGTTGTCAAGCCTAGGGTCTAAGAACGCATAGCTTATACCAACAAATTTTGTGAGAAACCCTTAATCCTCCATTAATCACTCCTTCATCCACTAGTTAATCTCCCTTAAGGGAATTAGCTGCTTATGGTATTCATAATCTCAAAATCAATTGATATAAACATGTAAATAACACGAATAAACCGAAAGAGAAAAGAGATGTAAAATAATCTTGATTTGTATTGAATAAGAGCGGAATAGTAAATCTCTCGATTGGGAAAATGAATCTCGTCGCTTGCAAAGGAAAATAAATTGAATAACTTCGATTGAATAAAAGAAATCTTGGATCGAAATCTATTTCAAGAGAAAAGAACAAAACATTTAAGAAAATAAAAGAAAACTGAACCTAAATCCTGCTATTAAACTATGAGGGGGTTTTTTTATGCATCTAAGATAACTTGTCTCGCATCTCGTAGTTTTAATCATTTTATTGCTAAATTGGAAATAAGAAAGTGAGTGGTAAAGTGCCTAAAGTGCTTAATTAATATCTTATGTGTCCTAGCTTCAAGTCTGTAACACCCTATACCTGGCTTAAACAATAAGACCAAGTCTAAAATGTCACATTAACTTTAAAATAAAACCCAACTCTTAAAGCAAATCAAATAACATGTAATTAGGTCTTAACACCATAGCAGAAAACAAAATCGTAGTTAAGCCCTAGAAACTCAAAGAAATTTATGGAAATAAACTAGTAACATATTTAAAGAAACATTTAGAATATCAAACTCTCCATCCGCTGACCCGTTCAGTTCTAGGATTTACCTAAAATAGTACTCAATAAGTTAATGAGTGTTAAGTTCAACATAAATCAGAAATCAAATTACTTCAACTTACAACTATTCTAGAGTTAAACAGATTCAGATACTTTATCGGTCCAGATGTCAACCATTCACATTTCATAAATCAGATATGACGATTAGTTTTAGATACACAGAAGATAAACAGATCCGCATATAGATACAAATGCATGTACAGATATAGAAATAGATACATATGCAGCTTTTCTTATCCCCATCCGATACACACCATCTCTGTCCAACTTAACACACCATATAAGTCTATAATACCTATCTAGCCCTACACACCACATAGTGTCGGTATGACACGTTTTAGTAATTACAGTCCAGCTACCAATTCAGATACAGTAATTGGTGGCATAGCCACTATTTCAGAACAAAACACATCCTTCTTTCAAATACCCACCCCATGCGTATGCATGATCCAGATGACAAATATTATGATTTACATGTAGTCCAAATATACCAGATATGTCAACAACAGTAATAATCATCACTTATAGTTATTCAGAATTCTTTTTCCAATTATAATACAATAGTTTATACAACTCAGTTCATTTCATACAAATCCTACATATAGCCTACATTCGCCTCGCGCGACAATTACGACTTAAATGAAATTTCACGATTAAAACACACACACCTATATGGGGGCCTATATTGCTGCACATGGTTTGGCACAAGGCCGTGTGGCTGCCCGTATGCCTTTACCTTCCAAAACAGTGAGTTACATGGTCTAGGCACACGCCCGTGTGTCTTTAATACATAAACAGTGAGTTACACGGTTTGGGCACACTCCCGTGTGAACCTTACACCTTATTTTTCCACACACGATTTACCATAAGCTTGTGTGCCTCAAATTTAGAAAACAATGAGTTACACGGTCCACCACATGGCATCACACACGACCTGCACACATGCCCGTGTGACGCCAAAAACTCAGTTTTCTGGTGATTAAACTAGTACGAAATTCGAGGTTTCGATAACCACCTACTATAATGATGATACAAACGTAATCCCGAGACCCTTGTCACTTTTGAGCGAATAATTACTTCACCAACTACGAGCGTTAGGGGAAATGTTGTCCTTGAGATTTCCTCCTAATGTAACACAATTGAATGCACAAGGAGAATTGCAAGAATTAGAAAAAAATAAATTGACAAAAACAACAACAATGGGAAAAGACGTCCCAAATTCATCTACCATCTTTCAATAAAAAGTAACGAGAACACATCTAACACAACAATAGAATTTAGCGATTGCGTGAACAGTTACGAACCCCCGTAATACAAAAATGGCATGATGCAAAAATGAAATAAAAAAAGGAAAATACGAAGAAGAAGAAGAACAAAAAATAAATGAACATACTTCCCAAAAGAGGGGAAATAGACTTTTAATTAATTTTAAAACAACTTAAAAAAAAGTGAAAAATTATATATTTACTCATTGTATACGCAAAGATTCAAACACAAGACCAAAGAATGGACAAATGTTTAACCATTGAGCCACTAGGCTCATTGTTGACATAGAGTAGCGTAGAAATAAACTTAAATGAGGAACTCTAAGCTAAAGTTTCAAATAAGGAAATGATCAAAATTCCAAAATTACTGCAACTCAAACTTTGGATCTCAAGTGAGCAAACATAACTCATAACCACAGAAGCAGACACAAATTCATTGACATAACTTACTAAGCATAGCTCAAATTTTTGGGGTGTTACAAGTCTCTCCCCCTAAAGGAAATTTCGACCTCAAAATTTTACATGATTCAAACAGATGTGAATACTGTTGATGTATTGAATTTTCAAGTTCACAAGTGGCTTACTCAATGCCGTGATTTTGCCACAAAACCTTGACCAAAGGTACAGTTTTCCTTTACAAGACTTTGGTATCTCGCTCTAGAATCTGAACATGTCCAACATGTTTTAGAATACGATACGGTCCAGTGAACTTCAGACTCAACTTGCCCTAATGTTTAAACTAGAGGACTTTATTCCATGGCGCTACTTTCAGAAACACTTACATAATACTCAATATCTTTTCTTTTCAAGTCAACATACAATTTCTATCAATCAGTAGTAGCTGTAAGATGATCTCAGATCAGTTTAACCGTGTTCTCGTTTCAAACACTAATTCGGGACCCAAAACTTGTCATTCACCTAACTTAATCCAACACAGAGTAGTCTGAAACTTATGAACATGTAGAGCCTTGTAATGTACCATCTAAATATTAGACTGTAAGCTATTGTTATATGCAAACTCAGGTAATGACAGGTGATCTTCCTAACTGCCTTTGAAATTAATCATATAACTCTGAAGCATGTCCTCTAGAATTTGAATGACCCGTTCAGACTGTCTATCAGTCTGAGGATGGTATGTGATACTGAAGTCTAATTGAGTACCTAAAGCCGCATGTAGTTTCTTCCAAAATTGAGAGATAAAACGTGGTTCCCTATCTAAAATAATCGAAATTGAAACTTTGTGCAACCTCACAATTTCAGACACGTACAGTTTAGCTAACTTTTGCAGTGAGTAATCAATTCTAATAGATAAGAAATGAGTAAATTTGGTCAACTAATCAATGATAACCCACACCAAGTCCTTCTTAGTGGGTGTCAAAGGTAACCCACTAACGAATTCCATTGTTACACGCTCTTATTTCTACTGAGGAATCTTAACTGGCTGAAGCAACCTTGAGGGCAACTGATGCTCAACCTTAACCTTTTGACATGTCAGACAGTGAGAAACAAATTTGGTTACTTCTTGTTCCAGACCGAGCCATTAGTAGAGTTCTTGAAGATCTCGGTACATTTTGTTCCTACTAGGATACATAGCGTAAGGATTACTATGCACTTCTTACAATATTGATTATCTCAACTCGTTATCCTTAGGCAGGCAAAATTGACCCTTGAAGCACAGAACCCTATCGCTATTCAAACTGAATTTAGACACTTCACCATATTCAATTTGACACAGACGGTGAACCATAGACTCATATTTCATCTGTTTAGCCCGATTCTAATCAGCCCAAGTTGGTTTAACTTGTAACTTAGCTAGCAGACTCCTATCGTCAAATAAACTCAATCGAGCGAACATCGCTTGTAGATCAAACATTGCTCGGTGATAAAGAGCATCGACTAATATGTTAGTCTTACCAGGATGATACTCTATCGTACAGTCGTAATCTTTAAGCAGCTCAACCGATCTACGTTGCCTTAGGTTTAACTCTTTTTAAGTTAACAAATATTTGAGGCTATTGTGATCAGTTTAGATGATACTATAACACCCCAATTTTGTTCAAGGATTAATTGAATTTTTTTAAAATTTTTGGGTTAATTCGTAATTATGTAAAGTTTAAGGATGAATTTGAACAGGAAATAAAATTTTGGGGCTAAATTAGGAATTTTGGACTAATTTCTGAAGTGGGTAAAAGTTGGGTGCTTTTTCGAAAACCCTAATGTATTCCAAGGGTCTCCGTGTAAATGACCCATTTTTATGAGTATTTAAACCCCTTTTCTAATTTTAAAAACCCTTTAGCCTCCCACTTTTATTTTCTTCTTTTTCTCTCTAAACAAAAACTCTTTCATCTCTCCCATCTCCTTTTTTTCGTTCAAGCTCCGACGACCCACCTACGACCGTTCATGCACCACACCGTCGCCACCATCTTCTCCCTTGTTGTCCCGTGAGCATAACCATCCCACCAAACACCACACATCGATCGTCATTTGTGAGAAAAATGACGTTGTACATTCGGGTTCTCTTTCGCCACCTTTTCTCCGCCATTGCTTCGCCCCTTTGTTGCCAATCTTGACGTGGGACGTGAAAGGGATCCTTTTCTTCCCTTTTAATGTCATTTCGACAAGCTTGTGCACTGTCGTCTGTCGAGGCTCCGATCGACACCATCAAGGGGTTAAGAAACCCTAATTTCTTTTGCTACTATTGTGTAAGATGTGGGCCACTTGAAAACAAGCCAAAATTTTGACCTAAACATTATCCAAAACCAACCTAACCTTTAAACCCAATAGTGTGAAACCCAAAACCCAATAATCCAATCCCCTAATTGTAACCCAAAACCTTCAACCCAAATTAAACCCAAATTGATCTCAATACCTAAACCTTAAAATCAAATGCCCAACCTGACCCATTGACCCGTTAACTGACCTATTGACCCATTAACGACCTATTGATTTGACCGTTGACCTTGATTTTTGACTTTGACCAGACCTATTGACTTTGATCGTTGACTTTTTTGACCAACCTTATCCTACCATTTTTCGATGTTCTGATTCCGAATATGCAATCTGTTTCATCAAATTCAAACTCGAAAGTCTCGTTTTAGCTATTTTACAAGTTATTATACTTAGAAAATCTTTTAAGAAAAATGAATAAAGGATTTGACTTGGGATATTCTGTGTGTAGGCAATCACGATTTTGTGAATGACGAGTTACCTCCTCCACCTATGCAGGCTACCGTTGCAGAAGCTCCGATAGTGACACGTGAGTTTTGTTTCGGTTTAGTGTTGGGTTTTGTAGGTGGCATAGTGATAGATTTAATGTAGAATTTATTCTTGTAGGTTCTAATTCAGCTAGACCAGGTGATAGATCTGAGCGAGGGATACGTTCTCCACGATGTTAGAGCTTCTGCCTATTTGAGGTGTGTCTCTGTCAGTGCTATATATTCGTTGTGTGATATTACTCATTGATTTATTATTTGTGTGATGTTATCTGTAAGATTATTAATCGATGTTGTGTATCACATGTTGATTTTCCATGCATATCTGTCAGATTGTGGATACTTTGATTATCATGTGTATGGATTTTTGAACTCTAATTTAATATCATGAGATTGTGTTGAGACTGAGATTCTTGTGACATCATATCATTATGTGTACATGGGTTGGGATTGTATGGTGCAAGTCATGGTAATCACCCCTTCAAATGGCTGATAGTAAAATCACTCTGATTGGTGACGATTGGATGGGGAAGGGTTTTAGGGAACCATTCTATTATGTTGGTGTGTTGGAGGATTGGGTGCATTGCATTGTGCTTATGATTGTATTACATTTGTGTTGTGATAAACTATATGCTTATTTTAAAATGTTGTATGAAATTACTATGATACTACGTTTGTGATTGTTTGCACTTTAGAGACACACTGGGCTTTTTATCTCATCCCCCCTCAGTTTTTCCCTTTCAGATTTAACAAACTTAGACGACTTGGTACTCGGAGGATCTCTTCTATTTATTCATTTTCATTTATTAGCCGTTATGAAATATTTTTTGGAAATTTATTTTCAAATCATATTATTAAATTATTTTGGGGTTTGTAATGTATTTATTTAATTTGGGATTCTGGATTTTTTTAAAGATTTTAATTAATAATTTTTTTAAGATTGGAATTATTCAAAAATGTGAGAAACTAACTATTTTACCATGACTTAATTTATTCACAAATTAAAATATATAACTGTTTTAAATGGTTTTGAGGGTGAAATTACGATAGTGACCTGCTAGATTCGATAATATCTTCTAGGCCGGGTTTAGGGGGTTACAGATACACCTCTCACCGTACAGGTAATACCTCCATATATTCAAAGCAAACACGACTGCAGCCAGCTTAAGATCATGAGTAAGATAGTTACCCTCATGTGACTTCAGCTGTCGAGATGCATAAGCTACTATATTACTGTATTACATCGGAATACAGCTTAAGCCGATGTGCAACGCATCACTGTAAACCACAAACTCCTTATCCGACTCAATCTGAACTAAAACAGGAGCTTGTGTCAAAACAGACTTGAGGTTCTTCAAGCTCAACCAATGCTCTACCATACAAACGAGGCATCCTTATGGAATAACTTAGTCAGTGGAGATGCTATTAGAGAAAACCCCTCGATAAACCTTCGGTAATAACCCGCTAAATCGAAAAAGCTTTGAAGCTCATATGCATTCTTCGGCTATTTCCACTCGACTCAGATCCCTTCAACAATCACAACATAGCCTAAAAAAGTAACCTCAGACAACCAGAACTCACACTTATATATTTAGCGTACAACTGTTTCTCACGGAGTATCTGTAGTACAATATAAAGATGCACATCGTGCTTGGTTTCAGTTCTTGAGTAGAACAGAATGTTGTCAATAAAGACTACAACAAATTGATCCAAATACAGTTGAAATACTCAGTTCATTAAATCCATAAATGCAGTCAGGACATTCGTTAAGTCAAAAGGCATAATTAGGAACTCATAATGTTCATAACGAGTTCTGAAGGTAATTTGAACACATCAGTCTCCTTAACCTTGAATTCGTGGTAACCGAAACGGAGATCGATCTTAGAGAACACAAATGCTCTGCGAAACTGGTCGAACAAATCGTTGTTTCTCGAAAGCGAATATTTGTTCTTAATTGTTAACTTGTTCAATTGATGGTAATCGATACACAATCTCATCGTATCGACTTTCTTTTTAACAAACAAAACCAATGCTCCCGAGAGAAACAATGAACCCTTAATCGAGAAGTGCTAAAAGTTGGGCTTTCAACTTTGCAAGCTCCTTCGGTTCCATGTGATAAGGTGCAATCGATAATGGACCAGTACCAGATAACAGGTCAATGCCAAACTCAACATCTCGGTCTGGAGGTACACCCAGGAACTCTTCGAGAAGCATATCGGGGAAGTCCCTCACAGTCTGAATATCCTTAATAAAAGCTTAATGAAAGGAGAGTTAGATATGAAGCCAAGGTATGCTTTATACCCTTTTGGGACTAACTTTTCGACTGTTAGGGTAGAGGTTACATTAGAAAGGTAATCTCGATGCTCCCCAATCAAAAAAATTTCATATTCCTCATTAGTTTTTAGAGTGACCCTTTTAGATGTACAGTCTAAACTGACTCGATGTTCTACGAGTTAATCCATTCCCAAAATTAGATCAAACTCTCAAAAAAGCAGTTCCACTAGGTCAATCGAAAATATAAAACTTTGAGTCTCTAACGAAACCCGTCCATAAACATTGTCAACTTGGACCCACTGTCCCGAAGGACTAATTACAAAAACTTCTGTAATAGTGCACTTAACAAAAATACCCAGTTCCATAGATACAGTACTAGCTATATAACAAAAATACCCAGTTCCATAGATACAGTACTAGCTATATAGGAATAAGTAGAACTTATATCAATCAAGGCAAAATATGGTATAGAATAAATAAAGAACATACCTACGATAACATCGGCATCATCCCTATACTTGCGGCTCCTTACCGCGTACACAAGTACAAGCTGACGTGCCTTAATCTGAGTCACACTTCTGTCCGGTGCTCGTTTTCCTTTACCAGAACCACTACCACCGTTTCATGTACCACAGCTTCTAGGCGGATGTCAAATTACCTTCGAACGCTAAATAAAACTAGAAGTTGAAGTTGGTGCTGGAGCTAGCACCTGATCTATTCGGTAAGGATAATCTCGAACTTGATGCTCCATTGATCCTCATCGTAGACAAGCCCTAGACTTCTTCCAACACCTATTCAGATGGCATCTCCTGCAATTAACACAACACAGAATCACATAGAATCAATCGATGCCTCATTCCTAGAAGGCCCATCGGATCTAGACCGTTTCATAGGGCGTTGGACAGAACCAGAGGAACTCAAATCTTTTTCTTTACCTTACTCTGACTTCTCTCCCGATCCCTCATCTCGCGCTTAGTGCGCTTGACTTTCTCCACAATCTTGACCTTATAAACTAAGATTGCGAACATTCGCTCCCTCGGAGGAGCTATCAAAACACGTAGGTTATAACACAACCCATCATCGAACCTCACACACTTGTAATTATCAGATGCCACTAAAGCCCGAGCATACTTGCTTAATCTCAAGAATTCGGTCGCATACTCGACCACAGACCTTTTGCCTTACACGAGGTTCATAAACTCGCGTCTACGATCCTCAACATAACTCACCCTCACATACTTACCCTGAAAGGTGTTCGTAAGTAATCCCAAGTGATTATATCAGGTTGAGTGTCGTGCTCAATTGTCAGCGACCACTGGTAAGCCTCGTCACGGAGCAAGGACACTACACCTCTCAATTTCTGCGCAGGAGTACAATCGATGTCGTTCATGATACGCTCGATGGCCTCAAGCCAATACTTAACCACAGTAAGAGCTACTTCAGTGACGCCCTTGAATAACTCGGCACCATTCCATCGAAGTCTATAACAGCCCATTTTTTAGTGGTGTCAGATATAGTGATTTCGGGACCACAAACCCGACGAGAAAATTTTATAATGAGTGTTTAAATTAAATAAATCAATAATAATTTTATATGGAATTTTGAATTAAAGAATTTTAATTATTGAATTAAAATTTAGTATAAGTGGTTTAGTTCAAAAGTCAAGTGGTTTTAGAAAATAAGGTATCAGGACCTCATTTTTGAAATTAAGTGTCATAAATATTTTTATTAAATATTTACAGAGTTTTATTATATGTGAATTGAAGTTCGATTGAGTAATTTTTATGATTAATTGCTTAATTAAGGAAAAATGAGTAAATTGTAAAAGAGGTAAAAGTTAATTGCTATTGATTATAAATAAAAGGGACCAAAGTGGTAATTACACCATGGTCAAAAAGTCCAAGCGGTGGTGGATATGATTACCATCCACTAACTTTTGGGTTATTTATTCACTAAGTCCTAATTAGTTTAGGACTAGATTGAAAACAAGTTTGTTTAGTTAAAATTTAATTTAATTGAAGGACTCTAATTATGAAATTGAACCTTCTTTAAATGGCTTAATAATAGAAATGATGTGAAACTCTTTAGATTTTGATAAATTACATTTAAATCCTAATAAAATGAGGATTTACTAATTAGTTTAATTTAGTATGATCGAGAATGGTGGTTTCGAGGCCACAAATTCAATGTGTTAGACCGTAAATATTAATTATTTAATATTTAAAAAATCATTAGTATCGTATTAAAAATTTGGTTATGAAATTTTATTGTATAGATAGTTAATTAAGTAAAAAGGATTAAATTGAAAAAGGTGCAAAAGTTGAATTCTCTTAATTAAAGGTATTAGATGTTAATTGAAAAGTAAGTTAAGGTCCTTAAATGGTAATATAACCATTTTTCATTTGAGTGAGTTATCTTGACTGAAATTTGGTTATAATTAAAGTGTGAACAAAGGGCATATTGGTAAATTAAGTAAATAAATGGTTTAAACTAAAATTAAAAGGTGAAATTTAGTCATCTTCTTTTCCAAGGAGCCGAAACTCCATTGCTAAGGGGAAAAGCAAGCCTCAGTCACTTGGGTTCTTAGATTGGGTAAGTAAATCTTGCCCGTTTTAGTAATTTTTATATTTTTAAACTCGTTTTAGCTTGATCTAGCTAACCCGAGTACTAATTTGTAAAACTGTTAAACATTTTGGTTTATGTCATTGATGAGTTTGGTGTGTTTTAGAAGTTTAATGATAAAATAGTAAGCTTGGTTGTTAAATGAGACTACTTTGTAAAGAAATTTTTAGTAATTTTCATGTTAAAGGACTAAAATATAAAAAAAGTAAAAGTAAAAGGACTTGTTCTTAAATAATAAAATATGGGAAGTATTTGTTTGCTATAATATTTGGCTGAACTTGTTTTTAAGGAAAATGGTTAATTTGCAAGTTTTGAGCCAAAGGACTAAATTGAATAAAAGTGAAAAGTTAAGGGTAATTTTGTAAAAAAACCGAAAAGGCTTGTTTGCATAAAATGATTAAAAATTCATGTTGATTTAAATAATTGAACAAAATTATCGTAATAGATCAAGATCGTGTCCCGGTCGTGGAAAAAAGGAAAATTACGGATTTGCCCCTAAAGTTCACTTTAACTGTAATTTCGTCCGGTAAGTTCTTAACATTAAAAATTTACATTTAAATAGTATGTTATTTGTATTCTTTATAATTGTTACAGAATAGTTTATAGTACAGACAAGCACCGTACCGATGGCTGCGTTACCACATACGTTGTGAGTCATCAACAGCTCGTGTGAGCAGCATCGAGTACTGGTAACAGAAAAGTTATAGACAGAAAAGTTGGAACATCAAATATGGCTTGAGGAAGCAACCGTTCATCCTAGCTCGGTTGAGATATAATTGCTTTATGCATATGATTGATAACTCTTTAAACTCTTCGAACTTACTCAGCTTTGAAGCTTACCAAAGATGTTATTGTTGTTTTGTAGATTGTTTGCTGTTTGAAGATTGGATCATCTCGAAGAAATCAAACAATCTCAGGAGCTCATTCGGTAGCATTTTCATCACTTGGTTATATGGCATATACTAGGATGATGTTACCCTTGAAATGTTTGATTTTGGATTGTTGGTTCTTTGTTGAACTAAACTTGCTTGCTTGCTTGATATTGTAATTAAGCAAATGTGTTTGGTAATGAATTGGCATGTGAATTTAAGAATACTTGAGATGATTGGTTGTATTTATGTCATATGATGAAACAAGTATTGTCATGTATAGATTTTTGCAGACTGAGGATTTGAATAAGAATCTTGTGTTGAATGATGGTTGATAAACTAGAAGACTTGTGTGAATAATCGAATTCTGTATACTTGTTTCGGTAGAATTCTTGCATGTATCGGTAGAAGTACAGAGTAGAGGAGAGGTTGGTTACTAACTTACATTGTACCGGTAGGTAACATATGAAGTATCGGAAGTTTTGTTCATAGTAGTATCGGTAGTCTGAATACTTGTATCGGTAGAAGTTGTAGGGTAAAACTTCTTAGCTCTCTGGATTTTTTAGTATCAGTAGAAGCATAACATGTTTCGGTAGAAGTCATACTTGTATCGATAGTATTGTCTCTCATGTACCGATAGAAGTGTACACTATTCTTGAACTGTTTACTGACTTGACAACTATCGATACTTGTCCAACAAGTACCGGTAGAAGTATCCAAAAATCATGGAAATGACCTTTTTGCCCTTGTTGAATTATGATTATATTTAAATGATTATGTATGACATGATATTAAAAGAAGAATAGTGATAAATGAATAGAAAAACATTAAGACCCTAACTGGCGACGATTTTCGGGTTTTGGGTATTACAGACATGAAAAAAAATGAATGTGTAAAAATTAAATGTAGTTAATATTATGAGCTACAATTTATAATTGTAAAAGTTGTGATTGAATTGTATGTAAAAAAAACTCGAAAAGTTTAGTAAACCCTGAGACCTTAGACCGAAGATGGTTTTGGGTTTTTGAGTGTTACATTTAGTGGTGTCAGAGCTTACGGTTTAGTCAATTCTCGGACTAGGTATAGTGTGAATAAAATATAGAAAGTACATGCCATTTAAACTTGTGATAGTGTGATATTGATTGATCCGATCTAACATCTGTTTTATTACAGATTTTAAAGATGTTATATGAATCTAATCGTGATGAAATTAATGAAGTTAATAGTAATATTCTGACTACTGATTCTGGTACTAGTCATATTACATTGGTTTCATAAATATTTGAAAATGAAGAGGTGAGTCAAAGTTTATCAATTTTACAAATGTCTAATGGTAAAGTCAAATGTCTTTTGGATTTGATGAGACAATGATTTATAAAAATTGTGCAAGTCAATTTAGTAGCTTTGCGATTGTTATTCCTGAGTATAGGTAAACAAAGTGAAATCAAGGATACAATGATGGATTTGAAGTTACAGTGCTCGATATTATTTCTGGTATGTCCTATTCTCTCGATATTGTTCATTGTAAATGCACTGATTGCGATGGGGTTACTTATTCTCACATTGCATCATATTAATAAGAAAAAGGGGTTTATTTCCTGACCAATGAGATTAATGATTCAATCATAATATGATAGGCTAGAGCTGGTATGTCAAAACTATCTGTTGAAAATTATGACTGTGATTTTTCCTGATGATTTGATGTTATTATTAAATCATGAATTTTATATTATTTCGAGAAGAGATTGACTGAAGTTATATGATACTATAGTGAATTATAGTCTAAATGAAATGACTTAAATGGAGGACTAGTGTATTTTTATGATTGAGTCTGGTAAATCAGATAGTATAAATTAGAGTTGTTCAAATGAATTTGTACGGGAAATGACCTAAAATGATTGAAAAATATTTATATATATAAAATTAACTACTCAATTAAAAAAAATAGATTTGAGGATAACTGTGTACCGTTCACCAATGGGTATTTTGATTTATCTCCTTAAAGATTTCTGAGATTCCTAAATCCGATAAGAAAATAAATTCAAGATATAGAATATATATATATATCACATACAGGGGACTTGTTCACTAAGTTAAAAGGGCGTAATAGTATATTTGAAAGTTAATAAAGGTTTAGTTATTCAGTTCTAGTTAAGGATATGAGATGCTGAAATTTTTTTTAAACTTGAGATAATCATTAAATATTCTGGTAATATTGCCTAGATCAACCAATGTCTTTGTTGATTTATGAATATAATGAATCTGATTGTTCCATCTTATCTTGAAATTTGGATACAGTCGTACTATGGTTATTGATGATATTCTGATAGATCTCAAATAGAATCTGTGTATGTGGTATATGTGAGAAATAATTTATGTGAAAATTATCACTGGTGAGTTTTGGTTTAGTGAGGCTGATTTCCTTGGTTAGGTAAAGTTTACAGATGAGTTTGAGTAAACTTGGGTAAAAGATTTTTCTATTGTTATATGAAAACTTTAGAATAATCAGGAATTGCTAAATTAAAATTTTGAGGATGAAATTTTCTAAGGGGGGAGAGTTGTAACAACCCGTTTTTCAGTAGTGTCGAAAAAAGTGATTTCGGGATCACAAACCCGACAAGAAAATTTTATAATGAGTATTTAAATTAAATAAGTCAATAATGATTTTATATGCAATTTTGAATTAAAGAATTTTAATTATTGAATTAAAATTTAGTATAAATGGGTTGGTTCAAAAGTCAAGTGATTTTAGAAAATGAGGTATCGGGACCTCGTTTTGAAATTAAGTGTTGTAAATATTTTTATTAAATATTTATAGAGTCTTATTATATGTGAATTGAAGTTCGGGTGAGTAATTTTGATGATTAATTTCTTAATTAAGGAAAAGGAGTAAATTGTAAAAGAGGTAAAAGTTAATTGCTATTGATTATAAATAAAAGGGACCAAAGTGGTAATTACACCATGGTCAAAAAGTCCAAGCGGTGGTGGATATGGTTACCATCCACTAACTTTTGGGTTATTTATTCATTAAGTCCTAATTAGTTTAGGACTAGATTGAAAATAAGTTTGTTTAATTAAAATTTAATTTAATTGAAGGACTAATTATGAAATTAGACATTTTTTAAATGGCCTAATAATAGAAATGATGTGAAACTCTTTAGATTTTGATAAATTACATTTAAATCCTAATAAAATGATGATTTACTAATTAGTTTAATTTAGTATGATCGAGAATGGTGGTTTCGAGGCCACAAATTCAATGTGTTAGACCGTAAATATTAATTATTTAATATTTAAAAAATCATTAGTATCGTATTAAAAATTTGGTTATGAAATTTTATTGTATAGATAGTTAATTAAGTAAAAAGGATTAAATTGAAAAAGGTGCAAAAGTTGAATTCTCTTAATTAAAGGTATTAGATGTTAATTGAAAAGTAAGTTAAGGTCCTTAAATGGTAATATAACC
Source organism: Kokia cookei (assembly GCA_039519145.1). Classification (NCBI taxonomy): domain Eukaryota; kingdom Viridiplantae; phylum Streptophyta; class Magnoliopsida; order Malvales; family Malvaceae; genus Kokia; species Kokia cookei. Next base: position 23,462,271 of record CM076907.1, read on the forward strand.
ATTTTTCATTTGAGTGAGTTATCTTGACTGAAATTTGGTTATAATTAAAGTGTGAACAAAGGGCATATTGGTAAATTAAGTAAATAAATGGTTTAAACTAAAATTAAAAGGTGAAATTTAGTCATCTTCTTTTCCAAGGAGCCGAAACTCCATTGCCAAGGGGAGAAGCAACCCTCGGTCACTTGGGTTCTTAGATTGGGTAAGTAAATCTTGCTCGTTTTTAGTAATTTTTATATTTTTAAACTCGTTTTAGCTTGATCTAGCTAACTCAGGTACTAATTTATAAAACTGTTAAACATTTTGGTTTATGTCATTGATGAGTTTGGTGTGTTTCAGAAGTTTAATGATAAAATCGTAAGCTTGGTTGTTAAAAGAGACTACTTTGTAAAGAAATTTTTAGCAATTTTCATGTTAAAGGACAAAATTATAAAACAAGTAAAAGTACAAGGACTTGTTGTTAAATAAAAAAAATATGGGAAGTATTGGATTGCTATAATTTTTGGCTGAACTTTTTTTTAAGGAAAAATGGTTAATTTGCAAGTTTTGAGCCAAAGGACTAAATTGAATAAAAGTGAAAAGTTAAGGGTAATTTTGTAAAAAATACCAAAAAGCTTATTTGCATAAAATGATTGAAAATTCATGCTGATTTAAATAATTGAATGAAATTATTGTAATAAATCAAGATCGTGTCCCGATCGTGGAAAAGGGAAAATTACGGATTTGCCCCTAAAGTTCACTTTAACTATAATTTCGTCCGATAAGTTCGTAACTAAAATTTACATTTAAATAGTATATTATTTATAATCTTTATAATTGTTACAGAATAGTTTATAGTATAGACAAACACCGTACCGATGGTTGGGGTACCACATACGTTGTGAGTCCTCGATAGCTCGTGTGAGCTGCATTGAGTACTGGTAACAAAAAAGTTATAGACAGGAAAGTTGAAACATCAAATATGGCTTGAGGAAGCAACCGTTCATCCTAGCTCGATTGAGATATAATTGCTTTATGCATATGATTGGTAACTCTTTAAACTCTTCGAACTTACTAAGCTTTGAAGCTTACCAAAGATGTTATTGTTGTTTTGTAGATTGTTTGCTATTTGAATATCGGATCATCTCGAAGAAATCACACTATCTCGAGAGCTCATTCGGTAGTATTTTCATCACTTGGTTATATGGCATGTACTAGGATGATGTTACCCCTGAAATGTTTGATTTTGGATTGTTGGTTCTTTGTTGAACTAAACTTGCTTGCTTGCTTGATATTGTGATTAAGCAAATATGTTTGGTAATGAATTGACATGTGATCATTCCAGCGACTTGATTCATCTAAAATCCCAATGAATGAATTACATTCAAATGACAGAATATTGCACCAACAATTCATAAGCATGAATAACTAAGATTTCAACTTCATTAATGCCACCATCAAGCTTTAAATCATAAATTCTATCTACCAAAACAACATTTATTGTACAATAATATATATACATATATCTTTTTCTTTTCTTTTCTTTTCTTTTCTCTTATATATATATGTGACCGAGGGATGTCTTTGCATTATTGTACCCTTGTTCCTGAGAAGTAACGATGGAGTGCAACAAACCCCCAAGGAGTACCCAAGGAGTATGTAATTACACCGAGACACACTGTTGCAGTGACAGCCTTTGGCTAGATTACTTTTTCTAACACTTGTATTGGAGTATTCCCCCTTTAACAGTTAACAATACACCCACATTGGAGTGTCTTTTATTTATAACCATATATATATATATACAAACAACTTTAAATGGCAGATTCATTCAAGATTCAAAGAATGATACTATTCGTCCATTGCTAATGCAATCTAAATCTTTCATTAAAGAATTAAATATATAACATTCAATCAAATTTATCCAACTCATTCATTGATAGTTCACATGATTCAAGAATTAAGCATCAATTGAAAAAATTTCAAACACATTTGCAATAACCTTGCATGCTTCATTAAACTCAAAAAGAATTTTTTTTGAAATGTGGGTGCAATTGCATTTCCAAACTCCATATACATTCCCCCAAACCTAAAGTTTGCATTGTCCCCAATGCACTGACACTAAATTCTAATGACAAATGGAAATGCAATGACAATGCAAATGCAATGATAGTTAAAATGTAATGGCAAAGGGAATGTGATGATAATGCTTACTAACAGACTACAAATTACAGCTACATGCTATGCATGAAAACTAAAGCTAAGAATTGAAATAAAACTAACTTAATTTCGTACAGCCGTTGATGTGGTTGCATGGTGCTTTTTCTTTCTTCTCTTCTTCTTGTCCTTTTTGCGATTTTTGTCCTTGGAGCGCTTTCTTTTTCTTTCTTTTGGCTTTGCCCGATCCTCGGATTTCTCCGTAATATTTGGCAGTGCCCCAGCATCATTAGCTGTGGCTTCTGTTGGATGGATCACTTTGAGTGGTCCAGTGTAGACCACGATAGCCAAAGGATTGTGACCCTCATTCAGTTCATCCATAGCCTTCGCGTAACTCACTCCAGTTCTTACCAAGCCCTCAGTTGTTGCACCCACAACTACAAGTGCAGTGACAAATTCGTCAACTGAATTTTCCTCAACTTCTTTTCCATCATCTTTTCTTCCTCTTCTTCAACTTGTGTTTCCTCCCCTTTAGTAGGAGTCTCTTCTTCAGCAACATGTGCATCTAGACTAGCAGTGAACTCATCCTCAAACAAGCTCACAATATTTCGCAAACATTCCTCCACCTCCCTTGATTCTACCTCCTTCTTATCATCAATATGTTCACCATTGGAGGGGAAGCCACTGATTGGTCTTTCTCCCCTGAGTCAGTCTCTTCAGTTGAAGGCTCATATTCTCTGATAATTGGAGGGAATACTGGGAATTCAAGGAGAGGTGCTTAGCTTATTCTCCTCAATGTGGTCACAACAGCATTATTCTAGGCCTTGGTGTAGGCGTAGAATAAATTCTGTGACCTCTCCATGTCTTCTATAGTGGCGACAAGCTTGATTTGCCTAATGTTTATGGAATCTGCTATCTTCTCGACCTCCTTCATTTTATGCCACAGAGATGAATCTGTAGTTACATATGCACCCTTATCTTCATTTATCTGGCCCTTGTTCTCCAAGATCTCTTCTCTATCACGGGGTACAACTCCCTTTTTCTGGCACAACTACATTACCAGTGAGGGGAACACCAATATGCCTATTTGTCTGGTAGCACAATTAGCAATCTCTTGTTGTAAAATTGCCTCAACATCAATTTTCCTTCCCTTAATGATCGAATGTATCGACACATTTGATCAAGGGTGACAGTTGTGTTGTGTGTTGAAGACATTAATCTGCAGTTCACAAAGTGGAACCAAACCTTGCTTTGCAATGTTAAAAAGCGCCTATGCATGGTGTAGTTGTTTGGATTCAAACCTGTCCTTGTGGCTCCTTCAATGAAGAGATCCTTCACCAAAAAATCTGTCGCTTCATCAGTGAGTTCCTCAATAAACGCAACGTGCTCATCCTTGTCTACTGTGGTATTGTAAAGCTGGTTGATGTGTGCGACATCCCAAGGGATTAAACCTTCACGGACAAAAACAAATTCTGACTCATGATCAGTGAGATTGACATAAAACTCACGGACCAGAGATGGAAAATAGCTTCTAGGGTGTTAGCAAAAAGTTTCCCATTTTAACTTCGCCATGGTTTTGTGGATTTGTTTCCCTAGTTCTTGTTATCTAGACAAGTAGAAGCATTGCTCTGGGTGACAGTTCCTTTTCATCATGTTCTCTTGAAAACGATCTTTAGCTGCCTTTTTGAGGAACATCACAGGTTTGGACATTGGAGGCTCTATTTCATGAACGACTGTTGTAGATGAAGAAGGTTCTGCAACAGATTTGGGTGTTTTCTTCACTGCTCCGTGAGTTTTGGTTATTGTTTTGGTAAGCAAAAAGGGTTGTAAGGTGGAAAGGTGTAAGCTTGAAGAAAGTTTATGAAGAAAAATGGCGTCTTTGTGAATAGCGCAATCGGCACAAAGGGGTTGTTTATAAGGAATGAAAAGGGCAAATGGAGAGGCGTGTCTTTTACGCATCAGAGGAAAGGACATAAAGTCTGCAAGAATAAATGAGTCCAATAGGATTATACCCCTTTAGACCGATCCAATGATTGGGTGTTGATGGATGAAACGGTATGATTTATTTCCTGATACACTTTGATTTTCTGATGAGTCAGCAATTTCAGTATAGGCAGATGAGTTGTGTTGACAAGGAGATCTACATGCGTCAACAAAAGAGATGAATTTATCCCACAAAAAATACTAAGTAAAATAAACTTAAACAAAAACAAAATAAAATAAAATTACATGATAAAAATGTCAAGAAAAATTAGAAAAATTTGACCAATTTAATGGTCTCTTCCTGTTTGTGATCATTATGGACAAAATAATGCTTCAGTCGTTGTCCATTCACTTTAAATTGGTGCCCATCATGTAGATCTTTAATTGTGACTGCACCATGAGGAAATGCTTTGAAAACTTCGAATGGTCTAGACCAACATGAGCGCAATTTACTTGGGTGCAATTTCAGTCGAGAATTGAATAATAACACCTGTTGACTTGCAGTAAATTATCACTACAAAATAATTTTATCGTGCCATCGCTTGGTCTTTTCCTTGTAAATTTTTGCATTCTCATAGGCATTTTGCCTAATTTTATCAAGTTTAGTGATGTTTAACAGCCTCTTCTTTCCAGCAGGCTCATAATCCATGTTCACTTGCTTAATCGCCCACATTGCCTTGTCTCCAATTCAACTGGTAAATGACATGCTTTTCAAGGTCTTTCAATTCATTTACAACTAGGACAATTACAATTCAAAACATCATTTCAAATAATCGCACTCATCAAACTAATTTACAATTCAATTAAACATTTCAAATTAACAAGGACCTGATTGAATTGCAACTAAACATTATACGAAAACATCAAATTTTCAACAGCAAGGGTCACATGACCTTATGTCTCAAACACATGCCCGTGTGCCCTGTTACACATGCTAGTGTCATAGACCGTGTGCTAGACCATGCGCATACCCGAATTACCAACACACAGTCGTGTCACAAATTGTGTGATAGGCCGTGTGAGCATACGAAAGTACCCTACACGCCCATGTGTGAATCCTTATGCTAGGCCGTGTGTCTATGTGAAATAGGGCCACACGGCCGTGTCTTAGCCTGTATGTTGCCCATGCAAGACATGCTCCTATTTACCCATGGCACACGCCCATGTGGTGGCTCGTGTATTAGACCGTGTGTTCAATCGAAATTCCTTAATAATTATGTATAAATTCTACAAACTAGCTAAATATGCACGTATCCCACAACCATTTATAAACCTATAGATATTCAACTTAGTTCATGCAATTGATACACTAAGAAGTGACTTACCATTCAAATTCAGACATTTATCTAATTAAAACATATTACCCTTTCCAATACTTACAAAACCCAAATCATATCTAGCAATTGTCGTTAAAGTATATTTCATTCAACTAAAACAATCATCATTCATATAACTTAAACATATTTTAGTAATTCAAAATACATCATCCTCGTACATGCCATATAAGCCAAGTGATACAAAATCTACCGAAAGTGCTCTCGAGATAGTGTGATTCTTCGATCTTCTGACGGCAAAATGAAATCTACAAAACAACTGACAAATCCACAGGTAAGCTTACAAAGCTTAGTAAGTTTGTAGAGTTAGATAAATTTACCACCATAACTAGTGCCTTATGCAAATTATAGGTTATTTGAGCCCAGATATAGAATAACGCTCTTTCAGAGTTGGAAACAGATTAACACTCTACCCGAGATAAAAACAGAATATCGTTTTACTCGAGCCAGAAATAGATTACTCCTTAAGCCTTTAACCCCGATCCGCAATCAAAAAATATATTCAAGATAAACATATAATTGCAAATATCAAATTGAAAGTAATAAGAACATCTTCAAAATCTCGTGATATTAGCATCTAGTCGATTTCTTTGGGTCTTCCAGAAATTTAGCTCATACGAGCCCAGATAGAATATCACTCTTACGAGCCAAACAGAATATCACTCTTACAAGCCAGACAAGATATCACTCTTACGAGCCAGATAGGATATCGCTCTTACGAGCCAGACAGGATATTGCTCTTACGAGCCATATAGAATATCGCTCTTATGAGCCAAAGTTAAGAAAATTACTCCATCGAGCTAGAATCCAGATTTAGTGTTTTCCATCTCATTCGAACTCAAGAATATAACCAAGATAAAGAAACTATAATTAACAAATGGAAATTTAATTACACGAACTTACCTGATTAAATTACAGCAGTATACAGTATAGGGAATATTCCATAATTTTCTCCTTACCTCGATTTTCAACTCATTCTTGATCTAAAATAATAATTTCATTCAATTAACTATTTACAATAGTAAAATAACCTTATTTTATGCAATTAGGTCTTTTTGATATTTTTACAAAAATTACCTCCAACATGTTATTTTTTTCAATTTAATCCCTTAGCTCAAAACTTGCAAATTAACCATTTTTAAATAAAATCAAGTTCAGCCAAATATTATAACACTTCAATACAGTCCATATTTGTTTTTATTTAACCTTAAGTCCTTGTACTTTTACTATTTTCACGTTTTAGTCCTTAAACGTTAAAATCATCAAAAACTACTTTACAAAATAATCAAATCTAACAATGAAACATGTTAATCTTCCATAAATTTTCAAGAAACAACTCATTCATTAATGGAAAAATCCATAACATTTGACAGTTTCACAAATTAGTCCTCGGGCTAGATAGATTAAGCTAATACGAGCTCAAAAACATAAAAATTACTAAAAACGAGTGAGATTACACTCACTTACAAAGATCCAAAGCTTGGTCATTCTTAACCTTGTTCTTCTTTAGGGTTTGTCTATGGAGAAGGAAGAAGATAATGCATTTTCTCCTTTTTGTTTTACTTAAGTTAAACCTAAGTTATGAAATTACAAATTGCCCTTTTAATTTGACATTAATTCTAGCTAAAATGAGTTCCAAAGACACCCTAAAGGTATAACTACCCTTAAGGACCTTTATAGACCTTCCTTTATCAATTAACACATTTAATCAATGATAACCACATTTTTCATCCTTTACAATTTAGTCCTTTTTGCTTAATTAACGATCTAAACAGTAAAATTTCATAACCAAATTTTAATACAATACTAATGACCTCATAAATATTAATTATTTAATATTTACGGTCTGACACATCGAAGTTGTAGCATCAAAACTACCAATTTTGATCATACTAAAAAATAGACTATTTAGTAAATCCTCATTTAATTTGGATTTAATTGCAATTTACCAAAATCTAAAAAATTTCACATCATTTCTATTATTAAGCCATTTAAAGAGGGTCCAATTACCCAATTGGTCCTTCAATTATATTAAATTCCAACAAAATAAACTTTATTTCAATTTAACCTTAAACTAATTAGGACTTAATGAATAAATATCTCAAAAGATAGTGGATGGTAATCATATCCACCATCGCTTGGACTTTTTGACCATGGTTTAGTTATCATTTTGGTCCCTTTACTATTTCTAATAAATAGTAATTAACTTTTACCTCTTTAACAATTTACTCCTTTTTCCTTAATTAAGAAATAAATCATCAAAATTACCAACCAAACTTTAATTCACTTATAATAAGACTCTGTAAATATTTAATAAAAATATTTACGGCCCTAAATTTTAGAAACAAGGTTTTGATACCTCATTTTCTAAAACCACTTGACTTTTGAACCAAACCACTTATACTAACTTTTAATTCAATAATTAAAATTCACCAATTCAAAATTCCATATAAAAATTTATTATTGACTCATATAATTTAAATATTCTTTATATGAATTTACTCGTCGAATTTGTGGTCCCGAAACCACTATTTTCGACACCACTGAAAAACCAAATGTTAGAACTCTCCCTTTTAAGAAATGTTGTCCTCAAAATTTTATCTTCCAGTACCTGTTTATTATGAAGTTTTCCACTCAACAGATATCGTTACTAGCTCATCCGAATGTAGAAGATAACAATTTCATAATAATCTCGAATAACACAAACTTTATCTTGACTTTTACTACTTAGGAATCATAATAGGCAGTAATAATTTAAACGATACTTGATGTTCAGTTAGGTCAATACTAAAATTTCCAAAGATATTTTTCGAAGTTTCCTATATCGCAATAGAAATGTTTTTACCCAGATCTACTTGAAGACATCTTAACCAAGAAAATCAACCTCATTGAACTCTAAATTAAACCTTGTGGTCAATTTGGAAATGTTGGGACCAAATTATTATGCGTGTAAAGTTTCTAGGTCAAACCAGAAACCCTAGTATTGTCTAGGGACCTCCGAGTAAATGTCCCACTTTATTAGGTATAAAATTCCCTTTTTCCTCTTGAGACTCTATTCTTTTTCCCCATTGCTTTTGTGCTGTCGTTTTCCTCTCCCTTCCCTCTCAATATTCCTTTTCCGACGCCACTCCGATCAAGATCGCAGTGTTGTCCATTCTTTACATCGCCACCACCAAAATACTCCCCTTTGTGCTGCATATCAAACCCGCATCTCAAACCACCTCCAACAGTCACCGTTCGTGGGAACTTTCGACCTTTGTCTCTCTTTTTCCCTGCCGTTCTTTCGTCGTTTTAGTGTGGTAAGTTGTTCAAATCATGTTGTCGATTTGGGGTCGATTGTATGTTGATCTCGATGGTCAGACGTCGGTTGCGGTGGTGGAGGTGTTGACGGTACCGATGGGAGGGAAACTAAACCCTAATTTTTCTTTTTGTACTTTGTGATTGTGAAATTAGGTCATCTAACAACCCAAATCTGATGGCCCAACATGTGAGCTTATGCCCTAACCCAATAAACCTTTTGACCCAAAACCCTTATTACCCAAAACTAACCTAATAACCCTAAACCCAAATTGAACCAAACCCAACATCTAAGCTAAGTGAACCAAGCCCAATCAACCCAACCCATTGACCGAACCCAACCCGTAGACCGTTGACTTTTTTCGAGAAACCCTACCATACCATTTTTTGACGTCTTGAGTCCATTTTTGCTATCCGTTTTGTCAAAATCAAACTCAGAAGCCTCGTTTTGTCTGTTTTATCTTTAATTATGTACATAGAGTTATTCAGATAATTAATTTGGGAAATTTAATGTGAGATATTTGTGTTTAGGTGATCACGACTCTAAGGCTGACGATTTACCTCCTCCTCCACCTGTGCAACCTACTCCTGCACCGGTTCTGAGAGTTACACGTGAGTTATTTTAGTTAGTTTTGTGTTTAATTGGTGGCTTAGGAATAATATTAATATTTAGGTTGTGTTGTAGGATCTAGTCCTGTTAGACCGGGTACTCAATCAGTGCGTGGTGGACAACCTCCTCGTCGTTAGAGTTTTTGCTTCCTAGAGGTGTGTTTCTATCTGTAATATACCCTATTGCATGAAATGTTATGTTATATGTTATTACATGATGTTGAGATATGTTGTCGTTGTGATAATTATATTGTGATGTGATGATGGTATATTGAGTTTGAGTTGTGTAAAGCATGTTGAAATTGATCATGTATATATACAGGAAATGTGGCTAATTTAATTTATAATGAATATACTAATGTGCACTGTGATATATGAGTAATATCATGAGATTATGATTGAGATTAAAACTGAAATATTCATGTGATCGTACCATTGTGTGCTCATGGGTTGGGATTGTACGGTGGAAGATGTGGTAATCACCCCTTTAAAAGGCTGATACTAAAACCACACTACAATTGTTGACGATTGGTTGGGAAAGGGTTCTGGGGAACCTTTTCACTTTATTGGTGTGTTGGTGTATTGGTGCATTGCATTGTGCATGTGATTGTAACATCATTTGTTGTTACTTTTTGTGTTATAATTGTTGTGATATTATATACTAGGTTGTATGTGCTTTAGAGACACACTGGGCTTTTTAGCTCATTTCCTTATAGTTTCTTTACAGATACCCGAGACATAGGTGACTTGGTACCCGAAGGTGTATTTATAATTTTATTTTTGGGTTATCATCATACTTTGTTGATTATTATTTTACTGGGTTGTAAGTTGATTTTAATTTTGGGATTTTGGTATTTATTTTGGAAGTTAATTATTTTATTTAAATTATTTATATATGAATGTATGTGAATGATTGTGGATTATCGGATTGCGTGAGGATATACTTACATAAATAACCTTCTGGATTTGGTCATATCTCTTGGGTCGGGTAAAGGGGATTACAAAGTCTATAATACATTTCTCAAATATTAAGCATACTAATTGAGTCTGTAACGTCACAATAGTTGTGCAAGTGGACACATGTCGAAGCAAGTATAGTTGATAGAAAATTTCTATTGGATATCGATCCAACGAGGAATGGGTTCTTGATGTTCAGATGTCGAAGCAGCTAATACTAGAATTAAATGAAATGTGAGTACAGATGTCATCGTAATTAAGTTAATCTGCACACTAAAATAGTCAAAACTATCAATGCAATAAAAGTTAATTCTCAGTGCAACTAAAAGTAAATCAAATTGTTGTTGAAGTGTTGAGAATTTAGAATGCGTAAAAGTAAATAGTGATCAAGTGTGAAGATCTGGAGTGGATTGCTAACTTTGCTAACTCGCAATGCTAGATGCGTGGACAAGGTATTATATAGATGAATTACTGCAGCACTGAGGTTCCAATGAATTCTTACCAACTACAACTCTCTATTTAATCAAGGTTCGAGTACCCACAATTACCCCATCTCTTGAAGTAGGCAACTATGTGCACTTAAGAACAAGTGATAAAATCTCTTTTCAATCCCAAGCAGCTCTCGCCTAACTTGCTTGTTAACTCAACTTGTCACCATCTCTCGATGTCGGTAGACTGCACTTCCACTCTCGTGTTTAATGCAATTAATTTCAAGAATAAATAGATAAGAAAGATTAAGTAAGATTCAAAGTAATCTAACACTGAAAGATATTATCATATTCATTCAATTGTCAAGAGTAATTCATCAACATAAAGAGAGGGGTCAATAAATACAATCGAAGCTTACTATCTCTTGACCATTAGGACTATTCCTTAACTGCTCCTCTTTTGCCTGCACCAAGTACTCCTCATCAGAAGTGGTTGCTCCTCTGCTCAGTCAACTCACCATTCTCCAGCTTAAAATCTCCAAAAACACAAAGTAATTACAAATATAATTCTTTCAACTCTTGATGATTTCTTCCATCTTCTTTCTTCTATTTATAGCCTTCAAAAGTTATAGGTTTCATCCTCCATTCTCAGATCTAGATCCAATTTGCAGTTATCAAAGTTAGTTACAGTACAGCTATGCACTCACGCAATTTTAATATGTTCTTTAAAGATCTGCAGGTTGTCGCTACATTGCTGGAAGCGATCTAAAATCATTAATTACGACGACAACGTGTGATTTTCCTGCGTTGGTGCTTCCAGTCGTATTTTCTGCTTGAGTTCATTTATCCAAAGCTCAGGTTTTTATGCGGTGACATTTTAGGTCGCAATTTCAAGCTGATCTTGTGGCTGCATTCTTATTCCAGCATTGATCTTCTGGGATAAGTTCCTACGCTGACAATTCTAAGGCGCAATATATAGGCTACTTTTTGCGACATTAGTACACAAAAGATGTAAAAATAACAAGAATTTAAGCCAAACTAAAATGAATTAGAAAATATAAAAACTAAGTATGAAATGCGTATGATGCATACAAAATAAAATGCAAAAGAGATAATTAAAACATCAATTTAGGGAGAAAATATATGTCATTTGTAATGCTATCACATACATAGTTTTTTGTTCAGAGTATATTAGAATATCATCAATAAACATAACTATTATTGGTTGAAGGTACTTAAGGGTAGGACTGGTATGGATCGTTCTATTGCTGAGTATTGGTTAAAGGATCTTCAGAGATTGTTTGTGGAGATGAACTATCCTGCTGGGCAAAAGCTTAGGGCTGTTGTTTCTTTACTGAGGGGTGAGGCTCAAAATTGGTGGGATATTGTGGAAGAGTCTATTCCTGCTGGTCAGATTACTTAGGATTATTTTAAAGAGGTCTTTCAGGATCGCTATGTGGGTGAGGAGTTCCTTGATAAGCGTAGGGATGAATTCATGAATTTAAGGCAGGGGGACATGTCTGTTAATGACTATGAGATTGAGTTCCTGAGGCTAGTCAGATATGCATCTGGGCTGGTTACTAATGAGAAAGATAAGTGAGATTGTTTTAGAAAATAGTTACGACTCTCGCTTCAGGCTGGGGTTAATATGCACCATGATAGAATATTTAGTGATTTGGTTAGTCGAGCAAGTTTTGCTAAGAGTTTAGAGGATCGTACAAAGGCTCAAAATAGGGAGTGTAGTAATAAGCCAGCATGCATACCAGTCTAACTAGTTTCTGGTGGCCTTTCTAGTAGGAGGCCTAGAGAGGAGGCAGTTCAGCCTAGCTATCTGAGGGTGAGGCTTGCGGTTTCGACAACTCCTGTGGGTAGTGTTGGAGGTTCTATTGGTCTACGTCCTTTGCATCTATGTTCTTATTGCAATAAAAGGCATAGGGGAGAGTGTTGGAGGAAGATTGGGGCATGTTTTATATGCGGTTCACAAGATCACTTATTTAGGGATTGTCTTCATCCTCCTACCAGTTCATTTGTGCAGAGTCAGTCTCAAGCTTCAGTTCAGGCTCTTGTTGGGGGTAGAGGACAGGTTAGACCGGCTACATCGGGTTCAACTACTAGAGGTAAACCGGTTCAGAGTGGTGGAGCAACTAGATTTAGGGCGAGACAGCCTGGGTTAGTGTATGTAACTAGGAGGCATGAGGATCGTGATGAGCCTGACATCATAACGAGTACTTTTTCTATTCACTCTATTCTTTACTTTGCTTTACTTGATAATGGTTCGATGCATTCTTATGTGACGAGTGCGGTGTCGTAGGGTCTTAAGATTGCTATGGAAAATGTTGAGTCTATGGTTACTGTTCAAAGTCCCGTGGGTATTTTGTAGAGGTTAATATGATATATCACAATTGTCTTCTAGAGATCCAAGGGGAAATCTTCTGATAATTTGGATTGTGAGAAAAAGAGGGCAACTTTGAAAACTTCTGATAATCGGGAGATAATCCTAATTAGTAAACGTAAAGGGTTTTTGTCTAATGTGATCTCAGCCCTTAAAGTAGAAAAGATTATTAGAAAGGGGTCTATGGCTTATCTAGCTTAAATCCTGGATCTAAGGCAATCAGATTCTAGGATTGAAAGGATTCGAGTATTGAAGGACTTCCCTGATGTATTCCAAAAGAGTTGTATGGTGTGCCACCTAAACGTGATGAGGTTGAGTTTGGCATTGAGGTCTATCCTGGTACGACTCCTGTGTCCATGGCACATTATTGAATGGCACCTAAGGAACTCAAGGAATTAAAGATATAGTTGTAGGAGCTGTTGGATAGGGGTTTTATTCGACATAATGTTTCACCTTGGGGAGCACCCGTTCTGTTTGTAAAGAAAAAAGATGGGACACTTCGATTATGCATTGATTATCGGAAGTTGAATAAGTTGACGATTAAGAATAAGTACCCTTTGCCTTGTATTAATGACCTATTCGATCAATTCCGGGAAGCTAATGTATTTTCTAAGATAGACTTGAGATCTGGGTATTATCAGCTTAAGGTGAAAGATTCTAATGTGTTCAAGACAGCTTTTAGAACTCATTATGGGCACTATGAGTTTTTGGTGATGCCCTTTGCGTTAACTAATACTCTTGTTGTCTTTATGGACATGATGAATAGGGTGTTTCAACCTTACTTGGATCAGTTTGTAGTGGTGTTTATATATGATATCTTAGTTTACTCTAAGTCTGAGGCTGAGCATAAGGAGAATCTTAGAATTGTTCTACAAACCTTGAGAGAGAAGCAGCTTTATGCTAAGTTCAGCAAGTGTGAATTTTGGCTCTCTAAGGTTATGTTTTTGGGGCATATAGTTTCTCCTGAGGGTATTCGTGTGGATCCCAAAAAGATTGAGGTTATTATGGGCTGGAAGCAACCTAAGAATGTTCCTGAGATTCGTAGTTTCTAGGGTTTAAATGGCTATTCTCGGAGGTTTGTTGAGGGTTTTTCAATTATTGTGGCACCTTTGACTAAGCTTCTAAGGAAGAACATTCCATTTGTTTAGATCAAGGCTCAAGAGTCTAGTTTTGAGAAGTTGAAGTCGGTGTTGACTCAAGCACCGGTTCTGATCTAACTTGAGCCTGAGAAAACTTATATTGTTTACAGTGATGCTTCTCACACGAGATTGGGATGTGTCCTAATGCAAGAGGGAAAGGTTGTGGCCTATGTATCTTGTCAGTTGAAACTGCATGAGATTAATTACCCTACTTATGACCTTAAGCTTGCTGCGGTAATCTTCGCTCTTAAAATTTGGAGACACTATCTTTGTGGGGAAAAGTGTTACATCTTCATTGATCATAAGAGATTAAAGTATTTGCTTACTCAGAAGGAGTTTAACTTAAGACAACATCGTTGTTTGGAACTCCTTAAGGACTACGACTGTGAGATTGAGTGTCACCCTGACAAGGCGAATATGGTTGTCGACGCCTTAAGTCATAGTGCTGTGACTAAACTGAGGGCTTTATTTGCCAGAATGAGTTTGTTTGAGGATGACAGTCTGTTAGCTGAACTTTGAGTTATTCTCGCTTTACTCTCGGAGATTAAGGCTGAATAGTCTAATGATTCGTATCTAGTGCACTGTATAAGATAGGTGGAAGAAGGTACATCTTGGACTTCTCCATGGATAAGAATGGTATACTATGCTTTCGTGGATGATACTGTGTTTCGAATGATTTTGGAATTAAATAGACTATTCTTCGTGAGGCACATGATAGCCTTTATTCCATGTATCCTGACGGAAATAAGATGTATAAGAATATTCATGATAGGTACTGGTGGAAGGGTTTAAAGATATATGTTGTTGACTTTGTGTCGAAGTGTTTGACTTGTCAGAAGGTCAAGGCTGAGCATCAGTGTACTTCTAGTTTTCTTCAACTGATTTAGATTTCGCAGTGGAAATGAGAACGTGTGACTATGGATTTTGCGAGTGGTCTTCCGTTAACACTGTTCAAGAAAGATTCAGTTTGGGTGATTGTAGATCGACTTACTAAGTCCGCACATTTCATTCTAGTTAGGGTTGACTATCCTTTGAGCAAGTTAGCTCGACTTTATATTTCTGAGATAATTCACCTTTATGGGGTGCCTTTGTCTATCATTTCTGATTGAGATCCAAGGTTTACTTTGAGATTTTGGGAATCTTTGCACTGTGCTTTGGGTACTCAGTTAAACTTCAGTATTGCTTTGTGTGATTGAGTATCAAGGTAGTTAGGAAGACTTTTTACCACTGGCAGAGTTCGCCTACAATAACAGTTATCAAGGCAGTATTAAGATGGCTCTTTAGGAGAATTTGTATGGGTGCAATTGTCACACTCCTATTGGGTGGACAGAGTTGACTAAGCATTGGTTGTTGGGACTAGATATTATTCAAGAGTTTGAGGAGACTATTAGATTGATTCGTGAGAGAATTAAGTCTGCTTTTGACAGGCAAAAATCTTATGCCGATCTGAAGAGTCGAGATATTGTGTTTAATGTGGGTGAAGAGGTTTTTTTAAAAATATCTCCGTGGAAGAAGGTGATCAGATTTGGACGGAAAGGCAAGTTGAGTCCTCATTTTATTGGTCTTATCAAGTACTGCATCGAGTGAGACCAATTGCCTGAGCTTGAGCGGATTCATGATGTCTTTCATGTCTCTATGTTGAGGCGTTATCGATTGGACCCGTGTCATATTGTGCCTACTGAGGAGATCGAGGTTTGTTCTGACTTGAGTTTTTAGGAAGAACAGATTGAAATTATTGCTCAGGATGAGAAGGTTCTTAGGAGGAAGACCATTAAGATGGTTAAGTTCTTGTGGTGCAACCATGGTTATGAGGAGGTTACTCAAGAGCCCAAAGTCGTCATCAAGGCTCAGTATCCACATCTTTTTAGTTCAGGTAAAATTTCGAGGACGAAATTTCTTTTAAGGGGGAGAGTTGTAACACTCAAATTTTATTTTAGAGAGTAAATTAGGAAATTTTAGGAATTTAAGAGTCTTTTACGTAAAATTTGGTAAATTATGGACTTAATTGAACTCTAGATTAAACCTTATGGTCAATTTCGAAATGTTAGGACCAAATTGTTATGTGTGTAAAGTTTTTGGGTCAAACTAGAAACCTTAGTGTTATCTAGGGACCTTCGAGTAAATGTCCCACTTTATTAGGTATAAAATTCCCTTTTTCCTCTTGAGAGTCTCTTCTTTTTCCCCATTGCTTTTGTGCTGCTGTTTTCCTCTACCTTCCCTCTCAATCTTCCTTTTCTGATGTCGCATCGATCAAGGTCGAAGTGTTGTCCGCTCTTTACACCGCCACCACCAAAATACTCCCCTTTGTGTTGTGTATCAAACCTGCATCTCAAACCACCTCCAACAGTCGCCGTTCATGTATAACAACAAGGGGAACTTTCGACCTTTGTCTCTCTTTTTCTCCGCCATTCTTTCGTCGTTTTAGTGTGGTAAGTTGTTGAAATCATGTTGTGGCTTCGATTTGGGGTTGGTTCTATGTTGATCTCGGCAGTCAAATGTCGGTTATGGTGGTGGAGGTGTTGACGGTGTCAATAGGGGGAACCCTAATTTTTCCATTTGTGCTTTGTGATTGTGAAATTGGGTCATCTAGCAACCTAAATTTGATGACCTAACATGTGAGCTTATGCCAACTCAATAAACCTTTTGACCCAAAACCCCTATTACCTAAACCCAACCCATCTAAACTAAGTGAACCAAGCCCAATCGGTATGACCTAACAACCGAACCCAACCCGTTGACCAAACCCGACTCGTTGACCGTTGACTTTTTCCGAGAAACCCTACCCTACCATTTTTCGACGTCCTGAGTCCGTTTTCGCTGTCTATTTTGTCAAATTCAAACCTGGAAGCCTCATTTTGACTGGTTTATCTTTAATTATGTACCTAGAGTTATTTAGAGATTTAATTTGGGAAATCTAATGTGAGATATTTGTGTTTAGGTGATCACGACTCCGAGGTTGACGATTTACCTCCTCCTCCACCTGTGCAACCTACTCTTGCACCGGTTTTGAGAGTTACACGTGAGTTATTTTAGTTAGTTTTGTGTTTAATTGGTGGCTTAGGAATAGTATTAATATTTAGGTTGTTTTGTAGGATGTAATCCTGTTAGACCGGGTACTCGAGCAGTGCGTGGTGGACGACCTCCTCGTCGTTAGAGTTTTTGCTTCCTAGAGGTGTGTTTCTATCTGTAATATACCCTATTGCATGAAAGGTTATGTTATATGTTATTACATGATGTTGAGATATGTTGTTGTTGTAATAATTATATTATGATGTAATGATGGTATTATTGAGTTTGAGTCGTGTAAAGCATGTTGAAATTGATCATGCATATATACAGGAAATGTGGCTAATTTAATTTATTGTGAATATACTAATGTGCACTGTGATATATGAGTAATATCGTGAGATCGTGATTGAGATGAAAACTGAGATATTCATGTGATCATACCATTGTGTGCTCATGGGTTGGGATTGTACGGTGGAAGACGTGGTAATCACTCCTTTAAACGGTTTGATACTAAAATCACACTACGATTGGTGATGATTAGTTGGGAAAGGGTTCTGGGGAAATTTTTCACTGTGTTGGTGTATTGGAGTATGAGTGCATTGCATTGTGCATGTGATTGTAACATGATTTGTGGTTACTTTTTGTGTTATAATTTTTGTGATATTATATACTAGGTTGTAAGTGCTTTAAAGATACTCGAGACATAGGTGACTTGGTACCCGGAGGTGTATTTATAAATTTATTTTATTTTATTTTATTATTTTATTTTTGGGTTATCATCATACTTTTTTATTATTATTTTACTGGGTTGTAAGTTGATTTTAATTTTTGGATTTTGGTATTTATTTTGGAAGTTAATTATTTTATTTAAATTATAGACTATATATATATATATATATATATATATATATATGAATGTATTTGAATGATTGTGGATTAATGAATTGCGTGAGGATATAATTACATAAATAACCTTCTGGATCCGGTCATATCTCCTAGGTTTGGTAAAGGAGGTTACAAAGTCTATAATACATTTCTCAAATATTAAGCATACACAGTTTTCTGTTCGGAGTATGTTAGAATATCATCAATAAACATAACTATGACTATATATAAATATCCACATAAGATTGAACAATCTGATTCATCAAATTCATAATTTAACAGAAATATTAGTTAATTCAGACAATATTACCAAAATTCTTAATGATCACCTTAAGCTCGAAAATAAATTTTTAGCTTTTCATATTTTTAACTAGAAACTGAATAACTGGATCTGTATTAACTTCTGTGAACACTGTTACAACCTTTTTAACTTATTAACAAATGTTTTGTATGAGATATAAAATTTTTATTCTTTATCTGGAGTTTATTTCGTTATCAGATTAAGGTATAAATCTCAAAATTCCTTTAGGAAACAAGTCAAGTGACCCATTGTCAAACGATACATAGTTAACCTCTAATCCAATTTTTTTTAGTATTGAGTAGACAATTATTTATATATAAAAATGTTTTACAATCATGTTTTACAATCATTTTAGATCATTTTCTGTACAAAGACATATGAAATAACTCTGATTATACTATCTGATTTACCAGACTCAACCATATTCAGTACATCAATCTGACATTTCAATCAATTCATTTCAGACTACAATTCATTACGGTATCGTATAATTTTAGTCAATCTATTCCCAGAATAATATCAAATTCATGAAATGATAGTAACATCAAATTGACAGAAATTCACGATCATAAATTTTTCAGTAGATAGTTTCGACATACCAACTTTGTCCTAACGGATTATGATTCAAATATCAAACTCATTGGTTTAGGAAATAGGTCCATATCATTATTAATACAATGCAATATATGAATAAGTTAACCCAATCTCAATCAGTGCATACACAATAAATAATATCGAAAGAATATAACATACTAGAAATAATATCAAGCACTGTAACTTCATATCCAAAATTATGTCTTCAGTCCCGCTTTATTTACCTATACTCAGGGATAGCGGTTATAAAGCCACTTCCCATTTTCAAATATTTATGAAACTAATATACTATGACTTGCACCTGAATCAGTAGTCAGAATATTACTATTAACTACATTTGTTTCGTCACAATCAAATTCAGATAACATCTTTAAAATCTATAATAAAACAGAAGTTAGATCGGATCAATCAATATCACACTATTACAGGTTTATATGACATTTACTTTCTAGACTTTATTCACACTACACTCAGTACGATAATCGACTAAACTGTAGCTCTAATACTACTAAATGTAACACCCAAAACTTGTAACCATCACTAGTTTAGGGTCTTAGGGGCTTACAAAACTTTATGAATTTTTTTACATACAAATCAATTACAAATCCATATAATTTTTAAACTAGCAACTCAGAATACTAACTCCATTTAATCTTTCACATTCATTTTAAACATTCCAACCAATCAGGGATCAATTTGAACTATACAAGAACTTAGGATCACAATCGAATTTTTTTCCCAACAGGGGGTCATACAGCCTTGTGTCTCAACATACAACTTTCATCATTAACTAACCAAATTATAACCCAAAACATACTGATCAAAACATTTGCTAAGAAAGAATCAATACTCATATCATATATCATGACATCTATATTTCATATCAAACCGTAATACCACAACTATCAACCAAGCTAAATCAATCATTCTTACTATCACTATGTAGTACCCAAACTCGACACCATCGTCGGTTAAGGTTTCGAGGTCTTTTAGCTCATTTACAAGAACAATTACAATTCAAAACATCATTTCAAATAATTGCACTCATCAAACTAGTTTACAATTCAATTAAATATTTTATTCTCTTTTACGACATTTCAAATTAATAGGGATCTGATTGAATTGCAACTAAACATTACACGAAAACATCAAATTTCCAATAGCAGGAATCACACGGCCGTGTGTCTCAAACACACACTTGTGTCATAGACCGTGTGCTAGAAAATGAGCATACCCGAATTACTAACACACGGCCATGTCACAAATCGTGTGATAGGTCATGTGAGCATACGAAAGTACCCCACATGGTCGTGTGTGAAACTGTGTGTTGGGTCGTGTGTCTATACGAAATAGGGCCACACGATTGTGTCCCAACCCGTGTGTTGCCCGAGTAAGACTTGCTCCTATTTATACCCAAGGCACATGCTCATGTGGTGGCCTGTGTATCAGACCATGTGTTAAATCGAAATTCCTTAATAATTATGTATAAATTCTACGAACTAGCTAAGCATGCACGTATCTCACAACCATTTATAAACCTCTAGATATTCAACTTAATTCATGCAAGCGATACACTAATAACTGACTTAACATTCAAATTCAATCATTTATGTAATTAAAACATATAACCCTTTCCAATACATACAAAACCCAAATCATATCTAGCAATTGTCATCAAAGTATATTTCATTCAACTAAAATAATCATCATTCATATAACTTAAACATATTCAACTAATTTAGAATACATCGTCCTAGTACATGTCATAAAAGGCAAGTGATACAAAATCTACCGAAAGTGTTCCCGAGATAGTGTGATTCTTCGTGATGATCCGATCTTCTAACAGAAAAAATGATATCTACAAAACAACAAACAAATCCACAAGTAAGCTTACAAAGCTTAATAAGTTTGCAGAGTTAGATAAATTTACCACCATAACAAGTGCCTTGTGCAAATTATAGCTTATTCGAGCCCAGATACAGAATAACACTCTTTTCGAGTTGGAAACAGATTAATGCTCTACCCGAGCCAGAAACAGATTACTCCTCAAGCCTTCAGTCTCGATTCGCAATAACAAATATATTCAAGATAAATATATAATTGCAAATATCAAACTGAAAGTTAATAGTACGAATTTACTAAATAGCATATTCGGTTATAGGAAGAGTAATAAGAACATCTTCAAAGTCCCGTGATATTAGTATCAAGTCAATCTCTTCAAGTCTTCCAAAAATTTAGCTCATATGAGCCTAGACAGAATATAGCTCTTACGAGTCAGATAGAATATCGCTCTTATGAGCTAGATAGTATATCGCTCTTATGAGCCAGACAGAATATAGTTCTTACGAGCCAGAGTTCAAAAAATTGCTCCACCGAGCCAAAATCCAAAATATTCTTCAATGTCTTTCATCTCGTTCCAACTTAATAATATAACCAATATAATGAAACTATAATTAACAAATGAAAATTTAATTACACGAACTTACTGATTAAATTGCAGCAATATACAGTATATGGACTATTCCATAATTTTCTCCTTACCTCGATTTTCAACCCATTCTTGATCTAAAATAATAATTTCATTCAATTAACTAATTCTAATAGTAAAATAAAATTATTTTATGCAATTATTTTTTACATTTTTACAAAATTGCCCCCAACATTTTATTTTTATGCAATTTAGTCCCTTAGCTCAAAACTTGTGAATTAACCATTTTTAAATAAAATCAAGTTCATTCGAATATTATAGCACTTCAATACAGTCCATATTTTTTTTATTTAACCTTAAGTCCTTGTACTTTTATTATTTTCACATTTTAGTCCTTAAACATTAAAATCATCAAAAACTACTTCACAAAATAATCAAATCTAATAACCAAACATGTTAATCTTCCATAAATTTTCAAGAAATAACACATTCAACAATGGAAAAATCCATAACATTTGACAGATTCAGAAATTAGTCCTCGGGCTAGCTAGATTAAGCTAATACGGGCTCAAAAAAATAAAAATTACTAAAAATGAGCAAAATTACACCTACAAAGATACAAAGCTTGGCCGTTCTTAACCTTGTTCTTCTTTAGGGCCCGGCTATGGAGAAGGAAGAAGATAATGAATTTTCTCCCTTTTTTTACTTAATTTAAACCTAATTTATGAAATTACAAAATTGCCCTTTTAATTTCACATGAATTCTAGCTAAAATGAGTGCCAAAACTGTCCACTACACTCCCTAAAGGTATAATTATCATTTAGTCTTTTTTGCTTAATTAACTATCTAAACAATAAAATTTCATAACCAAATTTTAATACAATACTAATGACCTCGTAAATATAAAATAATTAATATTTACGATCTGACACATCGAAGTTGTGGCCTCAAAACCACCAATTCCAATCACATTGAAATGTAAACTAATTAGTAAATCCTCATTTAATTAGGATTTAATTGCAATTTACAAAAATCTAAAAAATTCCACATCATTTCTATTATTAAGTCATTTAAGGAGGGTCCAATTACACAATTGGTCCTTCAATTATATTAAATTTCAACTAAATAAACTTTATTTAAATTTAACCTTAAACTAATTAGGACTTTAAAGACTAAATATCCCAAAAGTTAGTGGATGGTAATCACATCCACCACCACTCGGACTTTTTGACCATGGTTTAATTACCATTTTGATCCATTTACTATTTTTAATTAATAGCAATTAACTTTTACCTCTTTTACAATTTACTCATTTTCCTTAATTAAGAAATAAATCTTGAAAATTACGCAACCAAACTTCAATTTACTTATAATAAGACTCTGTAAATATTTAATAAAAATATTTACGGCCCTAAATTTCAAAAACGAGGTCCCTATACCTCATTTTCTGAAATCACTAGACTTTTGAACTAAACCACTTATACTAACTTTTAATTCAATAATTAAAATTCACTAATTCAAAATTCCATATAAAAATTTATTATTGACTAATAATTTAGATATTCTTTATATGAATTTACTCATCGAATTTGTGGTCCCAAAACTAATGTTTTTTACACCACTAAATGTAACACTCTATACCCAGCCTAAACGGTAAGACTAAGTCTAGAATGCTACATTAAATTTAAAATAAAACCCAACTCTTAAAGCAAATCAAATAACATGTAATTAAGTCTTAACACCATAGCAGAAAACGAAATCATATTTAAGTTCTAGAAACTCAAAGAAATTTACGGAAATAAACCGGTAGTGTATTTAAAGAAACATTTAGAAGACCGAGCTCTCCATCCACCGACCCATTTAGTTCTGGGATTTACCTAAAATAATACTTAATAAGTTAGTGAGTGTTAAGCTCAATGTAAATCAGAAATCAAATTACTTCAACTTACAACTATTCGAGAGTTAAACCGATTTAGATACTTTATCGGTCCAGATGTTGACCATTCACATTTCATAAATCAAATATGACGGTTAGTTTCAGATACACAGAAGATAAACAGATCTGCATACAAATACAAATGCATGTACGGATACAAAAATAGACACATGCAACTTTTCCTACCCCTATCCGCTACACACCATCTCTGTCTAACCCATCAGACCATATAGGTATATAATACCTATCCAGCCCTACACACCACTTAGTGTCAGTATGATACGTTTCAGTAATTGTAGTCGAGCTGCCAATTCAAATAAAATAATTGGTGGCATAGCCACTATTTCAGAACAAAACACTTCTTTCTTTCAAATACCCACCCCATGCGTATGCATGATCCAGATGACATATATCATGATTCACATACAATCTAGATATACCATATATGTCAACAACAATAATATTCATCACTTATAGTTATTGAGAATTCATTTTCCAATTACAATACAGTAGTTTATATAGCTCAGTTCATATCATATAAATCCTACAGAAAGCGTACGTTCACCTCGCACGACAATTACAGCTTAAACAAAATCTCACGATTCAGACACACACGTCATGTGGGGCCCGTATGGCTCCACACGATCGTTTGACTGTCTGTGTGTCCCTAACAGTGAGTTAAAAGGTCTGGGCACACGCTTGTGTGTCTGCCCATGTGTCCTTAATACATAAATAGTGACTTACACGGCCTCGGCACACGCCTGTGTAAACCCTGCACCTTATTTTTCCCACACATGGTCTACCACATGCTTGTGTGGCTGTCCGTGTGCCTCAAATTCAGAAAACAATAAGTTACACAGTTCAATACACGACCTTAAAATTAATTTTTTTTAATTTTCCCATGTGCTTACGTGCCTTGCAATCCACTAATTACATGCCATACTTAGGAGATTCTTTTCATCTTATATGAATCAAACTTACCTTTTAAAGATGAAACATGATCCCCTTTTCACTCCCTTGTCTCCCTCTCTTACCTTTTCTCTTCACAAATGCCTTGTCTGAAGATTCAATGAACCTAGTCATGGTTGACCAACTTTCTTCTCACCCATTTTGGCTTTCATTTCCTCTCATTTCCATCCCACCACTAGCTCATCCTAAACCTCACCATTTTCCATTTTCTTTTTTTTTTCTTTCCTCTCATTTGGTTAGTCTTCATCCTCTTTTTATTTTCTTTCCTCCCTCTTCCATTGTGACCAACCTTGCTCCTCCACCTTTGCATCACCATGTCACCACCATAGCCTCCTCCTCCTCCCTTTTCTTCAAGCATCACCACTGTGAAAACCACCGTGCACAACTACAGTTTCTCTTTTCTCTTTTATTCTCTTCTCCACCCTTTGTTAGTGACCGAACCTTTGCTATTTCCCCCTACACCTTCCGTTAGACTGTCACCTTTCTTTTTGTCGTTACCAACGTATTTCTTGTTACCGTCATTGCCATCATTGCCATCATCATTTCCATCATCATCGTTGTCGTTGTCACCACCACCGTCACCATTACCGCCGTCATAGCTCCATCGTCAATGATTAAAAATTTTCCCTTTTTTTTCTTAATCTTCCATGTTTCTCTAATGATCAAACTTAAACCATTTATTTCAATGTTTCTTTTTATATTCATTAGTCTAGTGGTCTTTTGATAGATTCCTCGACTCCTCCATTCTTAATCAAGACAAATCGTTGATCTCATTATGTTAACCAAGTAGTGTAAGTATAAGGGTAATATTGAAATCATCCTATTCCTTTACTTCCCTTCTTAATTGAATGGTGTAGTGGTCTTTGAGATTTATTTCTCCACATGTATTAACGCTCGATCCTTATGTTTATTAAAGGCCTAACGATAATTCGGGAAATCCCTTCCGTTTGAGATGAAATTGTTGATCCGAGTGTTAGATCGTGGGGTAAGTAAAATGGTGAGACTTAAGTTATATTATGTATGAGGCTCATAATAAATCCTAACTTTTAATCATCGTTTGATTTTATTAGATAAATCTTTTGGGGCTAAATCTAAGTGAGAGCATTTATAAGGATTATTTCACATCGGATCTACAAATTAGGTGTAGGTTTTAACACTAAACAAATACATCTATGTTTTATATTGTTAAAATCATGATTATTTAAATTATGGTTAAATGAGGATTATAGTTGTACCCATAAAGTGAGATGAGTCATTCTCATGATTTTTATCAAGTAAGTATTTCTCCTAAACTATATACTTGTGAAAAGCATGTTGTGTGTTATTGATGTTTACTAATGATATGAAAAATATGTACATCTCATTCTCATGTTATGTGACTATTTGGCATATGTGATATTCGTATGAAAATAAAATGTGAAAATTTAGTACCTTGAGTACGTATGTGATTTACATGTTAAACATGCTTATATGATTTTGACTGTTTTGGTCATACCACATGCATGGGGTGGGATATGTGGAAGGTGGAAGTATATGGCAGTTTATCTATGTTAATGAGACATTGTTCACGACTATGACTATATGGCATTTTATCTACGACTCTGGTGGCTTGTCCACGATTTCAATTATATGGTAGTTTATTTGCGTTTCTGTGACACTGTTTACAATTTGGAATGTTGGTTGGACGAGTTCTGGAGAACTTGATTATGGTGTGTAACAGAGATAGGTAGGACCCGTTTTCCAAATATTCGCATCGTTTTTACGAAGCATGTATTGACATGAGTATGCATAATATGTTTATGAAAAATTGAGTTATGTGATTTTATGATTATTTATCGTATATAATTGAGCTTGTGTTAATCTCACGCTGGGCTTAAAAGCTTATCCCATTAGTGTTTCAACCTTTCAGGTAACACTCAAACGTAGGACTTAGATCAGCACTCAGTGGAGCCTCTCGGAATATATTTTACTACATGGATATTTTTATGGATTTTAACTTAATTTGATTTTGAGTTTGTGGTTTCATGGACTTTTGGACTTTACGTTTAGTTTGGTTTGTGGTTTTATTTTTATGGCTTTAAAACTATCATGCATACATATAATACTATGGGATTTTAAGTACCTTTTATAATATCATTTTTATAAATTAATTATGTTTTCTTAAATTATAACTAAATAATAATTAGTAAATTTTCTAAGTAGTTTTATGAAAATCCTCTATGAGTTTCTTTATAAAAGTAATTTTTATAATTATGATATAAGATCCTTAGTAATTAAATGTTTTCAAACAACCTTACAATTAAATGGCACCTTTCTTTTAAAAATAAATAAATTTTACTAAATATTTTTTGAAGAGATAAAATTAGTAAATCTTAGAAATTTTACTTTTCAAACTCAAACCTTTATTTTCAAGTAAACAATTAATTTCGCACATCGTTAATGTGATTTTCGAGATTCAGCCATAACGTCTAAGTCAGGTTTTTGTGTATTACAACTTGCTTACATCAAACCCATAAGGTCTTATTTATAGAAGTGTTAGTAGCGCAAATTAGGTCTTTAGCACATCCTAGGTATTCTTATAAGTTTGATTGTACGGATGAAAATAAACTTGGGCTCCACATTGGTCCTATGTCGTGCCATAGGCATTGCATGGATTGACACGACGACAAAAATATGGGTTCTTGAGTCCGTGTCATACTTAAGTGGCTCGGGAAGCTTGTGCCACACTCGTCACAAGTTCTTACATACATTGGGCCTTAAACTCAGCATCCTGCACACTTAAATTAACAAATTAGAACTAAGTAAGGCCCGTGTCGGCCTAATAGGTCACTAACACTCAAAATTGTGTAAAAAAACTTATTTTACTAATACTTAATACTAACTACTAAATTTTGAAATTGCGATAAATAAATATAAAAATATTAGAAAACAAGCTCCTTAAGTGCGAAAATATACTAAAATTACTACTACATTTGACGGTATGTCAACGTGCTTTTAGTGTCTCGAGACATAAGTGAAAAAATGCAAAACATTTTACTGCATACAAGAGACTCAACTCCAACAAGTCGAGTCATAAATATTAATTATTCAATGTTTATGATGTCATTAGAGTCATATTAAATTTTGGTTGAGAAATTTTATTGATTAAATAGTTAATTAAGTAAAAAGGACTGAATCGTAAAGGTTGTAAAATGTAGAAAACATTGATTTATTATACTAAATTGAGGGGAATGACCTAGGAAACGGACCTTAAAAGGTAATTATACCATTGTGTGGTATAATGGACGGTTTTGGATCATTAATTTGTGAGAAATTGGTCTATTTCATTAAGGTCAAAATGATAATTCATGGAATAAGTAATTTTAACCAAAATTTAAGTGTTAAAACTTCATTTTTGTTTCATCTTCTTCCCTTTTCAAACTAAAACACTAAGAAGCCATTGAAGGAAGATCCAATTGGCTTTGGTTCCTTATTTGGGTGAGTAGATTCCATTTGTTTTTAGTAATTTTTATGTTTTTGAGTCCGTATTAGCTTAATATAACTAACCCAAGGACTAATTTGTGAATATTTCAAATATTAAATATTTTTTCATTGATTAATGAGCTTATTCTTGAAAGTTTATGAAAGTTTTGGAAGCTTGGTTGTTAGATTTGTTGATTTTGTAAAGTGATTTTTGATGATTTTAAGGTTTGATGACTAAATTTCTATAATGATAAAATACATGTACTTGATGTGAAATAATTGCATGTAAGGATTGGGAAAGTACCCTTGTATAACCGGCTAGTATGGGTTTGAAGTAAAAATGGTTATTTTGCATATTTTAGGTTTAAGGACTAAATTGAAAAAAATGAAATGTTAGGGGTAATTTTATAAATTTCCCAAAAAGGACTTAAATGCAATAAATTATTTAATTTCATGATTTAATGCAAAAATTGAATGATTTATTGATTTAGATCACGAGTGTGCTTCGGATCGAGAAAAATGGAAAATAGTAGAATAGTTTCTGGAGTTTAACCTTAACTACAATTTCTTTCAGTAAGTTCGTGTACTTAAATTTATATTTGATCATTAATTTTTCATTATCTTGGTTATATTTCTAAACTTGGAACGAGATGGAAGACACTAAAGAACATTCTGAATTTTTGGCTCGACGAAGCAAATTTCTGAAGTCTGACTCGTATGAGCGATATTTTGTCTGGCTCGTAAGAGCGATATTCTGTCTGGCTCGTAAGAGTGATATCCTATCTGGCTCATAAGAGTGATATCCTATCTAGCTCGTAAGAGCGATACTCTGTCTAGCTCGTAAGAGTGATATCCTATCTGGCTCGTAAGAGCGATACTCTGTCTGGCTCGTAAAAACGATATTTTGTTTGGCTCGTAAGAGCGATATTCTATTTGGATCGTAAGAGCGATATTCTGTCTAGCTCGTACGGGTAATATTCTGTCTGGGCTCATATGAGCTAATTTCTAAAAGATTGAAGAGATCGACTGGTTGCTAATGTTGCGGGATAACAAGGATGTTTGCTTACTCTTTACATTACCAAATGATTTATTCTGTAAGTTAAATGCCTTGCGAACTTACTAAGCTCTGTAAGCTTACCCGTGTATCTATTTACTATTTTTTAGATTCATTTTGCTGTAGAAGATAGAATCCTCAAAGAAGAATCACACTATCCCAGGAGCTCGTTTGGTAGACTTTAAATCACTTGATTGTATAGCATGTATTAGGATGATAAATTAGTATCATGTTTAAGTTGTTAAGCTTTAAAATGTACTTAGATAAATGAATACAACTTGGGAGGAGATGTATTTTTTTTTTGCTTGCTTGACTTGTATGTTTTGGTATGCATTTTGAAAGAAAATGAGCATATTCAAATAGATTGATGAATATCAATAGTATGGCTAAGTTATGAGCATGTTTTTCCATGTTTATGATGTATATTTATAGGTTTTTGAACTATATTAAGTTTGGTACATGTTGAGGGGATTTATGGAAATTTTGCACGTTATTTTTGACATTTTGCAAGTACACACGGCCTGAAATACGAGCCAGCACACAGGTGTGTGCCCTGGGAAAATTAGGTGCTGGTCTCACACGAGCTACACACGAGCTGGGACATGGTTGTGTGGCCCTATTACCCAACCACACATGATCCAACACACGGTCTCATACATGGTCGTGTGGGGTAATTTTGCATGCTCACATGGTCTGGCACACTGTTTGTGACACGATCATGTGAAGGAAATTCGTGTTTGCCCATGGCCTGAGGCACAGGCATGTACAACAAGGCACATGGGCATGTGTTTGAGACACACGGACGTGTGACCCCTGTTATGGAAAATTTTGACATTCTTGCGAATTATATAATTGATATTCAATCGAGTCCCTGATAGTTTTAGTTTGCTGTAAATGTATGAAATTCGTAATTGTATTGAAATTTGTATTTTTGAATATAATGTAATTTTACTTAAGAGTAATTATTATTATATGTTATTTTCCTATAATTATCTGGAACACTCGGGACCCTAGCCGGTGACGGTGTCGGGTTTAAGGGTGTTACACAACACCACTATACACATATATAACATGCTTAATTAAGTCCAAACCATCCAAACAACATAATCTCAAATACAATTTGACCCTCTAGGTGGAAATTACCACTAAAAATATAACACATATTATGCAATTTAGATTCCAACTTCAATCATTATCCAAAACATTTATCCAATACAACATATATGCCAAAATACATTAAATATCATACTAAGACCAACCATATGTCAACATTTAACCAAATAACACCATAAAGTCTTATTACTGCCCAAATTAACTTATCTTGTGTAACACTTAAAAACCCAAGAACCATTATCGGTTAAGGTTTCGATGTCTTACCATTCATTCATCATTGTTCATCTTTAACTAAATTATTATTTAGACTTTATTTTTATTGAAGAATTTCATTCCACACATCATGAATCATTATTTGATTATAAGCATAATTTATCAAAGGCAAAAAGGTCATCTCAGACATTTTTGGAGACTTCTACCAGTACCAGTTGGACAAGTATCGGTAGTTGTCAAGTCAGTAAATAGTTCAAGAATAGTACAGATTTCTATAGATACAAGTGACTCTTCTATCGATACAAGTTTCACCATACCGATACTAAAAGCTCCAAAGAGCTAGAAATCTTACTCTATTACTTCTACCGATACCAGAGTAGGAACTACCGATACTTGGTATTCAACTACCAATACAACCTAAGTCAGTATGCAACCTCTCTCCTACCCTGTAGTTCTACCTATACAATCATGCAAAATAGCGATACTTCTGAATACATAACTACCAAAACTTGCTATTCAACTACAGATACAACCCAAATCAGAGAACAATCTCTCTCCTACCCTGTACTTCTACTGATACATCTCTGGATACTACCGAAATAAGTATATGGTATCTCAAGAAACATGTCAAAACACAAGTTTAACAACACAACGTTCATGACTTCATTATGCATCAAACCAACACAAATACATAAGTCCAAAGTCATTGCATAGTACTTTAAACATATAAACTAACTTGCACAAACATACAACATTATATTCAACATCTCATCCACATAACAAGGTTTCCACAATCTCAACTATATAAACAAAGATATCATCATCCTAGTACATGTCATATAAACAAGTGATGCAAGAACTACTGAACAACTCCGGGATAGTATGATGCTCTAAGATGACCCGATCTCCAAACAGCAAAATTGAATCTACAAAATAATAACAATTTCCACAAATAAGCATTTCAAAGCTTAATAAGTTCATAAAGTTAAATAGATTTACCAAACTTCAAGAGTTGTAAGATCTAATCAACTGAATTGAATAAGTAGTATACATTTGAGATAGGTTTTATGCATTTTTTATACTCACAATGACACAGAGTCATCGGACCTTTAATCCGTATTAGGAATCCTATACTGACGATGACACATAGTCATTGGACCTCTTAATCCATAAAGGATTCATATACTCACGATGACACATAGTCATCGGACCTATTTCATTCACAGCTCAAAACTCATTAGTCTTTCTTTCCTTTACTTCCGTCTTCTTCACTTCGGATCATCGTTTCAACTCATAACAATTGTTACAATACAAGAATATGTAATTTAAACTGAAATTTAACCAGACGAACTTACCGGACTAACTTGTAGTTATGATTAAACTCCAGGGACTACTCCGTTAATTTCCCTTATTTGCGATCTGATGCACGATCATAGTTTGATTGAAGACTCAAGCTAGCCGAAAGTATAAGCTATTCTCTTAGGGTTTTAGGTTAAACTTTAAGAAGAAGATGAAGAAAACCACTTAGAATTTCCTTTTTGTTAACTTTAATTCATTTAAATTAAAAATTACCATATTACCATTTTTTAAACAACTAGAATTTAGCCATTTTTCATGTTCAAACTGTCCATTACTATCTCATATAGCTTAATAACCACTTTAGACCTTTCACTTGGCTTCTTTAAGCTTTTTAGTGCATCTAACTAATAGAACCTAATTTTACATCTTTTACTATTTAGTCGTTTTTGTTTAATTAATTAACTGAACGATAAAATTTTTTAACCAATATTTAATACAACGCTAATGACATCACGAATATTAAATAATTAATATTCATGACTCGACTTGTCGGAGTTGTGGTCTCGAAACCATTGCTTTCAACACCATAAAAAACTAGGCTGTTACATCTTGTCCCAATCTACTACGTTCATCGTTAGATCACTTAGGTTACTTGATATATGGCTTTCCTTGGTCAAATAGACCTCATCATCGTTCAAATTGTCTGATGGACTTCCGGAGCTTGAAACTCGAATTCAAATAGAGATAAGTCCCCTTCTCTTTATTTTTTCCAATCTCTTTTCCTCCTTTTATGAATATTGGTTTTTATATTCTTTGCTTGTAGGTTTGGTTTAGCTTCTTCAAAACAGTAAGGAGCAACTCTTTTTTTATTTAATTTTGTTTTTTATATTTTGGTTGGATTTTTTGTGTTATTTTTTTGTATCATTCATTGTTTATGGTTTGTTTTTGGTCTTTTAGTATGGGGATTAAACTAGTGGATGCTTTTAGGTTCAATGGTGAGGAAGGTAGAGGTGGAAGCAGTAATGGTGACAGTGAGAGTGTTGGATGATGAAGGAGATGTGGTGTGGGAGATAGTAGTATTAGACAGTGATGGGGGTTTTGAGTGGCTAAGTGTTGTGTGAAATATGGAAATGGTAATTAGGGATTTAGAGTCGAGAGAATGGGTTAGAAAGGGAGTTATGTGAGCTTGCTGATGGTGGTTTAGACAGTGAATGGCGG
Source organism: Kokia cookei (assembly GCA_039519145.1). Lineage (NCBI taxonomy): Eukaryota > Viridiplantae > Streptophyta > Magnoliopsida > Malvales > Malvaceae > Kokia > Kokia cookei. Next base: position 23,495,024 of record CM076907.1, read on the forward strand.
GAAAGATGAACAGTGATAGAGAGGAAAAAGAATGGAAAACAAAAAGGGTAAATTACACTAACAGTCACTCAACTTTGGGGTAGCTAACACAACAGTCACATTGGTTTTATTTCAGTCACTAAACTTTGAAAAAGTGACAAAATAGTCTTTTTGTTGTTTTCCGTCACAAACATTACGAAACAGTGACATGGCAAATGATGACATCCATGGTGTTAAAAAACCATCTAGTTGCGTTGTTACCACCAATTTAATAGCCCTATCAGCACTAATTTAGGGTTTAAAAAAAGAAAAAGAAGAAAAGAAGAAAAATAAGAAGAAGAGGAGAAGGAGAAGAGAAAAAATGGAGATGCCTGAAGAAGAATTTGAAAGAGCATTTTCCTCTATTATCTTTGTATAGTTTTGGGTATTTTTTTAGCAAAGATTTTAGTTTCATTTCTTTTCTGGGTTTATGATTTTATCTACTGCTTGTGTGTTTTAATTTCTCAAAGTTAAAACCCTAGTTTTTCTTTTGTTTTGAGCTCTGTGTTTGTTTTATTTTCTTTTGTTTTTGTAGATTTCAATGTGTTTTTTTAAATTTGATTGTTTGGGCTTGGAGTTTTTGTTTGCTTCATGTAGACTTTAGTTCATTTTAATGGAATTTTTGTTGATTTTTCTATGTATTCTTTCATGGATGTTGATGAAAAAGCTTGTTAGTTAAGAAATTTCTCACAATGTTTATGAAAAAATTTGTAAAAACCCCCAATTAAAAAAAAAACCCTAATTTTGAATTTTAGAGGTTATCTACAAAGAATCCCTGATAAACCCACCCCAAACCTTGACCCTTTAGCTGCTTCATCTACGTGGCAAGTTAACTGGCCATATCAGCTAGTTAACTTGCCACATAAGCGGTCCCACTAAGCCTCTAACGAAAATTGTTAATCAATGACTGTTTTGTCACTTTTTGATAACGTTAGTGACTATTTTGTCACTTTTTCAAAGTTGAGTGACTGAAATGAAACCAAGGTGATTGTTTTGTCAGCTACCCCAAAGTTAAGTGATTGTCAGTGTAATGTACTCAAAAAAGAACGAAAAGAAAGAGAAAGAGAAAAGAAAGAAATAAAAATAGGAAAAATAAAAATAAAAAAGGAATTAAAGATAGACTTAATGGTGGAAGAGATGGTTTAAGGGTGTAGTGATTAATTTAGAGAAAAAGAAGAAATAAAAATAGAAAAGGGAAAAAATAGAAAGGAATTTTTTTTTAAATATACTAGTGTGATTACATGATAGTATCTGTTCATACTTTCTTATGTACCCTTTGACAAGGCACACACACCTTACACACACAGGCGCTCGAATCCAGAACCCCTAGGATGAATAACATCCTCTTTTCCACTAGAGCCACTTGTTGGATTCAGAAAGGAATTAAAAAGCAGACTTAGGCTGTGTTTATAACAACTTTTACAATGGGCTTTTTATCAAATAAGTCCTTTTGACTTTAAGCTTAACTAAACAAACACCATTTAGGTTTTTTTTAACATTTCAACTGGACTTTTATATCTATTAGTGAAGCTGACAATTTCAGTAGTGGAGTCCCAAATGAACTTTTAGTAAGTTGAATTACAACCTTAACCTCAAAATGTTACACGATTTCTTCTTTTTTCTTTCATAATTTTTCTTCTCTACTTTCCTTCCTTCCTTCCTTCTCCCCTTCCATTTTCTTCCCTTTTTCCATTTTCAAGCAGGTTTTTTATAAACTCTTTCAGCAGCCTCTCTTTGGTACTATGCACCCATCATCTTCTTCTACGGTAAGTGCCCACATAAAAAAAATTCCCATTTTTAAGATCTTGTTTGTTTCTTCTTGTCTTGTGCTTCCTTTCCCTGATGAAAAAGCTGTAATAAATATATTTGTTGCTTAGGGGTTTGGTGAGACTATTTGCTTTGGCAAAGGGTTTGTTTGATTTTAGATGTTTGTTAAAAAAGATGGAGAAGGCAACCCTCTCATTGGTGATCTTGCATTATGAAATAACATAAATGATATCATGCTGGTTTTCTCTATTTTTGCTTCTCCCAAAGTGCTGAGCTCAAATATTACCTTATTTCATTATCATGCTTCTGTTTCAAACTTACCTTTTCCAAATGCATTTATGGAAGGATTTGAAGTCTTTGTGTCTTGTTCTATAATTCCACCATGTGAAATTTCACCTAAATAAGATAAAATAAAGGAATTGTCTTATCTATAAATCAAACTCGAAATGATATTCACATATATCAGTAGATAACATAATTTCTTTCCCCTTCTTTAGACCATAAGCATAACCATCATAGTTACCTTTGGTAAGAGGTTCCACTGTTAATCCACTAGACTGCATTTCTAATATACAGACTTCAGGCTTCATTTATCAGTAAGTTAGAAGGATTATCAAAGAAGGCATACAAAGATTTAATCATTTACAGCAAACTGATTACTTAAATCTTGATGCTTATATTTATTGGACATCTCTTCAATTGGTTCTTTGCCTTTAGACTGTTGTAGTTGTTTCCTTCCCTGATGAAAAAGCTGTAATAAAATCTTTGCTCTTATCCAGATTCGGTGTTTATTATTGTGCTGAAATTGGCTTCACCGCCCTATGTTTCTCCCTGTTTAGATGACCTGTTATTTAAACTGGTTGAAACTTGAAAGAGTTGCTTTACTACCACCTTACTTGGCTCCACTCCATGCATGTGTGATCCCACTAAATTTCCCACCTTGCTTTGGTCGAATGTCCCATACTTCCACCCAGCCACATTTGATTTATTTATCATAAACTTGGGCCTCACTTTTAACCCATAGCTAGTTGTCTCTTTGTCCTTACCTTTATTTATTCCTCCCTCATGATCCTTTTGGTCAAATCCCTTAAAACCTGCATGTAAAGTGTGCCCATTTCCTTTTTTGGTTGAATGGACATTTAACTTTTTGTTGCTTGTTGTTTGGTTAAATTAATTGCTTGTTTAATGGAAGTATTAAAGCTGTCCAAAACAAGACATGTTACCTATGTTTTGTCATATTTAAATGCTTGTCCAAATTGAAGATTTAATGTTTTTCAAAACTTGCATATTAATGTTGTCTGATTTCTAATGTTTGAATTGATTGAACATTTGTTGTATAAATGCTACTTATTTATGTTTTTTGTTATGAGGAATGATGTCTTTTGTTTATTAACCATATGGTGTGGTTATATATGCATTTGGTTTTCATTATTTTCTTTCAAGAATTAGTCTTTAACATGGTAATTATGATGATCCAACTGTCAAACATACATACATAATTGTGTTGCAATCTTGTTAATTTCGTATACTCATAATAATGAGGTAATTAATATATATATTCAATGTAATGTGATCAGTCAAAGAAGAATGAGTACTTCGGGAATTGAAGTTAGTGGCAAAAAAGTCAAAGCATGGTGGGATAAGAAATTGACAGAAACATTTTGTGATATTTGTATTAAAGAGATATTGAAAGGGAATAGACCAGGTACTCATTTTACAAAAGATGGATGGTTGAAAAATGACGAACTTTGAAAAAGAAACAGGCAAGGCTTATTCATAAATACAACTTAAAATAGGTGGGATGCCTTGAAAAAAGAATGGAAGGCTTGGAAGAAACTTAAAGACGAAGATACTTGTTTAGGGTGGAATCCTATAAAAAAAAACCGTTGATGCATCGGATGATTGGTGGGAGAGTAGGCTAAAGGTACATTAATAATTTTAGATATTTTTGTTTTTTTTCTTATTTATGAGGTTATTTATAATTTCTTTTATCAAAACTACTATTTTGTATGTAGGTTGTGCTTGAAGCTTAAAATTTTAAAACATCGGGTATAGATCTTGACTTGGAAGGGAAGTTTGACCAAATGTTCATGGGGATAGTTGCAACAGGTGATAAAGCATGGGCACCTTCTTCTGGGACACTCTGTAGTGAATTTTTTGAGAATGTTGACAATGACATACCTGAAGAGAATGAGGAAGAAAATGCAAGAAATGATGTTAACATTTTAAATGATGTTAACACTTCAAATGATGTTCAAATTTCAAATGATGTTAACATTGATGGAAACGGTAAAAAAAAGGAAAACACCTGAGATATCAACTTCACATTTGAAAACTCGAAGGAAGAAATTCTCAAAACAAATTGGAGGGGCTGCAAGATTGTCTAGTCAAATAGAAAAATTATGCAATGCAGCTGACAATATGAGTCAAGCTACATCTTGTTTGACTCCTATTATGGATCCATACGGTATTCCACAAGCAGTCAAAGTGCTTGATAGCATGTCGGAGGAAGTTCCTAAAGCAAGTCTGCTATACTTTTTCTCACTGGGATTATTACTCAACAAGGACAAGTGAATTATGTTTTCATCAATTAATCCCAAGATTAGAGCTATGTGGCTTAAGACAAAGATGGAGAAGGAGGATAAATGAAGGTTTTCTAGTCTTCTAGGGTCTAGAGATATCTACTATGTGACTAAACAACAATGTTAAACTAGTTTTATCAGTAGTTGTTTATGTTTGGTTTTTGGATATTGAATTTATGTTCTACTTATTTATGTGCAATCTAGCTTTATCAATAGTTATGATGAGTATGGTTTTTGGATATTGAATTTATGTTCTACTTATTTATGTGCAATCTAGTTTTATCAACAATTGTTTATGTTTGGTTTTTGGATATTGAATTTATGTTTTACTTATTTATGTGCAATTTAGTTTTATCAATAGTTGTTTATATTTGATTTTGGATATAAAATTTGTTCACAGGTGATGAGTATGGTTGACAATTCTAGTGGCGATGAAAGTGATGATAAAAGGAAAAGAAAAGAGATTTTACAATGCATGGAATGTTTTAACCGGTTATTTGTTATTGGATCTTCTTCCGTACAATTATATTATGAGAAGTATATATTAAAGCAACCATGCATGGATTCAAAACAGTCAGGTAAGGCATGGATCCGAGAGATTCTTGACGGTCATGAATCACGTTGTATGATTAATTTTAGGATGTCTAAAATTGTATTCACAAGTTTGTTGAGAGTTTTGGAGACAAGATACAACCTGCAAACTTCAAGACACGTATCTTCTCATGAAATGTTGGGAATTTTTTTGTACATCTTGGGCACCGGTGCAAAAGTTTCCCAATGTCGAGAAAGATTTCAAAGGTCTGAAGCAACAATAAGTCGATACTTTACAATTGTGGTTGAGAAAGTTTCAAGGATGGCCATTGATCTAATTGCACCCGAAGATCATTTTTTCAGCTCAATACCCATCAAATATGTAATGATTCTAGATATATGCCGCATTTTAAGGTTAGAATTTAATATTATATTATTATATTTTAATATTTTTTATCGATTAAAAATAAGCATGGGACTAATATGCTTATTTGTTCAGGATTGCATAGGTGCAATAGATGGTACTTATATTACCGCTATTCTTCCACCAAATGAACAAATTCCCTACATTGGAAGAAAGGTATCTCGACTCAAAATGTTATGGCGGTGTGTGATTTTAATATGTGTTTCACCTTTGTTATGGTTGGATGGGAAGGATCGGCGCATGACACTAGAATATTTCTTGATGCAATTCGAGATCCAAAATACAAATTTCCGCAACCACCAAATGGTAAGATATTTCATTTATTGTTTTAAATAATAAAGTATAAGTTCTTTAATTGATAATTTAAAAAATAAAGAATTCTTGAATTAATTGTTTGTTATATTATGACATGTAGGAAAATATTATCTTGTTGATTCTGGATATCTTCAAATGAAAGGTTATCTTGGACCATGTAGAGGTCAGCGATATCATTTACCTGACTTTCGTAGAGGTAGACCGATAGCTAGTAAAGAAGAGATATTCAACCATTCACATTCATTATTATGCAGTGTCATTGAACGAACTTTTGGTGTTTTGAAAAAAATGGTCCATTTTAAGGGATATGCCAAGTTATAGTTTTGAAAAGCAAATGATGATTGTTTTTCTACAATGACAATACACAATTTTATCCGAAAATATCCCGGTCGAAATGATGTAGATTTTATGGAATACGAAAATATTAACAAGGCATATGAGGATATTATTGATTCAGAATATATTCATGATGGAGAAAGTGATGATGATGATGATGATGATGGTGAATCAAACAATTCAAGTAGTTTTGAAATGGAATTGACAAGAGATGTTATAGCTTCTAGTTTAATGAATTCACTTTGAATTGTAAATGCTAATGTAAAACTTTTGATGATGTATTTGGTATATAAATATTACTCCTTTTTGAAATTTTAATCTAAATGCATGTAATATTTTAATTTGTTAGGTTTATATTTTCTATATTATGTTAATATCTAATATGGGTTATATATTCAAATTAAATTTTAAAATAAAATAATATAAATTTATTAAAATCATTAATTAAAAATTAAAAATACATTTTATAAAATAATAAAAATATTTAATGATTATATTTAAATATTTAAAATCTAGTTTATATAATCTAATTAAAAATTTTAAATAATTAAGATTAATTACTTAAAAATATTTAAAATTAATATTTTATATATTAAAATATTAACAACAAGTTATAATAAATTATTTTTTATATTCTTACTAAAATATCATAATATTAATTAATTTGAACATTATTTAAATGTATATTTATTACTTTATAATATCATCTCTAAAATAGACATTTCATTTCTCAAAAACCCTTTTTGACAGTAATACTAAACAATCAAATCTTAAATTAAACTTTTCAAAAGCACTTTTCAAAATTATTTTTTCACCATACTTTTTATAAGTATTTTTTAAAAGTAATACTAAACTAGCACTTAATGATGGAAGAGATGATTTTAAAATATAGTAATTACTTTGATTAATTTTTTAAAATAAAATTAAAATAAAATTATCAAAATAAAAATAATTCTTATTTAAAGTTACTAATGAAATACTCCATCTTTATTTAAATAAACAGTTTGTTTTTCATTTATGAAAAAGAAAGTTGGTACATGGAAACGATTCCCAAATGTTGCAATATTTAGTGGCATCCTTGCAATTATAGAGATGATGAAAATTTTATTTGTTTTTAGTTTTAAAAGTTTGGTTGGTTTATTTCACCCTTTAGTGCCTCAAAATGTTTAATTTCTATTAAAAAAAAAAAAACTGTTCAATTTCTCTCTTTACTAAACTAATTCACTCAAATTACTTAGAATTTTTTGAATGAGAATTAAATGAAGCAACCATAAATGACGATTTTTCTATAGTTATTCTATCAAATTTAGGATCTTTTTAGATGAATGGTACGTTTATCTGCGATTAATATAAAAATAACAGTAATTATAAAATTAAATATTGTAATGATAGTGTCGCGTGAGATAAAAAAAATTAAACATATTACATTAAAAATAAATGCCCATATAAAGGGACTTAAAAAATAAATTCATAAAAAGCTATAAATGTTAAAGATTATATCTATAATTATAATTAAATTTTAAACAGAGTAAATCGAAAATATTAATCAAATGATTAAAGATGAACAACTATAAAATTACAGCATCAAAATTTGAACAAATAAAAGTATATATTATAAAATTTAGAGAAAATTTTCAAAATTATACATAAATTTTAATTTGTTGTAATTATACATAAATTTAATTGTAATTAAATATATACATGAAATTTTATTTTTATATTAGATAAATATAATAATTTATAAAAATTAAATTAAATCAAAATAAGATTATATAAAATCATCTTTTATATATAAAATTATATCTGATAGCCGTAAAAATAATAAAATATTCTGAAAAAAATAATAAAATATTAATGTAACCAAGAAAATCTTCTTTTTTGCCATCAGATCTGATTAAAATTGGCCATTGCTGCAGCTGCGCACGAGTATTACACATCTCAGTGATGGCGGCAACCTCCCTTGCTCCTGTAATAACTTCTCAGCCCTTAAAAGCTCTCACAAACCAAACCCAACCCAAAACCAATGACTCCTCTCCGACTGTTTCTTTGAAAAATTGCAGAAACCTGACTGAACTCAGAAAATTGCACTGTCAAATCGCTAAGCAAGGACTAATTCACCATCCTTCTACTGTAGCAAAGCTTATCTCAACATGTACTACATTGGGTACTTTTGAGAGCTTAATTTATGCTAAAAATATCTTAAATCAATTTAGACAAGATAATCAAAATGATGGTACTTTATTTATGTACAATTCACTGATTAGAGGTTATTCTTCTATTGGTCTTGGCAAGGAAGCTATCTGGGTTTATCTTGAAATGCTGAGTCTGGGCATTTCGCCTGATAAATACACGTTCCCCTACTTACTAAGTGCGTGCACAAAAATTTCAGCGACTTCTGAGGGTTTTCAGGTTCATGGATCCGTTATAAAAATGGGTTTTCAAGGAGATATGTTTATATTAAATTCTTTGATTCACTTCTATGCTGAGTGTGGGGAAATTGTGTTGGGACAGAAAGTGTTCGATGAAATGATTGACAGAAATGTTGTATCTTGGACCAGTTTGATTTGTGGTTATGCAAGGTCTGGTTTGGCTAAGGAGGCTGTTGAAATGTTTTTTGAGATGGTGGAGGAAGGTAATAGGCCGAATTCAGTTACGATGGTTTGTGTAATTTCTGCCTGTGCAAAGTTGAGGGATCTTGCATTGGGTGAGAGAGTGCGTGGATACATTAGTATCTTGGGAGTGGAAGTTAATACTTTAATGGTGAATTCCCTTGTGGATATGTATATGAAATGCGGTGCTTTTGATACTGCTAAGCGGCGGTTTGATGAATGTGAACAAAAAAATTTGGTTGTTTGCAATACAATAATGTCAAATTATGTGCATTCCGGGATGGCGAGGGAAGCACTCGTTATCTTGGAAGAAATGTTGAGACAGAGGCTGGTGCCTGATAGGATTACTTTACTATCTACAATCTCAGTATCTGCGCAATTAGGCAGCATCTTTTTGGGAAAATGTTGTCATGCTTATGTTTTGAGGAATGGACTTGAAGGTTGGGATAGTATTTCAAATGCTCTAATTGACATGTACATGAAGTGTGGTAAACAGGAAGTGGCATTTGCAGTTTTTCGTCACATGGCTAACAAGACAGTTGTATCATGGAATTCAGTAATGGCTGGTTATATTAGAAATGGTGATCTCAGTTCAGCTTGGGAAGTTTTCAACAATATGCCAGAGAGTGATCTTGTGTCTTGGAACACTATAATCAGTGCTTTGGTACAAGAGAGCATGTTCGAACAAGCCATTGAACTTTTTCGAATGGTGCAAAATAAAGGAATAAAAGCAGATAGGGTGACTATGGTGAGTATTGCATCTGCCTGTGGATATTTAGGAGCACTTGATCTTGCCAAGTGGATCCATGCTTATATCAAAATGAACAAAATTCCCTGTGACATTCGTCTAAGTACAGCTTTAGTTGATATGTTCGCTAGGTGTGGTGATCCTTCAACTGCAATTAAGATCTTCAATAACATAGAAAAAAGAGATGTGTCGGCTTGGACTGCTGCCATTGGAGCAATGGCTATGGAGGGAAACGGCGATCGAGCTATTGAGCTTTTCAACAAGATGCTCCAGCAAGGAATCAAACCTGATGGAGTAGTATTTGTGGGGTTGCTAACAGCCTGCAGCCATGGAGGGTTAGTCGAGCAAGGGCGAGATATTTTCAAGTCAATGACGTCAGTCCACAAAATCTCTCCCCAAATTGTGCACTATGGGTGTATGGTTGATCTGCTAGGCCGTGCTGGATTCTTGGAAGAAGCTCTAGATCTCATAAAATCAATGCCAATGGAGCCTAATGATGTAATTTGGGGGTCTCTTTTAGCAGCCTGCAGGATGCACAGAAATCTTGATATGGCAGGATATGCAACTGAAAGGATAAAAGAATTAGCTTCTGACAGAACTGGTATCCAGGTGCTTCTATCTAACATATATGCCTCTGCTGGGAAATGGAGTGATGTTGCAAAGGTGAGGCTGCAGTTGAAAGAGAGGGGGGCTCGAAAAGTGCCCGGATCAAGCTCAATAGAGATAAATGGACAAATTCATGAGTTCACTTCGGGTGATGAATCCCATCCAGAAATGCTGCATATAGCTGCAATGCTAGATGAAATGCACTTCAGAGTGGAGGCTGCAGGCCATGCTCCAGATCTTAGTAATGTTCTACTTAATGTTGACGAGGAGGAGAAAGAATACGTACTGAGTAGACATAGTGAAAAACTAGCAATGGCGTTTGGGCTAATCAGCACCAATCAGGGCACGCCGATCCGGGTTGTTAAGAATCTTCGAATCTGTTCTGACTGCCATTCATTTGCCAAACTGGTGTCAAAAACGTATAACAGAGAGATTATTGTCCGAGATAATAACAGATTCCATTTCTTTCAGAGAGGGGTCTGTTCTTGTAACGAGTATTGGTGATATCAACCTGTAACTTTACTGATTATTGCGTTCACAGTATCAAAATAAAAAAGTTGCATTCTTATTTTATTTTCACATGCAATGACCATTATTTCTTTGTTAAACAAATACACCTGAAGCTGAAATGAACCTCATAATTATCTTTCATTCAGATACAAGACAATAGCAGGCTCGACATCCAGACTACATTTTTTCCAAAAGGTTTATGATAACTACAAACATTCATGGACAGAAAGAAAGAAACTAGTAACTTGTGCAATCCTTTTCATCCTGAACGTATATTGGAACTACATTAACAAAATAACAACATTTTTACAGGATGAAATTGAGGAAAGGTGAACATTTTTCAAACCTCCTACTTCAAATCCATATTTTTAAACCTTGTGGACAGTTCTGCATGCACTTCACAATTGAGGGAAAATGGAATCGATGAAAGCCTGGTGCATTGGATCTGACTGCCACAGTTTGACCATGTGATGATGAGATGAGGTCTGTCGATGAAGTTCTTCAACGAGCCAGACAGTGGCTTCAGCTTTGCAAGGATGAACGATGATGTCAAGGGGCCTATGCTCGTCCTCACTTCCGACTCTTGAATGATCCCACTGTTTTAGTAGAATGTTAGTGAGGTAATGCAAAGGCTGCCCATACAATTGTTTGATGGATCTGCCTAATCCCATCCATGTGGTGAACGGAATAACAGAGCCCCGTTGTGTTGGAATCGGTAATTGCTTCATATATTCCTGATAAATTTCAGCCTTTCTGATCAACAAGCCTGATATCATGAAACAAGGATTTCATATATTCCCCATACAAAAAACTACTTTTGACCTTGATTGTTAACAAACAATAACACGGAAACACTGGATTTCTTTGAAAATTTGAGGATGAAATTGGCTAAAAATAACCCCATATCACAAAGGTAATAATAACTAGCTAAAGCGAAGCTACAGGTCAGATTCAACAGGGGAATGGAGGAGTTTACACTAACAAATAATTATAGGTTTAACAGATGGAGTAAAAATTGAACCCATTTAACAAAATTACCATAAGAGGATAATTCTTTAGGAGGTTGATCAACTGCGACATTTTTGGTTCCATCATTGACCTGAACCTCGACATCGAAAGAAGAATATGATGATGATGATGATGAAGAAGAAGACGATTCATCTGATGAAATTACATCAACCTGTTCACTCCATGGCAATGCCCTCTTCATGATGTTCACACTGCAGCCTTCCAGAAATAAAACATATTACTATCCCAAGATAATAAAATTCGAAGTTACCCATATTTAAAAGAACAAAAAGGGAACCCAGATCAAATTAAAAGAAGAAATGAAATAGAATATTATAATTTCAATGCAGTGTTTCACATCAGGAAACATTGAAACACTCTTACCCAAATTTTCTCTTCTTAACAGAGAGAGAAAGGGAATGTAAGTTGCAGTTCCTTTGCATAAACCCTAACAAATTCCTTTTGACTCTCGGTCTTCAGATTGATTGATGACTTGTTTGGTTACTGGGAAAGGGAACACCTCAAATTTCGGGAAATAACCGGAAAAGTGAATATTTGGATTTTTTTTTTATCTATTCATTTTCTTATTTTGATGCTTAATTTTTTTTTTTAACATATGGGTTATAGTTTTTTTCCAGGATGAGCAAAACTTATTTCAACTCGAAAAAAATTGAAAAAAATTTGAATTTCAAGTTAAATGAATCGAGTTATTCGAGTTAAATGAATCGAGTTATTCGAGTTAATTCATTTTTTTTCGAATTTTAAGTTCAAATCGAGCTATTCCAATTACAGTTTCTTCATTCTCTGGGTAGAGGTGAGGGCAAAAAATGAAAATGAAAAAAAAAATTATTTCACCCGGGTTGAATAGCTATTCAATGGTGAGGGAAAAGAATGACTATTCAGCCTTCTTCCGTAATACACCTTGAATACATTCAGACCTATAATAGCATTACAGTCAACCAAACTAATGTTTGGTGGTGAGCTCACCGAATTGGGTTAGAATGTATTCCTAAGCCCCCTAACCAAACATGATGTTAGTTTAAGTATCATTTGTGATAAAAAAAAAAATAGGTACCAAGATGGAAAAAATGACAAGCTTAAGCACCAATTTGTGGGTTATGCTTTTTTTTATACAAATATATTTGGAATTTCAAAAGGTTTATATTTGGTAAAATGTGATTTTTTTTACATCAAATTGAAATTTCAACTCGCATTTTATTTAAAATTGAAAATGGTTGTTTATGTTAACTAATTTTTATTTGAATTTGTTATTTTTTTTACAGCTAACTAAATTATAAGTGAGCTTTTGTTTTTATTAATTGTTGAATTATGACTCCTATTTCAAGTCAAATTTGAGAAATAATCTTTCAATTAAACTCTGTTTATTTGTTTCAATTAAACTCTATTTAGTTATTTGAGTCAAACTCTTATTAGTCTAGATTATTTTATTATTATTTGACCTAAGAATTTAGCCTATAAATAGGCTCTTTTACACTCATTAGATATACCCATGAAAGTTTAGAACTCCTAACACTTTTGGAGAATCTAGTGTTTACGTTTTGAGAGTTCTTTGTTTTCGGGTTTTCGAGGTTTAGTTTTTATCTCCATTTTTTGTACTCTTCGTTCTTTGCCATTATAGTAAAATTATTTTTGCCCATGGTTTTTTAACCTCTTCGGAGGAGTTTTTCCACGTTAAATTTGTGTGTTCAATTTCTCAATTTCTTATTCTATTTTTAACTTGTTCGTTGCTTAATCGGGTCGATCCCCAACAAGTGATATCAAAGCTAGTTCAATTTTCGTAGATCAACCTGTTCAAAGATAGCAACAACAAGGTTTGACATTGAGAAGTTCGATGGTGTCACAAATTTCAATCTATGGCAAGTTCGAATGATGGCAATTCTAGTTCAGACCGGCTTGAAAAAGGTCGTTATCAGGAAAAAACCCGATAATCTAGATCAATCAGAATGGGAAGAGCTTGATGAAAAGACCTTGTCTGCAATTCCAGTTGTGCCTCGCGAATAGGGTATTGTAGGAGGTATTGATGGAGAAGACCTTATCCTCCTTGTGGAAAAGGCTAGAAACTCTTTATGCGACTAAGTCTCTGGCTAACCGTTTAGTACTGAAACAACGTCTATTTACGTTTTGCATGAACGAAGGTGAGCTTCTTAGATACACCCATTAGATACACCCATTAAAGTTGAGAACTCCTAACACTTTTAGAGAATTTAGTGTTTACGTTTTGAGAGTTCTTTATTTTTGGGTTTTCGAGGTTTAGTTTTTATCTCCATCTTTTGTACTCTTCGTTCTTTGCCATTATAGTAAAATTATCTTTGCCCGTGATTTTTTATCCTCTTCGGAGGGGTTTTTCCACGTTAAATTTGTTAGTTTAATTTCTCAATTTATTTAATTTTATCAAATTGGTATCAAAGCTTTTCGAGTTACTAGTCTCGATCACAATAATGGCGACATTGAAGTATGATATTCCGCTATTGGATAGCAACACCAGATTTGCATTGTGGCAGGTAAAGATGCAGGCAGTTCTTGCGTAGATGGATTTGGAGGATGCCCTGTTAAGGTTAGATAAGATGCCTTCAAATTTTGACAGATGAAAAGAATAAGCGTAAAGATCAGAAGGCTTTGACGCAATTACAGCTGCATCTATCGAATGAAATTCTACAAGATGTGTTAAAGGAGAAGACTGCTGCTGCATTATGGGCAAAATTATAGCAGTTATGTATGTCGAAAACCCTAACCAGTAAATTACATATAAAGCAGCGTCTGTATTCTCATCGTTTGGAAGAAGGTGCGTCTGTGCATGAACACTTGAATGTATTTAAAGAAATTGTCTTGGATTTGGATGTCATGGAGGTTCAGTATGATAAAGAAGATTTAATATTAATTCTCTTTTGTTCGTTGTCACCGTCATATTCAACCTTCAGAGATACAATTTTGTATAGCTATGAATCTCTCACAATTGATGAAGTCTATGCTTCGTTAGCCTCGTATGACAAGATGAAGCATCTTGTGGTTGGATCTGACTCTTAGTGAGAGGGTTTCATTGTTCGTGAAAGACAAGATCGAAACAATGATGATAATCAGGGAAGGACGCAGGAACGAAATCTCCGCAGTAAATCTAAAGGTAGATCGAAATCTTCAAATAGAGGTAAAACTTGTAACTTCTGCAAGAAGAAAAGACACATTAAGAAAGAATTCTACAAGTTACAAAATAAGATCAAAAGGGAAGCAGAGAATCAAAAGGGAAAACAACCAAAATAATCTGGTGAATTTGATGTATTAGAAGACTACAGTGATGGTGAACTCCTAGTTGCTTCTGTCGATAATTCTAAAGTGAGCGAGGAGTGGATCCTTGATTTTGGTTGCACCTTCCATATGAGTCCCAATCGAGATTGGTTTACAACATATAAAGTTGTGTCTGAAGGTGTTGTTTTAATGGTAAATAATGCTTCATGTAAAATCACAAGTGTTGGCACAATCAAAATAAAGATGTTTGATGGGGTTGTTAAAACTCTTAGTGGCGTGCGACATGTACCAGAACTGAAAAGGAATTTGATTTCGTTGAGTACTCTTAATTCAAAAGGACACAAGTACACAGCTGAAAGTGGGGTTCTAAAGATTAGTAAGGGTTCCCTCGGTGTGATGAAAGGGCAGAGAAAGACTGTCAAATTATATGTTTTGCAAGGTTCAACTATTACTAGTGATGTTGCAGTCGCTTCCTCTTCCTTGTCAGATGATGATATTACTAGACTTTGGCATATGCATCTAGGGCATATGAGTGAAAACGACATGGTAGAATTAAGTAAAAGAGGACTTCTTGATGGGCAAGACATTAGCAAACTAAAGTTCTGTGAGCATTGCATTTTTGGGAAGCAAAAGAGAGTTCGATTCACTAGAGGAATCCATAACACGAAGGGAATATTGGATTATATTCATTCTAATCTTTGGGGACCATCTAAAGTGCCTTCGAGAGGTGGAGCTAATTATATGCTAACTCTTATTGATGATTTTTCTAGAAAAGTTTGGGCTTTCTTTTTGAAGTAGAAAAGTGATGTGTTTTCCGCTTTCAAGTCTTGGAGAACTATGGTTGAAAAATAGACAGGAAAATAGATAAAACAGCTTCACACAGATAATGGCTTGAAGTTCTGTTCTGATAAGTTTAATGAATTATGCAAATAAGAAGGGACTGTGAGACATTTGAATGTTTGTCATACTCCACAGCAAAACGGCATTGCAAAACGAATGAACAAAATGATCATGGAGAAGGTTCGATGTATGTTATCGAATGCTAATTTACCGAAGTCGTTTTGGGTTGAAGCAGCCTCTACTGCATGTTTTTTGATCAACCGATCTTCATCTGTTGCCATTAAGAAAAATACTCCACAAGAGATATGGTCTGGTAAGCTTGCTGATTATTCTGATATAAAGATTTTTGGGTGTCCTACTTATGCTCATGTTGATAATGGAAAATTGGAACCAAGATTCATTAAATGTGTTTTTCTTGGTTTTAAAGCTAGTGTAAAAGGGTATAAGTTATGGTGTCCTGAAAATGGAAAAGTTGTGATTAGCAGAGATGTTTTTTATGAAACTGCTAAGTTACCTAACTTATCTCTTAAAGACTCTTCTAGTAAAGAACAACAAAAGCAGGTGGAGTTTCAGATTGATCTAGTATCTACAATAGAGTCAATTTGTCAAGTTAGTATAGAAGTTCAAAATAGAGTCACTTCATCACCACAATATTCTATTGCCAAAAATAAACCTAGAAGAGAAATTAAACCTCCGAAAAGGTACATTGAGGCTGATCTAATAGCTTATGCTTTAAACGTGGCTGAAGATATTGATGCAAATCAAGAGCCTTCTACTTATTCCGAGGCAGTTAGTTGTGAAGACTCAAAAAAGTGGATAATTACCATGCAAGAAGAGATGGAATCACTCCATAAGAATAAAACGTGGGACTTAGTGAAGTTTCTAAAGGATAAAAAGGATGTTCGTTATAAATGGGTATTCAAGAGGAAAGAAGGGATTCTAGGAATTGAAAAACCCAAATATAAAGCAAGACTTGTTGCAAAAGGTTATAGTTAGATTCTCGGTGTAGACTTCACAGACGTTTTTTCTCCAATTGTGAAACACAGTTCGATTTGAGCCTTACTTGGTATTGTGGCCATGTATGATTTGGAGCTTGATCAGTTAGATGTAAAAACATCGTTCTTGCATGGAGAACTTGAGGAAGATATTTACATGCAACAACCAGAGGGTTTTATAGTCTCAGAAAAGGAGGACTATGTTTGCTTGTTGAAAAAGTCCCTTTATGGTTTGAAACAGACACCAAGGCAATGGTACAAGAGGTTTGATTCTTTTATGACTACTCATGATTTTAAAAGAAGTAGTTTTGATAGTTGTGTTTATTTTAAGAAAAACGGTGATGGTTCTTTTGTGTATCTACTCCTTTATGTTGATGACATGTTGATAGCAGCAAAAGATAAAGATGAGATAAGAAAGGTTAAAGCCCAACTTAGTGAAAAAATTGAGATGAAAGATTTGGGAGTAGCAAAGAAGATGCTTGAGATGGAGATTCTTAGAGATAGAAAGGCATGTAAGTTGTACCTAAGTCAGAAAGGGTACATTGAGAAAGTTCTTTGTAGGTTCAATATGCAGAGTGTCAAACCTGTTAGTACTCCATTAGCAGCCCACTTTAGACTTTCATCGACTTTGTCTCTATAATCAGATGATGAGATTGATTACATGTCACATATTTCATATTCTAGTGCAGTGGGTTCTCTAATGTATGTCATGGTTTGCTCATGTCCAGATTTATCATATGCAGTCAGTTCAGTTAGTAGATACATGGCGAATCCTAGTAAAGAACACTGGAAAGCAGTTCAATGGATTTTGAGATACTTACGAGGTACTATTGATGTTTGCTTACAGTTTGGAAGAACTAGAGATGGAGTCATTGGGTATGTTGATGCTGATTTTGCTGGAGACCTAGATAGAAGAAGATCTCTTACAGGGTATGTCTTTATAATTGGGGGTTGTGCAATTAGTTGGAAAGCTACTTTGTCTAACACTGAAGCTGAGTACATGGCGATTACCGAGGCTTGTAAAGAAGCTATTTGGTTAAAAGGACACTTTGGTGAACTTAATAAAGATCTTCAGATTGGTACAATATTTTGTGACAGTCAAAGTGACATTTTCTTACAAAAGATCAAATGTTTCATGAGAAAACAAAGCAAATTGATGTTCAGTATCATTTTGTGCGTGATATTATTGCTCGTGGAGATGTTGTTATGAGCAAAGTTAGTACTCATGAAAATCTTGCAGATATGATGACTAAGTCACTTCCCATAACCAAGTTTGAGTATTGCTTGGACTTGGTTGGTGTTTATTGTTGAAGAATACCCCTCAAGGGGTTTTGTGGAAGAGGTGGAGAACTTGTTCGTTGAGAGTTTTTGTTCGTAGAGAATTCTTGTCAAGGTGAAGATTGTTAGAATTGGGTGACTAGAATTCTTGTTAAGGTGAAGATTATTAGAATTGAGTGACTATAATTCTTGTTAAAATAAAATTTTGTGGTAACATAAAATAAAAGTAAAGTCCAAATAAACTAGGCTTCTTTTATTTTATTTTAATTAGAATAATTCATCTATTTTATTTTAATTAGAATAAGGTGTTTCAACCTTACTACATTACTTCTATTAGTTGCTGATTGGAATAAGGTTTTCAACCTATAAATAGGCATAGTCATCTTCTCTTGTAATCATTAGATTTTCGACATTAGTGAATCTTCTTCTCCTCTGCCCGTGGTTTTTTTCCCGAAAGGGTTTCCACATAAAATCTGTGTTTTTTTAAATTAATTAACTAAAAAGAAGTTATAATTCGGTCAATGACATTTTTGAAATTGTTTTTCAGTGGAAAAGGTGATGATCATTCTAGGAGACCCGGGTTTGAGCACCTGTGTGTGCAAGGTGTGTGTGTGCATTGTCAAAGGGTTAAGAAAGTATGAACATATACTACCATGTAATCACACCAGTATATTAAAAACAGTTATAATTCGATCAATGACGTTTTTGAAATTGTTTTCTTTTATCACCATACTATTAAGTGACACTTTATAGTTGACATAAAAATAATTTTAAACCTCAACTTTTATACTTTTTGTCAATTTTACCTTGATTATTATAAAATGATAAAAAATGAAATTCTTTTTAAAAATTTAGAAAATTATAAAAACTTAAAATTATATAAAAGTAGATAAAATTTAAAAAAAGAAATGAGAGAATTATTTTTAGACACTCCAAATTTTCTCTTTGTATTATATGTATAGGAGATAAATCTCAAAATTATACATAAATTTTGATTTAATGTGTAATTGTATACATGAAATTTAATTTGGTGCAATTATACACGTGAAAACTCTAATTGTGATTCGAATGTATACTTGAAACTTTAATTTTGATTTAATCATACATATTTAAAGAAATAAATACATCAATTTATTTTTATATTTGATAAATATAATTATTTATGTATACAATAAATAAACATAAAAAGATGTTATATCAATAATTGTCTAATAATTTACAAAAATTGGATCAAATCAAAATTTCATGTATAAAATTACACACAATCAATGTTTATACATACAATTGCATATTAAACCATAATTCATGTATAGATTTGATATTTATCCCTATGTATAGAAATGTCCAATATTCATTTTTTAAAATAACATAAAAAAAAATAAAAACACTAAGAAAAATTATTGATTCTCTATTTTTTTACCTATTCTATTTCTTAATATAACTTTTTCGTTATAAAAAAATTAGAGTATAATTTGTTTTTACAAATTGGATTTTGACAAATATTTTAAATGAATTGAAAATTTAAATAGAATTTTAAAAAATGCAGTATATATATATATATATTTGTTAAAAAATGGCATGATAGTTTATTTCATAAGCCTCAGTAATATTAGTTCTATATGTTCTTCAAGGGCATGAAACTCGACTTGAAAATATTACTAATTTGATTTTAAGAAACACTAAAGAAGAATGTATTGATCTAACTTTTTTTTATTTTGTTTTGTTTTTAATTTGTTATTAAATTCTATTGAATAATAAGTTTCTTTATTTCCCCCTATATATCCATTCTTCAACAACATATTCGATATTTTATATTTCTAGAATTTTTTATTTTTAAATAATTTTAAGTTTTTTTTATCATTTTATATAGAATTAGAGTCATATTGAGAGAAAATATAAAATATGAAGACTAATATTTTTATTGTACTAACTAAAAAAGTGTCACTTATCAATCAAGTGTAACAAAAACAATTTCAAAAATATTATTTAGTAACCAAATTGTAAGACCAAAAGTGTATAATAATAAATACAAGTTAAGAATAAAGAATTTTATAATTAAATAAACTTGAATTAATTAGTATTCGCGATGATATGTTCAAAGTCAAATGACAATATGTTTTTTTTTTTTTGAAAGAAAACAGGATTGTGCTTTAGTATTTAAATAATTAGAAAAGTAAATGCAACGTATATAGTACGAGCCCAAATTTTCCATGGACCCAATAACCAAACTACTAAAAAACCGAAAAACAAAAACACAAAACTAGCAAAAGAAAAGACCAAACAAAAGAAAACAATTGAAAACTGAAAAAGAAAATAGCAGCCCGAACCTCGAGAATCTTATCCGCCCCTTTCCAAAAGATTACTCATGATGTCTCTTAACGGTTTCATTCTCGCACAATAAAACAAAATTTACACTTTAGGTTTTTATTTTCCAGAGGGGATTGCGCGTTCCTCTGTATCCAAGGTAAGGGATCCTTGCCATTTTCAATCTGGTTCGCGTAGTGACGCATCTTCCACTATCGTGCAGTTGGGAACCAAGTTTCGTTCTACTAGGTATTGTTCTGTTTCACTCATAAGACTTTCAATTGCTAATCTGTGAGCAAGTTGATTCGCCTCTCTATTAATATGTTTAAACTGAATAGATCTTGTAACAACTCGATTTTTAGTGGTATCAAAAATAGTGGTTTCAGAACTACAACTCCGATGAATTGGGTTATAAATATTAAATATTAAATATTTATGATGTCGTTAGTGTCATATCAAATTTTGGTTAAGAAATTTTACCATTTAAATAGTTAATTTAGTAAAAAGGACCGAATCGTAAAGGTTGCAAAAGTAGAGTTCCATTAATTAAGGGTACTAGATGTTAATTGCAAGGTAAGCTAAAGCCCTTAAAGGGTAATTAGACCATCTTTAATATGAGTGGACGGTTTTGACTAGGTTTAGTTGGAAAATCTTGAGATTTTTAAAGGGTAATTATGTAAATTCATGAGAAAACCTATTTTAATTAAAATTAAATGATTACAAATTCATTTATTCTTATTTTCATCTTCTTCTTCAAGACAAAACCCTAAGAAACAAAGCTCTCATACGACCAAACCTTTGTGCTATAGATTGAGTAAGTAAATTTCGTTCGTTTTTAGTGATTTTTATGTTTTTTAGTCCGTATTAGCTTAATCTAGCTAACCCAAGGACTAATTTTGTGATTCTTTCAAATGTTAAATATTTTTCCATTGATGAATGAGCTTGTTCTTGATAGTTTATGGAATTTTTGGAAGTTTGGTTGTTGGATTGGTTGATTTTGTAAAGTGATTTTTGGTGATTTTAGGGTTTAGGATTTAAGTGCTAAAATGGTGAAATTACATGTATTTTGTATGAAATAATTTCTTGTAGGGGGTGAGTATATACCCTTTGAAGTTTGGATGCTATAAGATTTAATGAGATAAGGTTTTTTTGCATATTTAAGCCTTAGGGACTAAATTGAATAAAAATGAAATATTAGGGGTAATTTTGTAAATTTCTCAAAAGGACTTAAATGAATTAAATGATTTAATTACATGATTTAATGTGAAAATTGAATGATTTAATTGATTTAGATCATGAGCGAGCTGCGGATCTAGGAAAAGGGAAAATATCGGAGTAGTCTTTGGAGCTTAGCCTTAGTTACAAATTGGTCTAATAAGTTCGTGTAATTATATTTTTATTTGATAATTCTAATCTCTATTGTTTGGCAATAATCTTGATGCTGGAACAAGATGGAAGATTTAGAAGAATTACTATACTAGATCGAAAGAGCGATGTACTGTACTGAGAGCGATATACTAAACTAACTCGTAAGAGCAATATATTGTACTGGGAGCGATATACTGAATTGGTTCATAAGAGTGATACTGGCTCGTAAGAGCGATTTACTGAGTAGGCTCGTATGAGCTAAAAATTTTTGGGAGACTTGAAGAGCTCGTATGAACTAAATTACTGGGAAACTTGAAGAAGTCGTTTGAGATAAGAATGTGGAAATAATGAAGATGCTTATTTATCCTCTTCATTCAAAATATGTTATTTTGTAAGTTAATTGCTCGAACGAACTTACTAAGCTTTGTAAGCTTATCTGTGTATTGTTTATTGTTTTGTAGATTCGTTTTGCTGTTGAAGATTGGATCCTCTAAAGAAGAATCACACTAACTTGAGAGCTCGTTTGGTAGACTTTAAATCACTTGGTTATATATGGCATGTATTAGGATGATAAAATTTGTAACTTGCTTAAGTTTATTAAACTTTAGAATGTACTTTGGCTAATGTATGCAGCTTGATGGGTGATGAACTTTACTTGCTTGTTTTGTATGTTGGTATGCTTTTGAATGAAGATAAGCATATTTATTTAGTTCAATGCATAACTATGGTTTGACTTGATTTTGAGTATGATTTGCCTTGTCTTTGTTGTATAATTATAGGTTGTTTAAATATATCAAGTTAGGTGCAAAGTTAGGTGCAAGTTGAGGGGCTTATTGGTAATTTTGCATATTATTTTGTAATTTTTCGCAGGTGCACACAACCTGAAACATGGGCCAGTACACGAGCCTGTACCGTAGGTAAATTAGGTGCAGGGTACACAAAGGCTACACATGGTTCAGCACACGATCTTACACACGGGCGTAAGGGGTATTGCGCATATTCACACGACTCTTCACACGATTTGTGACACGATTGTGTAAGGGTATTTCTTGTATGCACACGGTCTGGCACATGGTTTGGGGCACGATCATGTGACCCTTGTTTCATTGAATTTCGATATTTCATGAAATGTTTTCACTGCAATTCAATCTAGTCCTTATAAATTGAAATTACTTGACTGAGTATAATGTGATCAATTGGAAATGTACTTTATTATGCTAATGAAACATTGAGATCAGAACTAAAATTGTGATTTTATTACTAGTAACTGTTCTGTAACCCTCAAAACCCTAATAGACAATGGTGTCAAGTTTTGAGTGTTACATTTAATGGTATTAAAGCTTACGGTTTAGTCGGTTCTTGGATTGAATTTATGAATTTATGAATTTAAAGGTTTAGAATTACATGCTATATAAACCTGTGATAGTGTGATTATGATAGATGCAATCTGACCTTAAATTTTTGCATATAAGTGAAAATGTCTGATTTAGAGCGAGGAGAAACCAATGAGGCAAACAACAATATTCCAACTTCTGATTCTGGTGCAAGTCAAGGTGTGCCAGTTATACCAATGACTGAAAATGAGGCGAAAAATATGTTCTTTGGCTTGATGGGCCAATGGTTTTCTAAATTTATAAGAAATAATCAAACGGCTCCACAGCCTTCACCTCCTCTTGTGCAACTTATTATACGACATGTAGTACCACTAGTTGTGGCTCCACCTCCTCCCGTAATAGAATAGAGATGCCATTTATCGACGGATAAGGTCAAAAAGTACAAGGCAGAGGAATTACATGGAAGTACTGAGGATGATCCATCCAGAGCTGAGTATTAGATGGAAAATAACTTGAGAGTTTTAAATGAAATGGCCTATCCTCCTGAAGACTATTTGAGGTGTGTCATATCACTACTGAAAATGAGGCTTATAGTTAATGGACGACAATGTGGGTAGTGGCTCTTGAAATGAAATTAGTTGGGAATACTTTTGGGCTGAATTCAAAAAGAAATACATTAGTAAACAATATCTAGATCGAAAGAAGAAATAGTTTTTGAAATTAAAGAAAGGAAACAAGTTAGTTGTTAAATATGAACGATAATTTGTATATCTCAGCAAGTATGCTCGGGAGATTGTGTCGAAAAATAAAGCTATGTGTATTCATTTTGAAGACAGGTTAAACAATGAAATCAAGATGATGGTAGATGGTTCAAAATTATGACCATTTGTGGTTTTAACACATCGAACTCAAAAAATGGAAGAAATTTATAACCACAAGAGACAAAGAAAAAAGAGATTCAGAGAATTCAGTAAAAAGACTCTTTCTAAAACTTTCTCTATGACGCTGCCAAAGAAGTTCAGAGAAAATGAGAATCTGTTCCATCCAAATTTCATAACAGGAGCAGATTGAGACAGCCTGAACCGAGATTCCAAAATCGATCTGTGGATAGTGTAGTTAGTGTCTATATCGCACCGAACCCTGTGTGTGAGCAATGTGGAAGATTTCATTTTGGTGAGTGTCGGGTTAAAAAGGGAGCATGTTACAGGTGTGGAGTGACTGATCACCTTGTTCGAAATTGTCCGGTGGCATCTAAAGAAAAAGAAAATCGGAGTGTGAAACCTCCAACCACACCTCTAAAAGGGAGATGCTAGGACAGAGCAGCAATGAGATGGTAATAAGAGAGATAATAAAGATGGTGCATATTAGATCTGAGGCTCGAGCACCTGCCAGGACATATGTTATCCGAGCTAGAGAGGAGGCTACTGTACTCGATGTTATGACTGATATATTTTATCTTTTTTTATGTAACTGTGTGTGCTTTGATTGACTTGGGGTCGAATCATTCTTATATCTGTACTACCTTGGCAACTGATAAAAATTTGTCTGTTGAGTCAACTAAATTTGATGTGCAAGTTACGAACTCATTGGGTTATAGTGTCATTGTTAACCTGGTATGTTGTAAGTGTCCACTGAAAGTTCAGGGCTTTGAGTTTCCTGTTGATATGAAGTTGCTATCCTTTTATAAGTTCGATGTGATTTTGGGTATGGATTGGTTATCTAAGCATGATGCAGTGGTTAACTGTAAACAGAGACAAGTTGATTTAAAATGCCCAACTGGCTAGATGATCACAGTTGAGTCTGGTAAGATGAACAATAATGCTAGATTGATTTCAACTATTTCTACGCAGAAGATGGTTCGTAAGGGCTACGAAACATTTTCGGCTTATATACTTGACACTCGAGATTCAAGGATAGAATTGAATCAGATACCTATTGTTAATGAGTTTACATATGTGTTTCCTGAAGAGTTACTGTGATTGCCTTCGATCAGAGAAGTAAAGTTTGGTACTGATTTGATGCTTGGCACTACTCTGATATCAATTCCACCGTATAGAATGGCACTGACTGAGTTGAAAGAACTTAAGGCACAGTTGCAAGAGTTATTAGACTGAGGTTTTACTTGTTCGAGTGTAACACCCTGGAGTACAACTGTGTTGTTTGTAAAGAAAAAAGACGGTTCGATTAGAATGTATATTGATTATCGGTAATTAAATAAAGTTACAGTAAAGAATAAGTATCCATTACCTCGTATTGACGAGCTATTTGATCAGTTGAAAGGTGCAACCGTATTTTCTAAAATAGATCTTAGATTGGGCTACTATCAGATGAAAGTAAAGGACTATGATGTGCCGAAGACTGCGTTCAGGACTCGATACGAGCATTATGAATTTTTGGTGATGCTATTTGAGTTGATTAACGCTCCGGCAACATTTATGAATTTAATGAACAGAGTCTTTCAGCCCCAGTTGGATAGATTTGTAGTGGTATTTATCGATGATATACTAATCTATTCTAAGACAAAGTCGGAGCATACTCAGCATTTGAGAGAGGTGTTGCAGATTTTAAGAGAAAAATAGTCGTACGTGAAATTCAACAAATGTGAGTTCTGGCTTAAAGAGGTTGGATTTCTGGGTCATGTTGTATCTTCTGAATGAATACAGGTTGATCCGAGTAAGGTTTCTTCCATTCTCAGTAGGAAAGTTCTGAAGAATGTTTCAGAGGTATGCAATTTCCTAGGATTTACGGGTTATTACCATCGATTTGTAAAATACTTCTCCATTATAGCTTTACCAATGACGAAGCTGCTTCAGAAGAATGTTCAGTTCATTTGGTCGAAAGGGTGTCAATAGAGTTTTCAACTTAAGAAAATGTTAGCAGAAGCTCTAGTATTGACACAGCCTGAGACAGGGAAAGAATTTGTTGTTTATAACGATGCGCCATTGAATGGGTTGAGATGTGTATTGATGCAAGTTGGGAAAGTGGTAGCTTATGCCTTCCGATAGTTAAAGTCACATCAGAAGAATTATTTGACCCATGATCTAGAGTTGGATGCTATTATCTTTGCATTAAACATTTGGCATCATTATATTTATGGTGAGAAATGTCATATATTTACAGATCATAAGAGTTTGAAGTATTTGATGACTTAGAATGAGTTGAATTTGAGACAGCGATGATGGTTAGAACTACTGAAAGATTATGATCTTATGATTGATTATCATCCGAGAAAGGCTAATCCTATTGCAAATGCGCTGAGCTGAAAATCATTGTTTGTGCTGAAGGCGATTAATGCACATTTTTCACTAGAGGGCAATGAATCTATTACAGCCGAACTCAGGATAAGACCATTATTTCTACAATGGATTCGAGAATTACAGAAAAATGATCTGAAACTCATAGCCAAGAAAGAACAGATTCAAAATAATTCCAATGCAGGATTCACTGTAGATGTTGAGGGTATATTGTATTTTTAAAAAAGGTGTGTGTCCCTAATGATCAAGATTTGAGGCGTGATATTTTGACAGAAGCTCATAGTAGCACTTATTCCATTCATCCGGGGAATGTGAAAATGTATAATGATCTGAAGAAAATGTATTAGTGGCCAAGTATGAAACATGAGATTTCGGAGTTTGTAACTAAATATTTGGTGTGTCAGTAGATAAAAGTTGAGCGTTAGGCACTATCTGGTTTGTTACAGCCTATTTTCATTCCTTAGTGGAAGTGGGAAAGTGTTATTATGGATTTTGTCACAAGGTTGCTAGTGACACCGAAAAAGAAAGATGTGATTTGAGTTATTGTTGATAGATTGACTAAATCAACTCATTTCATACATGTTCGTGTAGATTTCACACTTGAGAAGTTAGCAGATTTGTATGTATATGAGATTGTACGATTGCACGGGGTACCAATATCTATTATCTCTGAAAGGGACCCATGTTTTACTTCGAGATTTTGGGGTAAGTTACATGAAGCATTGGGTACCAGATTGAATTTTAGCACTGCATACCATCTGCAGAAAGATGGTCAGTTTGAGCGAGTAATATAGATTCTGAAGGATATGTTGCAATGCTGTATACTCAAGTTTGAAGACAGTTAGGAGAGATATTTACCACTAATAGTGTTTGCTTATAATAACAATTATCAGTCTAGTATTAAGATGGCACCGTTTAAAGCTCTGTATGGTAGAACTGCAGAACATACTGTATTGGTCAGACTTGAGTGACTCTAAGTTGGTTGGGACTGATTTTATTCATGAGAAAAAGGACAAAGTTTGGATAGTCTGCGATTGCTTAAAGGTAACATCTAATCGATAGAAATATTACGCATATCTCAAAAAGAAGGATATAGAATTTACCGTCAGAGATCGAGTTTTTCTAAGAGTTTCACATTGGAAGAAGGTGTTACGTTTATGCAGGAAAAGAAAGCTGAGTCCAAGATTTATTGGGCCATATGAGATCATTGAGAGAGTTGATTCGTTGGCCTACAAGCTAGGTTTACCTTTGGAACTTGAAAAGATTCATAATGTATTTCATGTTTTGATGGTATAGATTAGATCCATCTCATGTGATCACACCTTGTGAGTTTGAGATACAGCCAGATTTTTCGTATTCAGAAAAACCAGTTAGAATTCTGGCTTGTGAAGTGAAAGAGTTACGAAACAAGAGAGTACCATTGGTAAAAGTCTTGTGGAATCATCACAGGTTATAAGAAGCTACGTGGGAGACAAAAGCTTCAATGAGATCACAGTACCCTAATCTGTTCACTAGTAAGAAATTTCGGGACGAAAGTTCCCTAAAGGAGAGAGTTGTAATAGCTCAATTTTTAGTGGTGTCAGAAATAATGGTTTCAGGACTACAACTCCAACAAGTCAGGTCATAAATATTAAATATTAAATATTTATGATATCATTAGTTTCATATCAAAATTTGGTTAAGAAATTTTACCGTTTAAATAGTTAATTTTGTAAAAAGGACTGAATCGTAAAGGTTGCAAAAGTAGAGTTCCATTAATTAAGGGTACTAGATGTTAATTGCAAGGTAAGCTAAAGCCCTTATAGGGTAATTAGACCATCCTTAATATGAGTGGATGGTTTTGACTAGGTTTAGTTTGAAAATCATGAGATTTTTAAAGGGTAATTATGTAAATTCACGAGAAAATCTATTTTGATTAAAATTAATTTGTTCTTTTCATCTTCTTCTTTAAAACAAAACCCTAAGAAACAAAGCTCTCATTCAGCCAAGCCTTTGTGCTATAGATTGAGTAAGTAAACTCCGTCAGTTTTTAGTGATTTTTATGTTTTTGACTTCGTATTAGCTTAATCTAGCTAATCCAATGACTAATTTGTGATTCTGTCAAATGTTAATATTTTTCCATTTATGAATGAGCTTGTTCTTGATAGTTTATGGAAGTTTTGGAACTTTGGTTGTTAAATTGGTTGATTTTGTAAAGTGATTTTTTGGTGATTTTAGGGTTTAAGGATTAAAGTGCTAAAATGGTGAAATTACATGTATTTGGTATGAAATAATTACTTCTGGGGTGGAGTATATACCCTGTGAAGTTCAGATGCTAAAAGATTTAATAAGAAATGGTTATTTTGCATATTTAAGCCCTAGGGACTAGATTGAATAAAAATGAAATGTTAAGGATAATTTCGTAAATTTTCCAAAAAGGACTTAAATGAATTAAATGATTTAATTACATGATTTAATGTGAAAATTGAATGATTTAATTGATTTAGATCATGAGCGAGTTGCAAATCGAAAAAAAGGGAAAATAGCGGAGCAACCTCTAAAGCTTAGCCTTAGCTACAAATTGGTCCGGTAAGTTCATGTAATTATATTTCTATTTGATAATTCTAACCTCTATTGTTTGGCTATAATCTTGATGGTTGAACAAGATGAAAGATTTTGAAGAATTACTATACTGGCTCGAAAGAGCGATATACTGTATTGGGAGCGATATACTGAACTGACTTGTAAGAGCAATATTGGCTCGTAAGAGCGATACTAGCTTGTGAAAGTGATATTGGTTCGTGAGAGCGATACTAGCTCGTAAGAGCGATTTACTGACTGGGCTCGTATGAGCTAAAATTTAATAGGAGACTTGAAGAGCTCGTATGAGATAAATTATTGGGAAGCTTGAAGAGATCGTTTGAGATACGAATGTGGAAATAATGAAGAAGCTTATTTATCCTCTTCATTCAAAATATGTTATTTTGTAAGTTAATTGCTCGAACGAACTTACTAAGCTTTGTAAGCTTATCCATGTATAGTTTACTATTTTGTAGACTTGTTTTACTGTTGAAGATCGAATCCTCAAAGAATAATCACACTATCTCGGGAGCTCGTTTGGTAGACTTTAAATCACTTGGTTATATATGGCATTTATTAGGATGATAAAATTTGTAACTTGCTTAAGTTTATTAAACTTTAGAATGTACTTTGGCTAATGTATACAACTTGATGGGTGATGAACTTTACTTACTTGTCTTGTATGTTAGTATGCTTTTTAATGAAGATAAGCATATTCATTTAGTTTAATGCATAACTATGGTTTGCCTTGATTTTGAGTATGATTTCCCTTGTCTTTGCAGTATAATTATAGGTTGTTGAACTATATCGAGTTAGGTGTAAGTTAGGGGTCTTATTGGTAATTTTGCATTTTATTTTGTAACTTTTCGCAAGTACACATGGTCAGGAACACGGCCTAGTACACAGGCGTGTGC
The DNA here is from genome assembly GCA_039519145.1 of Kokia cookei. Taxonomy (NCBI): domain Eukaryota; kingdom Viridiplantae; phylum Streptophyta; class Magnoliopsida; order Malvales; family Malvaceae; genus Kokia; species Kokia cookei. The sequence continues at coordinate 23,524,585 of CM076907.1, forward strand.
CTTGGGCAAATTAGGTACAGGGTACACACAGGATGGGACATGGTCGTGTGGCCCTATTTCGAGTAAACACACGGTCCAACACACTGGCATGTGGAGTATTGCACATATTCACACGACTTGTCACACGACCGTGTAAGGGTATTTCATGTATGCACACGATCTGACACATGGTTTGGGGCAAGGTCGTATGACCCCTATTTCATTGAATTTCGATGTTTCGTGAAATGTTTTCGTTGTAATTCAATCTAGTCCTTATGAATTGAAATGACTTGACTGAGTATAATGTGATCAATTGGAAATGTACTTTAATATGCTAATGAAACATTGAGATCAAAATTGAAATTTTGATTTTCTTACAAGTAACTATTCTGTAACCCTTAGAACCCTAACCGACAACGGTGTCGGGTTTTGGGTGTTACAAATCTGAAATGTTTGCTTTAGGTCCTTATATCCTTGTATATGCATGAATCTCCAATGTATCTGGGGTCTGATTTTGGCATTTTTTAGAACTGTTAGTGAGACTCCTTCGATTATGACTTCTTGATAACCCAGTTCTAATCTAGTTTTTGTTTCCCATGAACATGCAAGGGCTTCGACGGTAAAAACTGACCCTATGTTTTTATGGATGATCATTCCTAATGCCAGAAATTTACCATCTTCATTTTTTATAACAATTCTAGTCCCCGATCTTGACCTTTGAGAATCTAATCCTGCATCGAAATTAATTTTGACTATGTTTTCCCGAGGTGGTGTAAAGTGGGTACTCTTCGCCCTAAGAGTAACTTTCTTCTTTGATATACCTTCTATGTCTTTGATGTAGCTACGGACTAACCTTGCTATGTCGTTTGCTATACTTCTTGACTGTTTATGTTGTAGCTTATTCCTTGCTATCCACAGGGCCCATAAGTAGTAACAGAGGGTCGTGCGCTTAGGTGCTGAGCAGGTTTGAAAAGACTAGATAAGCCATTCACTGAAACTGTAGTTTTGATTCTATAAAAATTATGAGAAACCCAATAACCTCCACACTTCTTTTGTCACAGGGCAAGTCCTAAACATATGCGACACTATTTTCGCTTCTCTAACATAGTTCAAGTAGGTCGCCTCGGCAATCAGACATTTTTAGTGTATATTAGCCAAAGTAGGAATAAATTTTTTTGAGATGCGTAACACCGTGATCTTGATATTAGATGAAATGTCTAGGCCCCAAAGTTGTTTGTAAAAAATTTTTGTAGTATTTTCTGTTGTGTTTAGATTATAAGGGTTTTGGTATATTTGTAAAATTTTGTAAGCACTCCTCACAGAGAACTCACCAAAAAGTTTGCCCTCATACCATTATATCGTCCTGAGAAGTTGACACCAGTGGGATTTTCAAGATTCGGATAGCATCAGCTTTAACAAAATTATTGGTAACGACCTCCCTTCTCTATTCTCTAGTTCCTGTATTTATTAGATTTGCTACCATGAATATATTTGAGTTCTGATTAACTCTGTTTAATTTGAAATTAACCAAACCCGATAACCATGCATGATTAAAAATGAACACTTTTTTATTGTCTCCAGTACGCTAACACATCCTATCCTGCAACACTTTTCGAGATGACCATATGCTTAGCCAAGTATAGGACGCTCCTCTTTTCAAACTTGATTGCATAAAATCCGAATTAAGATAATATTTAGATTTTAAAACACATACTAACAACGTATCTTGATTTTGTTGGAGCCTCCACCCCTATTTGGCGAGAAGAGCCACATTGAAATTATGTGGATTCCGAAAACCTAACCCTTTACTTTCTTTGAGATCGTAACGCTTGCTCCATTCACACCAATGAAGTCCTTTCTTCCTTTGTGATTTTTGCCACCAAATCTGGCCATTATTCCTTCCAATTCATTATAAAGTGATCTTGGTAGTAAAAAAGACGCCATGGCAAAGGTCAAGATTGCTTGCAATATCGATTTAATGAAACCTCTTTACCACCTCGAGAGAGGAATCTATCGCTCCAATTGTCCACTTTCGATTTCATTCTATCTTTCAAAGCTTGAAAAGACACATTCTTACTATGCCCAACCACATTTGACAAGCCAAGATATTTCTCAGGGTTATTAGAGTGTCTCATACCTAAAGCCATTGCAACTTGTTGACTTCTCGAAACTGCCGTATTAGAGCTGAAAGAAATCGTCGATTTTTTTGCACTAACGCACTGTCCTGAACAACTTTCATAAATTGACAGATTTTTTTGTAAAATACAAGCACCTTTCAATGTTACTTCCCTAAAAAGCACACAATAATCTGCAAAGAGTAGATATGAAATTTGGGGACTCCTACTAGCTTTGACGCATTTGAAAAGTCCTTGTAAACCAAAATTCATAAGAGAAGAGAGCCATTCACTACATAATAGAAAAGAAACGGGCGATCACCTTGTTTGAGGCCCCTTGTCAGACGAAATAAATCTCCTAAAATTCTATTGGCCTATACTGAGTATGGGACTGTTGAGATGCATTTCATTACTGTATTAATCCAAGTTTCCGCAAAGACCGTTCTCCTCATCATGACTCGTATAAAATCCCATTCAACCTTATCATATGCTTTGCTCATATCTAATTTCACCGCCATCAAACCCTTCTTCCCAGTCCTTTTTTGCTGAAAAGTATGAATAAGTTCGTATGCTAACAAGATATTATCAGAAATTAATCTCCCTAGCACAAAAGCACTCTGTGCTACATCAATACACTTATCCAGAACAATCTAAAATCTATTTGCCACAGTTTTGTATATGATTTTGTAAAGAATATTGCATAGACTTATAGGGTGAAATTTTGTCATGTTTGTAGGGTTCGGGACCTTAGGGAGAAGAATGATATTTGTAGTATTTACCTTACTAATGTCTGCATTTTCATTAAGTACTCTAAGGTAGAAATCAGTTACCTCATCTCCCATTATATGCCAAAATTGTTGGAAAAACAAAGTCGGGAAACCATGAATTCCTGGAGCTTTTGTTGGTCCCATACTCCTTAAGGCCCCTAAAATCTCTTTCGCTGTATATTTATTAGCGAGTATCACATTCATGTCGGCATTGATTCACTCTATAACTCCCGAAAATATGTAGTCTAGATCAATACCATTCCTCTACTCATGAAAAGATGTGTGAAATATTCTTTTACAATTGACGTCATTTGTGTCACTTCTTTTGTTATTATACCATTCAAGCCTTTCAATGCCTTAATCGTATTAGCTCGCTTCCTTTGGGATGCATGTTTATGAAAAAAACTGTGTTTTTGTCCCCTACTTTCAACCAGTTTGCTCAGGCTCTTTGCTCCCAAAAAACCTCACCTTTCTCGATCTCCCAGTTCTGCTCAAGTTTTAGATTAATAAGGTCTATTAGATTCTCTTTAGTTCACTCCTCTTCCACTAACACTTCCAATTTTCTCATAAGATCACGCTTCAAATTGTGTCTCTTATTTTTCTAACAATTTTGCTCGTACCAAAAGGCCTTCCCGGAGTTTACTAAGTTTATGAAAGACATCGCCCAATTCCTTTTCCCACAGTCATTTTACTTCTTGCTCAAATGACTCCTCCAATGTCCACTAAACTTCAAAAATAAAACTCTGTCTTCTTAAAGATTCTCCCTGGAATGTTTGAAGTAGAAGAGGGAAATGATCTGAAAAATAATATGGAAGATGTTTAAGCATTACCTATGGGAACAATTCCAACCATCCCTCATTAATGACACCTCGATCTAATCGTTCTCTGATGTTTTTCTCTGGCAAATTTCCTCTCTCCCATGTAAACCAAGGTCTCGAGTACCCAATATCAACTCAGCGGCATTCTTGTAAAGCTTCTCGGAATAGTTCCATTTGGCTTTCTTCCCTTGGTAAACCGCCTTTCTTTTCTGATGCGTAGAGTATTTCATTGAAACCCTCACATACAAACCAAGGTTCCATATTATTCAACCCTAGTCTCTTCAAAAGCTCCCACGACCCACTTATATTATTTGTAACCAACGAACCATAGAAACCCGTAAAATGCCACTTTCCTTGATCGTCCTCCATTTCAACCAAAGTGTCCATATGGTTTACTAAAAATCTCCTAAGATCGACTTTCACTCCTATCTTCCAAGCAAGGCAGAGCCCACCTCTTGAGCCAATCACAGTAACTCTGAAATCGTTCCCAAAACCACATTTTCTTCTTATTATCTCCATTCTTCGATCATCTAACTTTATCTCTATAAAGAAGACCAACTGAGGATTGTATAACTTCAACATGTGCTGACGTCTTCGAAACATTAGTGGGTTCCCCAACCTAAAAACATTCCAATACAAGGTTTTCATTGTGTCCGGTCAGCTTGCCCCTTAGCAGCCTTCGATCCTATTTGGAGATTTGTAGAAAGGTCCTCCAAAACCCTTGTGTCAAAAAAATCTCATTTGTTTGTTAAGAGGGAATATCATGAAACTTCAATTTTTCTTGTTTTTCTCATACCTGTGATAGAATATTCTATTTTTGACATGTCCACCTCAAATTTCCTCTTTCTTTGCCTTTCTTCACTTGTCGCTTGATCAAATAACACCCCATTGCTAACTGTTTCCATGTCTTCCTTGGTTTTTTCATCCCATCCCCAACAGGCTCCCCCAAACCACTATAATTGCCCTTCGAATAGTGAAGGGAAGAAAAATCGCCATTGGATAAGTCGTCATGTTCCATTACATCCAAATCTGTTTTTGAAGGGACCAGGACTCTTTGTGTCGCACATCTACTCAAACGCTGCTTCTGTTCCATGAAGGTTGAATCGAACTCAAAGACTACATAATCCTTACTTTCTGCCACCAAAGACGCTGCTACTGTATCCTCAATCTCCACCGACACCTTTTCGATTGGCTTACTTTTGTTTTCGAATATTGCACCCTTGTCAGAATATTGATGATGATACATCATTTTCTTTGACGTCCCTCGTAATTGGATAACCTCCTATCCTACCATATTAGTTTTTTCTTTCAATGCCAAGGAATAGGGAAGGTCATCTTCTGACATCTCTTTCTGCTCCACTGTTACCTTTGAACAATCTTTAAAGTTATAACCCATTCTACCACAGCCAAAACAAAAAATCGGCAAAGCTTCGTATTTGAAAAGGAGCCATCTACTTTCCTATTCCTTCGTTTTTTTGAAGACTCCTCTCCTTAATGGTTTACGCACATCGAGTTGGATCTTTAAACGAAAAAAATTTTCCCTTTTCCTTTACATCTCAATATCCCTCCAAACGTATAACCCACAACATGCATGAGATCCTTCTTGTTACACTCTAGAGGACATGGTCCAACTTTTAACCAAAAGGGAAAATTGGTCAAACGTACTTGGTTTTGATCCATCTCCTTTTCTAAGCAATCAAATAGAACTAATTGTTTTCGGAAAAAGCAAGGTCGCCCCTTTAAAATTTGTTCCAAATCTTTAGTATTGTCAAACAAAATTAAAAATAGATTTTGCCCTGCAATTTGGATTTCAAATATTTTCCTCGTCTTCCAGAGACTACGCATATAAGCCCTGAAGCTGTCTGGATTTTAAGTTATTTTAGTCCAAACAATACAAATTACCATTGGATTAAATGTTGGCACGATCTTTGAGCTTTTCACAAACAATTAAAGCGATTCATCCTCATCGTTCCCTCCTCATCGTTCCTCCCTACTCTTCCGAAGCCACCTCTCTTTTCCAAACCAACACAGTCGCCACTCTAACTCTTGGAAAACTAGAGGGAGCACTCTTAACCTAGGAGAGCACTCCAAACATATTAATTGCTCACACTTATGACAATATGTTATTTTAAAATTTTAAAGAGAACAAAAGTTTATTATTTAATAATATTATATAAAAGTATAATGTTAATTCAAAATTAATAAACTTTCATAGTAAAAATTTTAAACTAGCATTAACAAATACTAATATTGTTCATATATGATTGTAAAATGTTTTATAATAATAGTTAATTTATTTTTGTGTGATTATAAATATATAATTTTGAATAAAGGTGCATAAATATTCTAATTAGGTTTATTCAACATTATGTATTAAAAACTACTTATTAATTTATTTAATATTACAAAATATAGTTTTTAATAATTTTTAGTTAAACATTTAAATATAATGACATTTATCAATTAATTAATTAAATTTATATATTAATTACTATAATCATAGAGATTAAAATGTTTATATTAATTTCATAGAAGTACCATTTTATAAATAGAAAAGGAAAAATAAGACAATATTTCCATAAGTACTTGAAAATATACAAGGTCTAATGCTGATAATTTTATTAAGTGATTTCTAATAAAGAATAACAATAAAACTATAGAGACTAAATTAGTAAATAGAAAAGGCATAATGATAAATTAGCCCTTAATATTTGGGTGTTTGATCACTTTGGTCCTTAAAGTTTTTTTTGAATCACTTTCATACATAATCTTTGTTTTTTTTGTCAAATTTGTAATTTTTTAACGGTCTTATCGACGTGGCCGTTAAGGGACTAACGACACTGACGTGTAAAATTTTTTTCCACCTAGGCTAGTCCACATATGAAACTGTTGACGTTGCATATAAGACAAAAAAAATCATGTAAGCAAAATATTTTAAAGTTAAAAAATAATTAAAATAAAAAATAGTTAAAAAAAATTTGGGGTTTACCCACAATTAAAACAATTAGGAAAATTAAAACAACTTAAACACAAACCAAAAAAGCAAGCCCAATCGATAAAAAAAATCTAAACCCTAAATTTTGAATCACGATTAATCAAAATAAAAGATTGGAACACTAAATCGAGAAAGGAAAAAATTGGAGTATTTTTTTTTAATTTTCACTTTCAAACTATTATATATGTTATTTCGGGTGAGGGTTAAGGTTTTTGGATTTGGGGATTTTTTTTAGGTTTCAAAATTCTGGGGATTTTCAGGGATTTTTGGGTTATGAGATTGTCGATTTTGGGGAATTTCGAGTTAAGGGTTAATTTATATCGTGTTTTTTCTCTTCTGCAGTAAAGATTGGTGAAGGTTCATTCTCCAAATCACAGAGAAGAAAAGGTAGAAACAAAGAAAATGTTCTTCATTTTAATGATTGTTTTGTATGATAGTTTCTTTTTGTATTTGTCGAGATTTGCTTTTGTTTTTTTTACTTCATAGCAAAATTTTCATGTTTTTGGAGTTAAATAATGAAAGATTCCCCTCGGTAGTGGTTTTTTTTGTCTGTGAACTGTTTATAGGGATTGAGATAATACTTTTAGTCAAACTTAAATGAAAAAATATAAATTAACCCAAAAAAGAAAAATAAGAAAAGAGGATAAGTGTGTTTCGAAAGCAGGATAGTGCGTGTGTGGTTGTGGTTGTTAGCAGTGTAGTCAAAAGAATAGGTAATCAACCCCATTTGATTATACAATTGTATATTTATGCTACTACCAAAGCATGCAAATATTGTGCACAAGGGAGGTGGGGTGATTCCAATCTCTCTTCAAATAAATTATAATAACTTCACTTTGGAATCATCCCCACTCATTTGTTTATGGTGCTGTGGTTCTGCAACTTGCTTCTTTTTTCTGCTTTGTCTTGATGTTTAAACTCAATGTTGTCTAAGAATTTCTTTGTCATCTAACTCTTCTTTCTTTTCTGTCTCTCTATTCAAATATCATGATATATACATTTTGTTTAAATCCTATTGTATGTGTAATGTATTCGCACATATGTTTTCTTCACAGTATAGTAAATTACTCACAAATCTAGCAAATGTATGTTTTATGATTTTAATTAATGTTTCTATCAACAGTAAGTCTTAGTTCAGGAAAATTGAATTATTTTTCAAAATGTGATATTTTTCTAATGTTTGAATGCTTTTGTGTTTTGTAAATTTTCTTGAAATTATTTTACAATAGTTGTTAATTGTTTTCTGTGAAACAAACGTTTTCAGAACTAAAAAAGATATTAATTAAATCAGTAAAGATATTATAACTCTTTTAGTAATTTTGTTAGTAATAACTCTTGGTGGGGGCAATAATTTTAGGTTTTTAACTGCACGAGGAGTGGAAGTGGTCCCTCCATGTTTTATTGTTGTAATGTTATGACATATACTAACAAACAACGTGATCCCTATGTTAGGTATTTAGGTGGTGAGATTGTGAGGTTTAAAGAGGATCCATATACGATATCATATTTTGAGTTGTGTAAAATAGTTAAAGATGGGTTAGGATTTAATACAGTGCAACAAATTTATTTCCATGTATCTGGCAGTAGGACTTTGCAGGATAACCTTAGGGTTATGTGGAATGATAGTAGCACTATTGACATGATAAACTACTAAGTTAAGCATAAGGAGATAGACTTATATGTAGAGCATAAGATTGACACTGCGGTTTTTGTCGATGATGAATCAATATTAGCTGTAACATGTTTGGAATATTATGGTGATGGTAATGAAGGTGGTGAGGGTGATGGTAATAAAGGTGGTGAAGGTGAGGGTAAGGGTGAGGGTGGTGGGGTTGTTTGCAGTAAAGGTGATGAGGGTGAGGATGCTAACAGTAAGAGTGGTAAGGGTGAGGATGCTAGCAGTAAGGGTGGTGAGGGTGAGGGAGATGGTGGTGAGGATGCTGGCAATAAAGGTGGTGACGGTTCGGGTAAGGGTGAGGTTGCTGGCAGTTTAGGTGTAGAGGGTGTTGATGTTGTTACTTGTGAAGAAGTTGAGGGTGTTAAAGGTCAAGGTGTTAGGGAGGGTGTTGAGGTTGCTTAAGATTTAGGTGTGGAGGGTGTTGATGTTGTTGTCAGTGAAGGTGGTGCGAGTGATAGAGGTGGTGAGGATATGTACTTATCATATGGTGATGATGGTGAGGAGCTTCAAGAAGTTAAGCTAAAGGTGAGGGAATTTGAGGGGAAAACCAGTGGAAAAGGTAAGGAAACAATATTTGATGAGATTGAAAGTGAAAGCACTAGAGAGTAGTTTGAGGCTGAGGTCCCTGAAGAAGTCGAGGGTGAAGGACTAAATGATAGTGTTGGTAGGGAAGCAGATGAAAATGAGACTGGATATTTTGATAGTGATGATCACGGGACCATACTTGGGTCAGAAGATGATGACAATATTGATGTTTGTAGAATAACAAGTAGGTTCCCCACATACAATCCAAACTCAGCAAGTCCACACTTTTGTATTGGGATGTTGTTTAAAGTTGGTGAGCAATTCAAATCTGCAATTCATAAGCACTCAATGTGTTGTAGAAGGGAACTTAAGATAATCAAGAATGAACCAAATAGGGTTAAAGTTGTATTGCATAAAAAAAGTGGCAATGGGGAATATTTGCAAGTTACAGTAACATGGCCAAATGCACGTAGGTGAAAAGTTTTCATGATGAGCATAACTGTTGTGTTAGTTTTAGAAACAAAATGGTTAATGTGAAAGCTATTGCAGAACATTTTGAAGCTACTATTGGGGACCACTCAAAAATGAAGCTGAGGGAGATATAAAGAAAGGTAGCTTCAAAAATGCATGTCAATGTTAATATGACAAGGTGTAGAAGGGTCAAAAAAATGGTGAATGATAAATTGGCAGGGAGCTTCGTAGAGGAATTTGCTATGTTGTGGGATTATGTTGATGAGTTGAGACTAAAGAATCCTGGAAATACTATAAAGATGGAAGTGAATAGAGTCACACCTGAATCTCCACCACATTTCAAGAGGTTTTATGTCTGCTTTGAAGCATTGAAAAGAGGTTGGAAAAAGGGGTGTAGATCAATACTAGGTTTGGATGGTTGCTTTTTAAAAGGTCCATTTAAGGGTGAGTTGTTGGTTACTGTTGGGAGAGATGGAAACAATCAGATTTACCCAGATGCCTGGGCTATCGTTGAGGGGGAATGCACTAATTCTTGGGCATGGTTTCTTAGTATATTAACAGCAAACTTAGGAATGGAAGATGATTTTGGGTATACCATCATCAGTGACCAACAAAAGGTAAAATATTTGTTTTGCATTTATTTATTACTAATACTATTAATTATTACTGATGATTTACTTATGTTTTGTAATTTAATTTGCAGGGTCTCGAAATAGCCATTAATGACATTCTTCATAGAGTAGAAGGTGTAGAAGGGCCAAGAAAATGGTGAATGATAAATTGGCAGGGAGCTTCGTAGAGGAATTTGCTATGTTGTGGGATTATGTTGATGAGTTGAGACTAAAGAATCCTGGAAATACTATAAAGATGGCAGTGAATAGAGTCACACCTGAATCTCCACCACATTTCAAGAGGTTTTATGTCTGCTTTGAAGCATTGAAAAGAGGTTGGAAAAAGGGGTGTAGATCAATACTAGGTTTGGATGGTTGCTTTTTAAAAGGTTCATTTAAGGGTGAGTTGTTGGTTACTGTTGGGAGAGATGGAAACAATCAGATTTACCCAGATGCCTGGGCTATCGTTGAGGGGGAATGCACTAATTCTTGGGCATGGTTTCTTAGTATATTAACAGCAAATTTAGGAATGGAAGATGATTTTGGGTATACCATCTCAGTGACCAACAAGAGGTAAAATATTTGTTTTGCATTTATTTATTACTAATACTATTAATTATTACTGATGATTTACTTATGTTTTGTAATTTAATTTGCAGGGTCCCGAAATAGCCATTAATGATATTCTTCATAGAGTAGAAACATAGAAATTGTGCGAGGCATGTCTTATCAAACTGGTCTAGTAGGAAGAAAGCAAAGACATTTGAGTTTACTATTTGGAAAGTTGTGAAGTCTACAATAGAGAGGGAGTGGGAACAAAACAAAGAAGTCTTGTATAAGCTTGATGAAGGTGTTGCAAAGGAGTTAATATGATTTAAGAATTTGAAAGCTTGGCCCAAGGCCTTCCAAGGGTTACACCCCATGTCAAATATTGTTGACAATAACCTCTGTAAAGCATTTAACTCCAGCATCGTGGAGTCTAGATTTAAGAGCATAATAACCATTTTGGAGGATATTAAAGTTAATATGATGACTAGAATAGTGGCTAAGAGGAAGCAATGTGGTTCATGAAAATGAAATTATGGTCCACTAATTTAGAAGAAATTTGATGAGAGCAAGAAGGAAGGTATTGATTGGAAGATGATTTGGAATGGGGAAATTGAGTGTGAAGTTAAGAAAGGTAGAAAACATTATGTAGTAAAATCTAAAGCATAAAACCTACAGTTGTCGAAGTTGGAAATTATCTAGGATCCTTTGTCCCCATGCCTACTGTGCTATATGGTATCTTGAACAAGATCCTGATGACTACTTACATATGTACTACCATAAGGACACATATTTGAAAGCATATGAATATGCTTTGCAACCCATAAATGGGTCACATGAATGGACTAAATATGGTATTGAGCTCGTGCTTCCTTAGTTGAGAAAACAATGCTTGATAGGCCAAAGAAGAATTTAAGGAAGGCAAAAATGAACCGAAAAAAGTGAAGCTTGTACACCTCAATAGGGCTGGTCTAATTATGAGATGCAAGAAATGTGGTGGTGAGGGTCACAAAAAAAGATCATGTAAACAAGATCCTGACACAACAGGAACATAAGTATTTCGTAAACACTTTCTCATTATCAATTCCAAAATATAAAAATCTAATTTTGGTTCTGATTTTTTTGGTCTTAGTCTGGTATGAGTACGAGAACTACAAGCCAAAAAAGAAAAACAGAATACCACCATGCATTCAGCCTAACATAACTAGATCCCAAGTATATCGTAAACACCTTTTTAATGTCAATTCCAAATTATTTAAATCTAATTTGGGTTCTGATTTTTTATCTCAGTCTAGTACGAGTATGAGAACTAAAAGCCAAAAAAGGACAGCATTTCAGGAACCTATTAGCACACAAGAATCCACTACAACAAAGAAGCTGAAGAAATGAATTGAAATGGTTAACATATTTTGTTAGTTTTTGAAATGGTTGGTACACATCTTATTGCTATAGAATCATTTTGTTAGTAGAAATGGTTGAAGATGACCATTGATGCAGCTGATTGTTTTTGATGTTTGCATGTAACTATTACAATTTGCACACATGCACACGATAGAGCAGATAGTGCAGATCAGTTTGCAGATTTGTTAAGCTACATTCTTTGGCTCATTTTCATTTTTGGTCTTTGTTGATTGACTCAGTTCTTTTATTGTTTGAATTGAATCAACTCTTTGTTGTTTAACTCGATTCAAAACCCAACACTCTTTCTCAATCTTAGCAAGTTGCCTAAGTTAATCTTTGGCAGCTTAAAATTCCTTTCAAAATCATCATTTTTCTATGGAAGATTTGTAATAATCCTTGAGTTAATATTACTGCTTAAGACTATCGAAAGAAATTTTTAGAATTTCTAAAAGAAATCTATAAAATGATAAGCAAACATAAAAATTATTATAATAATAAGATAAGCCTAAAATATTACAGCTTAAGGCTACCAAAGCCTAAAAAAACATTAAAAATGTTTGCAATCCCCGAACATTTAGTACATAAAAATGGGTCAAATTATAACATTTAGTACACAAGATTAAACTCGTGCCAAATACGGAGCCACTCGCTAGAGCCCCTTACCGAATGGCTCCCCCCGAGTTAGAGGAGTTGCGCAGACAGTTGAAAGAACTCTTACATGCGGGTTATATCCGACCGTCTAAGGCACCCTATGGTGCGCCGGTACTCTTTCAGAAGAAGAACGATGGGACGCTTCGAATGTGTATCGACTATCGAGCTTTGAATAAGCTCACTGTGAAGAACAAGTACCCGATCCCGCTCATTGCTGACTTGTTCGATCAACTTGGTGGTGCAAGGTGGTTCACCAAGTTGGATTTGAGGTCTGGGTATTATCAGGTTCGAATAGCCGAAGGAGATGAACCAAAGACTGCATGTGTGACGCGCTATGGTTCGTATGAATTCTTAGTGATGCCCTTCGGTCTCACGAATGCTCCCGCAACTTTTTGTACTCTCATGAACAAGGTATTACAACCCTTCCTTGATCAATTTGTTGTTGTTTACCTTTAGGACATTGTGATTTATAACAAGAAACTTGAAGAGCATTTGGAGCATTTGAGAAAGGTGTTCAAAGTGTTGCGAGAAAACGAGCTCTACGTTAAAGAAGAGAAGTGCTCGTTTGCCCAACAGGAGGTCCCTTTCCTAGGCCACATTGTGGGAGGTTGCAAGATTCGAATGGATGGGACCAAAGTCCGAGTCATTGAAGATTGGGAGCCCCCAACCAAGGTGACAGAGTTGAGATCCTTCTTGGGGCTAGCCAATTATTATCAAAGATTCATCAAAGGCTACTCCAAAATAGCCGCACCCTTGACGGAGTTACTAAAGAAGGACAAGGCGTGGGATTGGAGTATCGAGTGCCAACAAGCCTTTGCAGAATTGAAGAAGGCCATGGCAATGAACCAGTGTTGGTGTGTTACCTGATTACACCAAGTCATTTGTGATCTACACCGTTGCATCCGATGTTGCCATTGGTGGAGTTCTTATGCAAGAGGGACATCCGGTTGCCTTGAAAGCCGGAAGCTCAATAAGATCGAGAGGAGGTACACGGTCCATGAGAAGGAAATGACTGCAGTAGTGTACTGCTTGCGCACTTGAGGACCCCACATACTTGGGTCCAGGTTTGTGGTATACATAGACAATGTTGCCAATAGTTATTTTCTAACCCAAAAGAAGTTGTCTCCAAAGCAGGGCCGATGGCAGGAATTCCTTGCAGAATTTGATTTTTCCATGGAGTACAACCCAGGAAAGGTGAATTCTATTGTCGATGCCCTAACCCAAAGGTACAACATGGAGTCTGTTAGTTTTTCGGAGGGACAACTATTGGAGCACATCAAAGAGGGGTTGTCACATGATCCAACAGCCAAAATGCTCATTGACTATGCCAAAGAAGGGAGAACCAAAAAGTTTTGGCTTGAAGGGGACTTACTATATGCTCGAGGACATCGCCTTTATGTGCCTCAGTTTGGAGAATTGCGCAAGGTATCACGAGGGAATGCCATGATTCCAAGTGGGCAGGACATCCGGGGATGAACCGGACATTGGCACTTATTGCAGAAAACTATTACTGCCCGCACATGGGCACAGATGTTGAAACCTATGTGAAGATTTATCTTGTGTGCCAACAGGACAAGATAGAGATGAAGAAATCGGCGGGGCTGTTGCAGCCATTGCCCATTCCCGAGCGACCATGGGAAAGTGTTTCCATGGACTTTATTATCGATTTGCCCAACACTGACGGCTTGTCAAGTATTATGGTTATTGATAGGTTTTCGAAGTATGGGATGTTCATTCCAGCGTCCAAGGTGTGTCCAACCGAGAAGGCAGCTCGTCTTTTCCTCAAGCACGTGGTCAAATATTGGGGAGTGCCAAAGACGATTATCAATGATCGGGACACGATTCACGGGGAGATTTTGGACCGAATTATTCAAGCTCATGGGATCAAGCTTGAACTTTTCAACAAGTGTTCATCCCCAAACCAACGGACAAACTGAGCGAGTGAATGCACTCTTGGAGCTCTATTTGAGGCACTATGTGAGTGCAACACAGCGCGACTGCCAAAGTTGTTGGATGTGGGTCAGTTTTCTTACAACTTGCAACGGAGTGAGGCTACAAACCAAAGTCCGTTCGAGATCGTGATCGGGCAACAATCGCTTACACCCAACACGGTTGTTTCCAAATATGAGGGGCCAAATCCAGCAGCACACAAGTTTGCCACAGTGGCAAGAGCATCACGACTTAGCCCGAGCTTGTTTACACAAAGCAGGGAAGCGGACCAAGAAGTGGGCAGATCGAAAGCGTAGGGACGTGAACTTCCAAGTTGGTGATCTAGTCCTTGCCAAATTGACAGGAATCTTGCGCAACCCAACCGTGCACAAAGGGCTTGTGCGAAGATACGAGGGTCCATTCCGAGTTGTGAAGCGGGTAGGCACGATGGCTACAGATTGGAGTTGCTACCGACCATCCGAGCTCATCCAGTGTTCCATGTTAGCTTACTCAAGCCATACCATCAAGATGAGTCAGATCCGGATCGAGGCAAATCACATCGAGCGCTAGTCGGAGTAAAGATCTCTTATGAGAATGAGGTTCGAGAGTTCCAAGCGGAGAGAGTTATTCGACGACCAGGTTACCAAGGCACGAATATTTCGTTCAATGGAAGGGACTTCCCGACAGTGAGGGTAGTTGGGAACTAGTTGAGGGTCTATGGCAATTCAAAGACCAAGTGGACAGATACCATGCAAGCAGAGTGACAAGGGCGTCACTATATTCAATGGGGGAGAATGTCACGGACCGCGCACTGAGGCCCGAGACGAGCACACATCAAGCTGCCCAAGAAGCACTCTGTAGCATTTTGGGCCTATCACCACTTAGCCCAACACTTGGGATTGAAGAGCCTTTCAAAGAGGATATGGTAAGTGGCATATAATCAAGAATATTCCCTTTTTATTCTTTCCATATCTTTGTAAAATCTTATCATTGTATCTCAACCATCGATGTACTCTAATCTTGATCGTTGGATGTAGGGGGCTTCAACTATAAATAGAGGCTTACCCCCACCTCATTTTACACACTTCACACTTCATACTTGAATATACAGAGTATTCACTCAATTCCTTCCTTGGCTTTTTGTTTTGTCTTTTTCTTTCAGAGTTCCTTTGCTTCCGCTAGGATCTAAGCACTTTAGCTTTGATCGAGTTCCAGGCTTACTTAGTCGTTGTTTGATCAAGAAGCGTCTAAGGTCGCACGCTCCAAGATTTGAGTTCTAAGGACGTGACACAATGCATGAATATTATAGCTAAAAATTGAAATAAAACTAACTCAATTTTTCGTAACCCTCAGTTGTTGCACCCTCAACTTCTTTTCCTTCATCTTCTCTTCCTCTTCCTCAACTTGGGTTTCCTCCCTTTTAGTAAGATTTCCTTTTCAATAGCATGTGCCTCCTGACCAGCAATAAACTCATCCTCAAACAAGCTCTCAATAGTTCGCAAACACTCCTCAACATCCTTTGAGTTCGCTTCTTTCTCATCATCCGAGATGTGCACAATGGGAGGGGATGTCGCCAATCGATCTCGATCCCCTAAGTCAGTATCCTCTGATAAGAGTTTATAATATCGGATGATTGGTGAAAACACTAGGAATTTTGGGAGTAGGGTCGAGCTCAACTGCTATAATGTGGCTACAATAGAGCTATCCCAGGCCTTGGTATAAGTATAGATCAAATTTTGTGATCTGTCCATATCTTCTATTGCAGCGACGAGCCTAATCTGCCTATTGCTAATGGAATTGGCCAACTTCTCAACAGCCTTCATTTTGTGCAGCAAGGTTGTCTGTGCAGTAGGGTTCATTCCCTTGCTCTCTGCCTTGGCTTTGCCCTTCCTCGCCTTGCTTGTTTCAACCTCCTTCATTGTTGGTGTATATTTGCCACAAGTCATTCGTTCAATAAAGGCTTCATTGATCGGACCCTTATTATCCAAGATACGAACTACAGTTGCAGTGCAACTGTACAAATTACTTTGAGAATAAATCATATGTGTGACGACAATGGTTCCTAATTATTTTGCAAAACAAGACGTAAAATAAACTTGAACAAAAATAAAATTAAAATAAAATAAACACTTAAAATAAAATGTGAAAATAGCGATAAAAAGAAAAACAAGTTAGTAGCAACTAAATATTATATAATATAAATAAAGTGCAAAAACAAAAATAAACATCAAATAAACCCCATCGCCGACAACGGCGCCAAAACTTGATCGTGCTATGAACGTCATAGCAATTATGTGCATGCGTACACTGTCAATGCAAGTATAGTAGACAAATGTATAACCTGTCAAATATCGATCCCACGAGCATGGTTGCTCATGTCTATAATTGTCGATGCAATGAACTTGTAATTGAAATAAATTGACTGATTGATTTGTTAAAGCAATAATGTAAATTTAAAGTAATGAAATGATACAGAAATGGGGTCCCTGAGCTGAAAAATCGATAGAACATTAATTGTGGCTCACAAGGTTAATAACAGGTAATTCCCGCTGCAAATAAACACAATGAATATCTTACAAAACTTGGCTTTTCTATTAGATTTAAGACTTAAACATGCGCACTAACCACACCTTCCAATGTTAGCAATGCCACATATTCAAGAGCAAGTGGATTAAATTTCTTCAATCCCCAAGCAACTTCCATTATCTTGCTTGTTAATTTAATTTATCGCTGCACCTTCTAGTGTCAGTGATTGCACTTCCGTGGTCAAAACAATTAAACCCAAAGATTAATAGTAAATGCAAGATTGAAGTAGATATCATTTAGTCTAAAAATCAAGCGTACTTTCATACAACTTGAAATAACTTGGATTACCAATGTTTAAGAAAGAGAAATAACAGAACAAATGGGGCATTCTATACCTAGGCTACCCAATATGCTCCCTTACTCTCCTCTTCTACTGTACTTAGGATGCTCCTTGTCAAGAGCAAGCCTGCTTCCTCTTCTGCATCAGGTCGACCTTAAGAAAGTTAAGCTGCTATGGATGCAAGCTTGAGAAAATGGATTTTTAGAAGAAAGTCAATTCGGGCGAAGAAGAAGAAGATCCCCTCTCTCTCATTCTCATTAGTATTTAATTGCAATTCCACAGTACAAGTGTCCTTCCCACCAAATCTAACATTCTATGGCCGTATTAGTTGGTTACACCAGCTGTACAACTCACGCAAATCTAGTGTGTTAACCAGACAATTGTAAAATGTTGCTACAATTCTGGGTGCAATTCTAGATCCTCTTATGCAACAAGGACTCTTAAATTATTCCTGCAGTGATAATTCTGAACAAGTCCCTGCAGCGACAATTCTGGGTTCATTGCTAAACAACTAATGCAACGACATCAATAATAAAAATATCATAAATTCAAAGACATTTAAGTTGAGCTCCATTAAGTTAGAGAATGCAATAACTAAATTAAAAAATGCTAAAAAAGTATGCTAAAGATGACCAAATAGGAACAATTTAGACATTAAGTAGGGAGAAATCAATGGTTCTTTTAGTACTATCAGCCCCAAACTTTTTCCTAATGATAAAAGACTTGTATCAAATAAAATTAGGAATAATGACAAAAGGATATGGCGCAATAGAAAAAGAAAATATAGTAATAACACTTGGGATGTTAGGAAAAGCAAGCCAAAATATAGAAATAAGCTATAAATGTGATATAAAAGATGTCTATAAGTCATAGCTTCAAAATCTATAAATTTTATAAAGGCAATAGAATTTAGTCCAGAATCCTTAGTAGGATTATCCTAGAAATTAGAAGATATATTTAAAGAAAATAATCAAACATTGATACCCCAAGCAGGAAGGATTTCTTGTGATAACTTTGGAAATCTCTCAGTAAGATTTAATAATTATATAAATAAACATATTAATACAACAATATCCTCGTGTCAGTCAGAGTTTAGTCAGGATGAAGAAGATAAAGAAATGATGAATAAAGAAGATATATATGAAGAATATAAAAAAGAATTTTCTAACAAAGAAGAATTCGATAAAAAAACAAAATACTTTATAACTCTTAAAGAAAAAGAAAGGATTAAATACATAGAAAGAGGAATTAAGAAACAATGTCCCCATAAGAAAATAGAGTTATTCAGGATAATACATGAGAAACTATTGCAAGAAAATACGAATAAATCAGTAGCCTTCCAAGGCCAAGACAGAGAAGAATCCTTTGATAAATTCATAAATAATTTACCAAAAGACTTTATGGACAATACACCTGCAACAGCCCAACCAATGCATATAGATAGACCATTATCTTCAAATATACATAACACACCATTAAACCTGCCAAGGTAAACACCAGCGGTTGTCCCATATCAATACGATTCGATTCCCCCTATGCAATAGTCAGACTATAGAGAGCCTAAATACCAATTTAAAAATAAGGGAGTCAGAATGCCTTTAGAAGTTTATGTAGAAGATAATCTACTAAACTTAACAAAATACAGTCCATAAATATGGCTAGAAGTCATCCATCAGTGGAAAACGATAACTATAAAAAACTATTTAGAAAAGAATTTCAAGTATACAACTGAGGAAATAGTTAAATATTTAGAAATCACCTTAGGAAATACAGCTAAGAGAATTTGGGATAACTTTAAAGCCTCCCACAATACCAAGAATTACTTACCTTGGGTAATAACCCATAGAATTTTATTAACTCGGTAAGTAACTTAATAACTGGAAGTTACCCAAATGTGGGGTTAGGAAATTAGAACAAGTAACCCTAAAAGATTGGACGCATGTAATATTGTTTCTAAATGACTATATACATTATGCATCAATAAGTCGAAATATTTATAATGAAGAATTTCAGCATAAGTTAATAAATAAACTTCCTGGAGCATTAGGAAGAGAAATCGAAGAAGAATATAAGATATGGCTAGAATTAAATAGAGAATCATTTGTTTATAACGTAACAACTCTTTGTTGTTTTATAATGCAACACCGAAGCAGAAAATGAGAGCAAATGATAATACAGCAACAAATAAAAGGAGGGTCACATTCATTCTGTAAGAACATATATACAACCCAACAGTACGGGCAGGATAGTTGCGATGGGTCGCGTAAGCCCAAAAGAAAACCTTATAAGCCTCATAAATACATAAAGCCTTATAAGCCCAATTATATAATAGAAGAACCCAGTGAGAAACCAAAGAAGGTTTGGGCTAGAAGGTCTAACGCTAAAAAACCATTCCTAAACCGTAGGAAGCATGTTGGACAATATCATAAAGATAGAACCTATAAAGATACAATATTATGCTTTATATGTGGACAAGTTGGACGTATGGCAACCCACAGTCCTAAAAGAAATAATGCCTATAACAGAGAAGCTAAGCTCACTAATAATATGAATATAGATTTTATTCATACAACAGATCATATGAGCGATTTAGAATCTGTATACTCTATGATTTCAGAAATAGATTACAGAGCCTTAGATTATGAAGAATTAGAAGAGCAACAAGAAGATAATAAAATAAATAATTTTGTAGATATGATTTAAAACTTTAAAGGTTTTGAAATAGATCACATGATGTAAGATGTTCCTAATAAAGAGTGTAATCATAATTGGGAACATAATAAAGGATTAGATGATAAAGCATGGTTCCCTTGTGGGTGGTTTCCAACAATAGATAGACGAGGAAAACGTAGAATTTGTAGATTGGAAGCATGCAAAAAATGTTTAGAAAATAAATTAAATTATAAATGGGAAGAGAACGCAACTGTTCTAAATACATTAGATAAATTAGAAATAAAAAGCTTAAAGCTTAGCGTAGAATCGTTAAAATCACGACTAGCAGTTATAGAACAAAAATACAGAGAAGAACAAGAAATAAAAGATAAAGAATACAAAAACCATATGAAAGAAATGCGAGCTATAGCAACCCGTTTAGATAAAGAAAAAAATATAGTAGATGTAGAAGACCATGATGACCTAGAAATGACCGAAAAACTTACAGGCCCAATATGCAGGTTGCCCTCAATAATAAATGATTACTAGAAAAGGCCTTACAGATACTAGATGCACATCATCCAAAATAAATGAGAAATATGTCTTGGACAGACTCAAGCTACTGTCTTAGATGCATCCATCAGTCATATAGAAAAAGCCCATTTAGCCATGGTAGACCAGTGTGGCGAGAAACAAATAAGAGAACTGAATAATATAAGCCTTAGAGACCTTATTATGCACGATTATGTTACGGTCTTAGGTCTAGATTTTATACTACAAAATAACTCATAATGATAATGAACAAAGATGTGGTAATCTTTGCTCAAAATCAAATATCGACATACTTAATAGATAGGCATACTATAAATCAAAGTGCAACAGAGAAGCGTGATGGACACTGTAAATGTCACCAAAAAAACATAAAATTATTACGCCAAGGAGAAATCTTTGAAATAAATAACAAACTAGAATTATGTTATATAGATTAAATATTAGAAAACTTTAAAGAACATAAGGTCTTCTTTGTCAAACGAAAATATTTAGAACCTATAATTGACGAAGAATTAGAAAATATGTAGTCTAAACTAGAAAAGATAGAAATAATAAGAGAACACCCGTTAAAACATTGGGATCAACAGAAACCAGAATATAAATTAGAAATAATAAATGATATAAAGGACATTAGAATGAAAGCAATTTCTTGTTCCAATCAAGAACTTGGATGGTATAAAGAACAAATAAATGAATTAAAAAAACTCGGAAGATCTGATTGTAGACATTGGAGTCGAACTTCTTTGTTAATAATTAAAACGAGCAAATTAGGAGTAAGGCAAGACTTGTAATAAATTATAAAATGTTAAACGATAATACTTATGATAATGCTTACAATATTCCTAGCGAAGACCAATTAATAAATAGAATACAAGATGCAAACTAGTTTAGCAAGTTTGATTGTAAATTAGGATACCATCAAATAAAAATGCATAAAGAATCTGTAGACTGGATCACATTTATATGTCTAAACCCAATAGGGGGAATGGCTAATAATGACATTTGGGCACCAAAAAAGAATGTAAAACATATTTAAAGATTACAAGTGATTTTGCAATCATATACATAGACGATATATTGGTGTTCAGCAGAACCGCTAAAGAACACAAGGAACACACTTAAAGAAGATATTTAATATATTCCATAATGAAGGAATAGTTATAAGAAAAAAGAAAATGGAATTAGGAAAAGAATATATAAAATTCTTAGGAGTTATAATAGGCAAAGGGCAAATCGAATTGCAACCACATACAGACCAGAAAATACTAGAAATGCCTAATAAGTTAGAAGTCCTTAAGCAGATACAAGAATTATTAGGACTGCTAAATTACGCTAGACCATTTATAAAGACTCTATCGAAACTAGTTGGCCCAATAACAAATAAGACCAAGAAAAATGGGGCTGGACACTTCGACAGTGAAGATATAAAAGTTACGATAAAAATAAAAGAAAAAAAATAAGAAAATACCAAAAATGAGAATACCCATAGAGATGGACTATCTTATAATAGAAACAGATGGTTGGATAGAAGGATAGGGTGCTGCCCTATATAAGAAAGAGAATCAATTTTCTCCGAAATCTTCGGAAATACTCTATAGATATAATTCGGGAAAATTCAAAGAAAAGGGAATAGTTTCAGGGATCGATGCAGAAGTCCTAGCATTAAGATATGCATTAGAATCCTTTGAACTATTTATAATAGGTAGAAATAAATTTACCATTAGAACAGATTGTATCAGCATAGTAAAATACTTTGCTAAGATGAAAGAAACCAAGAAAGATTTCATTAAATAGATGGAATAAGTTAACATCATACTTCATAGAACGAGGAAGGATAATAAATTAGCAGATATTCTTTCTAGACAATATAATAATAAAAATATCTCAGAGATAATATCTAAATTAATAATAAAAAATGCAGAGATATGATTTTCTTTTCAATAATTGATATCTATTTATTCAGTGCAGGAAAAATTAGGCTCAAAGTACTAAAAATAACTTATATCGACTCCTCAAAGTAGGAGAATAACTCTACAAATATGAGCTCCAACAGACAGGAGAATACATTATACGAGAACAGACCTATTGTGGCTATTGATTCAAATGTGCCAGCAGGCACAAGTCATACACTGGATCTCTGCGAAGACCCCGATAACCCAATATACGAACTTATAAATAAGGCAATCCAAATGGGTGTTGATAAAGAAACCATTATACAAAGCTTACTGCTCAAGCCCAATACTCCTAAAAATATAGAGCAGTCTGAATTACCTCAAAGGGTTAATTTTGGAAAAAAATACACAAACGCCTGAAAAGCCCAGGATCATACCAAAAAGGTTTATCTGCATAAAATGATTAAAAATTCATGTTGATTTAAATAATTGGATGAATTATTGTAATATATCAAGATCGTGCTATCGATCGTGGAAAAGGGAAAATTTCATATTAGTCCTTAGAGTTCACTTTAATTGTAATTTCATCCGGTAAGTTTGTAACGTTAAATTTTTATTTAAATAGTACACTATTTGTATTCTTTATGATTGTTGCAAAATAGGTTATGGTACGTGAAATTGAGAAAGATGAAAAAAGAATTGAATAAAAGAGATATTAGGCTTTAAGTCCGTGTTTTCAAACCGACGTGATGACTGAGGTACTGCATATGTTGCGAGTCCTCAACAGCTCATGTCAGCAACATCGTGAGTCGAGAAAATGAAAAAATGAATCCAAGAATGGATTATAGGTCCTACGATGGTTGGGATTTATACATAAGTTCATATTCTCGACAATTCATGTAAGCAGCATCGTTAGGGAACAGTTATATGCACAGATACCGTATCGATGGTTGAGGTACCGCATATGTTGTGAGTCCTCGATAGCTCGTGTGAGCAGCATCGTGTATTGGTAACAGAGTTTATACAAACAAGAGGATGAAATTTTGGATTATAGCTTGTGGAAGCAAGGTCCTATTCTGGTTCGAATGAGTCAATGATTGTTTAACACATGATGTTTGGTTAAACTTTACGAACTTACTAAACAATGTAAGCTTACCTATGAAATTGTTGTTGTTTTGTAGATTCTATTTTACTGATAGAAGATCAAATCACCTCAAGAAATCACACTATCTCGAGAGTCCGTTCGGTAGTATTTACATCGCTTGGTTATATGACATTTACTAGGATGATATTATCTTTGAAATGCTTGATTTTAGGTTGATTGGTCAATTGTCAAACTTAGTTGAATGTTGAACTTAAGTTTTGTATGCTTGCTTAATGTTTTTAAGTAGGCTAATATGTATTGAAATGAAATGTCATGTGTGCTCATGAATAACTGTATCTTGTGGTTATGTGATGAAACAAGTGTTATCATGTATAGGTTATGCAAGCTTTGATTCTTGACTAATTGCCTTGTGATGAAGAATGCTTGCAAACTTGAAAACTTATGTGTATATTAGAATTCTGCACACTTGTTTCAGTAGAACTCTTACATGTATAGATAGAAGTATAGGGAATTTCATCTTTGGTTACTAACTTGTATTGTTTCGGTATAAGTTTTTAAGGTATCTATAGTTCTTTACATATTAGTATCGGTAGTCTGAATACTTGTATCGATGAAACCTTCCCAACTATCGAAAGGAAACTACAATTATTTTAAAGTTGTTTGTTGACTTGATTTTTATCGATACTTGTTCAATAGGTACAGGTAGAAGTCCCCCAGAATTGTGAAATGACATTTTTACCCTAAATAGATTGTATTATTATTTAAGTTTATAATTATTTTTGTGTATGATATATTAATTTATTTAATTATATTAAAATGAAGTGAAATTGGAAATTAGTTAACGATAAATGATCGAAAAGACCTCGAAATCCCTAATCGACGATCGAGTCGGGTTTAGGTACCACATAGTGATAATAAGAATGATTAATGTAGCTTGAATGATATTGTGGTATTATAATTTGATATGGAATATATATGTCATTATATGTAATATGAATATTGATTCCTTCTTGCAAATGTATTGATAAGTATGTTTTGGGTTATAATTTAGTTAACTAGCGATGAAAGTTGTGTGTTCGAGATACAAAGCCATGTGGTCCCTGATGGAAAATTTTGCGTACATGATCCTCAGTTCTTGTGAGAATAAAATTTATTCCTGATTGATTAAAATTTTGTAAATGAATGTGTAAGATTAAATGGAGTAAGTATTATGAGTTGCAAGTTTGTAATTTTATAAATTATGTTTGATTTGTACGTATAAAAATAAAAATAAATAAAAAATTCGTAAAGTTCTGTAAACCCTGAAACCTTAGACCAGAGATGGTTACGGCTTTTTGGTGTTACAAATCTCCTTTCCTCCAATTGAAATATTTCGAACGCTTAAATTATGAATTTTAGACAATTCTCTAATTTCAACAAATGTATTTCTCTTCTACCCCTCACCATGGTCGGCAACCTCAGGTATTTCTTGGGGTTATTAGAAATTCGAACATTAAGATCACTCCCAATCTGCCTTTTTGCTCGCGGTTACACATGGGTTGAGACACGATCGTGTGACCTTATTTTGAAATCACCCACGAACGAACACGGGATCTCGTACACGGGTGTGGGATAATTTCGTATGCTCAAATGGTTTGGCACACGGTTGTGTGAAGGTGATTCAAGTGTGCCCATGACCTAAGGCACAGACGTGTACAACAGGGCACACATGCATGTGTTTGAGACACACGACCATGTGACCCCTGTTGTTGGATATTTTATATTTCCGTATAATGTTTAATTGCAATTCAATCATGCTCCAGTTAATTTGAAATGTTGTAAAAGAAAATAAAATATTTAATTGAATTGTAAACTAGTTTGATGAGTATAACTATTTTAAGTGATGTTTTGAATTGTAATTGTTCCAGTTGTAAATGAACTGAAAGGCCTCGTGGTAAGAATGGTTGATATAGCTTGGTTGATAGTTGTGGTATCATGGTTTGATGTGGATTATAGATATCTTGATATGTGATATGAGTATTGATTCTTTCTTGGAAAATGTATTGATGAGTATGTCTTGGATTATAATTTGGTAAGTTAGTGATGAAAGTTGTGTGTTGAGGCACAGGGTCATATGACCCCTTATTTGGAAATTTTCGATTGTGATCCTAAGTTATTGTATAGTTCAAATTGATCCCTGATTGGTTAGAATATTGCAAATAAATGCAAAAATTAAATGGAGTTAATACTCTGAGTTGCTAGTTTGTAATTATATGGAATTGTGATTTATTTGAGTGTAATGAAAAAAAATTACAAAGTTTTGTAAACTTCTAAGACCTTAAATCGACGATGGTTACGAGTTTTGGGTGTTACACTTCATGGAGTAGTTTGGAAATTGGATCCACCAATCAGAATTCGCCACACCTCGATCCAATCTCTCATGTATATTGTTGTCCACTAATTGTCCTCTTTCCCATGTAAACCACTGCCCAGAAAAGCCTAAGTCATGTAGCCTGCAATCCTCTAGAGTATGCTTAAAAGCCACCATTTGTTTTTCATCCCATAATCGCCCTCCCCTTTTTTCGAAAGAGAATATGCCATTAAAATCACCCATAACAAGCTAGGGAACTGTGCCACCATTATTCAAACTTTAAAACGTCTCCCAAGAATCCCGTCTCAAACACTCAACTGACGCTCCATAAAACCCTGTGAACTTTCAACTCGTTTCTTCACCAGCTTCTTTAATCTCTGCATCGATATGTGAATGCAAAAAACTTCTAAGACTAACTAATAATTTTTTAACCTAACAAGAGCCTCTTTTAGATCCATATGCACTTTTATCTATACCACATTCAAAACCACACTTTTTTCGAATTTATTTCCATTTTTTTTAACTAACTTTTGTTTCTCATTGAAACAAAAGTTAGAGCTGATACTGTCTCAAAGAATTTTGGAGACATCGTACTGCCCGCAGTTGCCCCAAACCGTGGACATTCAAGCTTAAGATTTTCATTGCGATCGGTCAGTCTGCTTGCCAACGACCGTCAATAATATTTTTTTAGTTTTCGTTTCCATTTCAATTGAAGTTGCATCTCTACCATTTGTCTTACTAGTCTCAATTTTTGCTTTCTTCCTTCAATCTACCTTTCCTAAGGCGTCTTTTTAAAAATCCTCAAACAAACTAAAATCCTTCCTTTTACGTGATTTATCATCCAGTTCAATGATTGCCCTCTTTGATTCTCGAGCCAAGTGCTTCCAACTCCTAAGAGTGTGCGAGGTGGGGCCATCCAAACGTATAGTGGAATTGGACTGACCTTCGTGCAATTCCGTAAAGGGCTCAAGGTGTCACACGACAATGTGTCATGTTACGGTGCAATACAGGTTACACAGGCTGGGATACAGTCGTGTGGCCTAATTTCGTATAAAACACAATCTGGCACACGGTCTGTGACACGACCGTGTGATTGTTTTTCAAGTATGCACACGGCCTGGTACACGACCGAGAGCACGAGCGTGTGTATGAGGATACACGGGGGTGTGTTTTAGACGTAGGGTCGTGTGCCCTTATTCTGGGAAAGATTTCATATATCTTTTAAAAGTCCTAATGTTTTTCGAAATTAATCTTTGATTGATTGTAATGCTTGCATATGATAGGTATGATTTAAATTGAGTTAATATACGTGTTTATTAATATGATTTTATATGTGAATATGAATGGCTTAAATGTATTTCAATAATTGATATAAGTTAATTAATGATCGTAAAATATATCGTAATACTCTAATACCTTAAATCAGTAACGATTACGGGTTAGGGGTGTTACACAAGGCCCTCTTCAAAATTATCATGCTCCATAGCAGTCCATCCCTTCTCCGTAAAAATGAGAGTTTTTAATTCATTAAAATTCCCCTTGCTCTCGAAACTCACGCCTTATTTTGAGGGAGAATGAATCAGTTTTAGTAAGAGACAAATTTTGAATCCTAGCCAAACTCTCTCTTCCAATTTCTTTCCCTAAATCATGTTTCTTAGCAAAATAGTCCAAATCAAACTCAACTGCACTAAAGACCCCGATTGTGACATATACCACATCATTCACATCCAAACCACCAAATCTTCCTGAATTTACATCCCCTATCCTCTCGAACTCTTCAATCGAATTTTTACCCATTAACACCCCCACACTTGGCAATTAGGTCTTTTTCCCTTATTAATCGAATCACTTGACAGATCAAATTCGCCCAAGTGGGCACGACACCCAGACTGCTTCTTCCCTTTCAACCTTAATTGAAAATTGATGTTCCCGATTAAATTCAGTTTTGCTTTCAACGGTAAGGGGAATGGTAACTCATCTTCTGGATTTTCCTTTATAGCTTCAGGAATCACCATACAACTGATTACATTATGCCCAAAAATACCACATTCGAAACAAAAACTTGGCAAGGTTTCGTATTTGAACGGGAGCCACCTTTGATCTTTCGCACCAAACTCTATAAATATTCCCCGATAAGGAGGCTTTTAAACATTCAACATTATTCTAATACAACAATAATCGCCTTTAACTTCTGAACTTAGAATACCTCTGAAAGTATAACCTACTGCATGCATCAAATCCTTTTTATCACATTCTGGTAGGCATGACCCCATTTTCGCCCAGAATGGAGACATGAGTAACCGAATCTTGCTCCTCTATATTGGCTCAGAAATACATTCGAAAAGAACAAACTACTTCCTAAAGCCAAGGTCGGCCTTCCAAGATCGATTCAAGATCTTCTTCATCTTCAAACCAAATTGAGAATAAATTCTAACCTATTAATTGAATCTCAAACTCTTTCCTACTTTTCCAAATGCTATTCATTTGAGCTCGAAAACAATCCGGGTTGTAAGAGTTATTTGTCCATACAGAACATAAAAGCGTCAGCTTTGACCCCGGGATAACCAACGAACTCTTCATTGATAAACGAATTAATTCTTCTTCTAACAGTGAGATGCCATCTTTTTTCATCTTCTCTATCAACTCTAAAGAACTTTTATGATACCGTCACTGCTCGACCCCTTCAACTCAGCCACAGGTTTTACTGCTCCTTTAAGAAACTTGAGAGAGAGCACTCTTGACCTTTTACAACATCAAATAAATTTTAGATATGAAATAAGCGAAAATATATGATACACTGTCAGTATATAAAATATTATTAAACATATTAATATAAGATGTTTAATTTATTTTAAGAAGTGGTTAAATTTATATGTTAATAATAAATTTTAAAAAGAATATTTTATTTCTTTAGATAATAGTAAATGTCATAAATCTCATATGAACCAGAGAACACTCTTATATCTCACACTTATACTATAAACAAATGTCAATTTTTTCATTATTTTCATGAGCTCTTGAGAGTTTCATGAGAAATAATTTACAGTTTAAAGTTATTTATATATAATATAATATAATATATTTATTTATTTATATATAATATCTATTATATGAAAAAAAGAAATAATAATCTTGTTTAAAGAAAGGTTTTCGTTCAGAAATAATCCATAATTTTACTCACATTTGCAAATGAAGTACAAAGAATTGGCATCGGTATTGATTCTAATACAATACAAGTACTAAGACAGCTGGCATCTAGTACTAAATGTTTGTGTTTATTCTAGGCTTAAATAGTCATTTAACCATTGAATTTGTCATTTTCTCCTAAATTAGTATTTGAATTTTCATTCCGTCAAAATTTTCAATACTTTTTTGTAACTGCGTTAAGTTTGAGACATGTGGCAAATTAGTATTGAGCCACATGTCAATGATGACATATAATGATATCATAACTTGATTTTTATAGAAAAAATATATATTAAAAATTAAAAATATTTAATAAATAAGAATATATTATTTAAAAGAAATTGAAAAAAAGTGCATCCACTTATTATTTTTTATATATTTTTTTAAATCAAGCCCAGAATTCCATTAAAACAAAATCAATGACTGCAACTCCTGGACCGGAAAATTTGTAGGTGCATTCGAAAATCTCACAAATCTCAAAGGCATGACAATTTTATTCATTATTTCCCATATCTAGGTCTTATTTTTGTTGAATAAATCCCATGAAGCACTTTGTGACTAGATGAAGTGAATCCTTTTCTCAAATTGGAAGATTTTGATGTCACCTCCCCTCCTCTTAAAACCTAACCCCGAGAGATATATTCTATATTAAGGGTGAACAAAATTCGATTCGATTAAAAAAATTCGATAAAAAATTTAAATTTTGAATTATATAGTTTGAGTTATTCGAGTTAATTGAGTTATTCGAATAAACTCGAATAAAAAAAATCAAATTTTTCGGTTTAACTTGAATATAAATTACACGATTCGAGTTGAAAAATCTAAATAAGAAAAGACAAAACTACATCGTTTTGATAAATGTTTACCTTTTTCTAAAGTAAAAATCAAAATCATTAAGTTAAAAGACAAAATCATTATATTGTTTACGTAGTTAAAAAATCATGTACTTCGTCTCCTAATGAAATAATCGGTCCATGTAAACACAACATTGATTATAAATAATAGTATCCATTAACTCAACTCGATTTGACTCGAAATTTTTTTACTCAATTCGATTCAATTCAAAAAAAATTCAAATTGAATTCGATTTCTAAAATAGAATTCGTCAACTCGACTAACTCAAAACCTTTTTATTCAATTTGACTCGACTCGATTGAATAATCACTCTTACTCTATGTCCTGCTCTCCAGGATCCTCAAAGCCACCCTCCAAACAACCGTTCGCCCCTGCCAACTTCGATGACGTTAACATCACGCCCAGCCCATCAACCAACTCCATCATCGGCAAAAATTTCCCCCCTTCAAACGCCACGATTTATAATTTTTTATTATTTTTTATAGATAAAAATTCATAATACTACTGGTTCTGTTGCTTTTGTTATCAAGAAGATGCTGAAATGATGACCAATAGAAGGAAGAAATGGGTGGAGATGGAGAATATTATGATGATTTGGGTCTTGTAGGCCATCCAAAACATTACGAGATGGAAAAGGAAAATTAAAGAAAACAAACGAAGATGAAGATTGAAGCAATTTTTTGTAATTTTGTAATATATTTTTTATTTATTCATTTTTATTATTTATATATATTTAATATTTCTTATTTAATTTTTAGACGATGATATCATTTTGATGTTACTAATGGCACGTGTCATTATTTGATACTGTCATTTGTTCCAAACTTAATGGTGTTAAAAAAAAGCATAATAACAAAAATAACCCTTAATATTTGGGTCTTGGGTCACTTTGGCCCTTAATATTTTTTTGAAGTACTTTCACACTTAATTTTTTTTGTCAAATTGGTATGTTTTTAACGGTGATGCTGACGTGACAGTTAGATGACTAACAATGCTTATTGGATTTTTTTTACTCCACATAGATGCCTACGCATTTTACACCTAAAGACCAATTAAAAATAATTGAAAAAAAAAGAATTAGACACTAAAAAAAAAAGAAGAAGTCTGATCGATCCTAAAAAAATATTTTTGAATTAGTTAATCAAAAAAATTAAACAGTGAACCCTAACTCAAGAAATGAAAAAAATTGTGCGAAAGGAGATTATCCAAAGGTTGTTCCAGAATCGCATTTGATTTTGGACGATATATTGAGGTATGTTTTTAAAATTTTCATTTTGAAAATATTATGTATGTTATTTCGATTAATGTTTAGGGTTCTTTTAGTTTCGGGATTTTTTGTTAGGGTAATTCGATTTTGGGGATTTTTGTTTAGGGTAAATTGATTTTGGTGATTTTTGTTTAGGGTTTTAGGGATTTTTGTTTAAGGTTTATGTTTTTGATTTGTGAGACATTGGTTTAGGGTTTTTGTGTATTTTTGTTTTTGGCTATCGACGAAATCGAAATCCCTCAATAAACATAGAAACCAAAAAAAAGAGGACTTTTTGATTTGGGGACCGATTTGGTTCAGTTCACGATTTTAGATTGAGTTATAGTGTTGGTTGGTCGGGGCAATAGTTTTGGGAATAATTCAGTAGCTAAATTTATTGAAGTGTTCCCTCCATCTTTTGTTGTTGTTCTGTTATGATATATATATATAAACTTTATCAAATTTGATTATATAATTATTAAATCATTTAACTTTATATGCATTTTGTATTGTTTATATTATTTAATATTTTGTTTGTCTATACCTTTTTTTGCTACACTTTGTTTGTCATTATGCGTATGTTTTTTCTTTTTTAAACTGCAGATGTTTGTAGAGGGAGGAATACTACATAAACTTGTATGTTGGGGGTAAATTTGTATGTGATCCCCATGTTAGGTATTTAAGTGGTGAAATGGTGAGGCTTATAGAGGATCCAAATACGATATCGTATTTTGAGTTGTGTAAAATAGTTAAAAAAGAGTTAGGGTTTAATATAGTGCAACTAATTTATTTCCATGTACCTTGCAGTAGGACTTTGCAGGATAACCTTAAGGTTGTGTGAAATGATAGTAGAACTATTGACATGTTGAACTACTTGGTTAAGCATAAGGAGATAGACCTATATGTATAGCATGAGATTGACACTGCTATTTTTTTCAATGATGATTTAATGTTAATTATAGCAACTATGGATGGTTTTGGTGATGGTAATGAAGGTGTTAAGGTTACTGAAAGTAAAGGTGGTGAGGGTGAGGGTGGTGAAGGTGGTGAGGTTGTTGGTAGTAAAGGTGGTAAGGGTGTTGAAGGTTTAGGTGAAGAGGGTGGTGAGGGTGTTAAAGGTTTAGGTGAGGAGGGTGTTGATGTTGCTATCAGTGAAGGTGGTGAGAGTGATGGACGTTTATGTAGTGCTGAAGAAGCTGGTGAGAAGGGGTTAAGGATGATAATGATAGTGATTGAGAATGTTTATTTGATGAAAGTGATGTACTTTTTAGATGGTAATGATGATGAGAAGCTTTAAGAAGCTAGGCAAAAGGTGAGGGAAGTGGAGGGGAAAACCAGTGGGAAAGCTAAGGAAACAGTACTTGATGAGGCTAAAAGTGAAAGCTCTAGAGAAGAGTTTGAGGCTGAGGTCCTTGAAAAAGTTGTGGGTGAAGGACTAAATGATAGTGGCAGTCCTTGATAAGACCGAAAGTGAAAGCTTTAGAGAGCAATTTGAGGCTGAGGTCCCTGAAGAAGTCGAGGGTGAAGGACTAAATGAAATTGTTGGTAGGGAAGAAGATGGAAATGAGACTGAATATTTTGATAGTAATGATCATGAGAGCATACTTGGGTCAAATGATGATGACAATACTAATGTTTGTAGAAGAAGTATGTTCCCCACATATAATCCAAACTCAGCAAATCCACACTTCTGTATTGAGATGTTGTTTAAAGATGGTGATCAATTCAAATTCACAATTTGTAAGTACTCAATGTGTTGTAGAAGGGAACTTAAGATAACTAAGAATGAACTAAATAGAGTTAGAATTAAATGCATTACATCAAAAAAGTGTAAATGGGGAATATTTGCAAGTTACAGTGACATGTCTAGAGGCATGCAAGTGAAAAGTTTTAATGATAAGCACAACTGTTGTGTTAGTTTTAGAAACAAAATGGTTAATGTAGAAGTAATTGCAGAACATTTTGAAGCTACTATTAGGGACCACCCAAAAATAAAGCTAAGGAAGATACAAAAAAGGGAAGCTTCAGAAATGTATGTGAATGTTAATATAACAAGGTGTAAAAGGGCTAACAAGATGGTAAAGCATAAGTTGGCAGGAAACTTTGTACATGAATTTGCTATTCTGTGTGATTATGCTGATGAGTTGAGACTAAAAATCCTGAAAGTACTATAAAGATGGCAGTGAATAGAGTCACACTGAATGTCCACCACATTTCAAGAGGTTTGATGTATGTTTTGAAGCACTGAAACGAGGTCGAAAAAAAGGGTGCAGACCTATACTAAGTTTGGATGATTGCTTTTTAAAATGTCCATTTAAAGGTGAGATGTTGTTTGTTGTTGGGAGAGATGGAAACAACCAGATGTGCCCAATTAGCTGGGCTATTGTTGAGGGGGAATGCACTGATTCTTTGTCATGGTTTCTTAGTCTTTTGACAGGAGACTTAAGAATGAAATATGGTTTTGGGTATACCATCATCAATGACTAACAAAAGGTAAATAATGCTATTTATTTTGTATTAATTTATTACTGATGAAATTTATTTTGCACTAAATTATTATTAATGTTTTACTTATGTTTTGTAAATTAATTTGTAGGCTCTTGAGATAGCCATTAATGTCATTCTACTTAGAGTAAAACATAAAAATTGTGTTAGGCATGTCTTATCAAACTGTTATGGTAGGAAGAAAGCAAAGACAATCGAATTTGTTTTTTGGAAAGTTGTGAAGTCTAAAACAGAGAGGGAGTGAGAACAAAACAAAGAAGAATTGTATAAGCTTGATGAAGGTGTTGTAAAGGAGTTATTCTTTAAGAATTCGAAAGCTTGGACCAAGGCCTTCTAGAGGTTACACTCGATGTCAGATATTATAGACAATAACCTTTATGAAGCATTTAACTCCAGCATCGTGGAGTCTAGATTCAAGAGCATAATAATCATGTTGGAGGAAATTAGAGTTAATATGATTACCAAAATAGTGGATAAGAGGAAGCAATGCAGTTCATGGAAATACAATTATGGTCCACTAATAAAGAAGAAATTTGATGATAGCAAGATGGAAGGTGTTGATTGGAAGATGATTTGGAATGAAGAAAATGGGTGTGAAGTTAAGAAAGGAAAAAAAAATAGTACATAGTAAATGTAGAGCATAAAACCTACAGTTGATGAAGTTGGCAATTATTTGGTATCCCTTATCCCCATGCCTATTGTGCTATATGGAATTTTGAACAAGATCCTGATGACTACTTACATAGGTACTACCACAAGGAGACATATTTCAAAGCATATGAATATGCTTTGCAACCCATAAATTGGTCACATGAGTGGAGTAAATCTAGTATTGAGCCCATGCTTCCACCAGTTGAGAAAATAATGCCCGGTAAGACAAAGAAGAATAAAAGGAAGGCAAATAATAAACCAAAAAAGTGAAGCTTGGACAACTCAGTAGGGTCGGTCTAATTATGAGATGTAGGAAATGTGGTGGTGAAGGTCACAACAAAAAATCATGCATTAAACCTAAAACAACTAGATCATAGTTATATCATAAACACTTTTTCACTACCAGTTTTAAAATATTTAAATCTAATTTGGGGTTTTAACTTTTTTGTTTCATTCTGGTACGAATACAAGTACTAGAAGCCAAAAAAAGAACAACAGAAGACCTGCATTCAACCTAACACAACAGGATCATACGTATATCGTAAATACTTTTTTAGTATCAATTCTAAAATATTTAAATTTAATTTAAGGTTTTGATTTTTTTTTGTCTCAATCTAGTACGAGAACTAAAATCCAAAAAAGGATGGCATATCAGGAACCTATCAACACACAAGAATCCACTGCAACAAAGAAGATAAAGAAATGAATTGAGATGTTTTTCTGACTAAACATTTTGTTTGTTTGTTGAAATAGTTGGTTAACATATTTTTTTTTTGTCATTACATGTAATAGTTGCTTCTATAACTTACTTGAAGTTCATATAACAATGATGGTTTGATGTGGCATACCATTACTATTATAAACAACTATATGGGTCTAGGGTCACAAGTATTCATCTAAACTATGCTTACTGTGTTGTGCACAAAAAAGGTTTCTTTCCGCATATATTCTACATTTATAGTTTAAATCTACCTTAACTTTACCTTCCCAACTCATTTCTTAATTTGATTTATTTCTTTGGCAACTTTTTATAACTTTTGGCTATTCCAGCCCGATAAAGCAATCCAACCAAGCTATTCGAATTTAGGTGTTAGTATTGGATATGGGGATATATCTTACATGGGTATGGTTAGATTTTTTATAAGTTTTTGTATTTTAAAGATTCTTAAAGGTCATATCCCTTACGTTTGTGTCAAACAAGTGATCATCTCTCACTCTATTCAATTAACTTTCAACTCCACTAAACGCAAGGTTCCCTTAAGGCTACCATAGCCAAAACAAGCATTAAACAGATTTGAAATCTCTGAACATTTAGTACATGTAACTTTTCAAATTATAACATTCTTAAATGATGTGACAAATAAAATAAACAATACACCGCAAATAAACATTTTCTTATAAAACTCTTTCTCTTTCTTGAGTGATTTACATTTTTGCTTCAAGCTCTTAATCTTTGTGTTTAATTCAATGTGATCCGCAACATCATGATTGACCTCTTTTGTTTGGTTATCCTTGCCCACATTTTGCACACTGTTATTCTCAGACATCTCAACATTACTTCTACTACCACTCTCAAACATCTCAACACTTCCACACTTCATAATTTGCTTTCTAAGTCTTGTATTCTCTTTTGCAAGTTTTCTTTCGCTATCATGTAATTCACGTATTACTTCATTCGCCCTGTTATATAGCTTATCATCATACCACTTAAAAATTTGCATCCACCATCCTACAATTCACACAAAAAATTCAACTTTTTATTATATAAACCCTACAATTCACTCAAAAATCTAATGCTATGATGAATTGTAGCATCAATTTAATCCAGCGGACATAATGATAAAAAAAAAATTCTCAAATTCTTATGAACCCTAAAAAAAAATCAGCATTTACATACATTTGGTGCCTAGGTGGAGTAAAAAAATCCAAATCAACGTCATTAGTCACCTAACGGCCATGTCAACATCACCGTTAAAAACAAATCAATTTGACAAATAAAGGTTAAGTGTGAAACTGCTCCAAAAAAATTAAGAGCCAAAGTGACCAAACACCCAAACGTTAGGGGCTATTTTTATCATTATGCTTAAAAAACGTATAAAACTAGTTGATGAAAAAAAAAGTTTGGGTACTAATCTGAGAAAAAAAAACCTTAAGTAACAATCTTCGAGAAGTGGACAAGTTCAGTTAGCAAAGTTATATTTAAGTCTTTATTCTAATACAAAATTGATTCTAATATCGTACAAGTACTAAGACATTGACATCTAGTGTAACAGCCTTTAACCTGACCCGCTAGTTGGTTTAATGTCTCGGGATACTACATTTGTTACTAAAACAACCAC
The DNA here is from genome assembly GCA_039519145.1 of Kokia cookei. Lineage (NCBI taxonomy): Eukaryota > Viridiplantae > Streptophyta > Magnoliopsida > Malvales > Malvaceae > Kokia > Kokia cookei. The sequence goes on from CM076907.1 coordinate 23,561,269, forward strand.
AATAAATTCTTATCAATGTAATGTCGTATTCAAAACAGAATATAAAAATTGAAAACATTCAGAAACATATCCTCTATCAATTTAGATCAAAGTATCAGTACTTTTATGTAAGTATCGGTACCTTCATGCAAGTATCGATAGCTCTGTCCGAGTATTAATACCAATTTAAGCTTCGAAGTTCAAAAAATTCAAGTAAGAATCAAAAGTATAGATACTTTGTTCGATGCATTGATATCAAATCTTAGCATAATACATTTTCACTAAAATACTATAACAAAACTTTGTCATATCCTATGTACGTGTCATACACTAATCTATAAATTCAAATCATATCACTTGCCTTTCAAATCTTGAGGATGTAATGAGATGTGTCAAGAATGCTACCCCGTACAGCTTGAATATACTTTCTTTTCAAATTTCCAGCTATATGTTTAAAACATGTGTTAATCTTGTGAAAGCTTAGTAAATACCCCATGAATTAAAATAATATCACTTTTATCATGGTTATTAAACAAGACATTATCTAATTTTCTTTATTTCATTATCAGTTTACAATTTAACAAAAAATCAATATCTTTTGCTTGTTATCTCATTATGTAATAGGATCTTTTTATCATAATTTACTTACCTGAACTTTTTATTTTATCATTACCTTTTACTATTCAACAGAGGCCCGATAGACTTAACAGAACACACAGGATATACCGACCATAACTGGACAACGTTGAAACTTATAACGTGACAGCACCGAAGTGCGCAATAAAGAACACACTAAATTTCCTTAATGACATGTCATCTATATCCCACTAGTTCTTATCTTGTCTACTTTGGCATTCATATCAAAATCAATTATATTTCTCATTTCATAAAAGAATTTCAATACTTTAGATTTATTTCAATTTAGTCATTATTATAACAATTCGAAAACGATATTTCCAACTTTCTTTAATACATATAACTTATTTTATTACTTAGTAAAATTTCCATAATTCATTACTAATACTTTCCATATCTTTCACATATCACTTTTACATATTTTGCAATTTAATCCTTTTCTTTCTCATAGTTCAACAAATATTATCATATCATTTCCATATCATTTCCTTCATTTTCACATTCAATCATTTTAATTACAATTTTTTCAACTTTTTCATCTTTTACATTTTAGTCCTTTTTTTTACTTTTAATCTTTTTCTCTTTACCAAGCTACTAATAGTTAGAATTAAACCATCACTTCCTTATCCTTAGTCTTCATATTATTTTTACTTATCAATATGATTTTTCACAACTTGACTACAATTTTACACTTTTCAATTTAATACTTATCTTTTCATAATTTAAAAGAAAAATTGTAATTTGAATTACAATAATCATGTAATTTTGCATTCTCTACTACCTTATTCTCTTATCAAATATTTTCGTGTAAACTTTTAAAAGTTTTCTATTTAATCCCTTTTTGTCATAAAGTTCACTATTAATTAATTAATCATATTAAATCAATTTTCTTTCTTATTACACTTTAATCACGTAATTTATTCCAGTATCTTATTTCACACATCAAATTTCTATGTATTTCATTTATATTATTTCAACCACATAATTTCTCAAGTCTTACAATTTAGTCCTTGTTGTCATAAAATTTTCATATTTTTCCATAACTTCACTTATTCAATACTTTGTGCATTTTTCATCATCACATAACACATCTATTATGCTTTTATCATAATTTCCTACTTCACATATTAAATTATTTCACACATTGTTATACTAACTTACTACATATTTCATTAAGTTCACATTTTAATCCTTAAATAACAAGGAAATCCAATGGTACTTACCTCTTTTCTATCCAAAATCACTTAATTCACTTTCTCAACTTCTTTCTTCATCAACATGTCAAAAAACATAATATTTTTCCATGAGCAATCTTTACTTTAACATTATTTCTGTACTTTTCTGACACTATTAAACTTGAAAACAACATAAACATTTAACATCCATACCTTGTTCTCTTGAAACTAAGCTTTAACTTGGTTTTCTCTCTCCTCAAACTTCTATTTTCTTGAATCTAAATTGATATTCTTACTATCCATAGTTTCCTTATCATTTTTCTCTCTTGGTGGTTATGAAAATTTTTTTAATCTCTAGCTAAAAATAGTATATTTTTGGTGAAAGGACCAAATTGTAAAAAAAAAAAAATTCTTTCTTTCTTTTTATATTAGCCTTAATTAAATGAAATATTCAAAAATCTCTTATAAAAATATTAATAAATAATATTTATGTAATTAATTAATTTAAAATATCACCAAACTATCATTAACAGAATCATTACACACTAGAATTTTCTGTTGCTAATTGACCATTTGGCCCTTTATGATCTTTCAAATTTTCATCATTGAATCATCACTTAATTTGGTGAAATTGCAATTTAGTCCCTCATAATTCTGCACTTAATCAATTTGGTCATTGTATGTCAATTCCATGTCATATTAAATTAGACTATTTTCACTTTTGGACCTTTAGCTTTCTCATTTTTACACTTTGAACTCAAATTTTGAATATTTACACTTTAGCCACATACTTTTCTCATATTTATGGTTTAATCCTTGCTTTAAATTAATGTATCTCAACATACCTCCTAATTCAAATTTTCTTTGACATTACTCAAGTTTCTCTTTTTGTCATTGTTATTTTCTTATTTTCTTATTTCACTTTATCGAGAGCAAATTCTCGATTTTTCGTTACTTTCATAATGTAATGATTTTTGGAATGTTACATCTAATACTAAATATTTGTGTTGATTCTAATACAGTACTAAGACAATGTTGGAATCCAATACTAAATAATTTTTTATCTGATACTAAGACACGAACTTGTTTGTCTCAAAACATAAATTTGACGTTGACATCCAATGGTCAAATATATTATGTGTAAATATTTTATATATGCACTAAATTAAATTAAGTATAATTATTTTATATATAAAAAATATGAATTAATTAAATGTTCCTTTTAATTTAAATATAATAAATTTGTACATCTATCTATAAATATTACTTTAAAACATTATTAATTAAAAACAAATGGATTATTTTATAATTATAATTAATATTATCATCAATTTACTTATTAACTAATTTCCATGGTTGTTAGGATTAGATATAATTTACAGATAAAGTAAGAAAACTAAATATTGTATATAAAAAAAATATAATAGAAATACATTGATATGTTTTTGAAAAAAAAAAACAAAGATACGTTAATACTTCAATTTTATAAAACATAAATTATAATATGTCAAAATGTATAGAACACCTTTAAACATTGTATAACGTCAAAAAACAAAAATATAAATCCTCAAATTACCACGTAAGAGTCATGCAATTCAACACTATTTAATTGTGAGTAAGGGTGTGAAATGGTTAATCGAATTAAGCCAGTATTAATTGAATTTTTAATTATTTAATCGTTAATCGAATCGAATTTAAAAAAAAATTTAATCGATTCGAAATATTTCGGTTAATTCGGTCAGTAGCCGAATTAATCGAAATTCATATGTTCTTGTATTTTTGGTTAAAAAAAGTATAAAATATATAAAAAAAATTTGATAATATTCATTTGATTCGAATTAAAACTATATATAATTTGTATTATTAATTATTAAGTTCTATTAATTACCCAATTTCAAACCGAATTAATCGATAATAAAACTTTCAAAAAATCATTAACCGACTTTCAACCGAATTAGATCGATTAATCCACCGATTAATCGAACTAAATCAGTCCAGTCGATTAATTATGAGAGTGAAGTGTTCTTTTAGAGGAAGAAAATAGATTAGAAACATAAGCTTTTTCATGGGTTGTAACGTTACAATTTTAGATGCATCACAACATAAATAACTAAAATATGTTACACATATTAGTATTTGGTTTATTGGTCAAGTTCTTTGTTATATCTCTAAAATTATAAAACCAATTTGTAGATTATGTTGGTGTGATAGTTTAAATGAATGTGTATGAATTTATTTTTTGTATAAAAAAATTAAAATATATTACAAAATATAATGTGATTTAAATTGATGAATTATTAATTAGGTTAAATGTGTTTCGGATTTTTGTACTCTTCATCTATTTAAAATTTTATCTCCTTATTTCGATTTCATGTTTTGTTCGGAAAAGAAGTTTTGGGTAAAAAAAATTGAATTTGAATTTTTAAATGGCATAATTGCAAAAAATACCCTCAACATTTGAGGATTTTTGGTTTTGTGCCCTGGATTTTTTATTTTTTTTATTGACACATTCAACGTTACAATTTTTTCAGACATCAATCCAATTTTATCGGTCAACTCATGTTGACTGTAAGTTAAACGATAGATCAACAAAATATATGCCACATAAGCATACGACATCATACATGATGTCATCAAAATATTTTTTTCATTTTTTCCATTTTTTCTTTTTCTCTCTCTCTCTCCCTGTCTAAAACATTTTTTTTCTCAATGCTTTCCCAGATTTTTTCTCTTTCCAAATTTTCCCAAAAAGGCCCCCATCAAAACCACCATTAGAAAAATTCTTCAACTTTCTAAACACCAAATCACCATCCATATAAACAATACTGACAATATATATAATATTGGTTCTTGTTTGAAACCCTAAATAGAAAGCAGGCGAAATTGAAAAAAAATTTCCGTTAATTACAACATGAAAGAAAGAAAACTTGTACAAAAACAATGGTCAAGTTTCCATTGTTAGGTGGGATTATAACACCTTCTTCTTCTTTATCATCACCTACTTATATACATAACATAAACATTAATTTCAGAACCTGCAAAATAAGACCTTTAAAACCCAAAATCCTTTCCCCAAAAAAGCCTCGGGACAAAAGAGAAAGCAATGAAAGTTAAAAAGTTCAAAATTGAATATATTACTAGACCATGCTGGAGAAGATTGGAGAGGAGAGGTTAAGTTCAAAACGGCAGGTCAACTCCAAACCCATACATGTTACTGCAATCCACTCTGAATTTGATGTCTGTATGCTTCGCGAACCTTCCTTTGATCCTCAACCTCATCTCTACGTATGCTTTTTAGAAGGCGTAACGGATCATCTTCTTGAATCATGCTCAATTTTTTTTCTCAATGTTTTCCCAGATTTTTTTCAATGCTGAATTTGGAGGTTAAAGTTGGTAGATCTAGCTAAATTAGTATAAAATGAGATGTGGGATTTGTTGGGTTTTTGTTAAAACACTAGAAAGTTAACTTCTTTTTGTTGTATGGATTCATTTTATTATGTTTGATTGGTGAGAAAACTAAAGAAAATGGTGAGAAAACTGAAGAAAATGGATTTCATTAGTTTGCATGCCCTTTTTTATGTTTGTTATATGTCATTTCATTAACAAAGATGTGTTGATTAAAAAAATTAATAACTCATTGAGGCGTTGAGAAAATACGGAAAGAGTGAAAAAAACTAAAGATATGTTCAGAAAAAAAAAGTTTTAGAAGGAAAGAGAGAGAAAAGAAAAAAGAAGATAGAAAAAATGGAAAAAAAAAATTGATTTGATGACGTCATCTATAATGTCGTTTGTTTTTGTGGCATGCCATATAGACTATTTCGTTGACCTGTCATTAATTGATATCAACGTAAGTTGACTATTAAAATTTAATTGATTTTTGAAAAAAATCGTAATGTTAAGGGTGTCAATAAAAAAAAGATCAATGACATAAAATCAAAAGTCTCTAAACGTTGAGAGTATTTTTTTTTAGTTATGCCTTTTTAAATCTAAATTTTTTATTTGGATATTCAATAAAAAGTATGGATTTGAATTTGAGTACATCGAAACCGATAAATTTTTAATTTTAAAATTCATTTTAAAAATTGAAAATTTCAAAATCCAAATACCATAAACTTTTCTTTTTTTAAATGACATAATGACAAAATTAGCCCCTAACGTTTGAGTGTTTGGTCACTTTGGTCCTTATGGTTTTTTTTAGCTCACTTTCATACATAACATTTTTTTTTGTTAATTTGATAATTTTTTAACGGTCACGCTGACGTGGTAGTTAAGATACTAACAGTGTTGACGTGTCAATTCTTTTCCACGTGGACACTTTCATGTATGCAGCTACTGACGTGACATATAAAACAAAATATGTCACATCAATAAAAAAATTTAAACTAAAAAACATAAATAAAATTAAAATAAACAAAAGACCCTAACTAAAGTAACACACACCTACAACAAAAATAAAAAAAATTTAACAACTCCCCTTAAGAACCCTAAATCCCAAATTCTCTCCTTCTCCATTCTCTCTTTCTCCATTCAAATTCTTTAGAAATTGAAGGGAAAATTTTTTCTTGTCTTTTTGTTCCTAGTTAAAAGATCAACACATTAGGTTTTGCAACAATGGTTTCTATTTGCAAGAATTGAGTAACTAGAATTATTGTTAAAATCAAGTTCAGTGTAAAATAAAATAAAAGTAAAGTTCAAATAAACTAGACTTCTTTTATTTTATTTTAATTAGAATAGGTCATCATTTTATTTTAATTAGAATAAAGTGTTTCAACCTTACTACGTTACTTCTATTAGTTGTTGATTGGAATAAGGTTTTTCAACCTATAAATAAGCATAATCATCTCCTCTTGTAATCATTCGATTTTCGACATTAGTGAATCTTCTTCTCCTTTGCCAGTGGTTTTTCTCGAAAGGGTTTTCAAATAAAATTTGTGTGTTTTTTTCCCATTTTTTTGTAGTATTTCTTTATTATTGACATTTAATTTTATCAAATTGGTATCAGAGCTTTTTGGTTACTATTCTCGATCACGATAATAGCGATATTGAAGGATGATATTCCGCTGTTGGATCGCAACACCAAATTCGAGTTGTGGCAGATAAAGATGCAAGCAGTTCTTACGCAGATGGATTTAGAGGATGCCCTGTTAGGGTTAGATATTATACCTTCGAATTTGACAGATGAAGAGAAGAAGCGTAAAGATCGGAAGGCTTTGAGGCAATTACAGCTGTATCTGTCGAATGAAATTCTACAAGCTATGTTAAAGGAGAAGACTACTGCTGCATTATTGGCAAAATTAGAGCAGTTATGTATGTTGAAAACCCTAACCAGTAAATTAGATATAAAGCAGTGTCTGTATTCTCATCGTTTGGAAGAAGTTGTGTTTATGCACGAACACTTGAATGTGTTTAAAGAAATTGTCTCAAATTTAGAGGCCATGGAGGTTCAGTATGATAAAGAGGATTTAGGGTTAATTCTCCTTTATTCGTTGCCATCGTCGTATTCAACCTTCATAGATACAATTTTGTATAATCCTGAATCTCTCACAGTTGATGAAGTCTATGCTTCCTTAGCCTCGTATCACAAGATGAAGATCTTGTGGCTGGATTTGACTCTCAAGGAGAGGGTCTCATTGTTCGTGGGAGACAAGATCGAAATAGTGATGATAATCGTGGAAGGACATAGGAACAAAATCCCTGCAATAAATCTAAAGGTAGATCGAGATCTTCAAACAGAGGTAAAACTTGTAACTTCTGCAAGAAGAAAGGGTACATTAAGAAATAGTGCTACAAGTTACAAAATAAGATCAAAAGGGAGGCAGATAATCAAAAGAGAAAATAACCAGAACAATCTAGTGAAGCTGATGTAGTAGAAGACTACAGTGATGATGAACTCCTAGTTGCTTCTATCGACAATTATAAAGTGAGTGAGGAATGGATCCTCGATTCTAGTTGCACCTTCCATATGAGTCCCAATCGGGATTGGTTTACAACATATAAAGTTGTGTCTGAAGGTATTATTTTGATGGGAAATAATGCTTCATGTAAAATCACAAGTGTTGGCACAATCAAAATAAAGATGTTTGATGAGGTCGTTTGAACTCTTGGTGGTGCGCGACATGTATCAGAATTGAAAAGGAATTTGATTTTGTTGAGTACTCTTGATTCAAAAGGACACAGGCACACAGTTGAAAGTGGGGTTCTAAAGATTAGTAAGGGTTCTCTTGTTGTGATGAAAGGGCAAAGAAAGACTGCCAAATTATATGTTTTGCAAGGTTCAACTATTACTAATAATGTTGCAGTTGCTTCCTCTTCCTTGTCAGATTATGATATTACTAGACTTTGGCATATGCGTTTAGGGCATATGAGTGAAAATGGCATGGCAGAATTGAGTAAAAGAGGACTTCTTGATGGGAAAGACATTAGCAAATTGAAGTTCTGTGAGCATTGCGTTTTTGGGAAGCAAAAGAGAGTTCAATTCATCAGAGGAATCAATAACACGAAGGGAATATTGGATTATATTCATTCTGATCTTTGGGGACCATCTAGAGTGCCTTCGAGAGGTGAAGCTAATTATATGCTAACTCTTATTGATGATTTTTCCAGAAAAGTTTGAGCATTCTTTTTTAAGTAGAAAAGCGATGTGTTTTCTGCATTCAAGTCTTGGAAAACTATGGTTGAAAAATAGACAAGAAAACAAGTAAAACACCTCCGCACAGATAATGGCTTAGAGTTCTGTTCTGATGAGTTTAATAAATTGCGCAAATTAAAAAGGATCGTGAGACATTTGACAATTCGTCATACTCCACAGCAAAACGGCATTGCAGAATGAATGAACAAAACGATCATGGAGAAGGTTCGATGTATGTTGTCGAATGCTAATTTACCGAAGTCGTTTTGGGCTGAAGCAGCCTCTACTACATGTTTTTTGATCAACCGATCTCCATTCGTTGCCATTGAGAAAAAGACTCCACAGAAGATATGGTCTGGTAAGCCTGTTGATTATTCTGATATAAAGATTTTTGGGTGTCCTGCAGATGCTCATGTTGATAATGAAAAATTGAAACCACGATCCATTAAATGTGTTTTTCTTGGTTTTAAGGTTGGTGTAAAAAGGTATAAGTTATGGTGTCCTGAAAATAGAAAAGTTGTAATTAGCAGAGATGTTGTTTTTGATGAAACTGCTATGTTACTTAACTTATCTCTTAAAGACTCTTCCAGTAAAGAACAACAAAAACAGGTGAAGTTTCAGATTGATCCAGTATCTACAAGAGATTCAACTTCTCAAGATAGTACAGAAGTTCATAATAGAGTCACTTCTTCACCATAATATTCTATTGCCAAGAATAGATCTAGAAGAGAAATTAAATCTCCGAAGAGGTATGCCGAAGCTAATCTAGTGGCTTATGCTTTAAACGTGACTGAAGATTTTGGTATAATATTTTGTGACAGTCAAAGTGTCATTTTTCTTACAAAAGATCAAATGTTTCATGAGAGAACAAAGCACATTGATGTTCGGTATCATTTTGTGCGTGATATTATTGCTCGAGGGGATATTGTTGTGAGCAAAGTACTCATGAAAATCTTGCAGATATGATGACTGAGTCACTTCCCATAACCAAGTTTGAGTATTGCTTGGACTTGGTTGGTGTTCATTGTTGAAGAATACCTTGTGGAAGAGATGAAGAACTTGTTCGTTGAGAGTTCTTGTTCGTAGAGGATCCTTGTCAAGGTGGAGATTGTTAGAATTGGGTGACTAGAAATCTTGTTAAGGTGGAGATTGTTAGAATTCTTTTATTTTATTTTAATTGGAATAGATCATTTATTTTATTTTAATTAGAATAAGGTGTTTCAACCTTACTACGTTACTTCTATTAGTTGTTGATTGGAATAAGGTTTTTCAACCTATAAATAAGCATAGTCATCTCCTCTTGTAATCATTCAATTTTCGACATTAGTGAATCTTCTTCTCCTCTGCCCGTGGTTTTTCCCGAAAGGGTTTCCACGTAAAATCTATGTTTTTTTCCAGTTTTCTTTATGGTATTTCTTCATTTTCGACATTTAATTTTATCACTATTTCGTTTCTTTGATTTGGATTTAGAGTTCTCCTTTCGTTTTCATACTCTTTTTCTTTCCCTTTCCTTTTTTCATATTCGACTGCTTTTTCAGGCTGAAGAACAACATCGTTTGAATGAGGAAATAGTGGAGGTTCCTTGCCACTTAATTTACAAAAGACTCTTTCAACCGTTTAACTTATCTCCAGACTCATTTTATTGAAGTTTTCTGTTTGTTTCTCGGGAAAATACTAAACCCATCTAATTTTTGATCCAGTTTTGCCCCAAGCCTTCTCGAGGAACATTGGGTGATTAACAAACACATGATCAACTCCACGTTTGTAACAATGGAAGAATCGAATGGTCTTGATTTTGTCACCAACTTTTACCTACAAGTGAAGAGGTGATTCTTAAGAATATAATCCAGAGTTGGTTTACTTTATTTGAATTTAACATAATAAAATAACAACTAATACACTGGCGTCTCATGCATCCATTCAACAGAAATGAAGGCAAAATAAGAAGAAGGGAAGGGGAAGGGGAAGGGGGGAAGGGGAACAGAAAAAAGAACCCAGAAAAATTTAAGGATGATGATGATTTTAATAATTTTATATTTTTAAAAAATTTAATAATTTTAAAATCATTTGCTGACATGACATATAAGATAAAATAGTGTCATATCAGCAGCTGCATACGTGAAAGTGCCCACATGGAAAAAAAATATGTCATGTCAGTGCCGTTAATCCCTTAATAGCCACGTCAGCAAGGCTGTTAAAAAAAATGATCAATTTGACCCAAAAAAAAATTATGTATGAAGTGAGCAAAAAAAAACATAAGGACAAAATAACCAAACACCCAAACATTAGAAACTAATTTATCATTATGCCTTTTTAAATCAAACTATATCACATAGTTCTTGAATTTTCTATAACTACCATCTTTTTTGCTTTGGATTTTTTTTCAAAATTTTAATATAATTTTATTTTTTAATTTAGCCCTCAAAATTTAATATTAAAAAAAATTATATAAAAAATTATTTAAAAACTATATCAAAGTTTCTATAACTACATTTTTTAAACAAAAAAATTTGGTAATAATGTCAAAGTTTGTACATTCTTAACCAAATGTTTTGTAAAAAAATTGCAGTTATAGAAACTTTGATATAGTTTTTAAATATTTTTTTGTATAGGTTTTTTTCTCAATCTATAATTTTGAGGTTAAACTAAAAAGTTTAGAATTATATTAAAAATTTGAAAAAAAATATTTAGAGCAGAAAAAATTGTAGTTTTAAAAACTTGATATAGTTTTTAATTTAAGAATGATTTGATATAGTTTGATTAAAAAAAAATTGTGATTTTTAAATTTTGAAAAGTTTTAAAATGAATTTTAAAATTTAAAATTTATCTCTAGTTTGGATTTTTTCAAATCTAAATCCGAATACAAGTTTCTAAACACTATCTCAAGGAATTGAGTCATTTTATTTTATTTTATTTAAAAAAATATGTCTAATTGTTAATATTGTTAAAACTATTTTATTAAATTTAAATTCATTATAACATTATTTTTCATTTTGCATTGCTAACAAATGAGTATTTTTTAATTCACATGTCAAACTAATAAATTTAACAAAAAAATTTAATGTGATTAACTATTGGATTAGAGTTTTTTTTTGGTGATAAATAAGAAAGTAAAGAAAAAAGAAAGTAAAGAAAAAAAAACTACGTAACACAATTCAAACCTCCTAATGAGGAGATTTTAATAATTTTCAACCGTTGCTTATTTATGTGAGTCAATTTTGTTAATCAATCAGCTTCTTGGTTTTTATCTTTAGGAACATAACAAATGCTCTAATACTGAGTTTGTGAAAGCAGTTGAAGAAACTTTCTAAACAAAAATGTTGTGGGTCCATCTGATGTAATCTCTTGGATGGTACTGGCCACTTTAATACTATCCGTCCAAATATGCACTTCATTATAACCTCGACCAATCAAGATGCTTAAGCTAATCAAAATGCCTCACAACTTTGCCCTGACCACTGTACAACTCTCTAGGAATTTATTGTAACCCAAGATCCATTGTCCACTATGGTTACGTACAATTTTCCCTGCTATGACAAAACCATTCTCAGGTCTGACGGATCTATCAGTATTCAAATAAATTTTAAATTAAGACACATTAAAATTTTAAAATCTAAAAAAAAAATAAAGGGATTGAATTTTAAAACCTCGGTACAGTAACTTTAGCATATTTTAAGTAATAATTAATGTGAAAAAATTTATAAAAGTAAAAAATAAATTCAATATTGATAAGATAATAAAATATAAAATATAAGATGTAGGAAAATGGGAGAGTAGGGGTAATCCAAGTGAAGGTAACAATGACCCTGCCCCTGCCAACCTCTAAACAATGTCATGCTATGCTAGTCTTAAATCGTGATCCACCTCCAAAAATAATCTATCTTAAAATCATAAAATTGGTTATTTTGTCATTTTTATCTTTTAAATTTTTAAAATTTATAAATTAATAAAAATAAAAATATATTTTAACTCCTCTTAAAAATAATTAAAATTTAATTTAATATTTTAAAATAAAATTATAAATAATTTAATTTCGATTCCTCTAAAATTTTTTTTCCGACTTCTCCCTGTGTAAGCCTTCAGTTGTGTGGGAAGCCCTTATGAACCACTTTTAATCTCTTTTTTCATTTTTAATTTGGTTGATGCCCTTTCATGGTGTCCCAACTTGGAATGTTCCCCCCGCCGTCACCTCTACTTAAAATTATAAAAAGAAAGGGTTAGGCCCCAACAATGATGAGAAACAGACACAAAACAAATGTATCCGCCAAAGACTAGTCAAATATACCTATCCATTTTTAAAAGCCTTAATCTATACATAAAAGGTAGCCCAACTTGGTAATTTATATTGATTTGGTATCTAAATTTTTTAATTATTTAATTAGTATTATTAAAATATGTTAATGTGATATTGATGATCAATAGTATGATAATATATAATAAAATATATATTTTTAAAATAAATTTTAAATATATTTTTTTAAAAAAAGTTGTCACGTGTCAAAATATAAAGTTGTCATGTGTCACTATGCTATTAACCATCAATGTATCAACATATTTTAACAGTGTTGATCAAGTACCTAAAAAAAATATCAAGTTAACTTATGGTTTTCAAGTTTAAGTACCAGTTAGATTAAAAAAAAAAAGTTCAAGTACCAAGTAAGTATAAGTTGCTAAGTTCAAGTACCTTTATATATATTAACCCTTAAAAAATTTATTGCATAATGATTTATTTGACCCTTCAACTTTACAAATTTTTTTTTTAACCATTCATTTAAATTTTCATATCTTTTAGCCCTTGAATTTGCTTTATTTATCAAAGCACTTCAAAACGGATAGAAAGTTAACATTTGTTAACTTTGTTAACGTGACATTCACGCGGCAGTCTATGTGCAATTAATTAATTTTATAAATTTAAAACTATTAAAATATATATTTCTATAATTTTTAATTATTTAAAGAATTTTTAAATTTTTTTTTAAACTTTTAAAATTTTAAAAAATTAATTAATTGTTGACGCTACATCAATAAAATTAACATACATTACTTTTTTTTATTTTGAAAGATTTAACGAGCAACGCAAGTTTAAAATTAATAGAGCAAAAATTCAAATAGAGGATTAAAATAAATTTTTATAAAATTAAAGGGTCAAATAAATTATTGTGGTAATTTTTATTTATTTCAGAAATTAATCTTAATTACAATGTGATTGATTGCTTTTTAGTATGTAGTTTGAGTGTAAGGATTGTTGAAGGCCCGAGGAGCAAAGCCTGGACGGCGGCCGCAGAATTTAGGAGCTATAAAATTTGAGTGGCTCTTTCCCCTAATATCCGGAGTACGACTATTTTCATTTGCAAATTATAAAATCAGGAGTTTAGTTCAGACTCTTTGGGTCTCTTTCTCCACGTAGGATTAAGCGATGCTGTTGCTTACCCTAGCTCTAAACTGTCCTAATTATTATTTTTAATTACAGAAAGAATAAAACTTTAACAATAATACGATTGTCGCGATTCGAATCTAGATTACATCTGAATCAATGAATCTTCTTGATTTAACTTTATGTTCAAAGTAGCCTAATTTTAATTCCAATTGAAAATTATATTAAACTGGTCCAGCGCCAGAAAAAGGAATTTTGGTAGTAGCTAGAGAGTGGCAGTGATAAAGAAGCGAGAACAGTAATGACAGTTTGCCTTTGTTTCCAAGGGCAGGTTGAAGTCAGATTAGCTAACAACATTCCCTGCACTCCCTTCCCATTTTCCAAATCAAACAGCTTACACTTGTGCTTTGCTTAACTGGACAGTTCAATCATCTTCAAAATTAAATAATATAAGCTAATAGTAATTAAAATAATTTATAAAAATAAAAAGTTATAAGGGATATTGGGGTCTATTAGCTACTGCATATATGGGAAGAAAGAAGCTGTTTTAATACTGAATGCACCAATAGGCAATAGCAATAGACAGTCTCTAAAATCAGATGTTTTTCCAAGCTTTCATAGTCAAGAAAAGAATAAAATCCAAAAACTAAAATAAAAATTGGAAATCAAAGAAAGAGAGGGAAAGGAAGAGACAGAAACAAAATGCAGTCGTAGTGCTGCTACAAAGCATTCCCCTTTATCTTTATTGCATCTTTAACTGCTTTATTACTTTGATCGTGGAAGACCAATAATAGGGAAGAGTTTTACAGAAGAGAAAAGGGAGTTCAAAGACAAAGTGGCAGTGAGGATGCATGGTAGATCTCTTACCACCTCCAAACACACTTTGCTGACCAGGGCAGCCTTTCCCTTAACCTGAACGTGTCGTTTTAACATTGAATACATTCAACAAACGACATTGCCTCTTTGCCCCCCCTTGCCCCATCATGTTGGAATTGCCTTGAGATTCGAGGAACTAAAGAGTCTCTACCGATCAATGGTTAAAAATCCCTTAATATTTTTTCTTTTCCAAAAGAAATTTACGATGTACACTAATAGAGTGAAGGAGGGAGTTTTTCTCTCTCCAGTGCACTTTATTCTGTCGATACTTTGCTGTTTTACTGAGAACGAGGCTCGCTTTGTTTAACAAAGAAAGGGTGCTGCCTTGTTTTTTCTTTCTTCCTCTTTCTTTATGTCTGCCGCATTGTCTTGTTTTACTTCAGGAATCTGCCTTCTCTTCCCATCTTACTTCCACGCATTAAAGTGCTCTTTCTTGCTGTAGTCTTTGGACCTTCATTTTCTCAGGTTTTTTGGCTTCTTCTTTTGCTTTCGTATACATAATACCGCTAGAAAGAAGAAACTAAGAAAATCCCATTTCTTGTTTACTTCTCTTTGGTTAAACTTTTACCTTGTTTTTGTGCAAGCAAACATAGACACATCTGGGACCAAAGAACTCAGTTTGTTTTACTCTAGTAAAAAGCCCGAAATTGGGGAAGGAGAGTACCGTCTATGGGGTTCTATTAACAACTTAATTTCTTTTTTCTTTTTTCGGGATTATTACAAGCAGAGCTGGGATTTCCGGGAATAGTAAAGAGCAATTTAGGAACTGTATGAAGTAGAAGTCTTAACAATGACAGATGGGAAACCAAAGAAAAGCAAGGTTTTACTTCTTCTTCTTCGTCCTCTGTTTCTGCTTTCTTGTACTCAAATTTATGAAAAAGAAAATGGAGGTTGTTAACTGGTTAGTGTTCTTGTATTGGGTGTTTATTACTTTTGTTTTTGGTGGTGTGTAGCTCTCGTGGTCCAAAAAAATGGTCAGAAAATGGTTCAATATCAAGAGCAAAACTGAGGACTTTCATGATCATGTTTATGGAGGTGGGTACTACGGTTTTCTTTTTCCTGGTATTTAACAATGGTTGCTTAGTAATATTCGTCAGTTATGGAAATAGTAAGGGGTTAACATCTCAAGCTTTTAAGCCGGAGAAGAAGAGAGGTTGGTTTTTGTGAGAAATGAAGGAAAGAGAGCATATTTCGCCGATCCAATTAAAACATGCCAACCTAGCACGAATTACTCGGTTAATTGAAGGCTTATCTTTTCCTGGATTCCTTGTATCAGTACCCAAGATTCTGATATTTTCCTTTTCTTTTTCATGCAATTTCTCTTCAGCCACACAAGGCATCGTTGAATATTCCATTTGCAGCTTCAGTTTTTATTTTTTGAAGTTTTCTTTTGTTTCATAACTTGTATATATACCTTGGTTGATGTATGAAGGTGCTCTTCATCAATCTTCAGGAGGTGAAGTGGAATACAGGACTAGCTTCTCAGAAAGGGAGCCATGCACAATAAAAAAGAGTAAAACAGGTTCCCAAGCTCACCATCTTCTAAGAAGAAATTTTGTGCTTTGGAATTTAGTTGTTATTGTTGATTTTTGAAATGTTACTTTGATGTGCAGAAAAATTTAATAAGAATACAGAACAAAGCCGGCGAGGGAGAATGAATCTCGATCACCCTCGAATCATAGATGTCCAAAATTATAGGTACCTTTCACTTCAATTTTTAGAATGTTTTCAATCTTATTCCGTTGTGATGCATCTATACCAACTGTTCTCTTTTCCATTGATGCAGCATTTTTGTAGCTTCATGGAATGTGGCTGGAAGATCCCCACCTAGTAATTTGAATCTAGAAGATTGGCTTCATTCCTCTCCTCCTACAGATATATATGTCTTAGGGTATGTTTGAAAGTTTTGATTTTCATGTCTTCCTTAGCAAACTCGATTATAGGCCCTTTGCTCATGGAGTAGTTTCTTTCCCATTTGGTTTGTACAGGTTTCAAGAGATAGTTCCTTTGAATGCTGGGAATATTTTGGGGGCTGAAGACAATGGTCCGGCCAAAAAGTGGTTGTCTCTCATTAGAAAGACTCTAAATAATCTTCCAGGAACTAGTGGAGGAGGGGGCTGCTATACACCATCTCCTGTTCCTCAGCCCATTGTTGAGATGGATGCTGACTTCGAGGGGTCATCTAGGCAGAAGAATTCATCTTTCTTTCATCGCCGATCATTTCAGACAACCAACAGCTGGAGAATGGACAATGACACCTCCATTTCACAACCACGACTTGACAGGCGATTTAGTGTTTGTGATCGGGTAATATTTGGTCATAGGCCAAGTGACTATGATTCCAGTTATAGATGGGGTAATAGGCCTAGTGATTACTCCCGACCTAGTGATTACTCCAGGCCTAGTGATTTCTCCAGATGGGGTTCTTCAGATGACGATAACGGGATTGCAGATTCACCCAGTACTGTGTTGTACTCTCCAATGTCCAATGGTGGATCTGCATCAAATGAACAAGGATATAGGATGACTGGACATTCAAGGTACTGTTTGGTGGCTAGTAAGCAAATGGTTGGCATATTTCTCACAATTTGGGTGAGAAGTGAATTGAGCGATCATGTTAAAAACATGAAAGTATCTTGTGTTGGCAGAGGACTGATGGGTTATCTTGGAAATAAGGTATTATTTGACTGTAAAAAATCGTAGCCTTTCACTTTGATTCCCATATAATAACTTGTCTCCACCTCTTGAATCAGAGCCACTAATGATTAACCTATATGACTTTGTTCGCCAGGGTTCTATATCTGTTAGTATGTTGGTGCATCAAACAAGCTTTTGCTTCATCTGTTCTCATTTAACTTCTGGGCAAAAGGAGGGTGATGAGCTAAGAAGAAACTCTGATGTCATGGAGATTCTTAAGAAGACGAGATTTCCACCAGTTCATAATGCAGCTGATGAGAAGTCTCCTGAAACAATCATTGAGCATGAGTAAACCCTTTCCTAGTCTACCATCAGTTAAATTCTTTTTCTTTTCTTTGAAATTACTTGCTGCATATCAAGAATAGCTCTGAAACAATGGGTACGAATGAACTCTTTATCATTTGAATGATCAAAAACAGCTCTAAAGCAACAGAATATCCTGTTAGGACAATGCGAAAATGGATCCATCTTGTACATGCAAAAACTGCTAATATTTTGTTCCTGCCTTTTGTTTTCATATACTGACTGTTTATATTTTAATCCAGTCGAATAATTTGGCTTGGGGATTTGAACTACCGAATCGCCCTCTCTTATCGGTCGGCCAAGGCACTTGTTGAGATGCAGAACTGGAGGGCATTGTTAGAAAATGACCAGGTATGCTTTACTGTCCTGTTACAAACTCCACAAATTTCGTCTGAGGTGTTTTTTAGGCCAAATTTCTTCACAGGTCTGAAATACATATGATAAAAAACCTTTCATTGATGGTTTTCTTTGCAGTTGAGGATAGAGCAGAAAAGAGGACGTGCCTTTGTGGGATGGAATGAAGGAAAGATTTACTTCCCACCAACATACAAGTATTCAACTAATTCGGACAGATATGCAGGAGATGATATGCACCCAAAGGAGAAACGCCGAACTCCTGCTTGGTAAGAAAATTCTTTCCACTGCAAGGCATGATCAAGTACTTGAAATCATAGCTTTGATGTTTAACAAAATGATAGTGTATTTAAGACCCCTCCCACATCTTCTGTTGCATTTTCTTTTCTCTTTTTAAATTTAACCAGGTGTGACCGGATATTATGGTACGGGGAAGGCCTCCACCAATTATCTTATGTCCGTGGAGAATCTAGGTTCTCAGATCACCGACCAGTTTACGGTATATTTTGGGCTGAGGTAGAGTCAAGCCATGGCCGATTGAAGAAAAGCATGAGCCAGTCTAGTTCAAGGATTGAGGCAGAGGATCTTCTGCCATATGCGCATGGATACACTGAGTTAAATTTCTTCTGAAGAGTGAGGGCCCTCGCTGAAGGTATACCTTATCACATTCATTCAATTAGGCTTTAGCTGTCTCGTTTCCATATACTAAGTGATCTTCAATGGCAGTAAATATCTGTTGGAGAAATTTCAAAGCCCTTCTGCATATCAGCAATAATCTTGCATTCTGAAATCAATCAGGTAAATCCCTGCCATTACTCTTTTTTCTTTGCTTTTCTCAGCACACTTGTGGTCCATGGGCAGGCATAACCCATACTTGACTCCCATTGCTATTTAAACATGTCTTCCAAGAAACTGAATCATGTCTCTTAGCTTTTGTCACTTAGCTAATGGACTGTAGGAGATTCTACAAGAAAACTATTTCATTTCCTAGAAACAAAATCTACTTGTGCATATCATCAAAGTGTTTGATAGTTTTGTTCTTTCTTGCAAACAGCCATTTCCTTGTTCTTAATCATGCAAATTGAATACTGGTCTCTTATGTTTGTAGGAATTTACTCTGGGGACTTTCATTATTAAAGGTGATGGCGACAAGGTTGGTCCACTTTTCTCTTTTCTTTTCTTTCTTTTAATTTCTTGGAATAATCTGATTCAATGTTTTCTTGATCAGGTGTAAATTCTGCATAAATACCACGTTAACTTACAATTATCGGTCTCAGTGCAATGCATAGTTAACTGATATACAAACACCCACTTTTCCTTTCCCCTTATTATTCATAATTACCAGGTACTGTATATATATATTACACACACTTCATTTCTGGTGATTACATCTTATACCCTAAAAGTAGAAAGATAAAGTTATGTGATGATGATAGGAGGGGTGAAGTGGGTGTATCAAGAACTGCCCAAAGTGGGTAGTTGAAGATTGTTTTATTCATGATGATTCTTTTTAGCAGCTAAAGAAGATGAAGTACGGTGCTTACTTTTTGTTTTAAACTCCAAAGAAAAGTAAAGGTTTCATGGATACTCATTAAGTCATAGAAGAAAATAATAATAGACATGGGAATGCTTCTTTTATCCTCACTGCTTTTGCAAATGATTTTACTGGAAAAGTTGGTTTCCTGGATATTCTAACTTCGACACAGATTTTTTAAAATATATTTTTAGGGTAAACTACATAAATAGTCATCTAACTATTAAAGTGTTTTTGTTTTTGTCACTCAAGATTAAAATTTTTTATTTTACTCATCACTGTTATTGAAATTTAATATTTTGATCACTTTTCCATTAAATCACCAGCGAAATGTTGACGTGATTTTATTATCGACATATGAAAGTAAATAGTCAGTTTGCTGCTTGTTCAAATTGTTATCCAAATAGTTGTTCAGACGCAAGTTTGAACAAGGTAGAGAATAGAAATGAAAACAATGTAGATAATGAGAGTAAAGGGAGATAAGCACACAAAATTTGTTGATGTACTCATATTTTACGGAGTTCATTTAGTGAATGATTTATTCAACAATCAATTTAATCATCTATTAATTAAAGTTTAATTTACTTTTACATAAAAAAAAAAATTACATCCTCAATAGTTAGTCCCAACTTGTTACAACCATTCACTTAGAATTAGGTTCAACTCTTTCAAACAATGCCTATAAAATGAGTGTAAAATACAAAAAAAATATTTGCATCTTCATATGCAAATAAGTTACCTATTTATATGCAAAATAAGGCAACTCCTCGTAGCAGATTTTGTGTAGATAAGTTATCCCTTTTAATTGCATAATAATATTGGATAAAGACTTCCAACACTTATCCCCCAAATAAATCTTAAAAATTAACAGTTTAATCACCAAACAAAAAATAGCTTATGATAAGGAGAAGCATTATAGGAAAAGACATGTCGATCTCCAAGTCTCTTCAATATCCAAATTTGATCACCATAAGAAATTGTCTAATATAAATCCTTCCATTATGATCATCAAATGAAGTCTTCAAATCCAAGTAAAATATTTAACTTGATCTCCAAGTAGAAAGGATAAGATTAATGATAAATATAAGGTTTTGGGATAAAGTAAGTTGATAAGTTGATCTAGCCTTCTCTTTTTACCTCAAAATCGATCAACATCATAAAACATGTTATTTAGTATGTCTCATATTTCAGTCAAATAAGAGATCGCTTGCAAGTGAAGTTAAATAAAATATATTTTCTTTCTAGAAGATTTAGTATTTATTAACATAATATATTTTGCATTTATTAGCATAATTTATTTGGCTGAAGAATTTAGTCTATAAATAAGCTCTTTTAGAATATTAGAAAACACACTCATTAAAGATTAGAACTCATAACATTTTTGGAGAATTTTGTGTTTAAGTTTTGAGAATTTTTTGTTTTCGGGTTTCGGGGTTTAGATTTTTTTATCTTCATCTTTTGTACTCATTGTTCTTTTATCATTATAGTAAAATTATCTTTGCTCGTGGTTTTTTATCCTCTTCGGAAGGGTTTTCTCACGTTAAATTTATGTGTTCAATTTCTCAATTTATTCCATCATTTTTACTTGTTCGTTGCTTAATCGTGTCGATCCCTAACAAATGGTATCAGCGCTAGTTTAATTTCCGCAGATCAACCCATTCAAATATGGCATTAACAAAGTTTGACATTGAGAAATTCGATCGTGTCACAAATTTTAGTTTGTGGCAAGTTCGAATGATGACAAATCTAGTTCAAACCGGTCTGAAGAAGATCGTTATCGAGAAAAAGCTCGATAATCTAAATAAGTCAGAATGGGAAGAGATTGACGAAAGGGTTTCTGTTTGTAATCCAGTTGTGTCTCACAAATAGGGTATTATAGGAGGTATTGATGGAGAAGAACTCATCCGCATTGTGAAAAAAGTTAGAAACTCTTTACGCGACTAAGTCTCTAGCTAACCGTTTAGTGTTTAAACAACGTCTATTTACATTTCGCATGAACGAAGGTGAGCTTCTTAGAGATCATATCAGTTAATTCATTACTCTTTTAAATGATTTAAATAATGTTGAGGTTTAGATTGACGATGAAGATCAGACTATGCTATTATTGTGTTCTTTATCCTCTTCATACAAGTCTTTTAGGGAGACCCTAATTTATGGAAGAGACAAACTCTCATTCGAGATGTGAAGGGTCATTTATTGAGTAAAGACAAACTCAAAAATAAGTTTGATTCAGATAGCAAGGTAGATAGGTATGTTTCCTTTTTGGTAGCATCAAAGAAGCGAGACAAAAGGTGTCGCTATTGTAAGAAGCTAGGTGACACCAAAGTAGATTGTTATAAACTGTGAAATAAAAGAGCTGTTGAGAGTAACGAGGAAGATGTAGTTGGTGCTAATTTGGCCAACAAAAGGGCTGATGATTTTTTGTTAATGTCAACAAGCGATAGCTCCGAGCTTACGTCCGAGTGGATCTTAGATTTAGGATGTTCTTTCCACATGTGTCCCAACAGAGAATGATTCTCCATATACAGTTCGGTTGAAGGTGGAGTTGTGCGCATGGGAAACGATTCATCTAGTAAGGTAATCAATATTAGTACTGTTAAAATTAGGATGCACAATGGGACATTAGAACACTCTTAAATGTCAGGTATGTACCTGATTTACGAAAGAATCTCATCTCTTTGAGTATTTTAGACTCAAAAGGTTGTAGGATCAACGTCGAGTCTATTGGCATTAAGGCATCTCGTAGGATTCTCATTTTGTTAAAAGGTAAAAGGATTGACAGTCTTTATATTTTAGAAGGTTCTACAGTGACCGGTGAAATCAGACGTCCCTCATTTATTACAGAGTTGAAGTCAACTCGTTTGGAGCGAAGACAACTTGGTCATAGGAGGGAAGAAGGTATGATCGTTTTGTTGAAGAGAGTTTCTCTTTTTGATGTAGATTTTAAAAAGTTAGGGCATTGTGTTCGTGAAAATCAAACTCGGGTTACTTTTGATTTGGCAGTGCACAAGTCGAAAGCTAGAAGTCTTCCAGCTTCTAAGTACAAATTTGACTCAGTTAATTTTTTGTATAGTTCAAGATAGGCCTGTGGCGGGCTTTGACAAAAATAGCGTTGTGGAAATATGAGTCAAGGTAAAGATCTGTTGAGTATGTCTCATATTTCAGTCAAGTAAGAGATTTCTTGCAATTCAAGTTAAATAAAATATATTTTATTTCTTGAAGATTTAATATTTATTAGTATAATATTTTTTTTATTTATTAGCATAATTTATTTGGCTTGCGAATTTAGCTAATAAATAAGCTTTTTTATAACCTTAAAAATACACCCATTAAAGATTAAAACTCATAACACTTTTGGGGAATTTTGTGTTTACATTTTGAGGGTTTTTTTGTTTTTGAGTTTCGGGGTTAAGGTTTTTCTATGTCCATCTTTTGTACTTTTCGTTCTTTTGTCATTATAATAAAATTATCTTTGACCGTGTTTTTTTATATTATTCGAAGGGTTTTTTCACGTTAAATTTGTGTCTTCAATTTCTCAATTTATTTCGCTATTTTTATTTGTTCGTTGCTTAATCGGATCGATCCCTAACACATGTTTTAAGAATCATTTGCTTTTGGAAAAAAAAAATCATGGAGGTCCAAATAAAAATGCCAACATATAACTCCATTTAAGCTAGCTTGAAGTTCACTCCAGACTGTTGTTCAAAGGCTTGTATTGTCAGCTTGTTTGAACAAGGAGTTATTTAACATGAATTGAAACAACAGCATTGGACAGTTCCGGTCGCAACAATCTCCCCCTTTATCTTTTTGACAAACATAAACAAATGACCAATACACCTTTGATCACCATGCCACGATTTGCAAGAGATAACACTTAAAAAAGTGCACAATCTTTAAACAAAAAAACATCTTTAATATAGCACGAAGGATTTCTCGTATACGAGCAAACTTTAATCAGCTTTCCTGACTAGAGAACTTCATAGTAGTAACAATCAGCATAACTACAAATGAAACCAATAAACTCCCTCTAAAAATAGCAACAATAGCAACAACAAAAAAATCAGCAAAAAGCAACAACAAACATCAATTCATCAAACTCAAGCTCAAACTCCCCCTAACATTAGCACATCACACTCTTTCCCTTTTTGTCAAAAAGCTCAAAGTTGCTCCCCTTACTAGGGTGTCTCCACAATCTGTTTATCTTGCGCGACTTGATTGATCGGAAGTAGGTTTGTAACGACCTGAAAGTTAGGAGTGTAGAAAAATGTATTTTCGAGACTTCGTAATTGTGAACCGGACCCGTAAATATTTAATAAAAATATTTTCGGAGTTATCTGTAGGCTAATTGATTTTTTGAATAAATAATTTCAATTGTATAGTGCTTAAATTAAATACGGGAACTAAATTGAATAAGTAGTAAAAGTACAATTTATAAAAGAATTATAATTGAAAATAAATAAGAAGGACTAAAATGGGAATTAACCACAAAAGTGGTTAGTGCCATTAGGTTAACGTGTGTTGTAATATATGTGTATAATATATAAAAATAATAATAAAGAAAGAAATAGATAAAATGGGTGGTGGTGGGTGAGAAAGAAACAGAATGTTTCTATCTTTCTCAGACCTTCGGACGCAAGGGAGAAAAATTGGGAGAAAACTTAGGTTTTCAAGGTTCAAGCTTAAATTGGTAAGTTTAATTTAATCTTTTTATCGTAATTTTTATGTTTTGGAATTTCAATATTTTGATCTAGTTGACCCATGTTTTATTTTTCGATACTATCAAAGATATTAAATACTACTATTGTTGAGTAGTTAAAGCTTTAAGGACTAAATTAATATATTTTGAAATAGAAATGAAAAGAGACTAAATTTGTGAATTAAATTGTTGATTTCAAGTACTAAGAACCAAATTTTATAAATTTGATAAATTAAAGTAAAGAAATGAAAAGAGACTAAATTTGTAAATTAAATTGTCGACTTCAAGTAGTAAGAATTAAATTTTGTAAATTTGGTAAATTAAAGTAAAAATGAGGAATAGAGAGTAAGATTTAAATTAGAGTGAAATTGCTTGAGTTTTGATAGAAATTATTAGATTTGGGAACTATGAAATGTTTAGGGACTATTTGATTTAGTAAATCTTGGTTAATTTTGTAGTTAGGGATTAAATGTTAAAATAGTGAAATTTCATGATTTTCTTATGAAATTTTGATAAAAGTGAGTTGAGTATGGACTAGGTAAAAGTCGGTTTACATGGATTTTCTTTAACCATGCTTAATTTGTGAGTTTTGGGTTTAGAGAATAAATTGCACAAAAGTTAAAATGATGGGGTAATTTCGTAAATTCACAATAAAATGGGTCATAGACTTGGATTAATTATTTTTAAGTTATTTGAATTATTTAATTAAATGAAATTATTATTTAGATAAAGAAACGAGAGAAGTAAACTTTAATAGAGGAAAAGCTAAAGTCTCGGATTAGTGGTCAACTCTATTTTTGTATCTGTTTTAGTTGAGGTAAGTTCGTATTTCACTTTAAAAGTTTATAAGTGAATTTATAATTTTAATTGAAATCGCTATATAAATTGTATTAATGTCATATATGGTCATGATATATTTTTTGAAAAGGAAAAAGACCATGGTTGAAAGATACCATGACAATATATTCGGTATTTTCGAATAAATGAAAAGGTTGAAAAGAATATTATCCGGAAGGATAATAAATGGAATGGTCGAAAAGGTAAATTTATTAAATTAATTAATTATTATTTTTGTGATATAATACATATCTATTTAGGTTGTAATCGAGTTTATCTGTTTGAGATTAGTAAGATATGATTTGGATCATGGGATGATGATATTTAAGGTGATTATTATATTTGAAAAAATGTGAAAAATATGGATGTGATTGGAAAATATTGATGCAATTGCTTGAAAGGAGAAATTATGTTTATTGAACATATGATGGATGAAATATATATTGAATATGTTATTATTACAAGTTATATTAATTGTTGAATTATATGTTTTTATGTGATATCCATTAGCCTAGAGATATTATATTGTGGAAGAAAGAAAGATATGTATAAGACTTTATAACCATTATGTGTTAATTTGTATAATGGAATAAGTTGCGAAGTTAATTAAAAATCAAGTGTGTGTATATATATATAATAAAATTATGAACTTCATATAATGTATAATGGAATGGTACAACAGAATGAAAGGAAAAAGTTTGGATACGTACAAAGTTCCCGTTCAAACCATGTGAATACTTAAGATACAAATGACATGTCATTAGGGGTTATTTACAGTTTCGAGTGTTGGTCTTGGATGTCTTACCGATGGTTGAGGTCTTGCATTTGTTGCGAATTTTCCACAGCTTGTGTGAGTAGCATCGTGTATCCTAACATCCCGACCCATAGCTCGTGTGAGCAGACCCATTTCACAGCTCGTGTGAGCATTACAAGTTATATGGGTGCTGGTCTTGGATGTCCTACCGATGGCTGAGGACTTGAATTGGTTACGGATTCTCCAAAACTCGTCTGAGCAACATTGCGTAGCCTAACATCTTGACCCACAGCTCGTGTGAGCAGACCCATTTCATAGCTTGTGAGAGCATTATAGGTTATATAGGCACTGGTCTTAGATATCTTATCGATGGCTGAGGTCCGACATTTGTTGCAGATTCTCCACAGCTCGTGTGAGATAGCCTCACATCTCGACCCACAGCTCGTGTGAGCATATGATTACATGTTACAGTCACAACTTATGTAAGCATTTTCTTGAGTATCTGATGTTAATCTTTTTGGTTCAACTGGTGATAAAGGTTTAAATAAATTTACATATACATGAGATGTTATATGGTCAAGGTAGGTGAGTTGAAATACGTTGATACAAACGTTTGAAATGGAAGTGTATGATTATTGAATATATGATAGATTAATTGTTGAAACAAAATGTATAGTACAAAGCTATTATGTGTTATATATGTAAATGAAATGATTATAAGGTATGGTATTAGAGAATGAATTTATGTAATGGTTATGTGAAATGTCTATATGCAAATATGTGTTGAATTGAGACATTGATTATAGATATTTGAAAGGTATTGTGAGTGTTAACGACAAATATGATGGTTGATTTATATACAAATGTGTCTTCCATGAATAAGTTTAATATCAGGATAAAATTATTTCATATGAACATACTAACCTTGTGAGATTTGTGGAGTATAGGTAATTTAACGAACTTATGATCAAGATATTGAATTATCATGTAAAATGTTTAAAATTACATCCTTTATGGTAAGTTGAAGTTTAGGTTTATTATGAATTTACTAAGCTTTAAGCAAACTTACCTCGTTTGATTTTCTCCCTTGCAAAATGTCGGATTTGAGCTATCGATTGGATTACTCTTGGAGGTCACACTATCTAGTAATTAATCGTTTATGTTGGTCCAGTTATAAATGACGTGTAATTAGGATGTTATCTACATGTGTTATAAGCCTTATGATATGTTCATTGTTAATTGAAGCATGAGATTTGCATATTGATGAATTTCTTAAGTAGTTTTGGCTACTGGCTAAGGTGATATCAGTAGTTTCCCTAGTTGTATCGGTAGTTGGATTTGGGTATAGATAGAAGTCTCAGGCCAAAACTATCTTGCTTGCTGGAGTTTATTATACCGATAGTTGTCTGAGTTATACCGATATAGCTCAAGTGGTTTTCAAATTTTTATTCCTTGAGTTCTATCGATACTTGCTCAACTAAGTATCGGTAGAAGTCTCTCAAACTTTAAAAACTCATTTTTTTAAATTGAGAAAATTCAAAGTATTTTTAAAGGTTGATTTTGCCCAACATTTTTCATAATATAAAAAATGGGATTTTATAGATCATTAAATTGTTTCCGAATGTATAATGTATGTTGTAACAACCACTTGATCAGGTCCGATGACTCGATGGTTGCTTTTAGTTTGTCCATGAGTTTGCCATATTTTACCAGTCGAGCAAATGTGTATAAACATAGGATTAAAGATTTTTTATTTTTTATTTTATAACTCAAAAAGAGGAATTCAATGGAAACTTAACCACAAAAAAGTCCCTTTAATGTCGCCTCCTACAATTTCTCCAAAGGATAATGTTTCAGTCAACTTATGATAACATGGCAATAAAATAAACATAAATAGGAGCAAGTTTAAACATTGATAAGGATTAGTGTGTACCCTTTCTCATCCTTTCAAATTGATAACATATGGCAGACTCCTAGTGCATTCTTTATCACCTCAAACATTTTTTCATCAAGACTCCTATTCGATTCAATAAGCTTTCTTATAAAGTAATGCTTGATATCTATATGCTTCATTTGAGAGTGAAACATGGGGTTTTTGGAGATATTTATAGAAAAGTGTTATCGCAATATACTATCAAAATTCCTATTTGATCAAATGTCTGAACACTTGTTCAAACACCATAATTAAACAACATTTGGCTCATCCACAATAGTTGTGCATAGTAGCTCCCAGCTACTATATATTCAACTTTAGTAGTAGACAAAGAAATGAAGTTTTGTTTCTTGCTACATGACTGCCCCATGATGTACAAACTTTAAGCAGAGAATCAACACAAAATATCAGGAATTAAAGCGACTTGGCTGCAAGTGTGACAGGTCAGTTGTAATATTTATGTGTTACAACAGAACACAAAGTGTTTTGAGGATCGAAACTAAGAGGGATCGAGAAATAAGGTGAATGACAATGACAAAACATGCAATTAAGAAGTCTAACTAGCTAATCACTAAGTATTATATTACGTCAAATTATCATCAAAGGTTAATTACACTAAACTGCACATAGGAGGACTAAATTGAATAATAGAAAAAAGTGCCCAAATATAAATTCAATGAGATAAAGTGGTCAATTGATATCCATATTGCTAATTAATTCTTGAATTGGAGATCTAAATTGCTCAAACTCTTAATTGGTTCAATTTTACCTTTCGGCCACCATTTTACCCAACTAGGCAATTTAGTTAAGTTTTTCTCTTGTCCTCACTAAACTAAATCGGGACGATAAAATTTTTTCACCATAGGTTTTCTTCTCGGTCTCACCTATCTCAATTTCATCTAAAGGCGTCAATTGTAGGTTTTGAAGTCTATTCGATTTAGTCTAATTTTTACAACTTAGTCTCTGACCCAAAAACTAACCAAGCAACATTTCAATCAACCAACCACATAAGATTTAGTTCCTATTCATCACCAGCGTACAAATATCAACCATTTTCATGCTTAGATGATTAAAGAAAACAGTAGTTCTTGGTGACTCTTGAAGGTATAAGAAATTTTTTCGGCCTCCTTACTTTCAAATTTGTCTTTAACATATTCTGGAGACAAGGGAGGTTTCGATTGGGGTTTGGTTCCTCTTAGGGGATTATTGCTAATTTCCTTTAGGTTTCAGGTAAGCAAAATTTCTAAAAAAGAAAAAGAAAAAGAAAAAGAAAATCTAACCAACTAGCCTTCACAAACAACAATCCTAACTTTCTCAATAAAAAATTTTTCAATATCTAAATATACATGCAAGTGTAACCTCAATACCAATAGGCAATTGGGCAGTCAAGCAATTATAAACAAAGTTCTAAAATAGCCAAAATAAACATGCAACGATAAATTTTGCAAAATATATGAAGAAGATACTTGAAAATGAAAAGTTTGAAACCCTTAACCTCAATGGTTTGTTGAAAATGAAGCCAATTCCACATTGTTGTATAGTCATTCCCAAACGAAGAGGAAATCTGAATTTTTTAAAGAACAAATTAAACAAAGTGCTAATTTTGGAAGATGGAGATGAGATTCAAGCCCTAGGTTAAGAGGAAAGGGAGAGGGAGAAGTGTTTGGGGTGTTTTGAGAGTTGAAATTTAAAAAAAAAAAAGAAGAAGAAGAATCGAGCTAAAACGACTATTAAATAGGTGAAAATTGCACCGGGTCGCGACTTTAAAATGGGTATTTCGTGATACCAAATAGTGGTGGCATGATATTGAGTGTGTGGTGTTGCGACATTGAAGGTAGACTGTTCTCGATATCGCGACACTGAAGGTAGACTGTTCTCGATGTCATGACTTCAAGGCCTCGGTGTCACGACTCTACTACACTTTGAAGTTCAATTTGTTTCCTAGGTCTGTTTAGCATGTTGCAACATGAACTATGCTTCAAGCCCCCTACTTCGTGGCTATTGTTGGTGTCGCGACTCTCACTCAAGTGTTTCACAACACTAGCTTTAATGTACTAAAAATGAATTTTCAATCTCAAAATTTCCAACCATATACAATTCCTACATGTAATGCTATAAAAATCCTACTCCTAAACATGAAAGAAAGTTTAAAAATAAGCAAAAAAAACAAAAAACAAAATAGAGTTTCAAAGAAAGTTTAAAAATAATTAAAAATAAATAAAGTGTCATCTCAAACATCCAAATTGTGTACAACACTGGTCAATTGCCATTAGAAAGTTCAAAAAGTGATTCTTGGACGATTCATTATGCCCTTAAAGTTGTGCATGAGAGGTGTCCTCGACACTTGGATCCGTCGTTTGTTTTGTGAATGAATGATGGTCTCCTCGCACATAGAGCATCGAAGTGTGGCCAATCTCCTTCAAACATTAACTCTTTTTAGCCTCAAGTGTGTATCTACAACTTTACACCACTTCCAACAACCCTGATCATTAGTAGCATGAGAAAATAGCGAGAAAGTTGAATGACAAGCATAAACCAGAGAGGTAGACACCTCAATCAAGTGGCTTTAGAAATGGCTAAAAATGGTGTTCCCAATAAGACGGGGATATCAAAATATTCCTTAAAGTCTAAAACAATGAAATTAACCGTGAGAATGAATTGCCTAACTTTCACTAACACATCTATTAGAACACCTTTGGGGTGCACCAAAGACCTATTAGCTAATTGTAAGGTTGCCAAGGTGTCACGCAATTCTCCTAACCTAAGCGATAGTAGATAGAGAGAGGCATTAGGTTAATGCTAGCACCAAGGTTAGAAAGGGTCTTTCCAAAGTTCACTACTTCCATCTCTATGGGTATATTATGGGCCCAAAATAGAGGTCTTTAGCTCAAGTTATTACCAAAATGTTGCAGCTACGTTGTGTTGAAAGTCCATTACGCAGAAACTTACCAAATTAGAGGTCTTTTTTTCTCCAATGATTCTCTAAATACATAATAAATAAAGTATAAGTATAAATAATATAGTTAAAATAAATAGCATAATTCAAGGCGAGAAATATCACAAATAATTAAGAAATTAGGCACTTATCAATATGCTATAAGTGAGTAGTGAATGAGAAGTGTACCAGAATAGAACCCTCAATATGTGATCAATTCTTTTAAAGCCAAGTGTGGATAGTAGTGTTAAACTGCAATAGGAGAGATTTTCTATACATTGTAATGTGGAAAAATGATACCTTGAGAATCCAATAAGAAAGAGAAGGGTCTTGAGGGGATTCTAATTAGTAAAAAAGTGAAAGTTGTATGAAGGTTTCACCTAGTGGACGATTTCGTACTAGGAAGTGTGTAAGATGTTATGGTGTTTGTGGTGATGTTTAATATATTGGGAGTTGCAATGAAAGAGTTTAATACCTGTCCATAGGGTTGGCTTGTGTATGGAGTCGTCAATGATTAAAGGAGATAAACTCTTACCACTAAAGGTTACCTTAGGCATCCACTAGAGTGGTTGAGCCAATAAAGCCTAAAGGGTAAGACCGAGGTGGCTTTACCCAAGTCTAAAACTAAAAAAAGGTTCCAAAATTTCTTAAATTGTTCATTAAGCCTCAGTGCCTTCGGGTAGTCAACAGTGCCACCAAAAAAGACCTAGAAAAAGGAATTGAAGAATGTGATAATGAGAAAGTGATCGATTTGAGTGTACTTGGGAAGTGGTTAAACATGAGTGAAAGTGTAAAATTGAAAGAACGATATTGCACGTCTAAGGAACGAACTTGGACATGTAGTTTAATTATTGGAAGAGTAAGTGTATTGATAATGAAAAATTGTGAATTGTGTGACTCAACTAGTACAAGGATTGAGATGGCATCTTAATGAAACATTCATAGGGAATATGTATATATCTATGTGAATCGACTTTGGATAAGAGAAGACAAAATGCAAATATAACATGGTCAATAGTAGAAAGAGTAAAATCATGAACTCAAAACGATATTAATGTTGATTTATGATTTTGAATGTGATTTTAATTATGACCCTAATTATATGTGAAGTGATATGAGTCTCAATAATTACTAGATAAGTGTGAATGTGCACACACACTTATGTAAGTCCAAATAGATAATGCAGAAGTAGCCAATAAGAAAAGAATATGAGAATATGTATAAGATATTTAGTAATTGTGAGGAAAGATTAATAAGATATTTGTATGTTTGCACAAGTATATAGTGGACAACATTGGATTTTAATTTCGATAAGTGAGCTTAGAGAGTGGTTTCAAATGTATAAAATGAGACACTAAAGTAAGACCGAAAATTCAAGGAAAAGGTTTTAATACGTGCTTCAAGGAAAGTGAAGTGATTATGGATTGAGAAACTCTTCACCTGAAAGGCATAGTGACACAATTTTAAAGTGTGATTGACAATATAAAAGTCCCAATAGAGTGTTGGGATATCCCTCCAATGAATTGAATAGTAATGGATGCAACATTTCGTGATGTCTTATACTGAATTGTGAAGGATTTATGGGTGGATTTGTATGGACGGTAAAATGCATTTAATTTACTTTTTATATCTCGCTACAGTATAGTTATGATATCTAATCTTATCGTCACCACTATTTTTCCACTAATCGTAAGTAAATACACTGCCCATCCAAACCCACCCTAAGTGTTCTTATAGGAATCGTATAAGTGATAAAGCAACTCGTTATAAACACAAATCGGAAGATTCATGGAAGTGTAACTAGAATTATTGGATAAATGTGGGTAAACTATCGAAAGGAACTTAGGAACCTTGACAAGGAGATGAATAATGTGTGATATCAGATGGTGTTATGGTCAAGTGTCATCCAACTGAAGTCTCTTTCATATTGAGTCTTCTTGAAACCCTTATTGGCCACCTTGGAATTCTATAATTCTCATACACACTTTGAGCCATAGAATTGAGATTTTGTGGTAATTTTATTGGTGACATACATCAATTTGTAAACCATCCTAAACTAAAAGTTGCCTAAATTACATGATATAGTTAGAAACCATATGCTTTACCCAAAAGGCCACTAAGAAAAGTTTAGTAGCAACTAGTTCTTGAGGAAATAGAATATCAATAATTTATCTATTTTAGAGTGCTGACTCTAGTTCATGCAAACAAAACAAAATATAATTCATTGAAGCACTTCCCTTTCAGGCTTTCCTTTGTTTTTCCCTTTCCCTCCACTTACACCACTTCCACTGTTTCACACAATGTTTGGTTATTTCATCACATAAATGATGATCACAGTAATTACATCATAATATTCTTCATCCAGACACGTGAATGAAAACTGCAGTTGGTACATATGCAACACAACAGTCAGGCTTAAGATTGCTAGACAAAAAGAGACCTGTATTCCTCTGCTTCTTTACACATCTCTTCCAAGCTTCTGTCCTTCCTCTCTTTATCTAAGTCGAGCTTTTCCTTCAGTTCGTTCTCTTTCATATCTATCTACACGATGAACGGCAGACAGATGAAACACTAGACATCAAATGTTATAGATAATAAATGCTAAGCCAATAAGAGTATCTATCTTACTTCATCATAAATTTCATCATTCCTCTCAAAGTCACCATCTTTCCTTGGAAGTATATGAATGTGAACATGGGGAACTGTCTGCCCTGCCTTTGGCCCATCCTACAGTACAAACCAACGCATGCTAGTCTTTACTGATCCATAAAAAAAATGCTATTTACCAGGCAGCAGCAGCAGCATTAACACAAGGTGAGAACAAGAATTTCCACAGTATCACACCATAACATTTTCCCATTCAATTTTCTATAATAAAGCATAGTTTTCATTCTCAAATGACCACTTAAACACACTGAATTGTTGGTTATTGCATGAGAAAACATTAACTAAAACATGAAATGGGCTATGGTAGTTAACGTGAGGTACACAACCAAGGCATGGAAAGAGTTGAAATTAAAATCACAAATACCAAAGTAGAGGTCATCCCAAATTGAAAGGGCTGACTTGGCCAAAAGAATTATGATTAGGATGTAAAATTAACAAATTTAGGAAAATAATAAAACAAAAATACAATTTAATTACTCTAGTAAAGGCATCTCGGTGAAAGAGATTATATGCAAGCTTAGGAAGCAAAAACAATAAGGAAAAACAAAATGTGAGCAAAAAAGAACATCAGATTAATAAAACCAAGAACAAAGTGTTCCACATTTTTATCACCTCTCGGTAAATAAAATTAAAAATGGGCCAACATATAATATGAAAGCAACAATATGCTTGCAAACACAATTTCATCTACTATGACAACGCTGAGACATAAACACCATATGCACACTTGATCAGAAGTAATATATCAAATCCAATTCTCTCTTACTTGGATGGTAAAAGTGAGTGATGACGCCTTATGGAAGCACTCAAGTCTTCCACCAATCTTCTGAGCTGTTAGCCATATATCTTGGGTCTCTTCAACAGTGAGATTAGCAAACCGCTTAACTTCACGCCTTGGGCAGACAAGTACATGTACATAATGTTAAAGAAACCACATTCAAGCAAGAATGCTCTTCGTATGAACATTCATGGTTTCCTAACATATGTGATCAAAACCATTCCTACTTAGATTAAATAAATGCAGCATATTTCGAGAACATTTTAGCATGTAATGTTTTGGATATATATAGTTAGAACAATTTTGTCAGCCAGTTTCTTTCGCATATTCCTAAAATGTTCATGAATTCTACGTACATACAAAAATCCATACATACATATATGGGTGGTTGCATACGTGCCATCAACACTTCACTGCCCCAGGCTGGATGCTTCCTAAAACTAAAATTTTCAGTCCCAAGTTTCCATGTGAACAGTTCAAGACTTTGTGTCTTACCAACAAACAATAGGATAAGACAGCCCCATCATTAGGATTAAGAAATAAAATCCTCCATGAGTGCTCAATCTTGGAGGTAAAGCATGTTTAATATCAAGAATACATGAGTGTCCTGCGGATTAGTAGTTTATATGAAAGCAGGCATATCAGAAGACAATTTCATTATTTTACAAAGAAAGTAAAAGGAGCTATTGGGTTCGAATCATATCTAATGATTTGGATTTATATGCCCGAGTGAAAAAGGATATGACCTGCAAATGAAAAATAAAAGGGGAAATCAACGAAGATTGACAAATGATTGCAGGACAGCGTGGTGGTTGGCGGCTAATTAGAAGAAGAAGATGAAGAACAAGAAGTAATTACCAGGAACAACAGGACGGAGGTTGACCATGGCATAGGAAAGGGGGGTGGAGTAGAAGACTTCCTTGGGGTCTATCATATATGGCCCGAACGAATAGAACTCCGTTGACATCTGCAGGCAAAAAATTTATTGTAATAACAATACTTTACTTTTGGGTGCATACCAGTACAACTGGCATAAGTGTTGGCACTTGCCTTGGCAGGGGCGGCGCCGCCGTACAACGGGATCGTTTGGAAGCCTCTCCTACAAAAATTGATAAAGCAGAAAGGCCCACCCAGACGCAACCCTAGAGGATACAGCAGCCGCAACTTTGTCATTTATTCACATCCCTGGACTTTTTAGGTTTGGTTGGTCATGTTCGATTTGCGTGTGGGACTTACGACCAAATTGTTAAGTTATTAAATTTTCAAATGGTAGCCTCTTTTTTATTTAAGCTATATTATGGATTAAATTGTAGAAATATTTCATTTTTTTTAATTGGTTAAATAATTTTTTTTTTAAGATTTAAGAGAATAGGTTAATTTAAAATAGAAAGAGAAAGCGTATTCTTGTTATCTGTGCAAAAAATGCGACCAACTTGATACGTTTTTCTCCAACGATTATTTTTCTTACAGTCAAAATTCAAATAACGTAAAGGTAAATTTTTTTTATTTCTCAATATATTTTTGAAACGAGCCGAGTAACTAATTTTCTACATTCTGTAAGCCCATTAAAAGGTGTATATAAATATCAAACCATTTTTCATTATTTTCACTCAAATTCAACTCTCCCTATTCTCTTTAAACTCACAATTATCTCAATTTTCTTTTGAAATTTTTCAATACATTTGTTTAAAAATATTAAAGTTTTATTTTATTATTTCAGACTATTCATTTTGATTAATTTTTCACGAATGATAAGTTCTATTATTCGTTTTGATGATATGCACATTTCTACCGCTCAATCGGTAATGGTAACGAAAAATTTTAAATTTTGTTATTTTCAATTAAGTTAATTTTAAAGTTTTTTAATTTTTAAAATATTTTATTGTGTTCATATAAATAAGCGGTTACTCGTGTTTTGGAGGGGTTCATACATAATTATCAAAGAGACCGCACACTAAAATTCATATTTATTTGAAAGATGCAGGATTCTTACATGAGCCTCGTATGCTCGAGGGCTGCAAATTGGATCCTACACTTATCAGTGTGTTAGTGGAAAGATAGAGACTCAAGAAACACACATGCCATCTTCCATGAGGTAAGTGTACAATCACACTCGAGGACATAGCTTTACAACTCGGTTTACCGATAGATGGGCTAGTCGTTATGGGGTTAGTGGTCATTCCCGATAAAAAGGACCTTTGCAAAGCATTTTTGGGGAAGGTGTCAAACAAGTTTCATGGTGGTCGGATAGATATGAGATGGTTGGAAGATAATTTCAAAGACCTTCCTCCGAATGCATCTGACTTCGTCAAAGAATAATATGCCCAATAATTTATCCTGAGGTTAATCGGGGGCATTCTAATGCCCGATAAATCTCGAAATTTGGTACAAATAAGATGGCTGCTACACCTAGTCGACTTCAAAGAATGCGGTCGACTGAGTTGTGGATCAACCATGTTGGCCACGTTGTACAGGGAGTTGTGTTAGACAATGAAACTAGATAAAATCTCAATCGGTGGTTGTAACACCCAAAACATGGAAACCATCGTCGGTTAAGGTTTCGGTGTCTTACCATTCATTTATCTCTGTTCATCTTTAACATAATTATTATTCAAGCTTTATTTTTATCAAATAATTCCATTCCACACGTCATGAATCATTATTTGATAATGTAACACCCAAAAACCCAAAACCATCTTCGGTCCAAGGTCTCAAGGTTTATAGAATTTTTCGAATCTTTCTTCTTCTTTTTTTACATACAATTCAATCACAATTTATACAATTATAACTTGTAACTTATAATACTAACTACATTTAATTTTACATATTCATTTATAACCTTTCGATCAATCAATAATCAAATTCAATCATGCAAGAATGTAGGAATCACGTACAAATATTTTCCATCAGGGATCACATGGTCCAATATCTCAAACACACAGTTCTCACCATTAGCTAACCAAACTATAACCAAACATACTTATCATTACATCGTAGAAGGAATCAATATTCATTTCACAAATCATGACATCCATTTTTCATGTATGTAACACTCAAGACCCGAAAACCATTGCCAATTAGGGTCCTGGTGTCTTTTTATTCATTTATCACTGTTCATCTTTTAATTACATGTCATACATAATCATTTAAATATAATCATAACTCAACATGGAAAAAAAGGTCATTTCCAAGATTTTTGGATACTTCTACCGGTACTTGTTGGACAAGTATTAGTAGTTGTCAAGTCAGTAAACAGTTCAAGAATAGTGCAAACTTTTACCAGTACTTGAGACAATACTACCGATACAAGTATGACCTCTACCGAAACATGTCATGCTTCTACCGATACTAAAAACTCTAGAGAGCTAAGAAGTTTTACCTTACGGTTTCTACCGATACAAGTATTCAGACTACCGGTACTACTATGAACAAAACTACCGATAGTTCTTATGTTACTATCGATACAATGTAAATCAATAACCAACCTCTCCCCTACTCTGTACTTCTACCGATATATGCAAGAATTCTACCGGAACATGTATACAGAATTCGATTATTCACAAAAGTCTTCAAGTTTATCAACCATCATTCAACACAAGATTCTTATTCAAATTCTCATCTTTCAAAATCTATTCATGACAATACTTGTTTCATCATATAACACAAAGTACAACCGATCATCACAAGTATTCTTAAATTCATATGCCAATTCATTACCAAACATATTTGCTTAATTATAACATCAAGCAAGCAAGCAAGTTTAGTTCAACAAAGAACCCAACAATCCAAAATCAAGCATTGTAGGGGTAACATCATCCTAGTACATGTCATATAACCAAGTAATGAAAATACTACCAAATGAGCTCCCGAGATAGTGTGATTTCTTCGAGATGATCCAATCTTCAAACAACAAACAATCTACAAAACAAAAATAACATCTTTGGTAAGCTTCAAAGCTAAGTAAGTTCGAAGAGTTTAAAGAGTTACCAATCATATGCATAAAACAATTATATCTCAACTGAGCTAGGATGAACTGTTGATTCCTCAAGCCATATTTGGTGTTCCAACTTTCCTATCTTTAACTTTTCTATTTCCAGTACTCGATGCTGCTCACACGAGCTATCGAGAGT
Organism: Kokia cookei; assembly: GCA_039519145.1. Taxonomy (NCBI): domain Eukaryota; kingdom Viridiplantae; phylum Streptophyta; class Magnoliopsida; order Malvales; family Malvaceae; genus Kokia; species Kokia cookei. The sequence continues at coordinate 23,599,555 of CM076907.1, forward strand.
ATGCATAAAGCATAGTCCCAGCCATCGTAGGGCCTGTAATCCATTTAAGATCCATATTTCTTTTTCGAGTCACGATGCTGCTCACATGAGCTATCGAGGACTCGTAACGTATGTGATACCTCAACCATCGATACGCTATCTGTGCATATAACTACTCCCTAACGATGTTGCTCACACGAGCTGTCGAGAATATACACTTATGCATAAATCTCAGCCATTGTAGGGCCTGTAATCCATTCTTGGATTCTTTTCTCATTTCCCGACTCACGATGTTGCTCACACGAGTTGTCGAGGACTCGCAACATATGTGGTACCCCAGCCATCGCGTCGATTTCAAATAATCTGTTCAAAGCCTGATATCTCTTTCATTAATTTCTTTTTAATCCTTCACAATTTCACGTACCATAACTTGTTCTATAACAATCATACAGAATACAAATAATATACTATTTAAATGTAAATTTAACGTTACGAACTTATCGAACGAAATTGCAGTTAAAGTGAACTTCAAGGGTAAATTCGTAATTTTCCTTTTTCCACGATCGGGACACGATCTTGATTTATTACACTAATTTCATTCAATTATTTAAGTAAATATGAAATTTCTAATCATTTTATGCAAATAAGCCTTTTAGGTATTTTTACAAAATTGGGTATTCAATTTAATCCTTAAGCTCCAACATGCAAATTAACCATTTTTCTTTAGAAATAATTACAGTCGAATTATTTTGGGTCTCTCCAAAGCCCATATTTGATATTATTTAACATCAAGTCCTTATACTTTTATTACTTTTACATTTTCGTCTTCAAACATTAAAATCATCAAAAATTACTTTACAAGATTATCCTATTTAACAACCAAAATTAAAAATCCATCATAAAATTCCAATAATATACAAAAATCATCAATGGAAAAATCCATAATATTGAAAGATTCACAAATTAGTCATCGAGCAAGCTAGAATAAGCTAATACGAACTCAAAAACATAAAAATTACTAAAAACATGTGAGATTTCACTCACCTACAATGATCCAAAGCTTGGCTGTTCCTAACCTTGTTCTTCTTTTAGGTTTCGGCTATGGAGAAAGTAAAATGAAGAAGATAACTTTTTTTTTTCTTCCTTTTCAATTTTTAATTCTAAAATTTATTTACTTAATTACCATTTTATCCCTTCTTCACACATGAATTTCTGCTAAAATAATAGCCAAACCCATCCACTACTATTCCAATTGTATAATTACTATTCCAATCCTTCAATTTTTCCTTTTTAACTAATAAATCCATCTTTTTCATATTTACGATTTAGTTCTTTTTACTTAATTAACTATCTATACAATAAAATTTCATAACCAAATTTTAATACAATACTAATGAGTTTGTGAATATTAAATAATTAATATTTATGGTCAAACACATTGAATTTGTGGCCTCAAAACCACCATTTCTGATCACACTAAATTAAACTAATTAGTAAATTCTCATTTTATTAGGATTTAATTGCAATTTATCAAAATATAAAGAGTTTCACATCATTCCTATTATTAGGTTATTTAGAGAGGGTCCAATTTCATAATTGGTCCTTCAATTATATTAAATTTTAATTAAATAAACTTATTTTCAATTTAGTCCTAAACTAATTAGGACTTAATGAATAAATAAACTAAAAGTTAGTGGATGATAATCATATCCACCACTGCTTGGACTTTTTGATAATGGTGCAATTACCACTTTGGTCCCTTTTATTTTTAATCAATAGCAATTAACTTTTACCTCTTTACAATTTACTCCTTTATCCTTAATTAAGAAATTAATCATCAAAATTTCCTAACCGAACTTCAATTCACATATAATAAGACTATGTAAATATTTATTAAAAACATTTACGACACTTAATTTCAAAAACGAGGTCCCGATACCTCATTTTTTAAAACCACTTGACTCTTGAACCAAATCACTTATACTAAATTTTCAATAATTAAAATTCTTTAATTCAAAATTCCATATAAAATTATTATTGAGTTGTTTAATTTAAACATTTATTATAAAATTTCTCTCGTTGGGTTTGTGGTCCCGAAATCACTGTTTTCGACACCACTGAAAAACGGGTTGTTACAACTCTCCTCCCTTAAGAAATTTCGTCCTCGAAATTTTTATCTAGCAATACCTGTTTATTCTAATGCTTTTCCTCACAACAAAATCATTACTAGCTCATCCAAATATAGAGGATAACAATTTTATAATAACCTCAAATAACACAAACGTTATCTTTACTTTTCCTACTCAAGAATCATAATAAGCAGTAATAATTTAAACAATACTTGATGTTCAATTTCCTTCCCAGTTTCAAGATAGATCAAAACAGAAATTTCCAGAGATGTTTTCTGAAGTTTTCATATAATAATAGAAAAATCTTTTTACCCGAATCTATTCAAATCCATCTTTCAAATTTAAGTGACCAAGAAAACCAACCTTTCTAAACCAAAACTCACCGCTGATAATTTTCACGTAGATTATTTCTCACACATAATCTATAATACATTTCTCACATGTTATGCGTACACGGATTCTATTTGAAGTCTATCAGAATATCATCAATAATCATAATTATGACTGTATCTAAATATCTAGATAAGATTGAATAATCTAATTCATCATATTCAAAAATCAACAGAGACATTAATTAATCTAGACAATATTACCAGAATTCTTAATGATTATCTCAAGTTTAAAAGAAATTTTCAACATCTCATATCCTTAACTAGAACTGAAAAACTGAATCTTTATTAACTTTCAAATACACTGTTACGCCCTTTTAACTTATTGAACAAGTCCCCTGTATAAGATAATTTTTTTTAATCATTTTAGGTCATTTCCTATACAAAGTCATCTAAACAACTTCGATTTATACTATCTGATTTACTCGACTCAACCATAATAAGCACACCAGTCTGCCATTTTATTCATTCTATTTCAGACTATAATACAATATAGTATCATATAACTTCAGTCAATCTATTCTCGAAATAATATCAAATTCATGATTTAATATTAACATCAAATTATCAAGAAAAAAATCACAGTCACAATTTTTAGCAGATAGTTTTAACATACCAACTCTAGCCTATCAGATTATGATCCAAACATTAATCTCATTGATTAAGAAATAAACACTTTTTCATTATTAATACACTGCAAGGTGAGAATAAGCAACCCTATCACAATCAGTGCTTTCACATTATATAATACTGAGAGAATAGAACATACCAGAAATAATATCAAGTACTATAACTTCAGATCCATCATTATGCCCTTGATCTCACTTTGTTTACCTATACTCAGGGATAACAATCGCAAAGCTACTAAATTGGTTTGCACAATTACTATAAATCACTGTCTCATTAAATCCAAAAGACATTTGACTCTACCATTAGACATTTGTAAAACTGATAAATTTTGACTCATCTCTTCATTTTCAAATATTTATGAAACCAGAGTATTATGACTGGTACCAGAATAAATAGTCAAAATATTACTATTAACTTCATTAATTAGTCATGATCAGATCAAATAACGTCTTTAAAATCTGTAATAAAATAGGTGTTAGATCGGATGTATCAATATCACACTATCATAGGTTTATATGGCATGTACTCTCTAGACTTTATTTACACAATACTTAGTCCAAAAACCAACTAAACCATATCTCTGATACTACTAAATGTAACACTCAAAACCCCAAAACCATCTTTGGTCCAAGGTCTCAGCATTTACAGAACTTTTCGAGTCTTTCTCTTTTTTTTTTTTACTTACAATTCAATCACAATTTATACAATTATAACTTGTAGCTTAGAATGCTAACTACATTTAATTTTACATATTCATTTACAATCTTTATATCAATCAATAATCAAATTTAATCACGCAATAACTTAGGAATCACGTACAAATATTTTCCATCAGGGATCACATGGTCTTGTATCTCAAACACACAGTTCTCACCATTAGCTAACCAAACTATAACCAAACAAATTTATCATTATATCGCAGAAAGAATCAAAATTCATTTCACAAATCATGGCATCCATTTTTCATGTTTGTACAATAAAATTTCATAACCAAATTTTGTCCTTTTTACTTAATTAACTATCTATACAATAAAATTTCATAACCAAATTTTACAATACTAATGACTTCGTAAATATTAAATAATTAATATTTACGGTCAAACACATTGAATTTGTGGCCTCGAAACCACCATTCTCGATCACTCTAAATTAAACTAATTAGTAAATCCTCATTTTATTAGGATTTAATTGCAATTTATCAAAATCTAAAGAGTTTCACATCATTTATATTATTAGGCCATTTAAAGAGGGTCCAATTTCATAATTGGTCCTTCAATTATATTAAATTTTAATTAAACAAACTTGTTTTCAATTTAGTCCTAAACTAATTAGGACTTACTGAATAAATAACCCAAAAGTTAGTGGATGGTAATCATATCCACCACCGCTTGGACTTTTTGACCGTGGTGCAATTACCACTTTGGTCCCTTTTATTTTTAATTAATAGCAATTAACTTTTACCTCTTTTACAATTTACTCCTTTTTCCTTAATTAAGAAATTAATCATCAAAATTACCCAATCGAACTTTAATTCTCATATAATAAGATTCTATAAATATTTAATAAAAATATTTATGGCACTTAATTTCAAAAACGAGGTCCGGATTCCTCATTTTCTAAAACCACTTGACTTTTGAACCAAATTACTTATACTAAATTTTAATTCAATAATTAAATTTCTTTAATTCAAAATTCCATATAAAATTATTATTGTGTTGTTTAATTTAAACACTCATTATAAAATTTTTCTCGTTAGGTTTGTGGTCCCGAAATCACTATTTTCGACACCACTGAAAAACGGGCTGTTACAACTCTCCCCCCTTATGAAATTTCGTCCTTGAAATTTTTATCTAGCAATACCGGTTTATTCTAATGTTTTTCCTCACAACAAAATCATTACTAGCTCATCCAAATATAGAGGATAACAATCTCATAATAACCTCAAATAACACAAATTTTATCTTGACTTTTCCTACTTAAGAATCATAATAAGTACTAATAATTTAAACAATACTTGATGTTCAATTTCCTTCCCAGTTTCAAGATAGATCGAAACAGAAATTTCTAGAGATGTTTTCTGAAGTTTTCGTATAATAATAAAAAATCTTTTTACCCGAATCTATTCAAATCCATCTTTCAAATTTAAATAACCAAGAAAACCAACCTTACTAAACCAAAACTCACCGTTGATAATTTTCACGAGGATTATTTCTCACACATACTCTATAATACATTTCTCACATGTTATGCATACACGGATTCTATTTGAAGTCTATCAGAATATCATCAATAATCATAATTATGACAGTATCTAAATATCTAGATAAGATTGAATAATATAATTCATCATATTCATAAATCAACAGAGACATTAGTTAATTTAGTCAATATTACCAGAATTCTTAATGATTATCTCAAGTTCAAAAGAAATTTTCAACATCTCATATCCTTAACTAGAATTGAAAAACTGAATCTTTATTAACTTTCAAATACATTGTTACGCCTTTTTAACTTATTGAACAAGTCTCCTGTATAAGATAAATTTTTTTGAATCATTTTAGATCATTTCCTGTACAAAGTCATCTAAACGACTTTGATTTAAACTATCTGATTTACTCGACTCAACCATAATAAGCATACCAATCCGCCATTTAAGTCATTCCATTTCAGACTATAATTCAATATAGTATCATATAACTTCAATCAATCTATTCTCGGAATAATATCAAATTCATGATTTAATATTAACATCAAATTATCAAGAAAAAATCACAGTCACAATTTTCAGCAGATAGTTTTAACATACCAACTCCAGCCTATTGGATTATGATCCAGACATTAATCTCATTGGTTAAGAAATAAATTGGTTTTCATTATTAATACAATGCAAGGTGAGAATAAGCAACCCTATCGCAATCAGTGCTTTCACATTAAATAATACTGAGAGAATAGAACATACCAAAAATAATATCAAGTACTATAACTTTAGATTCATCATTATGTCCTCGATCTCACTTTGTTTACCTATACTCAAGTATAACAATCGCAAAGCTACTAAATTGGCTTGCACAATTTCTATAAATTACTGTCTCATTAAATCCAAAAGACATTTGACTCTACCATTAGACATTTTTAAAACTTATAAACTGACTCACCTCTTTATTTTCAAATATTTATGAAACCAGTGTATTATGATTGGTACCAGAATCAGTAGTCAGAATATTACTATTAACTTAATTAATTTCAACATGATCAGATCAGATAACGTCTTTAAAATCTGTAATAAAATAGGTGTTAGATCGAATCTATCAATATCACACTATCACAGGTTTATATGGCATGTACTCTCTAGACTTTATTCACACTATATTTAGTTCGAGAATCGACTAAATGTAACTCTGATACCATTAAATGTAACAGCCAAAAACCATCTCCGGTGTAAGGTCTCATGGTTTATAGAACTTTTCGAGTCTTTCTCTTTTTCTTACATACAATTCAATCACAATTATACAATTATAACTTATATCTTAGAATACTAACTACATTTAATTTTACACATTCATTTACAACCTTTCGATCAATCAATAATCAAATTCAATCACGCAAGAACTTAGGAATCACGTACAAATATTTTCCATCAGGGATCACATGGTCCTGTATCTCAAACACACAGTCCTCACCATTAGCTAACCAAACTATAACCAAACATACTTATCATTACATCACAGAAGGAATCGATATTCATTTCACAAATCATGACATTCATTTTTCACGTCTGTAACACCCAAGACCTGAAAACTGTCGCTAATTAGGGTCTTGGTGTCTTTCTATTCATTTATCACTGTTCGTCTTTTAATTACATGTCATACATAATCATTTACATATAATCATAACTCAACATGGCAAAAAGGTCATTTCAATGATTTTTGGATACTTTTACCGGTACTTGTTGGACAAGTATTGGTAGTTGTTAAGTCAGTAAACAGTTTAAGAATAGTGCAGACATCTACCAGTACTTGAGACAATACTATCGATACAAGTATGACCTTTACCGAAACATGTCATGCTTCTACTGATACTAAAAACTCCAGAGCTAAGAAGTTTTACCCTATAATTTCTATCGATACAAGTATTCAGACTACCAGTACTACTATGAACAGAACTATTGATAGTTCATATGTTATTACCGATACAATGTAAGTTAATAACCAACCTCTCCCTTACTCTGTACTTCTACCGATACATGCAAGAATTCTACCGAAACATGTATATAGAATTCGATTATTCACACAAGTTCTCAGTTTATCAACCATCATTCAACACAAGATTCTTATTCAAATTCTCATTCTACAAAATCTATACATGACAATACTCGTTTCATCATATAACACAAAGTAAAACAAATCATCACAAGTATTCTTAAATTCACATGTCAATTCATTACCAAACATATTTTCTTAATTACAACATCAAGCAAGCAAGCAAGTTTAGTTTAACAAAGAACCCAACAATAAAAAATCAAGCATTTCAGGGGTAACATCATCCTAGTACATGCCACATAACCATGTGATGAAAATACTACCGAATAAGCTCCCGAGATAGTGTAATTTCTTCGAGATGATCCGATCTTCAAACAACAAACAATCTACAAAACAACAATAACATCTTTGGTAAGCTTCAAACCTTAGTAAGTTCGAAGAGTTTAAAGAGTTACAAATCATATGCATAAAGCAATTATATCTCAACTGAGCTAGGATGAACTGTTGATTCCTTAAGCCATATTTGGTGTTCAAACTTTCCTGCCTTTAACTTTTCTGTTTCCAGTACTCGATGCTACTCGCACGAGCTGTCCAGGACTCGAAACATATGCGATACCCTAGCCATTGGTACGGTGCCTGTTTGTACCATAAACTGTTCCCTAACGGTGCTACTCACACGAGCTGTCGAGAGTATGCATAAAGCATAGTCCCAACCATCGTAGGGCCTGTAATCCGTTTAGGATCCATATTTCTTTTTCGAGTCACGATGCTGCTCACACAAGCTGTCTAGGACTCGTAACATATGCGGTACCTTAGCCATCGATACGGTATCTGTGCATATATCTATTCCCTAACAATGCTGCTCATACGAGCTGTTGAGAATATGCACTTATGCATAAATCTCAACCATCGTAAGGCCTGTAATCCATTCTTGGATTCTTTTCTCATTTCCTGACTCACGATACTGCTCACACGAGCTGTCGAGGACTCCAACATATACGGTACCCCAGCCATCGCATTGGTTTCAAATCATCTATTTAAAGCCTGTTATCTCTTTCATTCATTTCTTTTTCATCTTTAACAATTTCACGTACCATAACTTGTTCTATAACAATCATAAAGAATACAAATAATATACTATTTAAATGTAAATTTAATGTTACGAACTTACCGGACGAAATTGCAGTTAAAGTAAACTTTAAGGGCAAATCCGTAATTTTCCTTTTTTCACGATCGGGACACAATCTTGATCTATTACACTAATTTCATTCAATTTTTTAAATAATAAACATGAAATTTCTAATCATTTTATGCAAATAAGCCTTTTTGGTATTTTTACAAAATTGGCCTTAACTTTTCATTTTTATTCAATTTAGTCTTTAAGCTCCAACATGCAAATTATCCATTTTTCTTTAGAAATAGTTACAGCCGAATTATTTTGGGTCTCTCCAAAGCCCATATTTGATGTTATTTAACATCAAGTCCTTATACTTTTATTACTTTTACATTTTAGTCTTTAAACATTAAAATCATCAAAAAATACTTTACAAAATTATCCTATTTAACAACCAAAATTAATAATCCATCATAAAATTCCAAGAATATACAAAAATCATCAATGGAAAAATCCATAACATTTGAAAGATTCACAAATTAGTCCTCGAGCTAGCTAGATTAAGCTAATATGAACTCTAAAACATAAAAATCACTAAAAACGGACGAGATTTCACTCACCTACAATGATCCAAAGCTGGCCGTTCCTAACCTTGTTCTTCTTTTAGGTTTCAGCTATGGAGAAAGTAAAATGAAGAAGATAACCTTTTTTGTTTCTTCCTTTTCAATTTTTAGTTTTAACATTTATTTACTTAATTACCATTTTATCCGTTATTCACACATGAATTTCAGCTAAAATAATAGCCAAACCCGTACACTACTCTTCCAATTGTATAATTATTATTCCAATCCTTCAATTTTTCCTTTTTAACTAATAAATCCATCTTTTTCATATTTACGATTTAGTCCTTTTTACTTAATTAACTATCTATACAATAATTAAAATTTAATAACTAAAATTCTTTAATTCAAAATTCCATATAAAATTATTATTGCCTTGTTTATTTAAACACTCATTATAAATTTTTTGTCGTTGGGTTTGTGGTCTTGAAATCAATGTTTTCGATACCATTGAATAATGGGCTGCTATAGATAATCAGCATAACTTTATCAAGGGCAAAGAGGTCATTTTCAAGATTTTTGGAAACTTTTACCAATACCTGGTGGACAAGTACCGGCAGTAGTCAAGTTAGTAAGGAATTTAGAAATGGTACTGACTTCTACCGATACCTGTGACAGTTTTACCGAAAAAAATGTAACATCTATCGAAATTATTTATGCGTCTACCGATACTAAAAACTCTAGAGAGCTAAGAAGTTCTACCCTACAACTTCTGCCAGTACAAGTATTCTAACTACCGATACAAACATGCACAGAATTACCGAAACTTAAAGTATAACTACCGATACAACTCAAGTTAGTAAACAACCTCTCTCCTACCCTGTACTTGTACCGATACATACAGGAGTTCTACCGAAACAAGTATGCAGAATTCTCAAATTTCACACAAGTTCATTCATAAACTTCATTCATAGACATAAGGTAAAATGGACAACACATTAGTGTTCAAATACAATACTTAGCATAATATTTAAGTACTAAATGTCACATACAACATTCATCAAGCATTCAAGTTCGACATGTAACCAAGGATCTACAAGTATCATAGATTCAAAATAAGCATACACAAAACGACATCATCCTAGTACATGCCATATAATAGAGTGATGTAAATACTACCGAACGAGTTCTCGAGATAGAGTGATGTCTTCAAGATGATTCAATCTTCAAGTCGCAAAATGAATCTACAATATAACAACAATTTCACTGGTAAGCATCATAGCTTAATAAGTTTGCAAGGTTAAACAATTTACCGAAAAACATGAGGTAAACATCTCTATAAATCTAATGAGCCAAAAGAGGACTGAACTTCAGTGATCGTTATTCGTTTTACTCCCTGTTGACTCTAAGGTCATGATGCTCATTTTACTCCCTATTGACCCAGAGGTCATGCTTGTTACCAGTATTCGATGCTATTCTTAGCCATCGATACAGTATATCTGTTCCCTACGATGCTGCTCACACTAAACTGACGAGAATATGAGGTCATGCATAAATCTCAGCCATTGTAGGGCCTGTAATCCATTCTTGGATTCTATTCACTTTACAGTGACTCACAATGCCTTAGAGAATCCGCAACAAAAGTAAGATCTCAATCATCGGACCATTCAACTTTGGCATAAGGCCGGGTAATTCTTCTTCAGTTGTTTCCATCTTTCACATCTTCAATTGTTGCTCCAAACATCAACATTTATAAAGAAAGCAATTATAAGTAGATAAAAGTAAGAATTTAACATTGCGAACTTATCGGACTAATTTACAGTTGCGATTAGATTTTAGGGACTACTCCGTTAATTTCTCCTTTCCACGATCTAAAGCACGATCGAAGTCTACATCCAAAAACCATTCAATTCTCACAATAAATCACATAATTCAGTCATTCAACACAATTTAGCTCTTTTGGAAAAATTATGATTTTACCCCTAATATTTTCCTTTTATTCAATCTAGTCCTTTCAACACAAAACATGCAAAATAACCATTCTCTTACACAACCAACCTTAATTGATTTCTCTAGGTTGTTTATCCAACCCCTACACACAAACATTTGCAACACAATACATGTATTTTTTACCATTTTCACACTTTAGTCCCTAACCCTAATTTCATCAAAAATTACTTTACAAAATCATTACATCTAACAACCAAGCACACCAATCTTTCATAAACTTTCATGAATAATCTCATTCATCAATGGAAAAATATTTAACATTAGGAAGATTCACAAATTAGTCCTTTAATTAGCTAAATTAAGCTATTACGAACTAAAAAACATAAAGAAATTACTAAAAAGGGTCAAAGTTTGCTCATCCAATCAAGCTTCCAAGGTTGACAAGGACAAACCTAATTTTCTCTTTTTTTCGTGGAGAAGATGAAGGAAAATGAGTGAATTTCCTCTATTTTCTATTTTAATTTCATATATATAGTCAATGACAATTTTGTAAATATTTAAACTTTCATCATTAAGCTTTAATTAACCCATTTTTAACCCTAATCCAACCTATTTATACTTAGTTGACTCATGCTAACCCACCACTAACATTTCCTTTGTTAATTGACTCATTTGGTCCTTCTAATTATTTATTTCTACTTTTGCACCTATTACAATTTAGTCCATTCTATTTAATTAACTATCTAAACGATAAAATTTTTGAACCAAATTTTAATACAGTGCATATAACACCATAAATTTTAAAATAAATAAATTTACGACTCGATTTTTCGAATTTGTGATCCCAAAACCACTATTTTTCGACACCATTGAAAATCAAACTGTTACAGTGGTTGCCTACTCCTGTTGCAGTCATGGGTGTGGTGGCAGCTACCATTTTTACGTCTCCAAGTGAACGACCCTTATACATTCCCATTGGTGACAAGGTAAAATTCATTTGATAATAATATATAATTACCACAGTAAATGTTTTTATTTTTATATGTTTGAATTAACTTATTTCTTGAATAGGTGGAACTATGGGTCAAGTTATGTGGGATTACCGAAGCAATTATTGATCACCCTACGAACATCACAACAATTATGCAAGCGAACACTTGTTGATGCAAGTATAGTTGATAGACTTAAAACTATCAGATATTGATCCCACAGAGATGATTGTTTATAATTATAATTATTGATTCAATTAAAGTCAAAATAAGAAAAACTGTATGAATAATGTCAGCGCAATTAAAATAAAGAGAGAAGAAATGAATGAATTAAACTGTCAGAGCAAATATTGCAAGACTATAATAAAATATGTCGAAGCAAATTAATAAGAAATGCAGTGAAAGTTTGAAGATAATTTGTCGATGCAATTTAAGAAAATTAAAGAAGTAAAAACAATGATAATGGAATGGGGGATCCCTGACTTGATAAGTCGACAAACCACTAAATGTGACAACAAGATAAATAATAGATAAATTGTCACCGCAATTAAGCTTAATGAGATCTTACAAACTTTGACTTTTCTGTTTAGCAAAGACCCAAATACTCACATTAACCACACCTTCCAGTGCTGGCAATGCTTTGTATTCAAGAACTAGTGGCTAGAATTCCTTTGTTCCCCAAGCAACTTTCGTTGTCTTACTTGTTAATTTAAATTGTCATTGCACTTTCTAGTGTCAATAATTGCAATAGCACTTCCGTGATCAAGCAATTAAATCAAAAGATAAACAAATAAGAGAAAATTGAGCAGAAATCAAATTAGATTTAAAATTAAAAGGTACTTCCATACACATTTAATTTCATCAAAATTTATCAGCATTTGAAAGGAAATAAAGAACAAGTTGAGGCATTCTATTCCTAGCCTACTAGAACTTTTCCCTAATGTTCCTATTGTGTTGCACTTAAGAACACTCCTCATCAAGAGCAGGATTTGCCTTCTCATCACAATCAGTTCACCCTCCAAGAAACTAAACTGCCATGGAGGCAAGCTTAAAGAAAAGATGAAAAATCAAATTGATTTTCGTCACCAGCTTTAAGATTCCTCTTCCTCCTCCTCTTTTTCTTTTCTTTTTTTTCATCAGCATTTATCTTTAATGCCAAATACATGTGTCCTTCTTCTTCAGATCTAACTTCCTTACAACTGTACAAGTTAGTTAGTCTAGCTATACATTAACGCAGATCTGGTGCATTCAGCAAGCAGTTAAAGGTTGTCGCGACATCTCTGGACGCAAATTTAGATTTTAATTCGCTGCGACAACCTTGATATTCTCAAGCACTGGTACTTCTGGATATGTTCATGTGGCGATAGGTTTGGGCGCAGTTTTGGATTCTAAATTGAAGTGACAACCTTGGACACCTTCCTACGTTGATCTTTTGGGACATATTCCTGCATTGACATCTTTAGACGCAAAACTGAACACTAAATGTGGTGATATTAGTAGCAAAAGTAGGACAAAATTAACCAAACATCACTTAGTTAGAAAATGCAATTACTGAATATAAAATGCTAAAAATGCATGCTAAACATGATATAATGGGAACAAATTATACTTTAAATAAGAAAAAAATTAATGGTATTTTCTAATGCTATCAGGTACGAACTTTCACATGGTTTCTTTGACAGTTTGGACTTGGGTTAACTCTTTCAAGATTGTTTCCATTTCAGCTCGCTTCTTTCTTTTATTTTTTTTAGGTTTAATAGAATTTTATGATCACTTAAAAAAATATAACTTGCCAACATTTTTTTTGGAACAAATTCTTGAGCAATTAAGCAAACATTTCTTGTGTGTAAAATCATTTACGTACATTGATCAATCATATTGACTTTATAACACCAAAAAGTGAAAATGAAACAATGGTCTCCCTTTTTCCCCTTCTAACTTGGTATTAACTATCACAAATTAACCATGTACAAAATGATTAAACCATATATATAGTACTCAATACCAAATGATAATCTCCTTGTTAATAAGAATTAGGATTTAGGAGAAGAAGCAATATTTGCCACCCTAGGCACATGAACAGGAAACTCATCAATCTCATCAATCCAAGGGCTTTTCTCCTTAGCTGGATTGATGGTCTTCAATGCCTTCCAAACTGCACTGTTGCACTTAAATCCTGATCCGAAAGCAATCTGCCATGTCCTATCACCTTTTCTGATTCTTCCTTTGGCTTCGGAATAAGCTAATTCATACCACAAAGAACTGCTTGAAGTGTTCCCAAATCTGTAAAGCGTCATTCTCGATGGCTCCATGTGCCAATCTGTAAGGTCAAGGTTTTTTTCAAGCTCATCTAGCACGGCTCTCCCACCTGCATGAATGCAAAAATGTTCGAATGCCAACTTGAAATCTGGGATATACGGTTTGATCTTCATCTTCAACACTTTCCTTGCCACTAACGTGACGAAAAACAGGAGTTGCTCCGACATGGGAAGAACTAGTGGCCCCAGAGTGGTGATGTTGGTTTTAAGGGCTTCTCCAGCGACAGCCATGAGGTCTTTCGAGAGGGAAACACCGATTCTTTTGGTGTCGTCCTCACGTTGGAAGACGCAGTTGTAGCATTTGTCATCGGCACCTTTGTGCGTGCGTACGGTGTGAATGAGTTGGTACTTAGAGAGGCGGCGATCGGATGAGCGGTTGGAGAGAAGGATTGCGGCACCACCCATGCGGAAGAGGCAATTTGAGACGAGCATAGATCGGTCGTTGCCGAAGTACCAGTTGAGAGTAATGTTCTCCATGCTTACCACTAAGGCATAAGAGTTGGGGTTCACCTATATTTCCAACCAAATATTTCACATTCAACACAATAAGTATACATGTTACGATAAAAGTACATCCATAATGATAATTTACACTAGTATGAACTTAATGATAATATTGGAAACTAGCAAAAGATCACACTACCACATAAATTCCAATTAAATGGAGGCAGACCATGTGTCAGATACATCTGGAATTTAATGGCAGAACCTTTTGATTTTTAATTGAACAACTGCTACAAATAAAATCAAATGCCGCCGTCCTTTATTAATGTTCCTCACCTAATTATTCAATTTCCACCTTTAATGTATCGTTTGTTGTTTACCTTTCGATTATTAGTAAAAGATTATATGGGTTCGAGATTATAGAAAGATTAGGAAAGAATTATAGGTAATTTTACAAGTTAAAATGGATAAAGAACAAGAACATATATTACCTGCAGCAGCTGTTTAGCGAGGTCTATAGAAATAAGCCCAGCACTGCACCCCATTCCACCAAGATTATAGCTCAAAATGTTGCCTCTAAGCTTGTATCTGTTGACAACCATGGCAGAAAGAGATGGTGTAGGATTGAACAAGCTGCAATTCACCACAAGGATCCCTATATCCTTTGCCTTAACACCAGTTTTGTCGAAGAGTTCATCAATAGCTCCAAACATCACTGTCTCGGCCTCCTTTCTGGCTTCCGCCATGCAAGGGTTGGGTGGGACACGCAACACTGCCTCAGGCAAGTATGTCTTTTGTCCCAACCCAGACCTCTCCAGGATTTTCTTCTGAAAGGCTAAGTTCTCTTCGGTGAAGCTCCCAGTGAGACCAGATCTCTCTATGAAGATCTCCCTGGTGCAAATACGATCAGCTTCAGGCTTGAAACAAGCGAAATTCACTAAGTAAACTTTCCTTGGCCTGCTCATGAAGTAAAGTGTGGCCAAAAAAACTAAAAGACATGAACATAGGGTTACTGAAACGACATTGAACTTGAGTTGGTCCCATAGTTGAACAAAATCTAGGAGAGTAAGTGTGGAAAGATGAACCGAAGCAATGCCTAGGAGAGGCACCAACATCAAATACATAGCGTTAGAGATAACGTAATGGTAGCCAAGCGTCACATATTTTAGCCTTACTGAAAGAAGAAAGTTTGGGAGATTGTTGTTTGATCTTCTTTCTTCTGACGATGAAACTGTTTGAACCTTTACAGGCTCAACATTCCTTCTTCGCTTACTCTCTTTTGCCATTTTCTTTTCTATTTTTAGCTATCAATCCAACTCAATTTGAAGCTTAAAGAAAAACCCAAATGGGAAACGGTGTTGAAAATCAAGGAAACAAAACTTTGGTACAAAGAAGTGAATAAAAGTGGTAGTTTTTTTTTCGATATTGAATTTGCTAAGAAAATGAAGGAAAAAATAAGTACGAAAGGTGTTGATGAGTTAAATTGTGTGAAGAATCTGGAGCAATTTAAAGGGGAAGAGTGAGAGGTGGGGGGATGCAACTACCACCAACGAACCTTAATTGATAACCTGCCCTCACGTATTTGCCAACCGGGTAATTTCCCCTTTTATTTCCTCCCATTTTTTTATTTATATTCGCTCACAAAATTAGGGTTAGTATTTAGTGCAGAGTATATTTTTTTATTTATTTCGGAAGCATTTTTTTAAAAATATTATATTTCTTTTTTCTTAAATATTTATTTCTTAATATTTTATTATAATTTTATAGGATATTTATCAATCTTCTTATCATGATTGTAGAGTTTAAAAACTCTACCAATAGTGTATAAAATATTTTCTCATAGTTATGTATATTGATATTATCTATTAAAAATATAATTATCTCTATTTATAATTATTTTTTTAAATCATCTAAAACTACTCGTAGCCCTTTTTTAGTCCTCAATCCCCAATCATTAAATAAAAGGATAATGCATTTTAGCACACTCGAACTCACGTCCTCTTGCACTGTCAACAATGTTCATGCCGATTGAATTAAGATTCAATCAACTTTATAAGTATATATTTTTTTTGAATTACAAGAAAAGAGTAAAATCTTAATAGCAACACGACTTGATCTCAAGCCACATCTAGAGCGATAAACACTTTGACCATCAAATCAACGTGAGGTTCCTTTAAAATTATTTTTTAATGATATATTCTCCATGTTTTCATTGATAGCGTTTGAACTTATATCAAATATAGTTTTCTTACGTTTGGTATGAATACGTGGGAGAAAAAGAGGGTTGACATGTCAAACGAATACGAATATAGTCTTCTGCACGACAGCATTTGTTGGTGAACAAATTAGCTCACCCAATTCAGAAGGCATATGGTAGTAGAAGACATTCCTTGAACCGGTAAGTAGGTTTATCAACTGTTTAGTTTAAATTGTATAAATTGGGAAGTTAATCTTTTTATTTTGTTTTAAAAAAAATTAAATTAAAAACCAAATAAATCAACCAATCAATATATTATTGGATAAAAAATGTAAAATGAGATCAAATTTATATAAATGATAAGATTTTTTTGGGGGTAAAATAAGGGAGGCTACAACCTTAAGCTACAAATTCATTGCAAAATATGTCTACCTACTGTAAATCCTTGCCTACCGTTCATAAGAAATACCCAGAGGAGGTCTATCGAATAAAGCACTATGACTCTATTTCTAGTTTCAACAGAGTTGGCCTTTCTAAACATACTTTTCAATTTATTGGGCACAAGGACTCAATCCTTCTTGCTAAAGTTGGGATTCCTACATCATCATTTCCCTTATTGATCAATTGGACGATTTCAAGGTTGCCATGTTTAACAATCTAGCAACATTGAATTTGTAAAATGAAGGTTCATACAATTCTAGTCTCTCAAAACCAACCCTAGAATACAACAATCATCCTGAAACTAAGTATTAATGTCTTGTTTGATTACTGATGTAATAACATGAGGAAAAATCATATTTATTACATATGTATTATAATAGTTAAATATAAAATAAAAAAATAGTTAATACAGATTTAAACTTGAAATTAGAAATATGAGTAATTACTCTTGTAAAAAATAAGACCTCTTCAAAATAAGTAAATAAAAAGTTCTTCTCTTTTCCCAAAACATGTCATATGCATGGCTAAAAATTATTATTTAAAAATAGTTTATTATTATCTCATATACTAAAACATGGTGAATAAATAATACCCCTACCAAACGTAGCATAAGCCCATTATCGATCGACCAGTACATTCCCTCTTTCATATTTGCACAAACTTTTGATAAGGACCTCCAAATGTAAAAGCAATTTAGTCTATCAGTAGTTAATGCACATCCCACATTAATTTCTCTTTTATCCTCTATACACATGTAACACCACTCACCAGGCTCGATCGTTGGGTTCGAGCTGTAGGAAGCCACAACCGTCATCAGAGCAACTACAGGAAATTTTGCAACATTCAATCATTCCTACTCGTAACTATCATTCACATTCAAAGTATGTTACACAATTATTTATGGGTCTGAAACGAGCCTACGGAAGCTCTTTTGCTAACTCGAGCATGAACTAGGATCAAATTGTAAAGTTTTAAAATTTGGGTCGACGTCCCGACTTCATAATTTCCTCGTCACGACCACGTCAACTCAGTGAGTTACGCCACGATGTCAAACCTCTTCGTGTTGCGATGACACTCACTATCAGACGAAGTTGCGACGTCGAAATTTCTTAATATCAATGTTTCCCTTGTTTATGGAAAAATACACATTTTTTGTACCTATTCAATAGTTTCCAACCAAATGACCTGTTCACATTCCATCATTTACCAATTCTAACCATCCCAAATCATGACAAAACCTATTAAAGCAAGTTTATAACATTTAAATACAACCATTTAACATGACATTAAATACATGTTCATCATTTAGACTCAATCAATCTAGTTGTTCACCAAAGCATATCAAATAAGTCATTCAAGTTTACCACAAGTTTGCCTATAAATTTCCTTTTGTACACCATGAACCTATAATACCTTAATTTGAGCTAAAACAAAACATACATCAACTATATTTCCAACCATAACATTCTAATATGCAAATTCAAACCATTCATCAACTTAGTTGCCCTATTTACCCCATTTTCTATTTTTTTCCACATACCAAAACATACAAGCTTATATCATCACTTATTCTAGCATGAAACATGATCAATGCCATACATTTATCAAATCACTTACACAAGTATGTCACAACTACCATATAACCAACTATGTCACAAGGTGCTCCATAAATACATGCCACAAAAATTTGACCCAAAAGAACATAATTCCGTCTTTTGATAGTGTGTACTTTACGCTGATCCAACTCAGTAAGTTCCGCAAGATGTACAAGAAAAGAAAACAACTAGAGTAAGCATTTAGAATGCTTTGTAATTTCAATTGGAAAAAAAAAATACTATGCTTACCTTGTACTTAATTAAGCATAAAAGAAAACTTTAGTTTTGACATAATGTTGGCTAGTACAAGGCATTCAAACATCAACAATGTGAGCTTAAACAATGTACAAAATCATCAAATGCTACATTTAACTTGAGCATATCAATTTATATTATTTTCTTATACCTATCACAATGACATAATCAATTAACATTCATAAATCTATACCAAGCATACATGATTCGGGACAATCACCTTTCTCCATCATCAATTATATCAATGCATCAATTAAAACCACATTCATTTAATAACAATACAATTTGATTACTAAATCCATTTCATCCTCTTTTCAAGTTTCCAAGTATTATGATGGATTTCATTTTGGGTTTGCCTTTGAACTCGAAGAAAAAAGACTCTATCTAGGTTATAGTAGACAGATTAACGAAAGCTACTCATTTTATACATGTTTGAACTGATTACTCGGTTAAAAAGTTAGCTGAACTGTACGTTTCAAAAGTTTTTAGATTACACGGTGTACCACTATTGATTATCTCCAATCATGATTCGAGGTTCACCTTCAGAGTTTTTCGGTAAGCTACACGAGACTTTGGGCTCCATATTGAATTTCAACATCACTTTTCATCCACAAACTGATGGTCAATTTGAATGCGTTATTCAAATTCTAGAAGATGTGTTACGATGTTGCGTTATTGAGTTTGAAGGTAACTAAAAAATATATTTGTCGTTAGCCGAGTTTGCTTACAATAACAACTATCAGTTGCGTATAAAAATGGCACCGTATGAGGATTTATATGGGTATAAATATAGAAGTCTGTTATATTAGTCAGAGTTGAACGAAAAAAAGTTATATGGGGTTTATCTGGTCTGGGAAACTAAAGATAAAGCTAGAATCATTCGTGAAAATTTGAAAGTTGCATCTGATCATCTTAAATCTTATGTTGATATGAAAATAAATTATATTGAGTTTTCTCTTGGTGAGAAAGTGTTTCTGAAAGTCTCGCCTTGGAGAAAAGTTTTGCGTTTCGATAGAAAAGGAAAACTCAGCCCAAGGTTTACTAGACCGTATGAAATTTTGGAAAGAATCAGATCAGTGGCTTATTGATTAGTATTACCTCCGAAACTTGATAGATTTCATAATGCTTTCAACGTTTCAATGCTTCGTCGCTATTGCTTTGATCCGTCACGCGAGTTATCTCCAAATGAAATCGAGTTACAGCCCTATCTGACGTACGATGAAAAATCGATTAGAATTTTTGCTTGGGAAGTGAAAGAATTACGAAATAAACGTGTACCATTGGTTAAAATATTATGGCATCGACATGCAGTTGAGGAAGCTATGTGGGAAACGGAAGAATATGTGAGATCACAATACCTGAACCTATTTTCATGTAAGAAATTTCGAGGACAAAGTTTTAAGGGTTGGAGTTGTAACGTCCTTTTTTTAGTGGTACCGAAAATGGTAGTTTTGGAACCTCGATTTTTGATGATTGAGCTAGTAAATATTATTTTATAATATTTACGAGTCTATTATAGAGTTAAATTAAGTCCTGGTCCAGTAATTTTAGCAATTGAATTGTTAATTAAGGAAAATGGACTAAATCGTAAAAGATGTAAACTTAACCACTATTGAATTTTATTAGATAAAAGGCTTAAATGGTAAGAATGGGAGGATTTATAAGACAATTAAGTCATTATAAAAGTTAGTGGACGGTTATGGTTTATTAATTAGTTAAATTTTATGTTTATAATAAGGGTAAAATTGTAATTTGATAAATAAAAACATAAACAAAAGAAAATAAGGTTGGCATCATCTTTATTAGCCTTTTTCCACCAAAAATTGAAAAGAGAAACACCATGGTTGAAGCTTAAGTTTCGAACAAGCTAGGATTTATACATATCAAGGAATAAATCGTTTGGAGGAAAATCAAGGAAAAAGGAATATTGCAGAATAATCCCTATGAATCAGCTCATTAGCCAAATATATTAGGTAAGTTCATAGTGTATTAAAATGTGTTTATATATATTAATTGTTGTTGAATCTTGAGAACATAGTTTGTTAATTTTGTATGATGGAATTGAAATGTTAAAAACAAAAGCTAAGGTGAGTAATTACTAAATCGAGAATTGTTGAATATTAGGAAACATGAATTATATGGACCTCTGAATGAAAATAAATTTTTACATCATGTTTAATGATAATATGAAAGTGCCTTTGAATATTAAAAATGTTATGAATCCTGCTTAAATGCCCATTTGAACGTAGTAAACAATTAGTGCCAATAGAGTTAGAATGTAAGCTTGTATAGGTTTGCACTTTGGTGCCTCTATTCACACTTTGGTGTCTCTATTTGCACTTTGGTGCCTCTGATTGCACAATCATGCCTCTGTTTACACTACGGTGTTTTGTATAGTATTACAACGCTCTTTGGTGTGGTGTAGTTACCTGAGTATTTGAATTAATTTGCTATAGTTTATCGGGCTAGTAAAAATTTTGAATGAACATTAAATGACTTGTTAAGATATGTGAATACCTATGAATGGTTTGAATTAAATTCATGATACACATGAAATTATCTTGTGATTCGAACACGTATAAATCTCACTTGTTTCTCGTATAATGAATGTTAGATTGATATCTTTAAATTACTTGTTTAAATTTTCATTACATGATTGAGGTAAGTTGATTTAAGATTTAGCTATGAACTTACTAAGCTATATAAGCTTACTCTATTTCATTTCCTGTTTTTTGTAGTTGACACTTTCCAGAACTAGGCAGTCGGATCAACTTCATGGCTCACACTATCGAGCTTCAGTCTCAGTAGATTTTGACTCGTTTTATTCGCTTTTGTGGCATGTGTATAGGTTATTTTGGGTTGATGGTTTTGAAGTTCTAAGTTGAAGTTGTAATGTATTATAATGGCATGTAATAGGTTAAATCTAAATATTACTATGGTATGCATATATGGCAAGTGATGAAAGCATGTTTGGAAATGGTATGCTTGATCTTAGATTATGAATTGGTTGGAAAATGATTAAACTTGGATGAAATGCTTGGTATATGTGTTATTTGATAGTTTTGGTATATGAAATTATGACATTAAGTTGTTCCATGGATATGTTAAGTCTTGATTATGCACCAAAGTGGTGGTGAATGCATATATGTGTTATTTCCTAATGACTATTTAGATTTTTATTAAATGCAAAAGTTCTAGAACATTTAATACAATCTCTCAACTCTGAAAGTGTCCTTAAAACGTGCAAGAGGCAACCTTTGTATTCTGAACCACCAGTTACTCCATCTACAATTGATACCACCCATTGAGATCGTAGACAAATGGTCTTGAGATAGGCTACTCCACTTTATAACCTACCTCTTGACCAAAGAGGGGGCTAATTATTATACCCCTACTTGGACATGTGGAAGCGCAAGAAACGATCTATGAGACACCCATAGATGGATGTTCGATTAGTCACCCAGCGACCAACCAACCGTATGTTTTATACCTCCCACAGGAAAGCCATTCGCCTTTGACCACTTGTCGACTCCCTTATCAAGGCACTCGCTAATAGTAGGTCATCTATTAGGCCACATGCTATTAGTGACATGCTCTTATCCCTAATAGTGGACCACTAAGGGACGTGAGGCCTAACAACCTCATATTATCTCAGCAAAGGGAATGTTAGAGCAGGTCCACAAAGTATTATGCTTGATGATAACCAACGTATAATGGACTAGCCACTTGGCCGAGTACACAAGTAGGTCACCATCCATATTGTCGGTGACATGGCTCTACTGGGCTAGAGGACCTCCCCCTTATAAATACCCCAACACACAATGACAAAAGGATCCTTTTTCCTCCGCTTTTACTCCTTAAGCAGTATCCCCTAGCATTACAATCTCCGTTCTTCTTTCTGTCTTCCTTCTTTGGTATTCCATCTCTTCACCTGTTATAAGTGAGCCAACCTCCTAGTCACCACCACCTTGTCTTCTTTATTTCCTCCTTATTGATCACTAGTATCAACAAATATAATTTTTATTTTCTTTAATTTTAATTCTTTTAGAATTACTATATAATATAAAACAATAAATTAAGAAAGAACACTTTATATGAAGGAAAAATGCTTTACAACTTAAAAAAAACCCATATAACATTCTTTTATTATGGGAGCACAAATGAAGGCATTGGTTGGGGTTTAGGGTATTTTTGAGGGACTTGAATTTATACAACATAGAGGCCATGCTCAAGTTATTATTCAATCTGACAGTTTGGAAGTTGTTAAAGCTATCTTTGGAAGCACTTCCACCATATTAAACTCAGCCTTGATTAGATGAATCCAAAGTATCTTAGCTCAAGAAAATCAATGGTTTTTGTAGTACATCTCGAGAAAGTAGAATCAAATTGCAAATTGCTTGGTTAAACAAACTTTGACCGGGAAAGACAAGTTGCAGCTGTTTGAAGCCCCCTCATAGTGGTTCACACTGATTTTGAGATGGACAAATCTAAAAATGTGTTATAAATACATTAAGTGGATGTTTAACTCATTTAAACCTCTAACTCCTTTAAACCCTCATTAAAGTAATGGGATAAAACTCTCTGGTTCATTTATGACCATGAGAGTAAATTAGATGTTTCAATTAAGAAACTAAAGAGACGTCATTTACATGTACTTCATTGAATGCAAATGAGCTTATAAATAAAGCTCCTTGAAATGAAAGTAGTAGAAGAGAAAATTCTTTACCAATTTGATCTATTTTTACTTTAAGTGTTCTTTTATTTGATTATTTTATAACACGTTATCAGCACGAGCCTCTACAAGTTCATAGTGAAGTTCACGTAATTTCAGCTTTATATAATTTGTCCGTATTAACTCCCGTTAAACTATATACGGTATACATATTTTCATCATTCTTTTATTTTGTTTTCTAGATGAAATATTTGCTTTGGATAACATTTGCACATTTATTTTTACAACTCAAATGTTATAATGATAATTATATATACATGTGTTTTTTTTACTAGAAGAAATTTCAATTAATGTAATTTGTGTTAAGTTATGATTATGAGTATTCCTCTGCATGTCAATACTTGATATACATATTACTATTTAGAAAATTTGGTATACATATATATAATTGACTTAGTTTACGATTGAGAATGCTTATCATTTTACTAATTTGTTTTATTTTGATTCAAGTGATTATAATGTCAAATCTTGCAAAACTTGAATTTGCGGCCTTAGACATATCAAACAATAATTATTTGTCATGAGTGTTAGATGTTGAAATTCACTTAGATGCTAAAGGTCTAAGAGATACTATATTAGCAAATAAAGAAGCATCTAATCAAGACAAGGGAAAAACAATGATTTTCATCTGTCATCTTCTACATGAAGGATTAAAAGCGGAATATCTCACTGTGAAAGACCCTCTTAATTTGTGGAATGATTTGAAATAAAGATTTGACCACTAAAAAACGGTGATACTCCCTAAAGCTCGTTATGATTGGATGCACTTACGATTGCAAGATTTTAAGACTGTAAATGAATACAATTCAGAACTTTTCAAAATTAGATCTCAACTAAAATTATGTGGAGAAAACATAATTAATGAGGACTTGTTAGAGAAAACATTTTCAACCTTTCATGCTACTAATGTGCTCCTGCAGCAGCAATATCGTGAAAAAGGTTTTAAAAGGTATTCTGAATTGATTTCATGCCTTTTAGTGGCTGAACAAAATAATGAACTGTTGATGAAAAATCATGGAATTTGTCCCACTGGTTCTGCACCATTCCCTGAAGTGAATGTAGTAGTACATAATAATTATGAACATGGAAAATATAGAGGTCGCGGTCGAGACCGTGGTCGTGGACATAGTGGGGGACGTAGTCAAGGATGTACTAGTAATCGTTATCATTGTGGTCATAATAATGGTACTACTAAACACCAGAAAAAGAATAACAATGAAGGACAAGAAAGAGGTGGTCAAAATATTCCTTCAAAGATTGTTGAGAATTTATGCTATCGATGTGGTATGAAGGGGTATTGGTCACGTACCTGTCGTACGTCTGAGCATTTAGTGAAACTTTATCAAGCATCCATTAAAAAGAAAGGAAAGAATATGGAGATAAATTTTATATCCCAAAATGATGATGAAATGGAGACAAAAGATGAAAATATTCACTTTGACCATTCCTACGAGGGTGATAAATTTCATGACCTTAATAATATAACTCACCTAGATATGACAAATTTCTTGGAGAATCATTAGAAGACTTGATGTTATTTTGAAATTTTCTTGTTGATTTAAGTATGTTTTATTTTTTTGCATAAATAATAATTTATATATTTAATAAATATTTGTAATGTTTCTCATATTATATTTTGTTATTTTTATGAAGAATATGAATAGTCAACAAAGTTTCATTGGACCCAAAATCAATGGAGATATTTGTCTTGCAGATAGTGCTACAACACACATGATACTCAAAGATGAAAGATATTTTTCTCATTTGACAATAAGTGATGGCCATGTTAATACAATATCGGGTAGTTCAAAACTTATTGAGGGCTCCGAAAGAGCTATTATATTATTACCTAAAGGTACAAAAATTGTCATTGATGATGCTTTATATTCTACTAAGTCTCAAAGAAATTTATTAAGTTTTAAAGATATTCGTCTTAATGGATATCATATTGAGACTATGAATGAGAAAAATATTGAATATCTATACATTACAAATGTTGAATATGGAAAGAAATATGTTTTGGAAAGGTTACCTACTTTTTCATCAGGTTTATATTATACACATATTAGTGCAATTAAGACACATGTCACTACAAACCAGAAGTTTGTAGAACCACATATTTTTACTATTTGACATGACCGATTAGGCCATCCCGGATCTATTATGATGCGAAGAATAATCGAGAATTTAATTGGACACCCATTAAAAAACCAAAAGATTCTTGAATTCAAAGATTTATCTTGTGTTGCTTGTTCTCAAGGAAAATTGATTATTAAACCATCACCAACTAAAGTTGGGATTGAATCTTCTGCATTTCTAGAACATATTCAAGGTGATATATGTGGACCCATTCATCCACCATGTGGACCATTCAGATATTTTATGGTATTGATAGATGCATCTAGTAGGTGGTCACATGTGTGTTTATTATCGACTCGCAACTTGGCGTTTGCGAGACTACTTGCTCAAATAATTCGATTAAGAGCACAATTCCCAGATTATGCAATCAAAACTATTCGTCTTGATAATACTGGTGAGTTTACATCCCAAGCTTTTAATGATTATTGTATGTCAATTGGGATAAATATTGAACATCTTGTATCTCATGTTCACACGCAAAATGGTTTAGTTGAATCGTTTATCAAACGCCTCCAACTAATAGCTAGGTCATTGCTTATGAGAACAAAACTCCCTATTATAGCTTGAGGATATGTTATTTTGCATGTAGCAGCACTTGTGCGCTTCAGGCCAACAAGTTATAATAAATACTCCCCATTACAATTGGCTTTTGGTCAGGAGCCATATATTTCCCATCTTAAAATTTTTGGATGTGCAGTATATGTTCCAATTGCTTCACCACAACGCACAAAGATGGATCCTCAAAGGATGTTTGGAATATATGTTGGTTATGAATCTCCTTCTATAATTAAGTATATTGAACCATTAACTGGAGATTTATTTACTTCATGATTTATTGATTGTCATTTTGATGAAACAACATTGCCAACATTAGGGGGAGAGAAAATACAACTGATAAAAGAGATTACATGGAATGGATCATCATTATCTCAATTAGATCCTCGTACAAATCAATGTGAACAAGAAGTTCAAAGGATCATACATTTGCAAAACATTGCCAATCAACTGCTAGATTTATTTACTGACCTAAAGGGAATTACAAAATATCACATACCAGCTGAAAATGCTCCAGTACGAATTGATGTCCCAATAGGGCAAATTGTTAGTATAAAAGACAGTAATCCACGCCTAAAGCGTGGAAGACAAGTCGGTTCCAAAGATAAAAATACTCGTAAAAGAAAAGAAGCAAATAATCAAAATGATTATATTGTGGAGGCAAGTGCTCAAGAAGAGGCCAAAGATATAACTAAACAAAAAACCCCAGAAGAGGTTCAAGTACCTGAAAATGGCGATAATGAAGAGATCTCAATTAGTTATGTTACTTCAGGAAAAAGATGGAACAAAAAAAATATAGTTTTGGACAACAATTTTGCTTATAATGTTGCTATTGAAATAGAAAAAACAAATGAAAATCCTGAGCCTAAATCTATTGAGGAATGTAGAAATAAAAAAGATTGGCCAAAATGGAAAGATGCAATTCAAGCAGAATTAAATTCACTTTCTAAACGTGAGGTTTTTAGACCTAAAGTCCAAACACCTGAATATGTAAAGCCAGTAGGATATAAATGGATATTTGTGCGAAAACGAAATGAGAAAAATGAAGTCATAACATATAAAGCATGACTTGTAGCACAAGAATTTTCGCAAAGGCCCGACATTGATTACGAAGAGACATATTCTCCTATGGTGGATGCAATCACGTTTAGATACCTTATTAGTCTGACAGTATGTGAAAAACTTTGCATGCGTCTAACGGATGTTGTTACAACCTATTTATATGGTACACTTGATAGTGAAATTTATATGAAAATCCCAGAAGGATTTAAAATCCCTAAAGGATATAGAGTTTCTCGAGAAAATTACTCAATCAAATTAAAGAAAAGTTTATATGGATTAAAACAATCTGGATGTATGTGATACAATTGTCTTAGTGAATATTTGTTAAAAGAAGGTTATAAAAATTATCCAATTTGTCCATGTGTTTTTATAAAAAGGTCTGGATAAGGCTTTGTGATAATTGCTATTTATGTTGATGATCTAAATATTATTGGAACTCCTGAAGAGCTTCAAAATACATTACATTATTTAAAGAAAGAATTTGAGATGAAAGATCTTGGAAAAATAAAGTTTTGTCTTGGCCTATAGATTGAACATTTAAAAGATGAAATTCATGTCCATCAATCAACGTATACGGAAAAGATCTTAAAGAAATTTTATATGGATAAAGCACATCCATTGAGTACCCCGATAGTTGTAAGATCGTTAGATGTGAATAAAGATCAATTTCGTCCTTGAGAGAAGGATGAAGAGTTTCTTAGTCCTGAAGTACCACATCTTAGTGTCATAGGGGTATTGATGTATCTTGCAAACAACACAAGACCTGATATAGCTTTCTCTGTAAACTTGTTAGCAAGATTTAGTTCTTCTCCAACACGTAGACACTGGAATGAAATTAAACAAGTGTTTAAATATCTCAGAGGGACCACTGATATGGGGTTATTTTATTCAAATGATTCAAAATCTCTATTAGTTAGCTATGCTGATGCTGGAATTTATCGGATCCACAAAAAGGTCGATCTCAAACAGGATATTTATTTACATGTAGAGGTACTACCATATCACGGCGTTCAACAAAGCAGACATTAGCTGCCGCCTCTTCAAATCATGCTGAAATAATTGCAATGCATGAGGCAAGTCGAGAATGTGTTTGGCTAAGGTTATTAACCCAACATATCATGAAAATATGTAATTTGCCTTTGCAGGAAAAGATGCCAACTATCTTATACAAAGATAATGGAGCATGTATAGCTCAATCGAAGGGTGGTTACATTAAAGGTGACAGAATGAAACATATTTCACCAAAATTATTCTTCACTCATGATCTTGAGAAGAAAGGTGACATAGAAGTTCAACAAATTTGTTCTAGTGATAATTTAGTAGATCTTTTTACTAAGGTGTTGCCAACTTCAACATTTGAAAGACTAAGCGACAAGATTGGAATGTGTCAACTCAAAGATATAATGAGATGTTGCCATTAGGGGGAGTCTAAAACATGTTGTACTCTTTTTTTAAACCAAAGTTTTGTCCCACTGGGTTTTCCTAGTAAAGATTTTTAACGAGAGAACTTATAATAAGATTGTGTACTCTTTTTCCTTCATTAGGTTTTTATCCCACAAGGTTTTTCCTAATAAGGTTTTAATGAGGCACATTTTTATTTAAAAGACATTCAAGAGGGAGTGTTATAAATACATTAAGTGGATGTCTAACTCCTTTAAACCTCTAACTCCTTTAAACCCTCATTAAAGTAATGAGATAAAACTCTCTGGTTCATTTATGATCATGAGAGTAAATTAAAAGTTTCAATTAAGAAACTAAAGATACTTCATTTACATGTACTTTATTGAATGCAAATGAGCTTATAAATAAAGCTCCTTGAAATGAAAGTAGTAGAAATTTTTTTACTAATTTAATCTATTGTTTACGTTAAGTGTTCTTTTATTTGATTATTTTATAACAAAATTATCTTTCTTTTTAGAATGTTGCTATGTAATTAATTTGGTATTATTTTTTTATCACAAAAAAAATATTAATTTAATTATTCATGTTGGAATATAAAAAATAAAAAAAAAGGTTAACAAACTGGTAATACTTGTTAAGTACTGCTAACTTCTGCCCTTATTATTAGCATTAACTTCCAAAGTTACTATCATGTTTTTGAAATATTTGGAGACATCTAATTATAGTGGTTATTTGGACCAAAATCTCTAATAATGCGATACACTGCACGTCAACCGCCCCCCACTTAAGTCGTGGTGTGTGTAAATTTCGATTAAAAGCGAATTAATTAATTTAATTCGATTAATCGGTTGGTTAATCAATATAGTTCGATTGAAAGTCGGTTAAAATTTTTTTTATAAGTTCGGTTAATGGTTAATTCGGTTCGAAAATGAATAATTAATCGAACTTAATAAATAATATTATATAGTATATATATTAAGCTATTATTAATTTGATTAATTCAGTCAAATGAACATTATTATTTTTATATGTTTTATACTTATTTTAATATCAAAAAAACATATAAATTCCAATTAATTCGATTAATCAACCGAATTAACTGAAATATTTTAATTCGATTATTTTATTTTGAAAAAAAATTGATTCGATTAACGGTTAAAATATTAAAAAATTCGATTAATTCAATTTAATTAACCATTTGAACACTATATAAATTAATAAGGTGCTTTCGAATATTTCAACTATATTTTATATACCCTTATAATTCAAGGAAAATGATGCTATTAATAACTGTTTGTATTGCTAAAATATTGAAAACGACGTTTAAACTTCCTTTTATATGAAATAGTAACAATTAAGTTTATTAATTAAAATTTTATGTTTTATTGTTATCTTTTATAATAATTTTTCATTATTATCATATATATCGAACCTTTCAGAAAAGAGTCAAATCATTATTTAACCAAAATGATGATTAAAACATTAATTTTCAATGTTGTTGGTGTGACAATTCACAGAACAGTTTATGTGTACATCATGCTAACATAACATCATTTATCTTATATGTTACATCAACAAATAATTCAGAAATTATAAAAAATTAAATCAAAATACATCAAAATTAAAAGTAAAAAATATAAAAAATTTGTAAATTTTTTTTAAAAAATATCATGAAGTACGCGTGGATTAATGCAAGTTGTCATGTTCAAAAAATTAACATTTTAGTTAGTATTCATGTTAAAAAAATCATTTTAATTTTATTTTAAAAAATTGATAGTCAAATTTGACTCTTTTTAAATATTAAAGGTTAAATTGAACTAAAAAAATATAAAAATCAAATTCACAAAAAATATTTAAACATCTTAGGTTAAATTTAACATTATATCATTCCTATAATAAATTTTTTAAAAGTAATTAATAATTTATTATACATGACATGTGATAATTAATTAATATTTACTACCATAAATAGTTTTTTTTTAAACATAATTATCTTACTTAATTTAAATGAAAGTGATATAGGCTGATGTGATTCATTATTTCATATAATCTGTCAATTGAAATGAAAATTACTTGGACACAAATCAAAGAATAATTACTTATTTTACTTCTAAACAAATACTTATTTAGCTGTACAAAAATATGTAAACTACACTTAATTAAATGAAAAGGATATAGTAGATTGGCTTTTCTAATATATAATTTTTATTTAAATTGGATTAGATAGAAATAATAGATAAAGTACAAACTTGATAAAAGAATGCCCAAAGATAATAGGTGTTGTAGAAATCATTTTTTTGAAAAAAGTTTCGACTTATATTTTGAAAACGAAAATAGATCGTCGCCAATTCTTTTTAAATAAGTGTGATTGGATCATTATGTAAAATTTTTAATCATTAAAACAACAATTTTGGTCTTTCAAATAAAAAAAGGAGTTCTGGAGTCGGTTACTTATGAAGAAGGATTAACACCCTTATACGCCCAAAATTGATACCTAATCGATTATATAATGTCTTAATTGTTGAAAATAAAGAACTCGAAAAAAATTAAATTGACATACTTAAATGCATGAATGACATGTTTGTTTTATTTAAAAATTAAAATTTTGCGAAAAAACTCGTTATTTCGAATTAATTGAGAAAAAATGTCATGTCTAGTAAGTTAGGACACAACACATCGAATCTTCGAAAGTACAAGCGTTTCTAATTCGTATCTCAAATATCATATATTTTAATTTTAAAAATAGGGAATTCGATTATCTCGGCTCAAAGAGAAACCACACCCAATAAGTTAGGGCATAATTCTCTCAAATTCCTGAAATAAAGAGCATTGCCTCTATTTTTTTAAATGATTTATGTATTTAAAAAAAGAATTAAAATGTCATGCAATTTTTTCATTAAAATATTAAAAAAAAAGAATGAGTATGTATATAATTTACAATTATAACGACAAAATAAAAAAAATACATGAATAAAATAAATTAAATGAATACAATTAAATACAATTAATAACACAATAAAATAATAAATAGGAGTAAATAAAATCACAATATAGTCAGTAGTAATAATGGAAATAAATATTAATTAATTAATAGTATAAACAACAATAAATATAAAACATAATTATTAAAACTCTAAAATAATTAAGTCAAAAATACAATAAAGCATGTAATTAACTTAAAAGTAAAAAATATGACATATAAATAAATAAACATATCAATGAATAAATAAAATTAAATGAAAGCAAAAATATAAATAGTATAAAAAATAAAAAATAAAAAAAATACATAAAACAATAAATAAAATTAAATAAAAGCAAGAATGTAAATAACAAAAAAATGAATAACCAATAAATAAATAAAAAATAAATAAACAATAATTATATGAAATGTAATCATAAAAATATCTAACATAATTAAATTAAAGATTGACTAACAACATGTAATTAAATAAAAAAAAACATAAAATTTAATGATAAATAAATAAACAAACAAACAATATAATAATAATAAATGCAAATTAAATAAAAAATAATAAAACTGATAACAATAAAATGACATGAAAATAAATAGCATCTAGATAAATAAACAAAAAAATAAATAAAAATAAAAATTAAATGCTAAAATTAAAAAAATAAATATAAACAATAAAAATAATTGGGATTAGGCATGAAAATAAATGACAAATAAATAAATAAACAAAAAAATAAAAAAAATTAAATACCAAAATAAACAGGAAAATATAAATAATAATAAAAAATTAACTCCGATGAACTTCGAGCAAACCCAAAAGAAACCATGGGTCTCATAACCCGGAAGAGGCCAAGGACGAATCAACACCAAAAGGTAAAAAACTAGATCTATATTTGTATTTTTAGTTTCAAAAGAAGAAAAAAGAAGAAATAAAAATATAAATCGATACCTTCAAATTTTTTTGCTTTGATTTTATTGATGCGTGTCTGATTGCTCAAAAAAATCTCTCATTCTTATTAAAAAAACTCCTCTTCTTTTAGATTTGATTTTGTGTTCTTATAACACAAAATTTACATCTTTTGTGATTTTCCTTCCTTTTTTGCAGATTTTCAAATCTTCAAGATTTTCGGGCAAGGGTAGCCCCGGCTAAGCATCCAAGGGTAGTTGCTAGATTTTTTTTCATTTTTTAGTTTAGAGTTTTTTTTTTTTTGGGCTTTGTAAAATATTGGACTTAAAAGTCCGGATGAAATTGGGCTGCAATAGCTGTCCCTCTTTGCTCGTTGTCGTGTAACAAGAATGGCGTAAAGACTCAAAGGAAGACTAATTTTGTCCGATCTTTCAGCCTCCGGTGCTTATCTGTTCTTTTGTCTCGTTGGTTGTTCTATTCCACTGTATCTTCATCACTACCATTTTAGGAAGACGAGATCTAGTGTCATAACTTTAACTTGGCTCATTGCAACTTCAAGTAGATAAGGATTGTTGTTGTAGTTTTATTCTAAACCGCTGAAACTTTAGAGTGATTGCTGTTTTATCCACTTCACTGTAACTTCAGAAAGATAGGATTTTTTTTCATAAATGCAATTCGACCTACTGTAACTTCAGGGGGTATGGGATTTGGTGTTGTAGCTTTATCTTGCTCTACTACAACTTCAGATAGATAAAGATTTGCCATTGTATCTTCAATCTGATCCTTGCGACTTCAAGGATATAGGATTTGGGCTTATAACTTCACTCCATTCTGCTGCAACTTCAGTGGAGATTGAGGTCTACTACTGTGAGTTTTAATTCGCCCCTCTATAGCTTTAGGAGTATAAGATTTGCTTCTGTAGCTTTTGTAGCTTCAATCTGCCCCTCTATAGCTTTAGGGGTATAAGATTTTCTTCTGTAGCTTCAATCTTCCCCTCTACAGCTTTAGGGGTATAAGATTCACTTTTGTAGCTTCAATTTCCCCTCTACAGCTTTAGGTGTATAAGATTCATTTCTGTAGCTTTAATCCGCCCCTCTATAGCTTTAGGGGTATAAGATTTACTTTTGTAGCTTCAATCTACCACTTTACAACTTTAGGGGTATAATATTTTCTTTTGTAGCTTTAATCTGCCCTCTACAGCTTTAGGGGGTATAAGATTCGCTTTTGTAGCTTCAATATGCCCCTCTACAACTTTACAGGTATAAGATTCACTTTTGTAGCTTCAATCTGCCTCTCTACAGCTTTAGGGGTGTAAGATTTGCTTTTGTAGCTTTAATTTGCCCCTTTATAGCTTTAGGGGTATAAGATTTGATGTCGTTCCACTCCATTCCACTGTAACTTCAATGGAAATTGAGATCTACAACTTGTTTTACTCCGCCCTTTTGCAATTTTAAGGGTATAGGAGTTGTTGTTCTGTCACGCCATTCTTTGGGAATATGACCTATATAATCTGTCTTGCGGGCCTCTATCTAGGCAATGCAATTAGGATGTCATGATTTGAATGAATCAAATGCTCCTATCTAAATGGGCATGAATGATATTGATATGCATGCAAAGATGTCATATTTTAGAATGATTTTCTATTTTGGTCATTAGATCCACATTGTTCATAATTCGCCTATGTTCCATCATTGATATTTCACCATGCCTTCAAGACTGGTGTCATCAATATGTAATCTAAAAGGTAGTCATACTCTGAGCTACCTGTTTCAGAATCCTTTTGACCCTTGGATTTGGTTATTTTCAACTGGTAGTCCTATTTCAAATCCTAGTACTTTTTAGAAATTTTCAACATAATATGCAAAAATCTTTTTGTACCTTATATCGTCTAGTCCACTAATCGTCATGGATAAAATTGAAGTTATTGAAGACAATGCTTAAATATGAATGAATGATAGTAGACATTGGTCAAAAATATCAACATTGATAAAAAAGTGGGTTTGATTAAATAATGGCCAAAGATTACAAACATTGGTCAAAAATAGCAAATTTCGATAAAAAAATGACAAACATCAATCAAAAGTTGCTAAAGTGAGTAGAAAGGAATGTAAAGATGCCCTAGATATCAACGTATGAGTTTCTTCGAGCAAACTTGATGAGGATGTGCAACCATGGAAACTGTTGTACTTCATCGATACCCAAGATGTAACGTGTCTCCATCCTGTTACTTTTGAGAGAGAAGACCATTTCATGCCCAATCTTTAATCCAAATTTGAGCTGCCCTTTATGGGGCTTTTGACTCAAATCTCCTTAAGCTTCGAGACGCTGTTTGCGGGTTTTCATCTCGACCCCTTTTTTTTATTTTTTTTTTCTAGTTTTAGCCGCCCTTTCAAGTTTTCAACTCAAATTTTGGGTTTTGAGAATTTTTTTAGGCGAAGTATTTCTTCACTGGATCCGAGTTCACGGGGTTTGATAGATCCTTACCATCCATCTCAGCTAGAATTAAAGCTCCTCCAAAAAAGGCTTTCTTTACCACATATGAGTCTTCCCAATTTGACATCCATTTACCTAGGAAGTCCTTTTGTATAGGAAGAATCTTTTTCAAAACTATATCTCCTTCATGGAATTCCCTAGGGCGAACCTTTTTGTCATGAGTCTGCATCATTCGCTTTTAGTACATCTAACCGTACCGGATAGATTTCAACCTCTTTTCCTCAATCAGGTTTAACTAGTCATATCTTGACTGGATCCATTTTGCTTCATCTAACTTTATTTTTTATAAGATTCGGAGGGAAGGAATTTCAACTTCAATGGGCAGAACTGCCTTCATTCCATATACCAATGAAAAAGGTGTTGCCCTAGTAGAAGTTTTGACAGACATTTGATAAGTGTTTAGGGCAAATGGTAACTTCTCATGCCAATCTTTGCAGGTATTTGTCATTTTCCATACGATCTTCTTAATGTTCTTATTAGCTGCCTCTACTGCCTCGTTCATTTTTGAGTGATACGGTGCTGAATTATGATGCTTGATCTTGAATTGATTGCAGACCTCTGTTATCATGCTATTGTTCAAGTTCAAAGCATTGTTGGATATGATCTTTTTTGGCATTCCATACAGAGATATGATTTCTTTTTTTAAGAATTTGCTGACAGTTGATTTTGTAACATTAGCGTAGGAAGCAACTTCTACGCATTTAGTGAAGTAATCAATGACCACAAAAATGAATCTATGCCTGTTAAAAGCCTTCGATGAGATTGGCTCAATGATATCCATGCCCTACATAGAAAAAGGTACATGAATTTTGTCCCCATAGATCTGACATTTGTGACGTCTCTTATCATATCTAATGCAATATCCTTCCATAGTTGACCAATAATATCCAATTCTCATGATCTGTCTAGCCATTGTAATACCATTGCATTCGTTCCACAAATACCCTCATGAACTTCTTCTAGAATTTTCTGAGCCTCAACAGCGTTGACACACCTCAACTAAACCTGATCTTTCCTCTTTTTGTGCAGAATATCCCTATCAATGACATAATCAATTGCGAGCCTTCTCAATGTCCTTTTATCATTTTCAGTGGCTTGCTCGAGATATTTTCGGTCTTTTATGTATTGCAATATTTCTTGGTACCAGAGATAATTATCTCTTTCTTCCCCTTCAATGTTGTAGCAATGAGTTGGAACCACATAGATGCTCATCTGAATAAGCTTTATATCTTCTTACTTATTGACCTTAATCATGGAGGTAATGGTAGCCAAAACATTGGCCATCCAATTTTCATCTCGCTGGAGGTAATGAAAGGTGATGTCCATATACCTCCAGAACCTTGATCTTACGCTCTATAGCTGTATGAATACCCATGATACGTGCTTCATATTCTGCCATGTTGTTTGTGCAATCGTAGTCAGGTTTACTTGTGAGAGGGTAGTGATCTCCTTCTGGGGTTACATAAACTAGTCCAATTCCTTTACCAGTGGCATTTGAAGTGCCATCAAAATTCATTTTCCATGGGTGCCCTTCTGAAATTTCTTCTTCTATGGTTGCAACATACATTAGATCTTCATTTGGGAAATCGAAATCTAATGGCTCATAGTTCTCAAGAGTTCTGCTAGCCAGAAAATATGCTATTGCACTCCCTTTTATCGCCTTCTGATTCACATAGACTATGTCGAATTCAGAGAGCAGCATTTGCCATTTAGCCATTCTTCCATTTAATGCAGTTGACCCCATCATGAACTTAAGAGGATCCAATTTTGAAATCAACCAAGTTGTCTGGTATAACATGTACTACCTCAACCTTCAAGTAGTCCAGACCAGAGTGCAACACAGTTTCTCAATTGGTGAATATCTTATCTCACATTCAGTGAACTTCTTGCCGAGATAATAGATTGCTCTTTCTTTCTTTCTTTCCTGACTCATCATGTTGGCCTAGTACGCATCCCATGGAGTTTTCAAATTCAGCCAAGTATAGGATCAAAGGTTTATCAGGATTCGGAAAATTGAAGCATTGGACAAGAAATGTTTAACTTTTGTCGAAATTCTTTTGACATTCATCATCTCATACTCCTGGGTTATGCTTTTTGAAAAGACAGAAAATAGGATTACATTTCTTGGATAGTTGTGAGATGAACCGAGCAATGTAGTTCAGTCTCCCTAGAAACCCTCGAAATTCCTTTTGAGTACGTGGCGGTGGTAACTCCTATATAGATCTGACATTATCAAGATCGATCTCAATTCCTGTTCTACTGACCACAAAGCCTAACAACTTGCCTGTAGTAGCCCCAAAAGTACATTTGTTTGGGTTCAACCTCAACTTGAATTTTCTCAGTCTCAAGAACAATTTTGGGTAATTGCTAAAAGTTCGACATAGTTTTACCTAGGATAAGCACTTAGGGTTCATTATATGTGGTTTGAGTTCTAGAGTAAGGGTACCCAAACCAGCAAATTCCTCAGTCCTTACCCATTATAAGCTCATTTGGACGAGTTCGGTTCAGGGGGATACATTTATCATATATTTGCACGGAAGTGAAAACTTTACGAAAACATAGGTACGGACGTATTACAAAAGCGATCCACTATCCTGCACAGAGGTGAAAACCTCACGAAGGAGTAGCTTCTCACTTCCATTTAAAAAGTGTAGTAACAAATGCAATGTATGCGAAAATGTAGACATATATTTAGCAATATCAACTTATTTTTATCAAAGCAACATATATATAAAAAAATGAAATACAAAGGATCGCAAATTAAATTAAACCAAAATTTAAACTTTCAACAAAAAGACCAAAAAAAATTTATTTATGGCATGACTCTCTTATTGGTCTTGAGTGGAGTCTCTAAACTATCGAAACCATTTTTTTGAAAAAAGTCCTGACTTATATTTTGAAAATAAAAATGAAGTTGCCACCAATCCTTTTTAAATAGGTGTGATTGAATCAACATGTACAATTTTTAAAATCATTAAAATAACAATTTTGGTCTTTGAAACTATAAAAGGGGTTCGAGAGTCGGTTACGCATGAGGAAGGATTAGCACCCTCACACACCCAAAATTGGTACCTAGTCAATTATTTAATGTCTTAATTGTTGGAAATAAAAAACTCGAGAAAAATTTAAATTGCGATTCCATGTTTGTTTTATTTAAAAATTAAATTTTGTGAAGAAAGCTTGTTATTTCTAGTTAATGAGAAGAAAAGTCATGTCTAGTAAGTTAGGGCACAATACCTCGAATCTTCGAAAGTACAAACGTTTCTAATTAGTATCTCAAATCTTATGTATTTTAATTTTAAAAATAGAGTATTCGATTATCTTGGTTCAAACAGAAAACCACACCCAGTGAGTTAGAGCATAATTCTTTCGAATTCCTGAAATAAAGAACATTGCCTCGGTTTTTTAAATGATTTATGTATTTTTTAAAAAAATAATTAAAAAAAAGAACGAGTATGTATATAATTTTCATTTATAGTGACAAAATAATTAAAATACATGAAAAAAATAAATTAAATGAATACAATTAAATACAATTAATAATACAATAAAATAATAAATAGGAATAAATGAAATCACAATATAATCGTAGTAATAATGACAATAAATATTAATTAATTAATTAATAGTATAAGCAACAATAAATATAAAACATAATTACGAAAACTTTAAAATAATTAAATTAAAGATATAATAAAGCATGTAATTAATTTAAAAGCAAAAAATATAGCATATAATAAATAAAAATATCAATGAATAAATAAAATTAAATGAACGTACAAATATAAATAGCATAAAAATAACAAATAAATAAAATACATAAAACAATAAATAAAATTAAATAAAAGTGAGAATGTAAATTACAAAAAATTGATAACCAATAAATAAATAAATAAATAATAAATATATGAAATGAAATTATAAAAATATCAAACATAATTAAATTAAGGATTAACTAACATCATGTAGTTAAATAAAAAGAGAAAAAACATAAAATTTAATGATAAATAAATAAAATAAACAAACAAGATAATAATAATAAATGTAAATTAAATAAAAAAATAATAAAAGAGATAACAATAAAATGACATGAAAATAAATAACAACTAGATAAATAAACCAAAAATAAATAAAAATAAAAATTAAATGCTAAAATAAACAAATAAATATAAACAATAAAAATAATTGTGATTAGGCATGAAAATAAATGAAAAATAAATAAATAAACAAAAAAATCAATAAATTAAATGCCAAAGTAAACAAGTAAATATAAATACTAAAAATACGAACTCTGATGAACTCCGAGCAAACTCGAAGGAAGCCATGGGTCTCACATAACCGGAGGAGACCAAGGATGAATCAACACCAAAAGATAAAAGAAACTAGATCTATATTTGTTTTTTTAGTTTCGAAAGAAAAAAAAGAAGAAAGAAAAATATAAATCAATACTTTCAAAATTTTTGCTTTGATTTTATTGATGTATATTTAATTGCTCAAAAAAAATTCTCTTCTTTTACATTTGATTTCGTGTTTTTATAACACAAAAATTACATCTTTTTGTGATTTCTCTTTATATTTTTTTTTGCAGATTTGCAAATCTTCAAGATTTTTGAGTAAGGGAAATGGCGGCCAAACATCCAAGGACTAGATTTTTTTCATTTTTAGTTTAGGGTTTGTAAAAAAATTGGACTTAAAAGTTTGGATGAAATTGGGTTGTAACAGAGGCCAAACCCAAACCTAAGAACACAACCTAACCTAACCCAGACAATCGAAAAGGAAAACATAAAGATAAAAAAAAAATTAAAAGACACTCTCTCTATCTAGTCATATAGCAGTTGGCATTCAACAAACCCATAAAAATAAATTAATGATTTTGCCAATTACCTTATCTCTACCCTTTGTTTTCCAGAAACAAACCTCTCTTTTTTCCGTTAATCCGAAGTTGTCCGTCACCTTCGTTTGTAACAGCCCGATTTTCAGTGGTGTCAGAAATAGTGGTTTCGGGACCACAACTCCGATTAGTCGAGTCGTAAATTTATTTATTTTAAGTAGTTTTGGTGATATATGCAATGTATGAAATTATCATTTGAATATTTCATAGATTAAATAGTTAATTGAATAGAAAGGACTAATTTATAAAAAGGGTAAAAGTATAGATGTTTAATTAGAAAGAACTAATGACTAAATTAACCAAAGGAATATTAGTTAGTGGATTGGTATGAATTATATTAAGTGTAAATAGATTTAATTAAGATAAAAAAATGATTAATTAAGGCTTAATGATGGAAGTCTTAAAAATTACAAAATTACCATTACTATATATAAGAAAATTAAAAGAAAAGAAAGTAAATTTCATTCCATTTTCTTCTTCTTTCTTCTTCACGCGGTAACAAGGGGAGAAAACTTAGGGTTTTCAATTCCAATCTTTGAGCTTTGATTTGGGTAAACAAACCTTGATCATTTTTAGAAATATTTATGTTTTTGAGTCCGTATTAGCTTAATCTAGCTTATGCAAGGACTAATTTGTGAATCTGTCAAATGTTAGAAAACTTA
Organism: Kokia cookei; assembly: GCA_039519145.1. Lineage (NCBI taxonomy): Eukaryota > Viridiplantae > Streptophyta > Magnoliopsida > Malvales > Malvaceae > Kokia > Kokia cookei. The sequence continues at coordinate 23,640,617 of CM076907.1, forward strand.
CCATTGTTGAAATTGCTTGTTCTTGAAAGCTTTTGATGTATTTGAATGTTTGGTACTTGGGTTAAATCTTTTTGTAAAGTGATTTTCGATGAAATTAGGGTTTAAGGATTAAAATGTGAAAATGGTGAAATTACATGTATTATTATGAAAATAAATGTGTGAATGGGTTGGATAGATGCTCATGAGAATTCAGTTGTGGTTAGTTGTGTGAGAGAATGGTTGTTTTGCATGTTTTGTGTTGAAAGGACTAGATTGAATAAAAGGAAACTATTAGGGGTAAAATCATAATTTTTCCTAAAAGGACTAAATTGATTTTAATGACTAAATGATGTAGCTTAAAGTGAGAATTGAATGATTTGTGAATGTAGACTACGATCGTGCTACCGACCGTGAAAAAGGGAAATTAGCGGTTTAGTCCTTGAAATCTTTCCAAAACTACGAACCAGTTCAGTAAGTTCGTATTGTAAATCTTACTTAATATTCCTTGTACATGTATATATATTGTCAATGTATAGCGAATCGTGAACATTCGGTATTGAAGATGGTCGAAGAAATGAAACGCAAGAGATAGTAGACTTTATGCCGTTAAAATAGTACCGACATGATGGTTGGGGTACCGCATGTGTTGTGAGTCCTTGATAGCTAGTGTGAGCAGCATCATGACTCGAAAAAAAAGAAGATATGGATCCTATATGAATTATAGGTCCTACGATGGCTTAGACTATGCTTTATGCATACTCTTGATAGCTTGTGTGAGCAGCATCGTGAGGAAACAATTTACAGTACAAATAGACACTATATCGATGGCTGAGGTACCGCATAAGTTACAGTCCTCGACAGCTCGTGTGAGCAGCATTGAGTAATGGTAACAAAAAGTTATGAACATGAAGAGAAGTTGTAAATACTCAAACAGCAATGGGATGGCATTGGCTTGATGAATTCATTATTGCTTATTACCATGTTGGTATTTCTTAACTATCAAACTTACTAGGCTATAAAGCTTACCACAATTATTGTTGTTATTTTGTAGATTGTTTTGCTGACTGAAGATTGGATCATCATCCTCACCTGAAGTCACACTATCGCGGAGTTTGTCGATAGATTTTGCATCACTTGCTCTTTTGGCATGTACTAGGATGATAGATATTGAACTAAAGATGTTGAAATCTTACTATTTTGATTGTATAAATGCATGAGGTAAAAACATACTTGATGGCATATTGATTTACTCCAAGACTTCTCCATTATAGCCTTGCTGATGACAAGATTGCTACAGAAAAACATTCAGTTCGTATGGTCTAAAAAGTGTCAGCAAAGTTTCGACCAGTTGAAAAAGTTGTTAACTAAAGCTTCAATTTTGACGCAACTAGAAACGGGAAAAGAGTTTGTTGTTTATAATAACGCATCTTTAAGTGGATTGTGGGTGTGTTTTGATGCAAGATGGTAAAGTGGTAGCTTATGCTTCCCGACAGTTGAAACCGCATGAAAAGAATTATCCAACTCATGATCTGGAGTTAATTGCCGTAGTTTTTGCATTGAAGATTTGGCGACACTACTTTTATGGGGAGAGATGTCATATATTTACAAATCACAAGAGTTTGAGATATCTGATGACACAAAAGGAGTTGAATCTGCGATAGCATCGATGGTTAGAGATGTTAAAAGACTATGACCTTGTGATCGACTATCATCCGGTTAAGGCCAATGTTGTAACTGATTCCTTGAGTTGAAAATCAATGTTTGCTTTGAGAGCAATGAATGCCCATCTATCAATGGAAGGTGATGGTTCTATCACTGCGGAGCTTAGGACGAAACCGTTATTGTTATAGTGGATTCAAGAATTACAAAGAAATTATCTAAAGCTTATAGCTAAAAGGGAGTAGATACAGAGTGATATTACTACGAGGTTTATAATTGATACAGAGGGTATGTTGTATTACATAGGCAAGGTATGTATTCCGAATGATTTAGATCTAAGATGAGACATTCTTGCGGAGCTCATAGTAGCACTTATTCCATACACCTGGGAGTGTGAAAATGTATAATGACCTAAAGAAATTATATTGGTGATCAGGTATGAAACGAGAGATTTCAGAGTTTGTGTCCAAATGTCTTATATGTCTACAAGTGAAACCCGAACACCAGGTGCCATCTGGGTTAGTCGATTTCCATTCCGGAGTGGAAATGGGAACGAGTTATAATGGATTTTGTCACAGGACTTCCAGTAACATCGAAAAAGAAAGATTCAATCTGGGTAATTGTAGACAGATTAACGAAGTCCGGTTTCATCCCCATTCGGGTAGATTATCCACTAGAGAAACTGGTCGAGCTTTACGTGTTCGAGATAGTTCGATTACAAAGGCTACCAGCCTCTATCATCTCCGATAGGGATCCACGCTTTACCTCGAGATTTTGCTATATGAAGCTTTAGGGACCAGGTTGAATTTTAGTACTGCATATCATCCGTAAACGGATGGTCAGTCAGAGCGAGTGATACAGATTCTTGAGGATATGCTACGATGCTGTACACTTGAGTTTGAAGGAGGTTGGTAAAAGTATTTGACGTTAGTGGAGTTTGCATATAATAACAACTATCAATCTAGCATTAAAATGGTACCATTCGAAGTATTATATGGTCGGAAGTGTAGGACACCTCTGTACTGGTCAGAATTGAGTGAGTCTAAGTTGATTGGAACCGATTTAGTTCATGAGACTGAGGACAAAGTGCGAGTAATCCATGATTGTTTGAAAGCAGTATCTGACTGACAAAAGTCATACGCAAATCTTAAGATGAAAGATATAGAATTTGCTGTAGGAGACCGAGTGTTCCTAAAAGTTTCACCTTGAAAAAAGGTGCTGCGGTTTGGTAAAAAGGGAAAATTAAGTCCATGGTTCATCGAGCCATATGAAGTTATTGAAACGGGTTGGTCCTATGGCATATAAGTTGGCTTTACCACCAGAACTGGAGAAGATTCATAATGTATTTCATGTATCAATGTTGAGATGGTACAGATCAGATCCCTCACATGTGATTACACCCATGGAAGTTGAGATTCATCAGAATTTGTCGTATTCAAAGGAACCCATTAGAATATTGACTAGCGAAGTAAAAGAACTGAGGAACAAAAAAGTATTGTTAGTGAAAATATTATGGAATCATCATGGAATAGAGGAAGCCACTTGGGAGACAGAGGCTTTGATGAGATCACAGTACCCTAACCTATTTACTGGTAAGAATTTCGGGACGAAATTTCCCTAAGGAGGGAGAGTTGTGACAACCCTATTTTTAGTGGTGTCGAAAATAGTGCTTTCAGGACCGCAGCTCCGATAAGTCGAGTCATAAATTTATTTATATTAAGTATCTTTGGTGATATATTCATCGTATGAAATTATCATTTGAATATTTCATAGATTAAATAGTTAATTGAATAGAAAGGACTAATTTATAAAAAGGGTAAAAGTATAGATGTTTAATTAGAAGGACCAAATGAATAAATTAATCAAAGGAATATTAGTTAGTGGATTGGTATGAATTATATTAAGTGTAAATAAATTTAATTAAGATAAAAAATGATTAATTAAGGCTTAATGATGAAAGTCTTAAAAATTACAAAATTGCCATTACTATATATATGAAAATTAAAAGAAAAGAAAGTAAATTTCATTCCATTTTCTTCTTCTTTCTTCTTCACATGGAAACAAGGGGAGAAAACTTAGGGTTTTCAATTCCAATCTTTGAGCTTTGATTTGGGTAAGCAAACCTTGATCGTTTTTAGTAATATTTATGTTTTTGAGTCCGTAGTAGCTTAATCTAGCTTATGCAAGGACTAATTTGTGAATATGTCAAATGTTAGAAAACTTACCATTGTGAAATTTCTTGTTCTTGGAAGCATTTGATGTATTTGAATGTTTGGTACTTGGGTTAAATCTTTTTGTAAAGTGATTTTCGATGAAATTAAGGTTTAAAGATTAAAATGTGAAAATGGTGAAATTACATGTATTATTATGAAAATAAATGTGTGAATGGGTTGGATAGATACTCATGAGAATTCGATTATGATTAGTTGTGTGAGGGAATGGTTATTTTGCATGTTTTGTGTTGAAAGGACTAGATTGAATAAAAGGAAACTATTAGGGGTAAAATCGTAATTTTTACTAAAAAGACTAAATTATGTTTAATGACTAAATGATGTAGCTTAATTTGAGAATTGAATGATTTGTGAATGTAGATTACGATCGTGCTACCGACCTTGAAAAAAAGAAATTAGCGAATTAGTCCCTAAAGTCTTTCCAAAACTTCAAACCAGTCCGATGAGTTCGTAGTGTACATCTTACTTAATATTCCTTGTACATGTATATATATTGTCAATGTATAGCAAATTGTGAACATTCTGTATTGAAGATGATTGAAGAAATGAAAAGCAAAAGATAATAGACTTTATGCCGTTGAAATAGTACCGACGCGATGGCTGCAGTACCACATGTGTTGCTGGTCCTCGACAGGTCGTGTGGGTAGCATCGTGACTCAAAAAAAAAAAGATATGTATCCTATATGGATTACAGGTTCTACGATGGCTGGGACTATGGTTTATGCATACTCTTGACAGCTCGTGTGAGCAGTATCGTTAGGAAACAGTTTACAGTACAGATAGACACCGTATCGATGACTGAGGTACCGCATAAGTTGTGAGTCCTCGACATCTCGTGTGAGCAACATCAGGTACTGGTAACAGAAAGTTATGAACAGGAAGAGAAGTTGTAAATACTCAAAGAGCAATGGAATTGCGTTGGCTTGATGAAGTCATTGTTGCTTATTACCATGTTGGTATTTCTTAACTATCGAACTTACTAAGCTATAAAGCTTACCACAGTTATTGTTGTTGTTTTGTAGATCGTTTTGCTGACTGAAGATTAGATCATGATCCTCACCTGAAGCACACTATCGCGGAGTTTGTCGGTAGATTTTGCATCACTTGGTCTTATGGCATGTACTAGGATGATAGATATTGAACTAAATATGTTGAAATCTTACTATTTTGATTGTGTAAATGCATGAGGTAAAACTTAGATGCTTAAGCTTATGATGCTTGTAATTAGAAGTTATGTAGGTTAAGTGATGTTTTAATGCATAACTTGTATTGGCTGTGTTTGTAACATTAAACTTGTGTCTTGGCATTAATATTTAGATTCTACATACTTGTTTCGGTAAAATTTGTCCTTGTATCGATAAAAGTACAGGGTAGGAGAGAGGTTGTTCTTTGACTTGGGTTGTATCGATAGTTGAATTATAGGTATTGATAGTTTATAGTACTGATGTATCGATAGTATGTATGCTTATATCGGTAGAAGTTGCAGGGTGAGGATTTTTGCTCTCTGGAGTTTTTGGTATCGGTAGTTACATGACTTGTATTGGTAGAACTAGCACAAGTACCGATAGAAGTCTGCACAGTTTTAAATTGTTCATTGAATTGACTACTACCGATACTTGACCATCAGGTACCGATAAAAGTCCCCTAAAATGTTGGAATTTGCCATTTTTACCCTTGATGAAATTATGTTATGAATAAATATTGATCCAAATTATAATTGGTGAATTCTGTATTGAATAAAAATTAAATATTTTGATATTCCAAAAGATGAACAAAGTTAAATGAATAGAAACACCGGGATCCTAATCGACGATGGCGTTCGGGATTTGGGTGTTACACCGTTCCTCCTCCCTCCGCATGTATTTCAGGATACCGCACTCTAGGTAAAACATCTTCTCCTTTGTTCAAGCTTTCCTTTGCCAAATGGTGAGCAAGGGTATTTGCCTATCTTTAAATGTGCCAAAAATTTATTTGTTGGAAATGTTCTTTATGTTGATGAATATTTGATATGATGGCTCCAATCTCTGATCTGTCTTTATTAATTGATTTTCTTTTCTTTATTTTCTTCATTGAGTCACCTTCGATTGTTACATGAGCCAAACCAAGCCATATTCCTAACTGGAGTGCTTGAGCACATGCCTGAGCCTCCGCAACGAATGGAGATGAGACCTTTTTGCGACAAACTACCATGGAAACCAGAATCTCCCTTGAAAATTTTCTTACCACCACACCAGAAGAAAATCAAGCTTGGTGGGGGTCAAACGTCTTATCAAAGTTAATCTTAATGAAAAGGTCACAAGGAGGTTCCCACGACTTCTGAACAACCGAATAGGTACAATTCTTACTCTCAATCCCCTCAAGTTCTTTAACATATTTTTTGGTCCAATCTGTGACTTTTGTACCTAATTTCCTTTTCCTTTCATGAATGGGGTGATTTCTACTAGTCTAGAGAATTTAAAGACCACAACAAAAAACTCTACACTACTCACTAGAGGCATTTCAAAATACCCAGGTAATCCACTCCTAGAAAATGGTATCTAGATTCATTAGTATCTATGAAAGACTAAGATTTATCCATGCCTCTATTGTAACAGGGTAATCCCTGAACATGTGGGTAGTATCTTCAGTGGCACAACCTCATCTTGGGCACAAAGTGTTAATCACAAGTCTTCTGTGATTAAGATTGACTAGAGTTGACACATAGTTCCATGAAAACCTCCAGATCACAGTTTTAATTTTTGGAGGTAACTATAAATTCCATAGCTTTTTATAGAAGTAGCTAGGCTTTGTTTGTAATATATTATCAATAGGATATGGAGAATCTATTTGTAATAGTTTACAGGTACTTCTCACTATAAACTCACCTATTGGCTCATCGCACCAAATTTGGAGGTCTTCAAAAGGTATGCTCGCAAGTGGGATCTGTAAAATATTGTTTGCAATAGCCTCTAGCAAGGTATTAGAAATTAAATCCTTTTTTCATTCTCTAGACTCAGTACTAATTAAATCATAAACAGAAATAATGTTGTCATTGTTAATTGATAAGAACACATAACCAATTATTTTTAAATTTGAATTCCTAAAATCCAGTAGATTATTTTTATTTGAATTCCTTTCTAGGTCTAAGAAGGTAGACTCCTTAACCTCGCATTTAAGAAATCAGTTGTTGGAAAATATTTAGCTTTTAAAACACGAGCTAAAAGAGAATTAGGAAAACTAATAACGTGCCAACTCTGCTTGGCTAATAATGCTGTATTGAATTTGGCAAGGTTTTGAAAACCCATTCCCCCATACTCCTTAAACTCATAAAGACGATCCCATCTACACCAATGTATAACTCTCCTCGTATGACTCCTCTGCCACAAAAATTTGGCCATGTGACTTTCTAACTCAATGCATAAAGAATTAGGTAATAGAATGCATGCCATTGAGTAAGTAGGAATGACTTGAAGAATGACTTTAATGAAAATCTCCTTGCCCCATTGCGATAAAAATCGATCACTCTAGCTCTCAATCCGCTTTTTAAAATTGTCTTTTAACAATTGGAAAGCTTGATTTTTATTTCTCCCTACCAAATTAGGCAGACCAAGGTACCTCTCGATTAGTCGATGCTTTTACCCCTAAGATTCTTGAGTTAATGTACCGATCCCCTTCAGAAGTATTAGTACTAAATAACACTATTGATTTGTCGAAATTAACATAATGCCCTGAACAACTTTTGTACTCCTTCAAAATGAATTTCAACGTGTGAGCCCCTTCATTACTAGCTTCTCCAAAGAGGATGCAATCATTCGCAAAAAGTAAATGTGAGATGTGCAGACTTCCTCGACTAACCTTAGTATCTCTAATCAACCCGTCTCTCCTCGCAATCCGTATAAGAGCCGACAAGCGTTTACTACAAATCAGGAACAAAAAAGGACTTAAGGGTTACCTTGTTTAAGCCCTCTAGTTGGTCTAAACACCTTTCTTTCTTTACCATTAATGATGACAGAATATGATATAGAGGAGATACATTTCATAACCATAGAAACCCAATTTGCATCAAAGCCCATATGAATCATCATCTCCTTGATAAACTACCATTCCACCCTATCACAAGCCTTGCTCATATCCAATTTTACCGCCATAAATCTCTTTTTCCCCAACCTTTTTTGCCGAAAAGTATGCAATATTTCATAAGCTACCATAACATTATCAGAAATTAATCTCCCTAGGACCAAAGCACTTTGAGAACTATCAACACATTTACCAATAACCTCCTTAAACAAATTCACTATCATCTTTGCTATCACCTTATAGAGCACATTACACTAACTAATGCCTAAAGTTCTTGATTCTAGAAGGATATGGTACTTTAGGAATCAACACAATATTCGTAACATTAAGGGATTCAAAGTCCATACCTTCATTAAGGGCTCTCAAATAAAATGACGTGACCTCCCCTGTCACAATATGCCAACCCTTTTGATAGAACAAAGCCAAAAACCATCCTCACTCGGCGCTTTCTTAGGCCCCATCTCTTTAATAGCCACCCATACTTCTTCCTTTAAATTGAATTGAAAGAATTAATTTAACTAGGATCTTGGAGGGTTTTAAAGCAATTGAACCTGATCTAGAACACAAAAGAAAAACATGTTGGAAAATCACCCAAGAAAGAAAGAAAAATTAATAGAAAAAAAAGATCAAAAGACTTAAAAAACAATTAAGTGTTGGGAAATTCCAGTTAAGACAATGATTTTATAATTATAGTGGAAGATTGAAAAAAAAATTCAAAACAGAGCCGACTTGTGATATTTATAACAATAAACTTTAACCGGATAGTAGTAGAGCTTTGTGCGAGATGGAATCAAGTCGATCTTGACTTTCAGCCGAACGACCTTTTCTGTTATCTTCATTCCACGAATTGCGTCGAGTGTGGGCTCGTGCAATACAAACTAAATTACAGAAAAGAAATGATATAATTACTTTAATTAGGAAAGAAATTCCTCTCAATACAAATAAAAAAATATAGTGATTCTCATAAAATTGAATTTATTCTTAGATAATAAATTTCCACTACTTTCTAGCAAAATAACGATAACATAATAATTATTAAGTAAGTATTTTAGGTCAGTCGGTGTCATCCATTTATAGAGAGTGTAACGATCCGAAAGTCAGTGGTGTCAAAAAGTACAGATTTGGGATCCCATTTTCGTAAATCAGATTCGTAAATATTTTTAATTAATTATTTAAGAAGTTATATTATAAGAGAATTGAATTTCGGTCGAGTAATTTTTTCGAATTAGAGATTAATTTAAGTGCATAGACTAAATCACATAAAAGATAAAAATACAATTTGCTTAAGGAATTATAATTAAAACTTAAAATAAAGGGTTTAAATAGTAATTGGACACTAAATTATAAATATATGGCTGATTAATTAAATATGTAAGTGTGCTATATTATAAAACATTAGTTAAATTAAATTATAAAATGAATTTTTTAATAAAACAAAAGAAAAGATAAAACTTGGTTAAAGAGAAAACGTTCTTTCTCTTTTCATCTTTAACATTTCGAAACAAAGAATAAAGGGAGAAGGCGAAACAGCTAGGGCTTCAAACTTTCAAGCTTCAATTTGGTTAGTTCAAATTTTTTTTTTTTTGAAATTTTTATGTTTTCGGAATTTTGGGAGTTCAAGCTAGCCAACCTATGTCATATTTATCGTTACTATTAAAGTTCAAGGATGTTACCATTTTTTAATAATTGGAGCTTGAGGTGTTATTTTGATAGATTTTAAAGTTAAAAGTGAACAAGGACTAAATTTTAAGGTCAATTGATGATTTTTGTGCAATAGAGAATAAAATGCCTAAGTTGTGAAATTTGTGGTGTATTGAGAAATAGGAAGTCCTATTGGGACTCTAGTCAATTCGGCATAATAAATTGGGGTTAAATGTGAAAGTTATGTTAGCTCGGTTTTACAGACTAAATTGAATAAAATGAAAATTTTGTATAATTTAGTAATTGAATGTGAAAATGGTTGAATAAAGAATAAAGGGAGAAGGCAAAATGGCTAGGGCTTCAAACTTTCATGCTTCAATTTGTTTAGTTCAAGTTTTTTTGAAATTTTTATGTTTTCAGAATCTTGGGAGTTCAAGCTAGCCAACCTATGTCATATTTTCGTTACTATTAAAGTTTGAGGATGTTACCATTTTTGAATAATTAGAGCTTGAGGTGTTATTTTGATATATTTTAAAGTTAGCACTGAAAAAAGACTAAATTGTAAAGTCAGTTGATGATTTTTTGTGCAATAGAGAATAAAATGCCCAAGTTGTGAAATTTGTGGTGTTTTGAGAAAGAGGAAGTCTTATAAGGACTCTAGTCAATTCTGCATAATAAATTGGGGTTAAATATGAAAGTTATGTTAGTCTCGATTTTAGGGACTAAATTGAATAAAATGAAAAAGTTGTATAATTTAGTAATTGAATGTGAAAATGGTTGAATATTGATGAAATACTTTGTTTCTTTTTACCTATAGCTAACGTCGACCCGGATTCCTCGAAAAAAAGGAAAAGATAAAGTCGTCGACGAATAGCTTAGAGTTTACAGTTTGTGTTTCTATAATCTAAACTAACTTGTAATTTTTGCATTTTAACTTGTTTGTGCATGGTAAGAATGTAAGGTAAGATCCTTGTTAAGCCAGATTTTTTTGGTTGAATTGAATTGATTGATGATTATAAGGACTAAATTAAATATTTTTGAAAAATGCATGTATTTATACAAATGTGAAATTGAGTATATATTGAGATGATTATTGTTTCCATATGTTGGATTAAATTTATACATGATGTATAATGGACGTGAATCAAAATATTGGTTGATAATGAAATATGAAATGAATCCCCTAATTAATTGTTTGGGCAGAGTCAGATATAGTTGGCATACCATATGATAGGAAGAATTTAGGGTTACTTCGACCACGAGTCGATGAGGCACTAGGTGCCAATTTGATTCAGTTTAACGGATGAGACACTATTGTCAAACTTATTGATAACGTTGGGCACAATTATTTGCTTCAGATTTATCTAATGATGCACTGGGTGCCAAACTAGTGTGCTGGTTGGATCCATGTATTTGTCTGAGTCCGATTTGTGTTAATGGGGAAATAACTGGTAAAATGAGTTTTATGATTTTAAAATGGCCAAAAGGATGAGAAATGGATTTGAAATGGGAAATAAAAATGAAATTGTGGAATGATTTGAGAACATTGATAGATCTTGTTCAATGAACACATGAAATTGGAATTTTAGATGGAATGTGTCATCATATAAGTTGTGTTATCATATGACTTATAAGATGTGATTGCATGTCTTAATATTGGTAAAATGAGTTGGTTGTGATTTATGATTTTGTGAATTGGCATGTTAGACTTGTTATATTGCATAACATTTCAATTTTAACTTATACATCTTTATGATTTATATTAGGCTTTAATGTTCAAATTATAGAAATACCATTGAGTTATACTCAGTGTACGATTTTGTTTTTTTCGTACGTAGATTAGGTACTTTATGTAACACCCTAAACTCGATCTAGATGGAACAGCTAAGTCAAGAATGTCACATCATCATCATAAAAATACCAAGCGACATTAAAACATTACTTCAAGTCTAAGTCATAACATAAACAATACTGAAACAGAAATTCAACCCCAAACACCAAAAAAAAGTGTATACAAATATCTCGATAACACTAGTCTTAATATTAAGATGTAATCTACAAACATTTATAATTAAAAGTCATTAAAAGTACTACATATGACCGAGTCCCTCGTCCGCCGGCCATCAAGTCTGAGAAGGTCTTGAAATTCCATTGAATAAGTTAGAATAACATATAACGAAGTTTCATATTCTCTATAAACATAACTACTCAAAATACCAGTAGTGGTTCAGTAATTTTAGTCAGTTCGATACCAATTACACAGTTAACAGATACAGTTCAATTGTACAAACAATAGTTATGGTTCGATGGTACAGTCAACAGTTATAGATATAATTATGCAACCCATCCCTATACACTATCTCCTTCCAACCCTACACACCAATATCCAATCCTACACACCATAGAGTGTCGGTCTGACAAATTGCAGTGTTTACAATTTCACAACCAACTCAATTATAGTTTCAAGTGGTTTAACCACTGAATCAGTTTAGTCCAGTTACTTCCTTCACTTCACAATCCCAACCCTCATGCAAATGTAGAACATATATCATATTCTTACGTTTAAGATACATATACATATGCATGCCAAATATAACAATATTGATAAAACATAGAAAATCAGTTACATGCATTTATGATAAGAATCCAACACTACTTAATAACTCTTTCATAATTCAGTTTAGGTCATCCAAGTACTACGGTCAACTTATAGTCGCTTGTATAGCTTTTACGGACAAAAACATGGTCCACACAGCCTAGCACATGGCCATGTGCTGGCCCGTGCATGACATATGGCCTGTCACACGTAGATATTGATAGAACATAGAAAATCAGTTTTAAGCATTTATGATCAAAATCCAACACTACTTAATAACTCTCTCACAATTCAGTTTAGGTCATCTAAGTACAACGGTCAACTTACAGTTGCTTGTACAGTTTTTACGGACAAAAACATGGTCCACACGGCCATGTGCTGGCCCATACGTGACACAAGGCCTGTCATATGCCTGTGTGTGTGGCCCATGTGCCTATTACACCTGTAATTGTAAAACAGTATATTCACAAGGTTTGGGACATGCCCGTGTACCCAGCTCGTGTGGCACAAAATAGTATATACACACGGTCTGGCACATGCCCATGTGTCCCTTCAAGTTTAATTTAATTGCACACGGCCTGGACACACGCCCATGTGCCAGCCCGTGTGCCTTCGAACTAAGGCATTTTCTGGGTAAAAATGTAAGAAATTGCAGAATTTCTAAAGGGAGTTATGTACCCTACCTATTAAAACACTGGATCACATAAGAACGGGAACTTCGGAAGCCTATATTGACACAAAAACACACAACTATGCAATCAATTCCTCAGCTACTCATCAAATTTCCATACGAAACATCCATTAAAAGTTTTAATAAAATTCTTAAGAAGGCGACTACGTTACCTTCGTTCAAGGAGATTCACGTATTACGCACGTTCGCAGGGTTGTCGTCAATAAGATGCTCTCCTAAAAACCTCGTACGTCTAACAATGTTTGTAACTACGATTTAAAACGATTATTCAAAACGAGAAAAAAATTCAGAAGTCTTACAATTAGCAACAAGTAACGATTACTAGCGAAAATCAACAACCAATGCATAATTACAACAGTGAAAAGCAAATAAAATTTTTGCAAAAAGATGAAGTAGGGGTATGAAGAACGACTAAGTTGGAAAAGGAGGAGTTGGTTTTGTTTAGTTTTTAAAACTTTAAAATAAAGAAACCAATCCGCAAAGGAGTACAAAAATATACTTATACTCGCATTCACAGATACTTGAACTCAAAGCCAAGAAGACAGATAAATAAATACATGACCATTGAACCACTAGGCTCATCGTTGAAACCTCTTCACACTGAAACCAATTTAAGTCACAAGCTCAAAACTTAGGGTTAAGAAAAAGAAATAAAAAAATTTCAAAACAAACGACTTGAACCCCAGATCTCAAGTAACAACTAGAGCACTTAACCACAAAAACAGAGACAAATTCATTTACAAAACCCGTATAGAAAAGTTTAGATTTTTGGGGAATTAAAATTCTCTCCCCCTAAAATAAATTTCAACCCCGAAATTTACTTGAATCAAACAAATATGGATACTGCTAACGAATCGAATCCTTAGGTTCCCAAGTGGCTTCCTCAGTGCTGTGATTTCGTCATAGTACCTTAACTAGAGGTATAATTTTCTTTTGCAAGACTTTAACATCTTGCTCAAGAATCTGCACAGGCTTTTCCTTAAAAGTTAGACCGGTCTCACCTCGATCTCCTTAATCGGGACGATGTGAGAAGAATCTGGCCGATACCTTCAGAACATTGAAACATGGAACACATCATGGATACGGTCAAGTTCAGGAGGTTGTTCAAGCTGATATGCAACTGGTCCAACCCGTTTCAAAATCTAGTAAGGTCCGATGAACCTCAGATTCAGTTTATCCTTGCGTTGAAACTGAAGAACTTTCTTCCACGGTGACACTTTCAAGAACACTTGATCACTGATAGAGTACTCTATATCCTTTCTTTTCAAATCTGCATACGACTTTTTTCGATCAAAAGCAATTTTCAAATGATCTCGAATCAGTCTGACAGTATTCTCAGTCTCAAACACTAACTCAGGCCCTAGAACTCGTTTGTCACCCAATTTAGTCTAACACAGAGGAGTGTGACACTTACGACCACAAAGAGCTTCGTAAAGAGCCATATGAAAGCTATTGTTATAAGTGAACTCAGCTAACGGTAGATGATCCTCCCAACTGCCTCTAAAGTCGATTACACAATTTCGAAGCATATCTTCTAAGATCTGAATAACTCGCTCAAACTAACCGTCTATCTGTGGGTGATACGCTGTACTAAAATCCATTCGTGTACCCAACCCTTCATGTAGTTTCTTCCAAATTCACGAGGTAAAACGTAGATCCCGATCGAAAATAATTGAAACTGGAACTTCGTGTAACATCACAAATTCAGACACATATAGCTTAGATAACCTTTGAAGTTAGCGATCGCGTTATGAACGTCACAATAATTTGTGCAAGTGTACACCGTCGATGCAAGTATAGTAGATAGATTTTAAACTATCAGATATCGACCCCACAGAGATGGCTGCTTATGTTTATAATTGTCGATGCAAAAGAAGTTAAAACAAAAGAGATTGTGATGAATAATGTTGGAGTAAATTAATAAGAAAATGAAGTAAAGGTTTGAGAATAATTTATAGAAGCAATTGAAGAAAGTTTTAAGGAGTAAAAACAGTGATAATAAGATAGGGTTCCTTGACTTGAAAGGTTGGCAAACAACTAAATGTGATCACAAGGTAACTAATAGATAAATTGTTGCCACAATTAGGCTCAATGAATCTTACCAACCTCGACTTCCTTGTTTATCAAAGACTTAAATACTCACACTAACCACTCCTTCCAATGCTGACAATGCAAAATATTTAAAAACAAGTGAACAGAACTCCTTCAATCCTCAAGCAACTTCCTTTGACTTGCTTGTTAACTTTATTTGTCACTTCACTTTCCAGTGACAGTGACTGCAATCACACTTCTGTGGTCAAACAATTAAATCCAAAGATAAATAATGAAAGGAAGATTGAAATAGATATCATACTTGATCTGAAATTAGATTGTACTTTCATACAAATTCAATTAATCAAAATTCATCAACGTTTAAAGAGAGAATAAAAGAATGATTTGAAGCATCCTATTCCTAGTCTACTAAAACAATTCCCTTACACTCTTCTTGCATCGCAATTAAACATGCTCCTCGTCAGGAGTAGATTTGCCTTCTCGTCACAGTCAGGTTGCCCTCAATGAAGTTAAGATGTCATGGAAGCAAGCTTAAGAAAATGTTGAAGAGAAAGTTTTTATGCGTAAAAAATATGGAAAATGAAGCTCTTAAGAAGGTCCTTTCTCATCAGTATTTATTAACCATTGCCAAGTACAAGTGTCCTTTCTTTCAGATCCAACTTCCTCTAGCTGTACAAGTTGGTTATACCAGCTGTACACTCACGCAAATCTGGTGTGTTCATCAGACAATTTTCAGTTGTAGCGACATTTTTGGGCACAAATTTGGATTCTATTTTGCAACGACAACCCTGGATACCTTCATGCATTGATATTTCCGAACAACTCCTGTACTGACATCTTTGGATGCAATACTGAGCACTAATTGTGGTGACATTAGTAGCAAAAATAGGATGAAATTAAAGAAAATTAAACCTACCATCATTGAGTTAGAAAATACAGTTACTAATTTAAAAATTCTAAAAGTGCATGCTAAAAAAGGATAAAATGGGAACAAATTACAACCTAAGTAATGAGAAATCAATGGTCTTTTCTAATGCTATCAGTGAGTAATCAGTTTGAATCGATCGGAAGTGAGCAAACTTTGTCAATCGATCTATGATGACCCAGACAAAATCCTTCTTAGTGGGTGTTAGAGGTAACCCACTGATGAAATCCATCGTCACTCGTTCCCATTTCCATTGGCGAATCTTAATCGGTTGCAACAATCCTGAAGGTAATTTATGCTCGACCTTAATGCTCTGACAAGTCAAACAATGCGAAACGAAGGTAGTCACCTCTCATTTCAACCTAGGCCACTAGTATAGCTCATGCATATCTCAATACATCTTATTTCCGCTAGGATGCATAGTGTAAGGGTTGCTGTGTGCTTCCTACATAATCGATAATCTCAGTTCAGAATCTTTAGGTACACAAACATGGCCTTTGAAGCATAGAACCTTGTTGCTATTCAAACTAAATTTAGACTCATTACCAGACTCAATCATATCATACACAAACGCTCAACTAACGACTATCTTGTAACTGCTTGGCCCGAATCTAATCAACCCAAGTTGGTTTCACTTGCAACTTAGCTAATAAATTACCGTCGTTAAACAAACTCAATCAAGCAAACATCGCTCGTAGATCAGTCATCGCCTAGCGACTAATGGTGTTAGCTACAACATTAGCTTTACCGGGGTGATACTTTATCGTACAGTCGTAAACCTTGAGTAACTCAACCTATCTTCGCTGTTTGAGATTCAACTCTTTCTACGTTAGCAGATACTTGAGGCTTTTGTGATCGGTGTACATAATACATCTTTCACCATACAGATAGTGCCTCCATATTTTTAATGTGAACACGATCGTGGCTAGCTCAAGACCGTGAGTAGGATAGTTACCCACATGTGTCTTAAGCTGCTGAGAAGCCTACACTACTGCTTTTTCATCTTGCATTAGGACACATCCTAATCTGACGTGTGACGCGTCTCTAAAAACCGTGAACTCCTTACCCGACTTAGGTTGAACTAGAACAAGAGTTTACTAAGAACAGACTTGAGCTTCTCAAAGCTCGATTGATTCTTCCTAGACCACTTGAAACGGACGTTCTTACGTAGAATTTTAGTCGGAGGAGATGCTATTACAGAAAACTCCTAGACAAACCTACAGTAAAAACTTGCTAAACGAAGGGAACTCCAAAGTTGAAATACATTCTTCAACTATTTCCACTTAACCACAGCTTCTGTGTTCTTAGGATCAACTCGGATCCCCTCAGCCATCACTCCAGAGTTGTTTCTTATGATACGTCTGAAGTAAAATGCCTAGATGCTCTTTGTGTTCAGTCTCAATCTTGACGTAAATCAAAATGTCACTGATAAAGACCACTACAAACTGATCTAGTTACAGTTGGAAAACTCAATTCATCAGATCTATGAACGTAGTCGGAGCATTCATTAAGCTGAATGGCATAACCAGAAACTCATAATGCCCGGAACGCGTCTTGAATGCGGTCTTAAACACATCCTTTAACTTTTAGCTGCTGGTAACTAGAATGAAGGTCAATCTTCCAAAACACTGAAGCTTTGCAAACCTTATCGAACAAGTCATCAATTCTCGAAGGCTAGTACTTGTTCTTAATTGTTAGCTTGTTCAGCTAACGATAATCAATACAAATTCTTATCGTACTATCTTTCTTTTTAACAAATAGAACAGGCGCTCCTCACGGAGACACGTTTGGCTAGATGAACCCTCAATCAAGAAGTTCTTGAATCAACGCTTTCAGTTCAATAAGCTCTTTCGGTGCCATGCGATAGGGAGCGATGGACACTTGGGCGGTACCCAATAATAAGTAGATACTAAATTCAACCTCTCAAGTTTGTGGTACACCTAATAATTCATTAGGGAAGACATCCGAGAAATCCCTAACTGTTCTAATATCGCTGAATGCTAGCTTAGCAGGTGTAGAATAAAAAATAATGGCGAGATACACCTTACATCCTTTTCTTGCTAACTTTTTTGCTACGAGAGCGAATATTAAATTGAAAAGATAATCTTGACGTCACCAACCATAACTATCTCATCACCCTCTTCAGTTCTTAGAACTACTCTTTTTAACGCACAATCCAAACTAACTTTGTGCTCAACTAACCAATCCATCCTCATAATAAAGTCAAACTCCCCAAATGGGAGCTCTATTAAATTAGCCGGAAACTTTGATCCTTATACCTCTAACGAAACTCGATTGAAAACCTTATCAATACGCACAGACTGCTAGTAGTACATTCAACAAGTATATCTAATCTCACAGACACAGTACTAGATATATATGAATGTGTAAAACCAATTTCAATTAGAGAAAAATATGGTACTATAAAAATAAAAAATGTACCCGTAATAACATTGGCATCATCCTTATCCTCACGGCGTCAGACCGTATAGACAAGAGTAGACTGTCGAGCCTCAGCTTGGAACGAACCTTTGTTTGGGCCTCATTACCCCTACCAAACACAGTAACACTGATAATACTAGAAAGAACCATTGATTTCTTCATACTTATTGTTTTAGCTGTTCCCATTTAGGCATCGTTAGCACATATCTTAGCATTTTCTTAGTTTAGTTTATTGCATTTTCTAACTCAATGGACCTTAGCCTAGTTGCCCTTAATTTTGTGATATTTTACTATTAATGTCGCTGCATGAGCATTTCCAGAATTGCATCTAGGATTGTCGCTGCATTTGATAGCTGTTTGGATAAGAACAGAAAAGTGTGAGCTGTCTAGTCTGGTATAACCAACTGGTATGACCATAGACAGGTCAATTCTGATGAAAGGACACTTGCACAATTTGGCTGAATATAAATGCTCAATAGGAAAGAGAAAGACGAGGCTTTTTAAAGGAATTTTCTTCTTTAACCTAGCTTTTGAAGCTTACGGCTATGGAGGCTTAAAACTCTCACGGGCGAACTGACATGGGAAGTATGCAGAATAGCCCCAGATGAGGAGTCCTAAGTACGACATAAGAAGGAAATTGAAAGATCAAGTCTAGTTCTTTTAGGAATAGTATTCTCCACTTGCTTCTTTTACATTTCTTCTCTAAAACGCTGGTGATTACTGTTTATTTCATGTTTGTATGGAAGTACACATGATTTTTGGACTAAATGTTATTTTATTCAATCTTGCTTCTACTGTTTAATCTTTGGGTTTGAATGTTTTTACCACGGAAGTGTTAGTGCAGTCACTGTCACTGTCACTGGAAGGTGCAGCACCAATTTAAACTAACAAGCAAGGTAACGAAAGTTGCTTGGAGACTAGAGGAATTTGGTCCACTTGTTCTTAACCGTGTTACATTATCATCATCGAAAGGTGTGGTTAATGTGCATGTTTAAGTCTTAGATTGAATAGAGAAGGCAAGTTTGGTAAGATATTCATTACACCTTATTGTAGTGATAATCACCTACCTTTTAAAACCTTGTGAGCCGCACTTAGTATTATGCTGAACATTCACGTTGGGGACCCCAGTTTATTATTATTACAGATAGTTTTTATTTTCACATTATTGCTTTGACAACCATTCTCGCAATTTATCGCATTTTACTTACTCATTGCACTGACATTAATAGACAAGAGATAACCATCCTCATGGGATCGATATCCGACAGATTCACATCTGTCTACTATACTTGCATCAACTATGCTTGCACATTATTGCTATGACATAAAACAACCAATCAAGTTTTGGCGTCGTTACCGGAGATGTCGTTTGTTTGATGTTTATTTTTGTTTTTGCACTTTATTTTTTATTATCTAACCCTTAGTTATTGCTAACTTGTTTTCTTTTTGTTGTTATTTTTAGATTTTATTTTCGGTGTTTTATGACCCGATGTAATTTGGAGCTTATTGCCGATTTTGATCCAAAAATTGAAAGAACCCTTCGAAGGAGACTTTAAAAACAAAGAAATATGGCTTTACTAAGAAATTATGCAACCATACCTCTAATGCAGCGACAAAATCCCGCTATACCCCTGATATCGCCACAAAATGCTAAAGACCAACCGCTGCCGCAAGATGATCAAATACAAAACAAGACTATACGAGATTTTATCTTACCTGTTTTGGATGATTTACAACCGAGAGTTGTTAGGCCAGCAATCCAAGCTGGGAACTTCGAACTCAAGCCAGTAATGTTCCAAATGTTGAATTCTAATGGGAAATATGCTGGACTACCACATGACGATGCACGAGAGCATCTCAAATCATTCTTATTGATTTGTACATTCTTTAGTCAACAAGGCATTCCTGATGACGCTTTGAAACTGCAGTTATTTCCTTATTCGTTGCAAGGAAAAGCTCGTACCTGGTTCCTTGGGCTACCTGCAGGTTCAATTACTTCATGGAATGCACTCGCAATAGAGTTTGTTTTACGCTTTAACCCGCTGACAATGAATGCTCTTCTACGAAATGATATTACAACTTATCATCAGTTGGATGATGAGAATCTTCACACTACATGGGAACATTATAAATATTTACTTCGACGTTGCCCCATGCATGCCATTTAACAGGAAACACAGATTAAATTTTTTTACAATGGGCTGAATCCACAAACGAGGAATCTTGTCAACGCATTAGCCAATGGACCATTACTGGATTGTACTTATGATGAAGCTGTTTGAATTCTTGAGAGAATTTCTTAGAATGACTATCAATATCCTATTTTTAGAGCTGCACAAGCGAAAGCAACTCCAAGAGTTATTGAATTGGACGCAATATTTGCACTTAGTGCTCAAGTTTCTTCTCTCGCGAATATGATAAAAAATATGAAAGGGACTAGTGACATTACACCTATACAAGTCGCTCAACAAGATGATGTTCCTACATTTTGTTGTGAGATTTGCGGTGACAACCATAGCTATGAAGATTGTTCATAACATGCAGAGAATGCTTTCTATGTCAATAATTTCCGTAACAATTCTTATGGTAACTCTTATAATACTTTTGCATGAAATCAACAATTTTGGGGAGCTTAGAATGCTGGACAAAATCCTACGACATTTCGATATGAGAATACATCTAATCAAGGCAATTATAACCAAAGACAAGGCAATTGCAGCCAACCACAATAAAATTACAATTAACAAACTCAGATAAATCCACAACAAAGCCAGATGCAGCCACAACAATCTGCAATGCAAAATCAGAATGTTCAAGGTCATCAGCAACAACATTACACACACCGTCTGATCCGTTAGCTACAGTTCAAGCTTTAATATAGGAACATATCACTCATATGAAAGCTATTGTACAAGGGAATTCATCTTCTATTCGGGCATTGGAGGTGTAATTGGGACAAATTGCTTTGAATCTAAATACTAGACCACCAGGCACTTTACCTAGTGACACAAAAAATCCCAATCCTAAAGGGAAAGAACACTACAAGGTTATTACTCTTAGGAGTGGTAAAAAAATTGGCGGGCCGATTACCGACTCTACTGCAGCACTTCAAGACACTAGGAAAGTGACCCATGGTGAGAAAGTTGATCTGAAGGGTATCTCGATATACCAGACAAAGAAGATCCACAAATTGTCACTCCTATGCCTAATGTTTGACCTTCAAATTTGTTGACGCAATCAAAGGTGTCAACGTAATCTAATGTATGTCCACCTTTGCCTTTTCCATAAGATTTAGAGAAAATGAGCATGATAAATAGTATCAGTAGTTCTTTAACACACTGAAGCAACTTCATGTCAATATTCCTTTAGTGGACACTCTTGTGCAAATTCTTAATTATGAGAAATTTATGAAGGAGCTCTTATCCAAGAAGAAGAAGCTCACTAATATTGAAACTATTGCACTCACAGAAGGCTGTTGTGCTGTTCTGACAAATAAGTTACTGCCCAAAATGAAGGATCCTGAAAGCTTTACGATCTCATGTTCAATCGACAACCACTATTTGGGTAAAGCTTTATGTGACTTGAGAGCTATCATAAACCTCATGCCGCTGTCTACTTTCAGAAAATTGGGAATTGGTCACATGAAACCTACTGCAGTGACAATGAAATTATAGGATCGATCCTTAGGTCAACATGAAGGGCAGATCAAGGATATTTTAGTTCGTGTGGATAAATTAGTTTTTCCGGTTGATTTTATTATACTTGACTGTAAGGCAGACAAGGAGGTTCCCATAATCTTAGGATGACCATTTTTAGCTACCTGACGCACTCTCTTTGATATTTACAAATGTGAATTGACCATGTGACACAATGATGAGCATGTTACCTTTAGTGTTTTTGAATCTATTCCATCAATGATAAAGAAGAATGCCACACTGTCGATGTGCTGGATGATTTAATTAAGGAAGAATTCAATAACCAATGCACATTACTTTCTGAGTTTGCAGTGACATTTGATGATGAATTTTTAGTTGATTGTGACAGCTTGGTTAAAGCTAATAATGTCAAACTCAGGCATGGATGGTAGATTGAATCTTTAGACTTAGCCAATAGAACGACTTCAGTTTTTAAGCCATCTATTGAAAAAACTCCTACAGTGGAATTGAAGTCAATACCTGCTTATATGAAATATGTCTTTCTTGGTGACAACAGTACTCTCCCAGTTATTGTCTCTGTAAAACTGGATGCAACTCAAGAAGAGAAATTAATTTATATTCCTAAGCAGCATAAACGAGCTATTGCTTGGAGTATTACATATATTCAAGGCATTAGTCCATTTTTTGCATACGCTAAATCAAGTTGGAAGACGAAGGCAAGCAATCAATTGAGCAAAAAAGAAGATTGAACTAGAAGATGAAGGAAGTTATTAAGAAGGAAATTATAAAGTGACTTGACGCGAGCATTATTTACCCTATTTTTTATAGCAATTGGGTAAGTCTAATGTAATGCATTCCTAAAAAGAGTGGCAACACTGTGATATGCAATGATAAAGACGAGTTAATTCCTACAAGCATTCCTATGGGATGACGAGTATGTATGGATTATCGTAAACTTAATGCAACCACAAGGAATGACCACTTCCCACTTCCCTTCATTGACCAGATGTTGGATAGGCCTACTGGAAAAGCCTACTATTGCTTCTTAGACGGTTATTCTAGCTACAATCAAATTGCTATTGCACCAGATGATCAAGTGAAAACAACTTTCACCTGCCCCTTTGGCACTTTTTCTTTTCGCCGTATGCTGTTTGGTCTTTGCAACGCACCAACCACATTTCAAAGGTGCATGATGGCAATATTCTTGTATATGATAAAGGATTTTTTTAGAGGTCTTTATCGATGATTTCTTAGTCTATTGGAATAATTTTTATCAATAAGCTGACAATTTGGATAAAGTTTTGAAGCGATGTGAAGACACACATCTTGTGCTAAACTGGGAAATATGCCACTTTATGGCTACTGAAGGCATTGTGTTAGGCCATTGCATCTCTAGTCAAGGTATTGAAGTAGACAAAGCTAAGTGGGAAATTATTGAGAAGTTACTTTCGTCGAAAAATGTGAAGGGTATTCATAGTTTTCTTGGGCACGCGGGGTTTTACTGACAATTTTTTAGATATTTTTAAAAAATTGCAAAGCCTTATGCTCATTGCTGGAACAGAATAAAAAGTTTCTCTTTGACAAGGCAAGTTTGGATGCATTTATTCAAATAAAGAAGTATCTAGTAAATGCATCCATTATCTTTGCACCAGATTGGTATTAACCTTTTGAAGTTATGTGTGATGCAAGCAACTTTGTTGTGGGTGTTGTCCTAAGACAGTGCAAGGGAAAAATATTTCACTCCATCTATTATGCCAGCTAGACTCTCGTAGAGACTTAAATCAATTATACAACTATAGAGAAAGAATTGTTGGCTATAGTCTTTGCTTTCGACAAATTTCATTCATACCTTATCGACGCAAAGGTTACCGTATTTACTGATCACTCGATGTTGAGATATCATTTTGCGAAGAAGGATGCAAAACCACGACTGATACGCTAGATCCTACTATTGCAAGAATTTGGTATAGAGATCAAAGACCGCAAGGATTCAGAAAATCAAGTTGCAGACCAACTGTCTCGTTTGGAAGCTGGCAGTGAAGATGAAAGCATACTTCAAATTGTCGACGCAATTCTAGATGAAAAGTTATTTGCTGTAGACGCAACCCCTTGGTACATGGATTTGGTTAGCTACATAGTGTGTGGAAAAATACCCTTGGGTGTCACGGGCCATAAGAATGAAAAATTTCTTCTTGAAGTAGTGAAATAGCATTGGAATGAGCCGTATATATTCAAGGTATGCAATAACAATATCATTCGGCATTGTGTTTCGGAATAAGAAATGCTTTCAATCTTGAAGCATTGTCACGATACTCCTTATGGTGGTCATTTCAAGGGCATGAGAACTGGTGCTAAGGTTCTTCAATAAGGATTCTACTAGCCATCACTATTTAAGGATGCCCACAATTTTGTGAAGCGATACAATAGATGTCAGCGCATTGGTTTTATATCTCGATGTAATGAAATGTTACAACAACCAATTAAAGAGGTTGAACTTTTTGATGTTTGGGGTATGGATTTCATGGACCCACTTCCAAGTTCATTTGGAAACATTTATATACTAGTAGATGTTGATTATGTCTCGAAGTGGGTTGAGGTTGTTGCAGTCCTAAAGGATGATGCGAGGACAATGCTTAAATTTTTCCACAAGCATATAATTACGTGCTTTGGCACACCTAAAGCATTGATCAGCGATCAGGGTACACACTTCCATTGCAACCAAGTAGTAGCCGTACTGAAGAGATATAGAGTCAATCATAGAATGGCTACCACTTATTATTCGCAAACCAACGGACAAGCCGAGGTATCCAATCGACAAATTAAGAAAATTCTTGAGATGGTTGTAAACCCTTCAAGAAAATATTGGTCCTTCAGACTTGACAATGCTTTATGGGCATTGCGGACAGCATACAAAACTCTATTAGGGTTGTCACTGTATCAGCTAGTTTTTTGAAAAGCATGTCACTTGTCAGTTGAACTAGAGCACCAAACAATGTGGACGATTATGTAAGTGAACATGGATTATGAAGCTGCTGGAAAGAAGAGGCTGTTAGACATCACTGAACTAGAGAAAATTAGGCTAATTGCCTATGAAAATGTTGCAATTTACAAGGAAAAGACCAAATGATGGCATGATAGAATCATTTTGCAGCGACATTTTATTCTGGGTTAGTAAGTGCTACTATTCAATTCTAGACTAAAACTACACCCAGGTAAATTGCGCTCACGTTGGTCTGGACCTTTCGTAGTTGTCGAAGCATTTCCTAATGGTGCAGTCACAATTATCTACATGATAGACACAAGTTTAAAGTGAACGGACATTGACTGAAGCATTATCGTGGGCATAGTGATCAAAAGCAGGAAGAGACCATTAAATTGGTTAACTTTTTTCTAATTTTTCTTGAAATTTTTATAATGTAATTTTATTTGCTTTTATTTTTGTTTAAACTTATTTCACTTTTTATTTTTTGCAGAATAATTCGATTTCGTTGTCGACGATGCATTTAGACCTCATTGTCAATGCAACTTGTACATATGAACTGCAATTGCTGACTCAAAAAATCAGAGCATATCAAGGAGCAAATCGTACCGTTTCATCAACAGACACCTAGCCGTTGGATCAGTCTGAATGGGTGCAATTCCAATTGGACGTATTTATTCCCGCTAGACTTTATGTCATTTCTTATGTTACAGAAAAAACATACCTTTCCATCTTCCTTCTTCATTCACTATAAACACCCTCCTCTGTGTCGACTGTGAAAATCACAAAGAAACCATTTTTATTCTCAATCCTTCTTAAGCTTGTACCTTTCCGCATTACAACCCTCTTTACTTACCAAAACCGTTGCAAGAACTGGAGGAGCAGTGAAGAAAGCAGCTAAATCTGTTACAGAACCTTTATCAACTGCAATAGTCGTTCGTGAAATAGAGCCCCCATGTCAAAAGATACAGTGATATTCCTCACGAAAGCGACCAAATATCGTTTTCAGGAAAAGATGCTAAAAAGAAATTGTCACCCAGAACAAGGCTTTCTCCTATCGCGACAACAAGACTTGGGAAAACAAGTCCACAAGACCATTGCAAGGCTGTAATGGGAACCCTTTTTCACTCACCCTAGAAATTACTCTCTGTCTCTGATACGTGAGTTCTATTCTAATCTTACTGACCATGAGTCAGGATTTTTTTTGTTCACGAAGGTTTAATAACTTGAGACGTTGACCACATAAACAAGCTATGCAACACTAAGGTAGATATGGATGAACGCGTTGCGTTCATTGAAGAAATCTCTGATGACAAGATAGATTCTTGGTGAAGGATCTTTGTGTTGAAGGAGCAACATGGATGGGGTCGAATCATAACAACTACACCATGCACAAAAACTTTTTAACGCTGCAAAGTAAAGTTTGGTTCCATTTTGTAAACTGTAGATTGAAGCCTTCTACACGTAGCATCACGATCACCCTTGACAGAATGTGTCTGATACATTCCATTATCAAGGGAAGGAAAATCGATGTCGGGGCAATATTACATCAAGAAATCACTGAATGTGTTGCCAGGAAAACAGGCATCTTGGTTTTCTCATCAGTGGTGATGCAACTATGCTAGCAAAAGGGAATCATACCCCGAGATGGAGAAGAAATCTTGGAGAACAAGGGCCCAATCAATGAAGCATCGATTGAGAGAATGACTCGTGGGAAGGATACGCCCATAGTGAAAGAAACAGAAGCAATTAAAAGGAAGAGAAAAGCAAAAGCAGAAAACAAAAGAGCAAAGTAGAGACTCATTTGTGGCGTAAAATGAAGGAGGCCGAAAAGATAACAACTTCCATAACCAATAGGCAGGTCAAGCTTGTCGCTACAGTGGAAGACATGGACAAAGCACAAAATTTATTCCATGCCTACACCAAGGCCTGAAACAGCTCTGTTGTGACCACATTAAGGCAACTGAGCAAATCCTGATTCCCTGAATACCCAGTATTTCCCCCAATCATCAGGGAGTACGAGCCCTTATTCGAGGAGGTTGACTTAGGGGACAAAGACCAATCGATGGCTTCCAATCCCTTGGTGCACGTCTTTGATGTCGAGAAGGAAGCGGAATTAAGGGATGTCAAGGAATGTTTGTGAAAAATTGAGAGCCTTTTTGAAGATGATTTCTCTGTTGGTTAGAAGGAGCATGTTGCTGAAGGGAAGACACCCATGTTGATGATGAGAAGGAGAAGGATGAAGAAAAAGAGACTGATAAAGAATCAGCAGAAGAAACTGTCACTGCACCCAAAGTTGTGGATGCAACGATTGAGGACTTGGAGCAAGATAAAGAGAGTTAAGAGGAATATGCGAAGGAAACTAATGAGGAACACCACAATCCCTTGGCAATAGGAGCAAGATGGAGAGAGTCAGGTGTAAGTTTGTTAGTAAGCATTGTCATTGCATTCCTACTGTCATTGCATTCCCATTGTCATTGCATTCCCATTGTCATTGCATTTCCATTGTCATTGTATTTTACTGTTAGTGTATTGGAGACAATGTAAACTTTAAGTTTGGGGGGAATGTATATGGAGTTTGGAAATGCAATTGCACCCACATTTCAAAAATTTTTCTTTTTAAGTTTAATGAAGCATGCAAGGTTATGAATGGTTATTGCAAATTTGTTTAAATTTTTGTTACATTCGATGCTTAATTCTTGAATCATGTGAACTGTCAATTAATGAGTTGGATAAATTTAACTGAATGTTGTATCTTTAATTCTTTGATGAATGATTTAGATTGCATTAGTAATGGATGACTAGCATTATTTTTTGAATCTTGAATGAATCTACCCTTTATAGCTATTTATATATGTATATAGTTATAAATAAGAAACACTCCAATGTGGGTGTATTGTGAACTGTTTAAGGGGGAACACTCCAATGTAGGTGTTAGAAAAATGAATCTGGCCAAAGGCTATCGCTGCAAGAGTGTGTGTCAGCGCAATTACGCACGCCTTGCGGGTTTGTCACACTCCGTCGTTACTTCTCAAGAACAAGGGTATAGTAATGCAACGACATCCCTCAGTCACATAAAAAACAAAAGAAAAAGATATATGTATATATTATTGTATAATAAATGTTGTATTAGTAGATAAAATTTAAGATTTGAAGTATGATAATGGCATTGATGAAGTTGCAATCATGGTTATTCATTCTTATGTATTGTAAATTCAATATTCAATTATTTGAATGTGATTCATTCATTGGGATTTTAGATGATTCAAGTAGTTAGAATGATCATTTTCTTTGGTAAATTTTATGTATAGCCTTGTTAGCTTCTATTTTACTTGAGGACAAGTAAAAACTCAAGTTTGGGGGTGTGATAGTACTAGAAAGAACCATTGATTTCTTCCTACTTATTGTTAAAGTTGTTCCCATTTAGGCATCCTTAGCACATATTTTAGCATTTTCTTAGTTTAGTTTATTGCATTTTCTAATTTAATGGACCCTAACCTAGTTGCCCTTATTTTGTCATATTTTACTATTAATGTTGTTGCATGAGCATTTCCAAAATTGCGCCTAGGATTGTCGTTGCATCCAACAGTTGTTTGGATAAGAATAGAAAGCGTGAGCTATCCAGTCTGGTATAACCAACTGGTACGACCATAGACAGCTCAATTCTGATGAAAGGACACCTGCACAATTTGACTAAATATAAATGCTCAACAAGAAAGAGAAAGAAGAGGCTTTCTGGAGGAATTTTCTTCTTCAATCTAGCTTTTGAAGTTTGTAGCTATGGAGGCTTAAAGCTCTCACGGGTGAACTAACGTGGGAAGGATGCAGAACAGCTCCTGACAAGGAGTCCTAAGTGCGACACAAGAAGGAAATTGAAAGATCAAGTCGAATTCTTCTAAGAATAGTATTCTCCACTTGCTTTTTTTACACTCTTCTCTAAAACGCTGGTGATTACTATTTATTTCATGTTTGTATGGAAGTACACATGATTTCTAGACTAAAATTTATTTTATTCAATCTTTCTTCTACTATTTAATCTTTGGATTTGAATGTTTCTACCACGGAAGTGTTATTGCAGTCACTGTCACTGAAAGGTGCAGCGATAGTTTAAACTAACAAGCAAGATAATGGAAGTTGCTTGGGGACTAGTGGAATTTGGTCCACTTGTTCTTAACTGTGTTGTATTGCCATTATCGTAAGGTGTGGTTAATGTGCATGTTTAAGTCTTAGATCGAATAGAGAAGCCAAGTTTGGTAAGATATTCATTGCACCTTATTGCAGTGACAATCACCTACCTTTTAAAACCTTGTGAGCCACACTTAGTATTCTACTGAACATTCACGTTGGGAACCCCAGTTTATTATTATTACAGATCATTTTTATTTTCACATTATTGCTTCGACTACCACTCTCGCAATTTATCGTATTTTACTTACTTATTGCACTGACATTAATAGACAAGAGACAACCATCCTTGTGGGATCGATATCTAACAGATTCACATCTGTCTACTATACTTGCGTCGACAGTGTACGCTTGCACATTATTGATGTGATGTTAAACAACTGATCAAACACCCCTACCGATACCTCGACCTCTGAGTGGTTGTGGCGTCACTCTCGAAGAATGAACGGTGCTCATAACTATAATCGGTGTTGTAGCTGGTGCCTGATCAAGTCGATACGGACACTTTCACACTCTATGCTTTAGCAATCCATATCGAAGACATGCTCCCGTCTTCAACTAGCCTTAGCTCGAGTGACGTCTCCTACAATAATCACAACGCACCATCGCGTTAGAATCTACTAATGCCTCAACCCTCGAAAGTCCACCGGGTCTCGCCCGTTACTTAGTGCGCAGAACAACGCTAGTAAGTCTAGTCTCTCTCTTGGCTTTACTCTAAACCCTCTCTTGCTCCTTTCTCTCGTGCTCAATGCACTTAAACTCCTCAATAATCTTTACCTTATCGACCAGTACAGGAAAGACTCGCTCCCTATGAGAAGCTATCAAGACTCTTAGATCATAACGAAGTCCGTCCTTAAAACAGACACATTTTTCGTACTCCGTCACCACCAAGGCCTGTGTAAATCGACTCAATCTCAAAAACCTGGCCTCGTACTTAGCAGTTGACCTATCACCCTGTACCAAACTCATGAACTCACAATGGCGAGCCTCAATATAACTGGCTCCAACATACTTGTCCTAAAAGGCACTATTGAAAGCATCACACATCACTAGCTCAGGTCGGAGGCCTTGCTCGATGGTCAACCACCACTGGTAGGCTTCATCGTGAAGTAAGGATATTGCACCTCTCAATTTCTATGCAGGAGTATAGTTTAGATCATTCATGATACGCTCGGTTGTTTCTAGTCAGTACTCAGCCACAGTAGGATCGACTTCAGTAATGCCCCTGAATAGCTCAGCTCCGTTCGAACGGAGCCACTCAGTAACTAATCCCCAAGCTACAGGTCCAATACAGGTCCCAACAACCCTCTCCAACATGCGTAACATAGTTTAGGACACAGGATCCTTCCCAAGCGGCTCAGCTTAAGATCTCGTCTCAGCAGTAGAAGTACTAACAATCTCATTGGTCTCTAGGATAGGAATGGTTCCCATGGAGGATGACTCGGCTCGAGCTCCTCCTCGATGCCCATGGTGCCCATGCATTCCGTGTCCACGATTTCCTCGCGAACTCATCTTTCAATGTCTACAATGTCAAGAGTGCACAGATCAGTTTAATGTTTTATCATAATTTTTGTAACATGTTATGTCTAGGGGTGAGTATTCGATCGAGTAGAGTCGAGTCGAGTAAAAAAATTTCGAGTTAGTCGAGTTGACGAATCTCATTTTAGCATCAAATTTCAATTTAAAAATTTTTCGAACCGAGTCGAGTCAAAAAATTTCGAGTCGAGTTTAGTTAACTAATTCTATTATTTATACTCAATGTTGTGTTTACATGGACCGATTATTTAACTAGTAGACGAAGTACAATATTATTTAACTACATAAACAATATATATAAGATAAAAAAATGATATGCAAAAAATATGATATAGGGATACATGTCACTACTACACAAAATATTATATAACAAAAGTATCATATAGATGGTGTGACGCTCCAAGACTCGAATTCAACAAAATAGATTCAAGCTTCCTACATAACAAAATCAAGAGTTTAACCAATTGTTTTGACCAAATCAAATCAAAGCAAAAGCAATGTTGAAGTTTTCATAAGCATTGACAAAATATCTATTCCAAAAAGTTAAAATCAAACTTCAAGCTTCATCTTCTTCGAACATTGTAGATAGTACCGAAAATTCTGTAAAAAAATAAAAATGTATTTTTAAATTATGAAAATATTTACTAGAAAAATTAAAATAAACATTCAATTTTTTGAGTTTTAGTTAAGTATGTTACCATCTTCATGTTCCGATAACTTTGACAATTCTAATAAATATCAAAAGAGAAAAATGTTAGTTAAATTGTGAGAATGTTTATAAAAATAAATAAAATAAGCAATTAACTTTCTGGATTAAAGTTAGATCCCTTACCATCATCTACATTTTGAAGTTTCTCTACATACTCCTCAAAGTTGATAGGAACTTTTGATCTTCGAAGCCAATGTTGTGTGCAAACCAAAGCCTCAACCATAGAAGGAATAAAAAACTTATAAAATAATCTAGAACACGTCCACTCGTGTTAATAGCACTTTTAGATGCAATTGTTGAGATAGGAACAAATAACACATCTCAAGCCATTCGCGCAACAATTGGGAAAATTAGATGCAACTATTAACTTTCCGCCACAATAACAAATCAAATGAATCTGAATTATTTTCACAATCTTCTCCCGAATATCTGTCCAACTCAGATTTACTTTCCAAGCCAACACATTGCTTTTTCTTCATATATTTTTGCATTACTAAGCCTATCTTCGGTTTTACTTGATCTATTTCATTTTCACTTGAACCTGGAGCTCTAGTGGGAAAATTAGATTCAACTTCAACGTTCATATGATGATTTCCCTCAACAACCGCAGAATATTCATCAAACAAACAATGCAATTCTCTATTAACCATCCTTATAATGTCATCTACAATCGTAGGAAAAAGGAAGTTAATTCCAAATGTAAGAAAATCCATTTTGCATCTTGGGTCAAAGATAACTGCTAGATAAATAAGCAAGTTCATCACTTTTGAATCACCTCAGTACTTCTTGTACTTGTGATTCATTTTTGAAGCCATAAACATTATGTCTAAATCCCCACAATGTTTCCACTCCTCGAGAAGACAATGCACATCTGTGACTACTTCAAAAAAAGGATTAGAGGTGACATGCAATGATCCAGACACCTTTAATGTAATTCATGAAAAGGCTCAAGCACTTTCGTAACTCTTCAAACATTTTCCCTATCATCACATTTGGGGACTCCATATTCAGCACAAAGGTCTAGAAAAAAGTTATGATCATCATGAACATAAGCTTCAAAAACACATTCATATTTTTTAGCCACGTTTAACATCATATAAGTTGAATTCCATCTAGTAGGCACATGTAGACATAAATGAGCCTTAATACATGCCATTTCTTCTTCTACTCTACGATTGAATTTAGACAACCTTGATGGTGATGCTCTAATATATCTCACAGCTCCTTTAACTCGATCCACAAATATAGAAGCATCCTTAAGCCCTTCTTGAACAATGAGATTAATAATGTGTGCCGCACATCTCATATGTATATATTTACCATTCGCAACATAAGCTTTTCGATGAACCAACTTCTTTCTCAAATAATCAATAGCAACATTATTAGAAGATGCATTATCAACACTAATAGCAAATACCTTCTCAATCACCCAATCCCAAAGACATTTCTCAAGGGCTTGACCATTGCTCTCACTTCTATGAGAAGAAATTGGGCAAAAGTTTATAATCCTCTTTTGTAACTTCCATTCATCATCTATCTAATGAGATGTTAGAACCATGTAGGATATCCTTTGCTGAAGTCCAAGTATCTGTTGTTAAACAAATTCTACTTGTCTCTTTTTGAAAAGATTGCTTTAATGTATTCTTCATGGAATTAAACAAATCAAGACAACCTTTTCTAACTGTCCAATGAGATGGAAGATGAAACCTTAGGCATGCTATAGAAATAAAGAACTTAAAAGCCTCCCCTTCCACAAATTTAAAAGGCAATTCATCCACGATAATCATATGAATCAACGCATTTCTAATATCATCTTGATTAAACACCCAAGTTGAGAAATCTACATTTTCTTGGCTAGATTTTGAAAATGCAAGTTCTGTTTGCTTAAGATCAGAGGTATTATCTCGTGGTTTTCTTGAGCAAGTCTTCAAATGGTTATTTAGATTGGTGGTAGAAGCTCCGGTTTTCATTGTGTAAGAAACATCGCAATAATTGCACTTTGCCGTATTCTCCCCATCTTTTGTTAAGTATTTGTTGAAATGTTTCCAACAAGGTGCCCTTAGTGTGGTTTTTCTTCGAATATTTTCCTTCTTTGTTGTGTGGAAAACTTTAGTAGGAGAAGTAGGTGTAGCTTCTTGTAATGGTTTTTTGCTTTTAGACTTTTGCGATGACATTGAGTCATTCATCTACAATAATAAATATAACCAATTAAAATTACAAAGAGATAAAAGAAGGATAGCCTTTTATATATGAGTGGAAGACATACATTGGTAGTATTAATTTAGAAAAAATGAATAAGATCAATTGATAGTAAATTAGTGGGTGAATGAGGGCTTGTCGCAAAATTGAGAAAAACAAATGGCCATAAGAAATATGCACATCACAGTCAAAACGAAATCAGAACCAAGAGCAAAGCAGATGGAGGTATTAAACTATATATAGTGAAATTCAATTCATAGAATAATGATTGATGTATGTACATGCATGCATGCATCCATCCAAGTGCTGAAAAAGTTTGAATCCTTCTAAGCATGTATGTGATGTATGAATGTAAATTAATTCATTATTATAACAACAATGAATCCTGAAATAGCTTTCTTATTTGATTTTGTTTGTGTAACATTATAGAAATTGATCATAGTTGTGCCTGAATATGCCTTTTTCTAAAATCAGCTTCTCATGAATAGTTAAATAAGATGTTATCCTCTTCTGTGCGGTAAGCAACTATTGTGTTTTTTTAGCTATTGTGGTTAATAATTTGGTACCTAAGTTAACTATATAAATATTTTCAGTTTGGTTAGACTGTGGTTATACTCTATGAGTAGAGTATGATAAACAACATAAAGAGTGCTCTATTTAATATAGTAATTTTCAATGACTTGATGAATGTAGATGCTTAAAATACCATGAGAGAGTATCGTCTTTGGCAGTTAGTGATTTGGAATTTAACGAACTTTTGTTAATAATATGTACTTAATTATTTATAGAAAAAGACAATCATTTATTTATTTTTGTATGACTTCAGGTTTTCAGACTAATATATACAAATTCTAGAGTTGCCATATTGGCATTAGCATCTAATGCTGTACACAAGCTCTGGAAATAGCAGAGGAATGATCGCACGTAACTGGGAAGGTGTGTTAATTTCTTTAACAACTCTTTGCTAAGTCGCATACCTGGTTTCCTAATTCTATTTTTAGTTCTTGGAACCTTCTTTTAATTTTCATGAATAAACAGGTCATGGATGATGAATATCCTATGCAGTTTATAAACACCCTATGTAGTTTATAAATATGGCAAAAAAAGATCAATAGAGGAATGAAATAGAAAAAAAAAAGTTAAAGGAATATAGAATTAGAAACTAGAAAGTATAAAAGAGTAAAATAAGATTGTGACACCCCTAACCCAACATAACTACTAAGCTCACATATTTGAATAAATCTTTATTACAAATAACACTCATTATTATCAATGCATAATATTTCGATCTTTTCTATACCATATAACTGAATAATTAAACTATAAAGTAAATAGAAATCATGTGCGTAAAATTCAAAACTATCATACAAATTTTCATATGAACTGATGTTTCTACCAATACATGAAAAGGTGAGTATCGATAGAACATACGATAATTAATCAGAAAAATAAGACTGCAATGTACTACAGGAACTACAAAAGTTCTACCGATACAACTAGCTTAAATCTACAGATACCAAATAAGCTTCTACCGATACATAAAACCACAGTAATTAGAACTACTTAAACTGTAGACTTCTACCGATACCTCACTTCTAACTACCGATACTAAAATTAACAAAGAGCAAAGTTCATAATTCTAGCATTTTTCTACCGATACATCTCTTAATCTACCGATACTATTTCCATAATCCTACCGACAGTCTAAATTCCTATTACCGAAATTAAATAAGTCAGTAACCAAAGTTTCAAATCCCTTGCATTTCTATCGATACTACACAACAAAGTATCGACACAACTCAATCTGTTGCTAAAAATTCAACTCATTCTTTTACACAAGACTCATATTTACCTCTAACTCAATATAAGCTTTCTATCTACTTTAAACAATCACATTTGTGCATGCATAACTCCATAAATATCCAGCTTGGCAATCGAAACACAAGCAAAATGTTAAAGGCATACTATATTCACTAAAATCATTCATTACACAAAATTCACAACCAAAAATCACTACAAGTAAGTACTTCAACAGTTACCTACGCTAAAGTCTTAACACAAGTTACCCATTCACAAAATAACCACCAAAACATCCTATATACATATCACTCTTAAACCCAAAACAAGTAACTCAAAAGTCTACCGAGGATGAAGATGATAGTATGCACTCTTGACTGGATCCAATAGATGCCAAGATTCCTGGAGACCTACAATCATGAAAATCAAATGTGGTAAATCATTTAAGACTTAGTAAGTTCGAAATACAAGTGGTAATGTTATTAGGGTAAACTAACTACTATAGTTCAAGAGTCAATTATTCGTTTTTGGACTACTAGCACAAAGCCTACTAGGTACATAGCTTGAAAACACTGGCACAAAGCCTACTAGACACATAGCTTGAATACACTGGCACAAAGCCAACTAGGCACATAGCCTGAATACACCGGCACAAAGCCTACTAGGCACATAGCCTGAATTTTAGATGCAATTGTACCAATCCTTATAGGTTTATACATATCAATAGGTAATAACCACACATACCAAAACATATAACTCGACAATGAACAATTACAAAATGAATTTATAATTTACGTAGTAATGAAATTAACTTACTTGCACAGTGATGATTAATATTTAGCACAGCATCACTCGACAGCTTTTGCTTTCTCTCATTTATCTACCGTAATGTCCATTTCTTGATATAATTAGTAAATAATTTAAACATAAATTAATTCAACTGATCACATTGTTTAATTCCATTACAAATTAACTAGAATAAAGATATATTTCATAAATCCATGTTCTCTTTTAACCATTTTATCAAATTCCATATTTCCGCAATCTAACAATTAATTTACCTTCCATTTCCAACCGAAAGTAAATATACCAAGGATTAAAATTTAATAGGTTTTTCTTATTATTATCACCTAACCATGTAAAGGTTTAATTACTTAATCAAACCTTCAAAATTCCCAATCTCATTCACCTAAACCCTTGTCGTATTATTACATCACCATCAAGCTATTAA
This sequence comes from Kokia cookei, assembly GCA_039519145.1. Classification (NCBI taxonomy): domain Eukaryota; kingdom Viridiplantae; phylum Streptophyta; class Magnoliopsida; order Malvales; family Malvaceae; genus Kokia; species Kokia cookei. Next base: position 23,677,182 of record CM076907.1, read on the forward strand.
ATTTTCTAATCAAACTTCTAACTCATGATTTTCATTCGAAAAACAGTAGTTAAACGAAGAATTTCAAGCATGACAACTTCTCAATCTCATCACACTTTTAAGCTCTAGCATTAGAGTAAAATGATTTAAGCTCTCAATAACACAATTATACAACAATTAGCATAAAAAAGACACCCAAATCACTTGCTTGCAAGGGCTTGAAGCATCAAACCTTGAAACTTCTCCTTCAATGGAGATTTCGATGGAAGCAAGATGAACACAAAGAAAGAAAGAAAGAAAAAAAAAAGATAGTGCTTATTTTTCTTATTTCTTTCCTTTATTACTTATTAATTTTACTACTCTAACAACTATAAAAATGAAAAATTGGTTTTTAATTTAGTCATGTCAATCCACTATCTAAAGAAATTTGTCATTTTATTCATTAAGTCCTCTACCATTTATTTTCTTTATTTGTTTAACAATTATTATTTAACAACTATCATATAGATACTCAAACTTTTCTATTTTCCCAATTTAGTACAATATACTAATTTATCAACAACCATAGAAATTTCCTATGCAAAATACTTCATATGATCTTATAAGTATAATTTAAACCATAAAATTGATTCACTAGATGTAATTAAAAATTTAATATATACTCCCTTTACCACTGAAAACAAGCTATTACAATTCTTCCCCCTTAAGGACTTTTCGTCCTTGAAAGTCTTACCAAAAAAAATATTTGGGTATTGCAACCTCATGGATTCTTCCGTTTCCTAAGTAGCTTCTTCTACTCCATGTTTATGCCATAATACTTTAACCAACTCAACTCTTTCACTTCCTTTGCCAAAATTTTGATAGGCTCCTCACCATAGGTTAAATCGGGTTGTAATTCAATATTTTCCACTGACAACACATGTGATGGGTCTGATCTATAGCGACAAAGCATGGAGACGTGAAACACATTGTGAATCCGATCAAGCTCAGGAGGCAAAGCCAAATGATAAGCCACTGGTCCAATCTTCTCTAAAACTTCATAAGGTCCGATAAACCTAGGACTAAGTTTCCCTCTGCGTCCAAAACGTAATACCTTTCTCCAAGGTGAGACCTTCAAAAACACCTTTTCGCCCACAGAGAATTCAATATCCTTATGCCTTAAATCTGCATAGGATTTTTGACGATCAGATGCTGCTTTCAAATTCTCCCTAATGGTCTTCACCTTATCTTCCATTTCACGAATCAAATCAACTCCATTAATCGTCCTTTCTTTCAATTCTATCCAATACAATGGACTTTTGCATTTACGTCCGTATAAAGCTTCATACGGTGTGATCTTTTAGCTCGTTTGATAGCTATTGATGTAGGCAAATTCAACTAGCGGTAGATATTTCTCCCAACTACCTTCAAATTCAATCATGCAACATCGTAGCATATCTTCTAGAACTTGAATTACCTGTTCTGACTGGCCATAGGTTTGAGGATGGAAAGTTGTGCTAAATTTTAATTCAGTTCCCAAAGCTACTTGAAACACATTCCAAAATTAGAAGTAAATCTCGAATCACGATCTGAAACAATCGACAATGGAACACCATACAATCTAACCACCCCCGACACGTACAGTTCGACCAACTTTTCTAGCGAATAATCCATTCGTACCGAGATAAAATGTGCTGATTTCATCAAGTGATCAACAACAACCCAAATGGCATCCTTTTTCTTTAGTGAAACAGGTAATCCTGACACAAAATCCATCGTAATATGCTCCCATTTCCATTCCAATATCATAATTGGTTGCAGCAACCTGGATGGAACTTGATGTTCAGCTTTTACTTGCTGACATACGAGGCACTTGGATACAAATTCAGAAATTTCCCTCTTCACTTTTGGCCACCAATAAAATTGTTTTATATCACAGTACATCCTCATAATACCCGGATGAATAGAGTACATACTGTTGTGAGCTTCTGATAGCAACTTCTGCTTTAATTGAGCATCATTTGGCACGAACAATCTTTTACGATAATAAATGTTATTATCCTAATCGATTGAAAATTCAAAAACTTGATCACTTCCCACCAATTTCTTCTTGGCTATAACATTGGAATCCACAAGTTGCAATTCATGAATATCACGCAGGAACAATGGTCTAACTTTGAGTTCGGCTAAAATAGAATAATCATTTTCCATACACAACCGCACATTCATCATTCGAAGTGCAAAGAGACTTTTACGACTTAGTGCATCAGCAACCATGTTAGCTTTACCCGGATGGTAATCAATCGCAATCTTATAATCTTTTAACAATTCTAACCATCTCCGCTTCCTCAAATTTAATTTTTTTTGTGTCATCAAAATTTTCAAACTTTTATGATCTGTGAACACGTGACATTTCCCACCATATAAATAATGACGCCAGATTTTCAACGCGAACATGATTGCAGCTAACTCAAAATCGTGAGTAGGGTAATTCTTTTCATGAGGATTAAGTTGTCAGGAAGCATATGCAATAACCTTTCCCTCTTGCATCAATACACAACCCAGGCCACTCAGAGAGGTATCACTAAAAATGACAAATTCCTTTCCTAACTCGGGCTGCGTCAAAATCGATGCTTCTGTCAGCAGACTCTTGAGTTGATCAAAACTCTCTTGACACTTCTCTAACCAATCGAACCTCACATCTTTCTACAACAATCTCGTCATAGGTAGAGCTATGATCAAGAAATTCTTAACAATCTTTGGTAGTAACTAGCTAATCCCAAGAAACTCCATACTTCAGACACATTTCGTGGAGGTTTCCAGTTCAAAATAGCAGAAATCTTGCTCAAATCTACTCATATCCCTCCTCTCGAAATCACATGACCGAGAAATCCCACTTTTGAAAGCTAAAACTCACATTTACTAAACTTAGCGTACAATTTCTTCTCTCTTAACATTTGTAAAATGTTCTTAAAGTGTTGAGCATGCTCTTCATTATTCTTGGAATAAATTAGAATGTCATAAATAAATACAATGACAAACTGATCTAGATGTGATTGAAATAGCCAATTCATTAAATCCATGAATGTCACTGGAGTATTTGTCATCCCAAAAGGCATGACTAAAAATTCGTAATGTCCGTAGCGCATCCTAAATGCTATCTTTGGCACATCAACATCCTTAACTCGCAGCTGACAGTAGCCTGATCTAAGATCGATTTTTGAAAACACAGTAGCTCCCTTCAACTGATCGAAAAAATCATCAATTCATGACAAGGGTTACTTGTTCTTAATCGTAACTTTATTTAGTTACCAGTAGTCAATACACAACCTAATCTATCCGTCCTTCTTCTTTACGAACAATATAGGTGCACCCGACGATGATATACTAGGTCTGATGAAGCCCCTATCCAATAACTCTTGCAACTGTGCCTTAAGTTCCTTAAGTTTTGTTAGAGCCATTCGATACGGAGCGATCGAAATTGAAGTAGTACTGGATACTAAATCAATAGCAAATTCCACCTCTCGCTCAGGTGATAGCCCCGATAATTCTTTAGGAAAGACATCAATGAAATCGCATACTGTAGGCACTTGACTCACTTCTTTTTCTGCTACCTTAGTATCCATGACACAGGCTAAAAATGCATGACAACCCTTACAAACTAGTTTTTGTGCGTTCAAAGCTGAGATCAAATTTAATGCAAAATCAGACTTTTTCGATATAATTGAAATAATTTCACCATTCAAACTCCTCAAATCCACCTTTCTTCATCGACAACTGACCACGACATCATGAATATTAAGCCAATCCATTCCCAAAATCACGTCAAAATCATTGAATGGTAACAACATCAAGTCAGCCGAAAAATCATAGCCTTGAATTTTCAGTGGACATTACTTACATACTAGCTCGACTACAACACTATGACTTAAAGGATTTGTGACCTTGACAACACAATTAGTAGGCTCAATAGGTAAATTCTTTTCTAATACTAATCTAGTACATATATAAGAGTGGGTTGACCCGAGATCAATTAATGCACAAACATGAACATCAAAATTAGAGAAACTACTAGCAATAACATTAGGAGTTGAAGCTTCTTCTCGTGCATGAATAGCATACGTTCTGGTCGGAGCTTTAGCCTTTGACCTGGTGGACAAATCTTTAAAATCATTTTTATATAACCTAGTTGCATTGCTGTTCCCAAGGTGTCTACCACGAGGAGTAGCTATCGATCTCTCACGTTTCCCTTTGTTAGGCTCATTATGATTAGGACAATCCCTTCTAAAATTATCAAGAAATCCACAAATAAAACATGCCCCATTGTTAACTCTGCACACTCCAAAGTGAAATTTACCACACTGCTTGCACTCTACCCCGCTGATGTTTCGCACACTATTCACACTAGCCACTGAAGGAGTTGGAGCTCTTGTGCTACTTGGCTTCACGTGGCTTCTTCCATGGTACTCGGATGGTGCATTAAGCGCGTTGCTTGATTCTTTTAACTTCCTTTGTGGTGACCTCAGGAAAATTTTTGTCCCGAAATGTTTGCCAAAATCACGAGTCCTCGCCTCATTTCTCCTTTTTCTAGAACAAATTTCATCCATTTTCTGTGCTCGATCCGACAGTATTACTAGATCTCGAATCTCTAAAGCCCTGACTAGCATTCTAATTTCATCATTCAGTCTATCTTCAAAACGTATGCATAAGGCCTTTTTTGTGGGCATAATCTCACGGGCATACTTGCTAAGTTGAACAAACTGTTTCTCATACTCTACCATAGACTGGTTTCCTTGCTTCAGTTTAAGGAACTCTTTCTTCTTCCGCTCTAAATACCTCATGCTCACATACTTCTTACGAAACTCAAATTTAAAGAACTCCCAGTTGACTCTTACTTTCGAAATCATTGATGTTAGAGTAGACCACCAGTGGAAAGCTTCTTCCTTCAGAAGTGACATAGTACAACGTAAGCAATCTTCGAGAGGACACAACATCTCATCAAGTATTCTTTGAGTATGTTCTAACCAGTACTCAGCTTTGGTAGGATCATCATCAATATTCCCACTAAATTCCATCGCTCCACATTTACTCACTTCATCGATAAAGATTCTACGATCATCACGGTGAGACTATCCCTGGGGTCATAAGGAAGGAGGTTGGTTTCATGCGTTTACCTTTAAGTATGCGTCATACATATCATGCATCATTTGGAGGAATGCATCCGATGCGACATTTTCGGGCCTTTGAGTTCCTTGTTCATTCTGTGTACTTTTTTCAGCCATAACTAGAGTGTAACTTTCGATCTCATCAGAATTTACTTGATTGGATCCCGACGATATCTTTTATCTAAATAAAACATTGCGAATTGATCAAGAGTCCCCACACTATCATCGGTTATAAAGTGACATGTATATCTATACTCACACTTGCTACATTCAGTCTCAGAATCGACTAAACCGTAGCTCTGATACCAATAATTGTGACACCCCTAACTCGACATAACTATTAAGCTCACATATTTGAATAAATTTTTATTACAAATAACACCCACTATTATCAATGCATAATATTTCAATTTTTTCCATACCATATAACTGAATAATTAAACTATAAAGTAAATAGACATCATGTGCTTGAAATTCAAAACTATCATACAAATTTTCATATGAACTGATGTTTCTACCAATACATGAATAGGTGACTATCGGTAAAACATAAGATAATTAATTAGAAAAATAAGACTGCAATGTACTACCGGAACTACAAAAGTTCTATCGATACAACTAGCCTAAATCTACCGATACCAAATAAGCTTCTATCGATACATAAGACTAAAGTAATCAGAACTAATTAAACTATAGACTTCTACCGATACATCACTTCTAACTACCGATACTAAAATTAACAGAGAGCAAAGTTGACAATTCTGGCATTTTTCTACCGATACATCTCTTAATCTATCGATACTATTACCATAATTCTACCGGTAGTCTTACTACCGAAACCAAATAAGTCAGTAGCCAAAGTTTCAAATCCCTTGCATTCCTACCGATATTATGCAACAAAGTATCACTATAACTCAGTCTGTTGCTAAAAATTGAACTCATTCTTTTACACAAGACTCATATTTACCTCTAACTCAATATAAGCTTTCTATGTACTTTAAACAATCACATTTGTGCATGCATAACTCCATAAATATCCAGCTTGGCAACCGAAACATAAGCAGAATGTTAAAGGCATACTATATTCACTATAATCATTCATTACACAATATTCACAACCAAAAATCACTACAAGTAAGTACTTCAATAGTTACCTAAGCTAAAGTCTTAACACAAGTTATTCATTCACAAAATAACCACCAAAACATCATATATACATGTCACTCTTAAACCCAAAACAAGTTACTCAAAAGTCTACCGAGGATGAAGATGATAGTGTGCACTCTTGACTGGATCCAATCGATGCCAAGATTCCTCGAGACCTGCAGTCATGAAAATCAAACGGGGTAAGTCGTTTAAGACTTAATAAGTTCGAAATACAAGTGGTAATGTAATTAAAGTAAACTAACGGCTATAGTTCAAGAGTCAATTATTCGTTCTTGGATTACTAGCACAAAGCCTACTAGGTACATAGACTGAAAACACTAGCACAAAGCCTACTAGGCACATAGCCTGAATACACCGACACAAAGCCTAATAGGCACATAGCTTGAATACACCGGCACAAAGCCTACTAGGCACATAGCCTGAATACACTAGCACAAAGCCTACTAGGCACATACCCTGAATACACCGACATAAAGCTTACTAGGCACATAGCCTGAATTTTAGATGCAAGTGTACCAATCCACATAGGTTTATACATATCAACAGGTAATAACCACACATACCAAAACATATAACTCGACAATGAACAATTACAAAATGAATTTATAATTTACGTAGTAATGAAACGAACTTACTTGCACATTGATGATTAATATTTAGCATAGAATCACTCGACAGCTTTTCCTTTCCCTCGTTTATCTACCGTAACATTCGTTTCTTGATCTAATTAATAAATAATTTTAACATAAATTAATTCAACTAACCACATTGTTTCATTCCATTACAAATTAACTAGAATAAAGATATATTTCATAAATCCATGTTATCTTTTAACCATTTTCTCAAGTTCCATATTTCCACAATCTAACAATTAATTTACCCTCCATTTCCAACCGAAATTAAATATACCAAGCATTATAATCTAATAAAATTTTCTTATTATTAACACCAAACCATGGAAAGGTTTAATTACTTAATGAAACCTTCAAAATTCCCAATCTCATGCACCTAAACCCTTGTTGTATTATTACATCACCATCAAGCTATTAAATTTTCTAATCAAACTTCTAACTCATGATTTTCATTCCATAAACCGTAGTTAAACGAAGAATTTGAAGCATGGAAACTTCTCAATCTCATCACACTTTTAAGCTCTAGCATTAGAGTAAAATGAGCTAAGCTCCCAATAGCACAATTATACAAAAATTAGAATAAAAAGACACCCAAATCACTTGCATGCAAGGGCTTGAAGCATCGAACCTTTAAACTTCTCCTTCAATGAAGATTTCGATGGAAGCAAGATGAACACAAGAAAGAAAGGAAGAAAAAAAAACTAAAAGATAGTGCTTATTTTCCTTATTTCTTTCCTTAATTACTTATTAATTTTACTACTCTAACAACTATAAAAATGAACAATTGGTTTTTCATTTAGTCATGTCATTCCACTATCTAAATAAAATTGTCATTTTATTCTTTAAGTCCTTTACCATTTATTTTCTTTAGTTGTTTAACAATTATTATTTAACAACTACCATATATATACTCAAACTTTTCTATTTTCCCAATTTAGTACAATATACTAATTTATCAACAACCATAGAAATTTCCTGTGCAAAATACTTCATATGATCTTATATGTATAATTTAAACCATAAAATTGATTCACTAGATGTAACTAAAATTTTAATCTATACTCCCTTTACCACTAAAAAAAGGCTATTACAAAAATTATAAAAAAAAATTCTATGAAACTAGAGCTTTTAGCAAAATCATAAACATGGTTTAACTAAAACTGTTGCAGACAAAGCCAAAGTAAAAAAAAATACAATCTTACCTTAAAGCTTAAAGAATCGATGGAGTAAAAAATGGGTAAAACAGGAATGGAAACTGGAGGGAAGGAATCAAAATTCAAAACCTTTGCTAAACAGAGGTGGGAAGGAAGAATAAAGCCAAAGTGGGGTGGATTTGGAAGATGGAACGGCAGGAAGAAAAAATAACTAAATAAGGATGGAATTAAAATTTAAAAAATATTAATTTAATATTTATTAAAACGACGTAATTTTGGCTTCTCTTATTCAAATTTTCAAATACCTCGAATTGTGTAAATCATATTCGAGTTAAACCGAAAAATTTGAATTTTTTATTCGAGTTGATCCGAATAACTCGAACTATTTAATTCAAAATATGAATTTTTTATCGAGTTTTTTTAGTCGAATCAGATTTTGCTCACCCCTAGTTATGTCATATAACAGTTTCAATCATAGGATCAGTTGTCATAGTACTGTATGCATATGAATGCTATAAAAGTTACTTACAGGCACGGCATCAAAGACTCGATCTTTTCAAATCAGTTATTCAGTTTCTACTTTTATATAATGACATTATAGCTACACAGATAGACCCACTGCACAGTTTGAGTGTTATCTAACCTGGCTCTGATATCACTAAATGTAACACCCTAAACCCGACCTAAATGGAACAGATAAGTCAAGAATGTCACATCATCATCATAAAAATACCATGCAACATTAGAACATTACTTCAAGTCTAAGTCATAACATAAACAATACTGAAACAGAAATTCAACCCCAAACACCAAAACAAAAGTGTATACACATATCTCAATAACACTAGTCTTAATATTAAGATGTAGTCTACGAACATTCATAATTAAAAGTCATAAAAAGTACTACATACGATTGAGTCCCTCGTTCGCCAGCCATCAAGTTTGAGAAGGTCTTGAAATTCCATTGAATAAGTTAGAATAACATATAACGAAGTTTCATATTCTCTATAAACATAACTACTCAAAATACCAGTAACAGTTCAGTAATTTCAGATGGTTCGATACCAATCACATAGTAAATAGATACAATTTAATTGTACAAACAACAGTTATAGTTCGATGGTACAATCAACAGTTACAGATACAGTTATGCAACCCATCCCTACACACCATCTTCGTCCAACCCAACACACCAATATCCAACGTTGTACACTATAAAGTGTTGGTTTGATACATTGCAGTGTTTACAGTGTCACTGCTAGTTCAGTTATAGTTTCAAGTGGTTTAACCACTAAATCAGTTCAGTTCAGTTCAATTACTTCTTTTACTTCACAATCCCAACCCTCATGCAAATGCAAAACAAATATCAAATTCTTACATTCCAGATGCATATACATATACATTCGCAAGTTAGATATAACAGATATTGATAGAACATAGAAAATCAGTTGCAAGCATTTATGATTAAAATCAAACACTACTTAATAACTTTCTCATAATTCAGTTTAGGTAATCCAAGTACTACGGTCAACTTATAGTTGCTTGTACAGTGTTTACAGATAAAAATATGGTCCACACGGCCATGTGCTGGCTCGTGCGTGACACACGGCCTGTCACACGCCCGTGCATTTGGCCCATGTACCTAGTGCACATGTAAATACAAAACAATATATTCACACGGTCTAGCACATGTCCGTGTACCTAGCCCGTGTGGCACAAAATAGTATACACATACACTCTAGCACACGCCCGTGTGGTCAGCCCATGTGTCCCTTGAAGCTTAATTTAATGGTACACGGCCTGGACAGCCAACCCGTGTGGCTTCGAGCAGAGGTATTTTTTGGATAAAAATACAGGAAATTACATAATTTCTAAAGGGAGCTCAGTACCTTACCTGTTATAACACTGGATTCGCACAAGAACGGGAACTCTAGAAGCCTATATTGACACAAAAACACATAACTACACAATCAATTTCCCAACTACTCATCAGATTTCCATATAAAACATCCATTAAAAGTTTTAAAAAAACTCTTAAGAAGGTGACTATGATACCTTCGTTCAAGGAGATTTACATATTACACACGTTCGCAGGATCGTCGTCTACAAGACGCTTTCCTAAAAACCTCGCAGTCGAGTAGAACTCAAAATCTGTACAATTTCAAGAAAAGTTTAAAAACATCTAACAATGTTTATAACTACGATTTAAAATGATTATTCAGAACGAGAACAATAATTAAGAAGTTTGACCAGTAGCAACAAGCAACGATTACGAACGAAAATCAATAATCAACGCACAATTTCAATGACAAAAAGTAAATAAAAATTTTCAAAAAGATGAAGTTGAGGTATGCAGAACAACTATAGTAAAATTGCAATCGAGATTTTTAAGCCTTATTATTTTCTAAGGGTCCTGAAATGGCTCCAAAACTATTCCTAATGATTTAAAATGTATTAATAAGAATAAGATGCATGAAGATGCATGACATGCATAAAATGCAAAAAATAAATAAAAAATAAATTATGTAAAATGAAAGGTGGCTAATTTTTTATATATGTGAGAGCAACAAAATAGAAGTCATGCTAAATAAAATAGATCAGACAATTATATAAAGCTCCCCCTATCTTTTTCATATAAAAGCCAAGAAAATCATGCTTACCAAGCTTTTGCACAAAAATTAAATAATGTAAAAAAAAATTAACACATAGTCAAGGTAAGGCGATTAAACCTAGTTCTCTCCTAAGTGTCCAAAATCTTTCTTTGTCTAAAGGTTTTCTGAAAATATCAGCTAATTGATGTAAGGAGTCAATATATTCTAGAACTATATCTCCTTTTTGGACATGATCTCTAATGAAATGATGTCTAATATATGTCTAGTCCTAGAATGGTGGATGAGATTTTTGTGAGACAAATAGCACTAGTATTGTCACACTTGATAGAAATGGTAGCTACATCAACTTCATAGTCCTTAAGTTGTTGTTTCATCCATAAACTTTTAACACAACAACTACCGATAGAAATATATTCTGCTTCGGTGGTGGACAATGCAATACTATTTTGTTTCTTTGAAAACCATGAAATTAGCATGTTGCCTAAGAATTTATAAGTATCGGAGGTGCTTTTCCTATCTAATTTGCAACCTCACAGATTCACATCTGAGTAAGCATGCAAGCTAAAGTATGAATCTCTAGAATACCAAAGGCGTAAGTTTGAAGTATCTCTAAGGTATCTAAAGATTCTCTTAAGGGCTTGTAAATGTGATTCCTTAGGACAAGATTGATATCTAGCACACAAGCATATACTAAACATAATCTTGGGTCTACTTGCAGTAAGATAAAGCAAAGAACCAATCATTGACCTATATAATTTTAAATAAACACACATTTACCTTTCTCATCTTTATCAAGCTTTGTAGAAGGGCTCATTGAAGTAGCTTGTGGTTTGAGATTATCCATCCCAAACTTCATGAGCATTTTATTTGTGTACTTATCTTGATTGATAAAGATGTCATATTTTCTTTGCTTGAATTGGAGTCCCAAAAAGAAATTTAGTTCTCCTATCATGCTCATCTCAAATTCACCTTGCATTAGCTTAGAAAATTCTTGATCAAGAAGATCATTAGTAGAACCAAAAATTATATCATCAATATAGATTTGAACTACTAATAATTTTTTTTATTTTAATAAAAAGTGTTGTGTAAACCTTCCCTTTACAATAACCTTTTTCAATAAGAAAATTTGATAAAGTTTTTGAAAGTTTAAAAACATGGTTTGAAATTTTGGATCTTCAAAACCAGGTGGTTGTTCAACATGCACTTCTTCATTTATAAAACCATTTAAAAAAACACTTTTTACATCCATTTGATACAATTTAAAATTATTATAACATGCAAAAGCTAAAAGTATCCTAATGGCTTCCATCCTAGCTACGGGAGCATAAGTTTCATCATAATCTACTTCTTCTTCTTTAGTGTAACCTTGATAAACAAGTCTAGCCTTATTTCTCACTATGTTACCACTCTCATCTAGCTTGTTTCTAAACACCCATTTTGTTCTTATAGTGGACTTATCACTAGGTCCATCAACTAGAGTTCATACTTGACTTCTCTCAAATTGATTTAACTCTTCTTGCATGACCAAAATATGATATTCATAATTTAATGCTTCTTTGATATTTTAAGGCTCAATGTATGAGATAAATGTAACATAATTACAAGTATTTCTAAGAGAAGATCTAGTAATTACCTCTTTTTATGGATCACCAACTATTTACCCATCCTTAACATGTGAAAGCTTTCTTGGGTGACTAGATTCTCTTTCAACATGAGTTGGTTCTTGAAGTTCATCAATTTTGAGTTCTTGAACCAATTTACTTATGCCTTGATCTTCATATGATGCTTGATTTTTCTCAATTTGATATATTTCTACATCATCAAAATCAATAGATTCATTTCTAGAAGTAGAGTGATATTCATAAAAAATGACATGTATAGATTCTTCCATAACAAGGGTTCTCTTGTTAAAAATTCTATAAGCTTTAGAAATAGTGGAATATCTAAGAAAAATACCTTCATCGCTTTTGACATCAAATTTTCCTTAATTTTCTTTTCTATTATTCAAAACAAAGCATTTGCAACCAAAAGGATGAAAATGACTTATGTTTGACTTTCTTCCTTTAAAAAGTTCATAAGGAGTTTTCTTCAAAATAGGCCTAATCATAGCTCTATTTATATAGCAAAAAGTGTTTATGGCTTCCGCCCAAAAATATCTTAGCAAATTATTTTCACATAACATGGTTCTAGCCATTTCCTCTAAGGTTCTATTTTTCCTCTCAACAACTCCATTTTGTTTAGGGGTTCTGGGTTCTAGGTGCCGAAAAGTTATTACTAATACCATGTTCATTACAAAAATTATTAAAACCAATGTTTTCAAATTCTTTCTCATGGTCACTTCTTACACTAGAAATTAAAAATCCCACTTGATTTTGAATCATATTACAAAAAGTAATAAATTTTTCTAAAGCTTTATCTTTTGAAAACAAAAAGAAAACTCATGTATATCTAGAATAGTCATCAACAATAACAAATCCATATTGTTTACCTCCTAAACTCATAGTTCTAGTGGGTCCAAAAAGATTAATATGAATAAGTTGGACTAATGTAGAAACTATATCTTTAGATTTAAAAGATGCTCTCCTATGTTTACCTTTAGCACATGCATCACATATCTTATCAAAGTTAATAGAAAAGTTAGGCATGCCAACAATAAGTTCATTTTTAATAAGCTTAAAAATAACACTCATGCTTGCATGTCCTAACCTTATATGTCATAGTCAACACATATTTTCATTATTAGCCACAAAACAAATATTAGAAGATATGTCATCAAAATTTACCATAAAAATATTACCTAGCCTTTGTCCTACAAAAATAATTCTATTATTTACAATATCTACAACTTTGCACCCATTAGACTCAAATATTAATTTGAATCCCTTGTCACAAATTTGACTAATGCTAAGGAGGTTATGCTTAAGACCATTGACATAAAACACATTTTTAATAAGAGTGGAAGAATTTATACTTATAGAACTAATACCTTCAATAAGGCCTTTGGAGTTATCACCAAATGAAACTTCTCCTCCATACTTTGGCATTAGTTTTATGAAATGGTTTTTGTCACTGATCATGTGTCTAGAGCATCCACTATCACAGTACCATGAGTTCTTCTTAGAGTTGCTTGCCTGGAAGCAATGCTCTTCCTCCTACAAACACAAAGTTAAACCTTGAATTTTGGTTCCTAAACTTTATTGGGTCCATTAGCATTAGTCCTAACAAATTTTGTTCCCTTAGGAATCCGCTTCTTTAAAGCTTACTCATTTTGGGGAGTGCTTAATCCTTTTGGAATCTTCACACTCTTAGTGAATTTGCTTCTAGATGTGAGCTTCATTAAAAAACAAACTTGCCTATCATGCCATTTTTTATGTCAATGACTACATAAGAGTAAGACATCATAAATGTAGCTTTTTAAATTTGCTTTCTTTTTGTAAATTTACAAAACCTAAGTCACTCTTGTCAAAGAAGGCTATTTGAGATTCAAGCATATCATTTAACTTTTGTTGCCCATTTGAAACATAAAAAAGGAATTATGCAATTTTTCATTCTTTAAAATCAAATCATCGATTTTAGCTTGCATATCATTAAATTTCTTTTTCATTTCCTCTTTAATTATGATTAGAGACTTATTTTTCTCCTCTAATTTTGAAATCATTTTCTTATGTTGGGAGCTCATAGTATCAAAATCGATAGTTAATTCATCAAATGTGTAACACCCAAAACCCAAAAACCGTCGCCGATTAAGGTCTCGATGTCACTCTATTCATCTATCACTATTCATCTTTAAAATCCTGTCATTTAATCTTATATTGTTAAAGAAATACACCTAATACACCAAAAATTATCTATTAATTTTAATCACAATTCAACAAGGGCAAAAAGGTAATTTCCATGATTTTGGAAGACTTTTATCAATACTTGATGGACAATTATCGATAGTATCAGTAGTTGTCAAGTCAGTAAACAGTTCAGGAATAGTGCAAACTTTTACTGATACAAGTGACAGTTCTACCGATACAAGTGACTCTTCTACTGAAACAAGTATTACTTGTACCTATACTAAAAACTCCAAAGAGCTAAAAAGTCTAACCCTGCAACTTTTACCGATACAAGAACACAATCTATTGATACTTCCAAGTATAAAACTATCGATACTTACTATTCAACTACCGATACAACCCAAGTCAATGAACAACCTCTCTCCTACGCTGTACTTTTACCGATACATGCATGAGTTCTACAGAAACAAGTATGGAAAAGCTCAAGAATCATAACAAAACACAAATTTATCAACTCAAATCATTCACAACTTTAATTATACATTAAGCTAACACAAATACATAGTTTCCAAGTCATTACATAGTACTTTTAAGTCTACAATCTAACTTGCACAAACATACATTTCTACTTTCAACATTTCATCAAACATAACAAGGTTTTCACAATCTCAATTACATAAAGCAAAAGGATAACATCATCCCAGTACATGTCATATAACCAAGTGATGTAAGAACTACCGAAGAAAATCGAGATAGTGTGATGCTACTAGATGATCCGATCTCCGAACATCAAAATTGAATCTACAAAATAATGACAAATTTCCACGAGCAAGCATTTCATAGCTTAGAAAGTTGATAAGGTTAAATAGATTTACCAAACTTTAGGAGTTGTAAAATCTATCAAATTAACCGAGTAAGCTGTATGCATTCGTTGTTGATTTCCATTCACATTTGATAACTCATGATAACACAGAGTCATCGAACCTTTAATCCATAATAGGATTCATATAACTCATGATGACATAGAGTCATCGGACCTTTATTCTGTGTTAGGATTCATATAACTCATGATGACATAGAGTCATCGGACCCTTAATCCGTGTTAGGTTTCATATAACTCACGATGACACAGAGTCATCAGACCCTTAATCTGTAATAGGATTCATAAAACTCACGATGACACAAAGTCATCGGATTTTTTGCATTTACGGCTCGAAGCTCATTATCTCTTCCTTTCCTTTTTTCCCATCTTCCACAATTTTGATTTTCATTCCAACTTCACATGAATTGTATACTGGTACAAAATATGCAATTTAAATTGATATTTAACAATACGAACTTACCAGACTGGATTGTAGTCGTGGATGAACCCCAAGGACTATTCTACTAATTTTCCTTTACTACGATGGCACGATTGTAGTCTACATCCACAAATCATTCAATTTGTCACTTTATATCACACAACCACTTCATTTAACACAATCTAGTCCATTTTGGTAAAATTATGATTTTACCCCTAATCTTTTACTTTTATTCAATTTAGTCTCTAAGCATAAAACAAACAAAATTACCCCTTTCTTACAAAATCAATACTAGCCAACATAATCATGGATCTCCACAAGTCCCTACAATTTCATTTTTTCTCACATGATACACATAATTTCATCATTTTAACATTTTAGTCCTTAAACCCTAAATTCACCAAGCATACAAATATATTAAAATCTTTCAAGAATAGGTATTTTCAACAATGACAAGTTTTATAACATTTGATAGATTCACAAATTAGTCCTTGGATTAGCTAGATTACGTTAATACGGACTCAAAAACATAAAAATTACTAAAAATAAGCGAGATTTCACTCACCAAATCGACGAACCTAGCTTAGCCGTGTACTTCCTCTTCTTTTAGGGTTTTTAGTAGTTTAGATTGAATAAGATGAAGAAAATGACTTATTTTCTTCTTAATTTTTACTTAATTACCTTTTATACCTATTTACCATTTCACCCTTATTATAATTTTCAAATTTAACAAATTACTAGCCCTTAACCGTCCACTACTTTGTTACATGGGTTAATTGTCATATAAACCCTTGAACTTAGCTCCTTTAAGCTATTTAATGCTCTTGACTAATAAGATTCAACTTTCATCCCTTTTTACAATTTAATCCCTTCTTAATTAGCTATCTAAACGCTAAAATTTTGAACCAAAATTTAATACGATGTTAATGACATCATAAACATTAAATAAATAAAATTTATGAACCGATTCATTGAAATTATGGTCTCAAAACCACTGTTTCCAACATCGTTAAAAATCAGGCTGTTACAACTCTCCCCCTTTAGGGAAATTTTGTCCCGAACTTTCTTACCAGCAAACAAGTTGAGGTATTGTGATCTCATGGAAGCTTCTGTCTCCCAAGTTGCTTCTTCTGAACGTTGATGGTTACATAGAACTTTTACAAACTGTACCATTTTGTTTCACAGTTCCTTTACTTCACAAGCCAAAATTCTCGCTAGTTCCTCTGAGTATGACAAATTCGATTGTATCTCAATCTCGCAAGGAGTAATCACGTGAGAAGGATATGATTTGTACCATCTCAACATTGAAACATCGAACATATTATGAATCTTTTCAAGTTCCGGA
Organism: Kokia cookei; assembly: GCA_039519145.1. NCBI lineage: Eukaryota > Viridiplantae > Streptophyta > Magnoliopsida > Malvales > Malvaceae > Kokia > Kokia cookei. Next base: position 23,694,298 of record CM076907.1, read on the forward strand.
GGCAAAGCTAGGTTATAAGCTATTGGGCCAACCAGTTAAAATATTCTCATATGGCCCGATAAATCGTGGACTTAGGTTGCCCTTTCTACCAAAACGTAACACCTTCTTCCAAGGTGAAACTCTCAGGAAAACTCGATCCCCTATCGCAAACTCTATATCCTTTCTCTTTAGATCTACATAAGACTTCTATCGGTAGGAAGCTGCTTTCAAATAGTCCTGGATCACTCGTACCTTGTCTTCAGCTTCATGTATCAAGTCATTTCCAACCAACTTAGGCTCGCTCAATGCTGACCAATACAAAGGTATTATGCATTTCTTACCGTATATTGCCTTAAATGGTGCCATTTTAATATTGGACTGATAGTTGTTATTATAAGCAAATTCCACCAATGGTGGGTATCTCTCCCAGTTACCCTCAAACTCGAGTATACAACATCGCAAAATATCCTCCAGAATCTATATCACCTGATTGGACTGACCGCCTGTCTACGGATGGTATGCGATACTAAAATTTAGCCTGGTCCCCAAAGCCTCATGCAACTTACCCTTAAATCTTAAGGTAAAACAAGATCTCTTTCAGAGATAATAGATGTTGGCATTCCATGCAACCACACAATCTCTGATACATACAATTCAGCCAACTTTTCTAGTGGAAAGTCCATTTTGATAGGAATAAAATGAGTCAATTTCGTCAATCTATCCACTATAACACAGATCAAGCCTTTCTTTCTCGATGTAACAGGTAATCCTCTAATAAAATCCATAGTGACCCATTCCCATTTCTACTCAGGAATGGTAATAGGCTGTAACCATCTAAATGGTACTGATGTTCAACTTTTACTTGTTGACACACCAGACATCTAGTCACGAACTCTGAGATTTCTCGTTTCATACCTGGCCATCAATACATCTTCCTTAAATCGTTATACATTTTCACACTGCCTGAATGAATGGAGTAAGTGCTATGAGCCTCTAACAGAATGTCCCTTCTCAAATCAGAATTATCAGGAAGGCAAACTCTACGTCGAAATTACAACATACCATCATCATCAGCAGTAAATTCAATAGTTGCATCATTCTGCATCTATTCCTTCCTAGCGTTAAGCTTTGAGTCATTTTTTGCAACTCTTGTATTTGCTGTAGAAATAACGGTTTCGTCCGAAGTTTGAATGTAACAGTACCGTCGCTCTCAAGTGACAGATGGGCATTCATTGCCCTTAGTGTAAATAATGATTTTCAGTTCAAGGCATCAACGACAACATTAGCTTTTCCCAGATGATATTTAATTACCAAATCATAATCTTTCAGTCGTTCCAACCACAACATTGCCTCAAATTCAATTCCTTCTGATTCATCAGATACTTTAGGCTTTTATGATTGGTAAATACGTGACACCTCTCACCATACAAATAATGTCACCAAATCTTCAAGGCAAAGACAATAGCAGCTAACTCTAAATCATGGGTCAGATAATTCCGTTCATGCGGCTTTAATTGTCGAGGGGCATAAGCTATCACCTTTTCGGCTTGCATTAACACACAACTCAAGCCATTCAGAGACGCATCACTATACACGACAAACTCTTTACCCAATTTTAGGTTGTTGTGCCAATAACGAGCTTCTATCAACAATTTCTTTAACTGATCAAAACTCGTGACACTTTTTTGACCATACAAACTAAATATTCTTCTGTAACAACTTCGTCATCAGTAAGGCTATGATAAAAAAGTTTTTCACGAATCGACGATAATAACCTGCTAATCCCAGGAAGCTACGTACCTCGAAAACCTTCTCTGGTACCTTCCAATCGAGAATAGTCGAAACTTTATTTGGATCAACCCGAATCCCCTCTGATGATACCACATGACCTAGAAATCCCACTTCTCGTAGCCATAACTCGCACTTGCTAAACTTCGCATACAATTGCTTTTCTCGCAATATTTGTAAAACTTTCTTAAGATGTTGAGCATGCTATGACTCCGTCCTGGAATAAATCAATATATCATCAATGAATATCACTACAAATCTATCCAATTGAGGTTTAAAGACTCGATTCATCAAATCCATGAATGCTGCTGGAGCATTAGTTAACCCAAACGACATTACTAGAAACTCATAGTGTTCATATCGTGTTCTAAATGCTGTCTTCGGCACATCACAGTCCTTTACCCGTATCTGGTAATAACCCGATTTGAGGTCTATTTTAGAGAAAATTATCGCACCTCTCAACTGATCAAACAACTCATCAATACGAGTTAACGGATATTTGTTCTTGATTGTTACCTTGTAAAATTGTTTATAGTTTATACACATTCTCATCGAACCATCCTTCTTTTCCACAAACAATACTAGTACACCCCAAGATGATTCGCTCGGTCGGATAAAACCTCTGTCTAACAACTCTTGCAGCTGCACCTTTAACTCTTTCAATTTAGTTGGTACCATTCTGTACGGTGGAATCAAAATCGGTCCAATGTCAGGTACTAAATCAATGCCAAATTCTACTTCTCTGATCGACGGTTAATCGCGCTATAAACATCACAACAATAATGTGCAAATTGGACATTGTCGATGCAAGTATAATAGACAGATGTGAGTTTGTCAGATATAAATCCGACGAGGATAGTGTTCTTGTTACTTAAATTTGTCGAAGCAAAAGTAGTAATAAGAAGGAATTGTCAGGAGTAATGTCAGTGCAATTGAGTCAAGACTACATAAGTAAGAGAGTTAAAACTGTCAACGTAAATATTGTAAAACTGTAATACAAATTGTCAAAGCAATTTAATAAAAGATAAAATGAATGTTGAAGATGTTTTGTGAAAGTAAATTAAGAAAATTAAAGAAGTAACACAATTATAAAGGAGCGGGGGAATCCCTGATTTGGCAAGTTTGCAAACACTAAATGTGACTACAAGGTAACTAGTAGATAAATTATCACCGTAATTAAGTTCTATGAGATCTCACTACTTTCGACTTCTCTATTTAACAAAGGCCCAAACACTCATATTAACCACACCTTCCAATGCTGGCAATGCTTTGCATTTGAGAACAACTGGCTAGAATTCCTTCTTGCCTCAAGCAACTTTCGTTGTCTTGCTTGTTGATCTAACTTTGTCACTTTACCTTCTAGTGACCATGGTCAAAACAATTAAATCCAAAGATAAACAGTTAAGAAGATTTGAGCAAAAATCAAAATAGATCTAAAATTAAGAGGTACTTCCATACACAATTAAAGTCAACAGAATTTATCAACATTCAAGAGGAATTAAAGAAGAAATTGAAGCATTTTATTCCTAGCCTACTAGAATCCTTCCGTAATTACTTCTTTTACGTCACACTTTGAACACTCATCGTCAGAAGTAGTTGCCTTCTCGTCGCATCCGATCACCCTCCAAGAAAGTTAAGCTTCCATGGCAGCTTACTTAAGAAAGAATAAAAAAATATGGAATTAATTTCTTCACGAGCTTTATTTTAATCTTCTCTCTCCCCTCTATTTATCTTTACTAGCAAGTTCAAGTATCCTCCTTTTCTCATATCTAACTACCTTGCAACTGTACAAGTTAGTTATTCCAACTATGCACTCTTGCAGATCTGGTTTATGCATTAGGAATTTACAGGTTGTCGCGACATTACTGGACGCAAATTTATATTTTTATTCACTGCAACAACTTGACATTTTCATGCGCTGGTGCTTCTGGATATGTTACAAGCATAAAGTCCCTATTACAATTTGGAAGTATTCATGCGGTGACATATTTGGGCGCAGTTCTATATCGAACTTGTGGCTACAGCTCTGAACACTTTACTGCATCTATCTTTTAAGATGGATTCTTGCACTGACATCTTTAGACGAAAAAACTGATACTAAATGCATAGCACAAATGGGATAAAATGAAAGAAAATAAGATCATACAATACTGACTTAGAAAATGAAATTACTAAGTATAAATTGATGAAAATGTATGCTAAATATGGTACAAAGATAACAAACTATACTCTAATTAGGGAGAATTTAATGGTCCTTTCTAATGCTATCACACCTCAAAACTTGAGTTTTTACTTGTTCTCAAGTAAATAAAAGCTAACAAAGTCATATCAAAATTCTTGTCACCGCAATAATCATTCTAGCAACTTAAATTCTCTGGGATCCTAATGTATAAATTACACTCATATGATAGAAAATTGCGCTGACAATTTATAGCTATGAATAATCAAAGCTGCAACTTCACTAATGTTAGCATCATGCTTTAAATCTTAAATCCTTTTAACCAATACAACATTTATTATTCTATATATATATATATTCTTTTTCTTTTTATAAATTTTTTTATATGCGACTGAGAGACGTCATTGCATTACTATACTCTTGTTCCTAGGCAGTAACGATGGGGTGCAACAAACCCTTAGGGAGTATGTAATTGCACCGACGCATACTTCTACAGTGATAGCCTTTGGCTAGATAATTTTTCTAACACTTGCATGGGAGTGTTTCCCCTTGATAAGTCACATTGCACCCATATTGGAGTGTCTTTTATTAGTAGATGTAATATATACATAGCTGCAAATGGTAAGTGCATTCAAGATTCAAATATGATACTACACATTTATTACTAATGCAAATTCAACCATTCATCCAAAAATAAAAGGATACAACATTCAATCACATTCATCCAATTCACACATTAGCATATCACATAATTCAAGAATTAAGCATCAAATGAAAAAAATTGTAGTCACATTTTTCATAACTTTGCATACTTTCATTAAACTGAAGGATAAATAATAGCTTAAAAATGTGGGTGTAATTGCATATCCATTCCATACATATTTCCCCCTAAACATAGAGTCTGCATTGTCCCCAATGCACTCACAACAATATATAAATATTTATGGAAATGCAACTACAATCCAAATGCGTTGACAAATAAAATGTAGAGACAAGTAAAATACAATGACAACTAGATGATATGCATGAATTTAAACTATACTAAGTGTTGAAAGTAAAGACCAACTCAGTGGGTAGTAGCTGTAGATGTGGCTGCCTTGGCCATTTTCTTTTTCTTTGGGTGCTCCTCCTTGCACTTCTTTTTGTATTTACGCTTACGTTTCTTTTTCATTGGTTTAACCGGGGCAGAGGATTGCTCCACCAAGTTCGATTGTGTGTTGGCTTCATCGACTGTAACATCTGAAGGATGAATTTCAGCAAATGGTGCCAGATAAGGCATAATAGCTAAAGGATTAAATTTCTCATTGCTGAATGTTACAGCCTCAGCTTGACTCGCCCAAGATGGTGCCAAGTCATCATATTTTCACCTACATTATCAGGTTTTACGACAAATTCCTTAGATAAATTTGTCGTGACAAATTCTTCCTTTTTCTCATCTTCTTTTCTTTCTTCTTCTTTCTCTTCTGCCTTTTCCTTCTCCATACCTACAAAATCCATGGTGTTGTGCTATTTTACTGCAGCTTCCTTCTCCATCATATTTTCCCCCAAACTGTTAGAAAACTCATCATCAAAAAAGGCTAGTGATATTACAGAAAAATTCCTCTGCATCCTAGAATGCACATCCTGGTCCTCATCATAAAAATGTGGACCATGTGCGGACCATGTGCGGAAAAATTCCTCTGCATCCCTGGAATGCACATACTGGTCCTCCTTGATGATAAGGGGAAACAATGGAAATTCTAGCAAGGGCTGCTTGCTTATGCTGCGTAGCGTGCTGACGATTATCGTATTCCATGCCGTGGTGTAGGCATAGAATAAGTTCTGTGAGTGCTCCATCTCTTCCACTGTGCCGACAAGTTTGATTTGTCGCATACTCATTCAGTTATCGAGCTGCTCAATTTCAGTAATCTTCCTCCAAAGTTGAGGATTTGTGGGCGAATGGGATTCCCTATCTTTCTTCTTCACCTTGCCTTTCTCTTTCTTCAATGGCGCTTCCTTTACAATAGGGGTTTCCTACCCCCTCGTCATTCTCTCCACCAAGAAATCATTTATAAGGTCTTTGTTATCCAAAAACTCTTCTCCTTCGTGAGGCACAATGCCCCTCTATCGACATAACAACATGATCAGAGAAGGGAATGGCTAGATACTTGTTTGTTTCGCAATAGACTCTGCAATTTCTTGGTGGAGGATTACCCCGACATCTATCTGGTGGCCTTTTATGATGGAATGGATTAGGCACATTCTATCCAAGGTTACAATAGTGCTATGAGTGGAGGGCAAGAGGTGGCAATTGATGAAGTGAAACTAGAGTTTTCTTTTGACTGTGAGGAAATAACGATGCATTGTATAATTGTTTGGATTGTTTACGGTCCAAACAGCACCGTCGATGCACAAATCATTCAGATGCAAGTCAATGCCTTCCTCTGTCAGGTTCTCCAAAAAAGTGACATGCTCGCCCTCCCCATCGGCGATGTTGTAGAGGTCATTTATATTGTCAACACCCGATGGTACTAGTCCCTCGCGGACAAAGATAAACACCTGCTCCTGATCAACTAGGTTAGCATAAAATTCTCTTATCAGGGATGGGGAATACCCTTCTAGATGATCCCAAAACTTCTCTCATTCCAAGCGTGAAATAGTTCGCTTCAGCGACGCTTCATGGAAACGGTCTTTAGCAGCTTTGGTTAAGAAAAGGACTGGCTCTTTGGGTGTTGGCTGGCCGGCATTACGAACCATCATTGCAGATGATTCAATGATTGGTTTTGAAGGGTTTTGGAACCTCAAGTTCTGGCCATAGCTAAATGGGAGAAGAAAGTGAAAAATTGCAGAAAATATGTAAGTTGAAGAAAAGGAAAGATTACACCAACAATGGCGGATGTGAGTGTGAAGAACACAGTCGACACAATAGGGTATTTTATAGAGGATGAAGATGAAGAGGCGGGATGATTGCCACTACCGTGAGAGGACACTGTATCTGCAACTAATAAATGGAATGACACGGATTGTCCTTTTTCTGAATCGACCCTATGGTTAGGGAAAATGGTGAATCAATCGATCTGATTCTTTCCTAAAACGCTTTGATGAGTCAGTAATTAAATGCGTCGACAAGTTGTATTTTTGTGCATCAACAAAAAGGATAACTTTTATTCTTGAAAAGAACTAAAGAAAATAATTAAAAGAAAATACAATACAAAAAGTAAATAGAAAAATTGTAGGGACATATTAAGAAAATGTGACCAGGTTAATAGTCTCATTCTGTTCATGGTTGTCTGGACTGAGATAGTGCTTCAATCGTTGGCCATTCACCTTAAATTGGTGCCCATTATTTAAATCTTTAATTGTCACCGCACCATGAGGAAATACTTCGACAACTTTGAAAGGACCTGACCATCTGGAGTGCAATTTGCCTAAATGCAGTTTTAAATGTGAATTAAATAAAACCACTAACTGGCTAGTAGAAAATTATCGCCGCAAAATGATGTTGTCATGCCATCTCATAGTTTTTTCCTTGTAAATGGCAGCATTCTCGTAAGCATTGCGTCGAATTTCCTCCAGTTTCGAAATGTCCAACAATCTCTTTTACCCAGCAGCATCAGAATCCAAATTCACTTGTTTAATTGCCCACATGGCCTTATGTTCAAGTTCTACAGGTAAATGCAGTATTTACCAAAAACCAGCTAATACGACGACATCTTTAACGATGTTTTATAAGCTGTGCGAAGCGCCTACAATGCATCATTTAGTCGCGAAGACCAATCACGTCTAGATGGATTAACCACCTTTTCAAGAATACTTTTGATTTGCCGATTGGATACTTTAGTTTGGCCATTTGTTTGCGGATGATATGTGGTTGTCATGCAATGCTTCACACCATAACGTTTTAATGCTGTCGCCCCTTGATTACAATGAAAGTGAGTGCCTTGATCACTTATTAATGCTCGAGGCGTGCTGAAACATGTAAGGATGTATGTGTGAAAGAACTTCACCAATGTCCGAGCATCATCTTTAGGAGCAGCTATTGCTTCGACCCACTTTGAAACATAATCGACAATGACCAGAATATATACATTTCTAAAAGAATTGGGAAATGGTCCCATGAAATCCATACCCCAAACATCGAAAAGCTCAACTTCCATGATAGGTTGTTGCAACATCTCGTTGCATCAAGATATGGATCCAGTATGCTGACATTTATCACATTGCTGAACAAAATTGTGGGCGTCTTGAAACAAAGTTGGCCAGTAAAATCCTGACTGAAGGACCTTTGTAGTAGTCCTAACACCACAAAAATGTTCTCCATAAAGAGCATCATGGCAATGCTTCAGGACAGAGAGCATCTATTCTTCAGGAACGTAGTGACAAATAATATTGTCAGCGCATACCTTGAACAATTATGGCTCATTCCAATGGTATTTCGCAGCATCTCGAAGAAATCTGATCTTCCGGTGACCAGTTGCACTCAGTGGTAACTTTCCACAGGCTAAATAATTGACAATATCTACATACCATAGAGATGCGCCAATAAAGAATAGTTTCAAGTCAATCCATCTTCGTTTACAATTAACCACTACGTCATGCTTAGTTAATTTGTCCATTCCCAAAATTACATCGAGCTTAGTGAATGGTAATAACATCAGATCAGTAGGGAATTTACAACCTTGGACTTTCAGTGGACACTTACGACATATCAGATTAACAAAGACACTATGACCCAATGGGTTTGTGACTTGTACACCAAACTTAGCCGACTCAACAGACAATTTCTTTTCAGTAGCTAATGCAGTACAAATATATGAATAAGTCGATCCCGGGTCAATCAGTGCACACACAAAAAGATAAAATATACCAGTCACAATATCGAGAGCAGTAGCCTCTTCTCGGGCTCAGATGGCATAAGTCTGTACAGGTGCTCGAACCTCAGATATGGCTATATTGTCCCTGTTATCTCTGTTGTTTCCACCTGTATCACTGCTCTGCCCCGGACGTCTACTCTTTTGTGGCGTAGCAGGGGGTTTTACACTCTGTTCCTCTTTTGCTTTAGATCTCATCGGACAGTTCCTCAAAAAATGATCTGCACTTTCACATCAATAGCATGTCCCTTTCATCTTGCGACACTTGCCTACATGACTCCTCTTATAATACCTGCATATCGGAGTAGGTGCATTGAGAACGCTAGCTACACTATTGGTGGGTCTATTCTGAAATTTAGATTCCGGTGGTCCCGACTTGCTCCTACTCAGAAATCTCGAAGAAACTGGCCCCCGACTAGCCTCTTCTCTAAATCTCTTAGGCGGCGGCATAAAGAAAGTCCTGGCAATATTTTTCTTTCCAGATTCTTGAAACCTCCTTTCTCTCTATCTCTTGCTATTGCAAATTTCTTCCATCTTTTGAGCCTTGTTTGCTAAAACTACCAATGGTCAGATTTCAGAACCACCTACCATCATTTTGATCTTGTTGTTTAACTAATCTTCGAAATGGATACACAAGGCTTCATCTATCGATACGATCTCTTTGCATACTTGCTGAGCTACATAAATTCTCATTCATACTCTGCCACTATTTTGTTTCCCTGCCTCAGTTGTAAAAGTTCCTTCTTCTTCTTATCTAGATACCGCTTACTCATATATTTCTTTTTAAACTCAGTTTGGAAGAATTCCCAAGTAACTTCATTTTCAGGCATCATCGCTATAATCATTGCCCACCAGTTGTAAGCCTCGTCTTTCAATAGTAAAGCATTACACCTCACATAGTCTTCTAGAGGACAAGCCATCTCATTCAAAACTCTCAAAGTGTTTTCCATCTAATACTCAACTCTAGAGTTATCATCTTCTACGCTTCCTCGGAAGTCTTCAGCTCCGTTTTTTCTAACCCTATTTATCGGGATGCATCACCTCCGTTACACCACTAAAGATGGTGGAGGCCTAACTGAAGGTGCTACTATTAGGGCAACTGGCTGTGTAACAGGAGGTGGAGGAGGTGGTGCCATCGATTATTTCTCATGAATTCCAAAAACCACTACCTTATCAAACCGAAGAACATATTCTTTGCCTCATTTTCTATCATCGGTAGTATTGATGCACTGTGACTAGCCCTAGAGTCATTAGTCGGAACATTGATGTTTACCTCGTTACTTTCATCTTTTTCTGAGTTAGGCATCCTGTATTTATCTGCAAAAACCATAGTTAGATCGGATTCATCTATATCACTCTATCACAGGTTCATATGACATGTACTTCTAAATCATTAAATACAATCAATACAGTCCAAGAAACGGATAAATCGAAAGCTTTGATACCATTAAATGTAACACTCAAAACTCGAAAATCGTTACCGGCTAGGGTCTCGGTGTCACTCTATTCATCTATCACTATTCATCTTTAAAATCATGTCATTTAATCATACATTTTTAAAGAAATACACCCAACACGCTAGAAATTATCTATTAATTATAATTATAATTCAACAAGGACGAAAAGGTCATTTCTAAGATTTTTGGAGACTTCTACCGGTACTTGTTAGTCAAGTATCGGTAGTTGTCAAGTCAGTAAATAGTTCAAAAATAGTGCATACTTCTACCGATACAAGTGACTTTTCTATCGAAACAAGTATTATTTCTACCGATACTAAAAACTCCAAAGAGCTAAGAAGTCTAACCTTGCAACTTTTACCAATACAAGAACACAATCTACCGATATTTCCAAGTATAGAACTATCGATAGTTATTATTCAACTACCGATACAACCCAAGTCAGTGAACAACATTTCTCTTATCCTGTACTTCTACCGATACATGCGTGAGTTCTACCGAAAAAGTATGCAAAATCTCAAGAATCATACCAAAACACAAGTTTATCACCTCAAATCATTCACAACTCCAATATGCATTAAGCTAACACAAAATACATAGTTTCAAGTCATTACATAGTACTTTTAGGTCTATAATCTAACTTGCATAAACAAACATTTCTTGAAACATAACATGATTTTCACAATCTTAATTACATAAAGCAAAAGGATAGCATCATCCTAGTACATGCCATATAACCAAGTGATGTAAGAACTACCGAACAACTCTAGAATAGTGTGATCCTCCTAGATGATCCGATCTCCGAACAGCAAAATTGAATCTACAAAACAACGATAAATTTCCACGGGTAAGCATTTCATATCTTAGAAAGTTCATAAGGTTAAATAGATATACCAAACTTCAAGAGTTGTACAATCTATCAAATTAAACGATTAAGTTGTATGCATTCGTTGTTGATTTTCATTCACATTTGATAACTCACGATGACACAAAGTCATCGGACCTTTAATCTGTAATAGGATTCATATAACTCATAATGACATAGAGTCATCGGACCCTTAATCCGTGTTAGGATTCATATAACTTACGATGACACAGAGTCATCGGACCCTTAATCCGTAATAGGATTCATATAACTCATGATGACACAGAGTCATTGGACCTTTTTGCATTTACGATTCGAAGTCCGTTATCTCTTCCTTTCCTTTATTCCCATCTTTCACACTTTCGATTTTCGTTCCAACTTCACAGCAATTGTATACATGTACAAAATATGCAATTTAAATTGGTATTTAACAATACGAACTTACCGGACTGGATAGTAGTCGTGGATGAACTCCAAGGACTATTTTGCTAATATTCCTTTACCGCGATCGGTGGCACGATCGAAACCTACATCCACAAATCATTCAATTTCTTACATTAGGTCACACAACCACTTCATTTAACACAATCTAGTTCTTTTTAACATTTCATTGTTTCTCAGATAATAGACTCAATTTCATCATTTTAACATTTTAGTCCTTAAACCCTAATTTCATCCAAAAAATCACTTACAAAATCAATGAATCAATTCACCAAGCATATATGTGACACCCTTAACTTGACATAACTATCAAATTCACATATTTGAACTCAAAACCATCACACAAATTTGTGTAATAAAGTTTACTTCTACCGATACATGAACAGTTGAGTATTGGTCGAACATACAATATTTAAATAGATAAATCATAGTAATAAATACCGAAACTGTTAAAGTTCTACCAAAACAAAGGGTTTAGATCTATCGATACCAAATTAACTTCTACCGATACCTAAAACTACAATAAGCAACATTATCTAGCCTATAGACTACTATTGATACCAAAATTAACAATGAGCAAGGTTGACAAGTCTAGCATATTTCTACCGATACATCTACTATTCTATCGATACTACTTTCCTAGTTCTAACGGTAATCTAAATTCCTTCTACCGAAACTAAATATGTCAATAACAATAGTTTCAAATTCTTTGCACTTCTACCGATACTAAGTAACAAAGTACCGACACAATACAAGCTAATATCAAAAATTCAATTCTAATTTATTTCAAGTCCAAAAGCTATTCACAAAACACTATAAGCTTCCATCTAAACACATATTTAAACACATAAAGCATGCATCAATTATAAACATGTCTTACAACCAATACACAAGTAATATATTAAGATCATACTACATTTTCCAAAATCATTCATTGTACCAAATTCACATCCACAATCTTTATATATACATACTTAAAAAGATGCTTACGTTTAAGTATTAAAAAAAAAACTATTTCCCATTAGAGTACTACCCAAAACATCCTATATACATGTTACTCTTAAACCCAAAACGAGTTACTCAAAAATCTACCATAGATGAAGATGATAGTGTGCACTCTTGACTGGATCCAATCTATACCAAGATTCTTCGAGACCTACAATCATATAAATCAATGAGATAAGTTATTTAAGACTTAGTAAGTTCGAAATACAATTGCTAAAGTAATTAAGGTAACTAACGACTATTGTTCAACAGTTAAATACTTATTCTTGGATCATCGGCACAAAGCTGCTAGGCATATAGCCCGAATACACCGGCACAAAGCCTGCTAGGCACATAGCCCGAATACATTGGCACAAAGCTTGCTAGGCACATAGCCTGAATACACCGGCACAAAGTCTGCTAGGCACATAGCCTGAATACACCGGCACAAAGCCTGCTAGGCACATAGCCTGAATTTTAGATATAATTATACCAATCCACAAAGATTGGTACATTTCAACAATTAACCATCTCATATGCCCAACTTGAAATTTAACACTGAACAATTACAAAAATGAATTTATAATTTTACATAATAATAAAACGAACTTACCTATATAGTCATAATAGTATTTAGCATAGATTATTTGACTATTTTCCCCTTCCCTCGATCGTTCACCGGACTGTCTGTACTTTGGTCTAATTTAACAAGCATTCAAGAATTAAATTAAATCTACACTCTTAATTGATCAATCACAACACAAATATAAAATTTCCATAACTTATAAACCCTTGTTATTTACTACTTGCACATCCCTAACTACTTATGCCATTAATTGAGTTATAAATACTTTATGGCTCCATTTCAATTGAATGCAAGGCATAGCAATTAAAATCATTCAAATTTCTTTTATTCTAATAATATAACATTTGTCTAATTAGCTACTAGTGCCCTAACTTTCTCATGCATTAACAACAAATCCCTTAAATTAAAACTAACCCAAACTATGTTATGAGGCTTTCTAACCAACTTTTAAATTCAATAATCATTTCTAATGGTAGCCAAGACATCAAATACCAACCATGACAAGTTCACTATTTCATTATATTATTGAAAAATAACAAATAAGTTTCATGAAATAAACTCCAAGGATCAAGAAAATACAAAAAATATTAGAAATGAACTCCAATTTTACCTACATACAAAGACTTCTCTCAAGCCAACTCCCAAGCCTTCTCTCCAATGGGTTTTCGGTCAAAGAAGAAAAGAAAATAAATAAGATGATGATGTGTCCTCCTTGTCATTATCTTCTTTTAATTTCTTTTATTTCCCTTACTTAAAACCCTTATTTACCCTTATTAAAATAAAATAAAATTTAATAATTCCTTCCAACACCTTCCACTAATTTATAAATATATATATATATATATATATAACCTTTATAAAATTTTACACCAAAACCCACTCACATTATTTAATAATCTAAAATAATAAAGCCATCATCATTTCATTTCTTCAATTACCCACTATTTATTAAACAACTACAATATAGATACTCAAACTTTTCTAATTTTTCCCAATTTAGTACAATATACTAATTTATCAACATCCATAGAAATTTCATATGCTAAATACTTCATATGACCTTATGAGTATAATTTATTCAATAAAATTTAATTTACTAGATGTGATTAAATTTTAAAACTAAACTCTCTTTTTACACTGAAATCAGGCTATTACAATACAAATTTATCAAAATCTTTCAAGAAAAAGTATTTTCAATAATGGAAAGTTTTATAACATTTGACAGATTCACAAATTAGTCCTTGGATTAGCTAGATTACGTTAATACAAACTCAAAAACATAAAAATTACTAAAAACGAGTGAGATTTCACTCACCAAATCAAAGAACCTATGTGCTGCCTCTTCTTTTAGGGTTTTTAGTAGTTTAAATTGAAGAAGATGAAGAAAATGGCTTATTTTCTTCTTAATTTTTACTTTAATTACCTTTTATACCTATTTACCATTTTACCCTTACTATAACTTTCAAATTCAACAAATTACTAGCCCTTAGCTGTCCACTACTTTGTTACATGGATTAATTGTCATATAAACCCTTGAACTTAGCTCCCTTAAGCTATTTAATGCCTTTGACTAATAAGATTCAACTTTCATCCCTTTTTACGATTTAATCCCTTTTATTTAATTAGCTATTTCAACGCTAGAATTTCTTAACAAAAATTTAATACGATGTTAATGACATCATAAACATTAAATAAATAAAATTTACAACCCGAATCATTGGAGTTGTGGTCTCGAAACCACTATTTTTGACACCACTAAAAATCGGGCTATTACAAAAAGCATCTTGTAACTCTTCAAATGTATATTCATTTAATTTACTAGAGTTTAGAATTAACTTTTGTTCTTCAATAGCCATAAGACATAGTTGGGCAACTTCATTATCCTTATCACCATCGGACGAATCACTATCACTCAAAGTTGCCATCATGGATTTCTTCTTTTGTTTTAATGCCCCTTACTTCTTCAATTTTGGGCAATCAAATTTGATGTGACTCGGCTTTTTTCACTCATAAAAAATGATAATGTCATTTTCCTTTTTGCTCGGTTCACCCTTGATGATGCCTTTTCTTGGAAATATTTTGGCTTTGTTTAATTTCATTAATCTTTTGAATTTTCTTGCTAACATAGCCATCTCCTCCTTGTCCTCCTCCTTCTCCTCATCATCATTAGAATCTTCATCCTTCTCACAAGTTGTCAATTTGAAGGCAACTCCCACTTTCTTTGGCACTTCCTTGATTACTTTTGCATTGTGGTTGAACTTCATTTCGTATGTGAACAAGGAACCAATGAGCTCATCAAGAGAGAGTAAGTTGAGATCCTTTGACTCTTCTATTTTCGTCACTTTTGGTTCCTAAGATGTTGGAAAACTATTCAACATCTTCATCACCATCTCCTTGTTGGGATAGATCTTCCTAAGGGCTTTAAGACCATTGATGATGTCAGTGAAGTTATCAAACATCTCTTTGATTCCTTCTTCCAGTTTTGCGTTAAATAACTCATAATCAAGGGTAAGAAGATTTATCTTGGATCCCTTCACTCTACTTGTTCCTTCATGGGTGACCTTAAGCTTGTCTCATATTTTTTTGGCATTGTTGCACAAGGAGACTCTATTGTACTCATTTGCACTAAGAGCACAAAATAGAGTGTGCATAGCCTTTGCATTCAATTGCGTCATCTTTATATCGTGATAATCTCATTCACTCTCTTCTTTTAGGATAATGACACCTTTGACCCTCTTTATTGGAGTGGATGGCCCATTTTTTATTATCCTCCAAACTTCATAATCGTTGGCTTGGACGAATAGCCTCATTCTTGTTCTCCAATATGAGTAGTTTGTGTCATTGAATAGAGGGGAGGCCTCACGGTGGAATGCCCTTATCCCAAAACGGTGGAATTTTGCTTCATTGTCATATAGCACATCTCTTGACTTGTGATCTTCATCTTAGATAACTTTGGGATCTATTCTCTTGCACAGTCTCAAGAGTTCTAGCTTTGATGCCAATTGTTAACTTGATGGATTAATTCGAAATTGCCAAGAGGGGGTGAATTGGCTTTTTAAAAATGAAGAAAAGAGAGAAAATAAAAACAATTTAACACAATGAATTTAGACTGGTTCAGCCCCAAATGCTTACTCCAATACTTTAAATTTCCACCACTAAGGATTTTTCCAAATCCACTAGATTTGTAAAATATTTGAGGACAGGGTTTAACCTTACAATCACTTAAGATTTCTACCCAAATCTTAAGTCTCAAATTCTCTCAAAAGAGATACAAATAAGCAAACAAGAAACAATCCTATCAAGATTAAATTGTTTGTAAATGAAGCTCAAAATGCAATGAAATACACTTGAGAAAAGAAATGGAAATAAGGCTCACAAGTGTATGAAAGAAAAATATGAAAAATTAAGCTCTTGGGTTGATTGATTGAAGATATTTGCTTGTAAGTACTTTGTTAATTGTTATAGGTCCTTGGAAGATGGTAATTATACCCCCAAATTGATTTGTAACTGCTATGGTTGTTGGTGTAATAATTATAGCCGTTGGGGATAAAAATCAGAGCATTAATGTCACTTGCAACTTCGAGTATCGATACCGTACAAAAGGGTATCGATATTTTCTGTCATAAATGTTAAATCAGTGACCGTTGATACCTTTGAAAACTGATACAGGATCAATACCTCCTAAGGTTTGTGAAAAAATAGAATGCTCATTTGGTATCGTTTTTGAACAAAGGTATCGATGTATCTCAAAAATTATCGATACCTATTAAAGGGTATCAATATTTTTTAGGTTTTTCAAAATAGAATGCAAGTTTGGTCTCGATTTTCTTAAGGGTACCAATATATTAAGAATTATTGATACTTTGCCAAAAGGTATCGATACTTTTTGGCCTAGAGCTATATTGATTTGTTTGAAAAACATTTTGAAGTGTTAAAATGATTTTGACTTCGTTCAAATTATTTTGACTTATTTAAAACCATTTTAAATAGATTTTAAAATTGTTTCAAACTTTTCTAAAAGTTGAAGATAAGAATTTAAATTTTATCTCTTCGATTTTAAATTGAGAAATTATTTTTTCAATTTTAACTTATACTCAAAACATTTTAATTTGTTATATCAAAATACTTTATCAAATAAAGTTTAGTTTAACATAATATTTATAATTAATAAATATATTGTTGTTAAGTTTTTTTAATTAATAACTCTTATTTATAAAATCAAATAATAAATATGTAATTATTTTTTAAAAACATCAACTAATTCTTTAGACATATTTTTCTTTATATATCATATTTATATGTCAAATATTTATTTTCTCCAACTATATTGTGGGGTATGGTGATTTCTAATATCATAAATTAAAATATGTAAAATATTTCATATATAATTTTTTAAAATAAATTAATTTATATAAAATAATTAATCTCTCTCCTCCAAACACTAAAACTTAAAAATCCTTAACTTTTTTCTTTGAACTTTTATCACTTAACTCTGAGTTTTTCTTATTTTCTTTTAGGCACACTCTAAAGTTTTTACAATATTAACAAGGGAAGATAATTCAATGATTTTAACATATGAGGAAACATTGTGGACAAATGTGAAAAATGTACAAGCTAATGAAATTTATTTTATCCACATTTTCTTTTATTTTTTTAATAGTTTTACAATTAATTATATAATATATTGATTTATCGAGTATTAATATTATGCATGAATTTATATGAATTTTTAAAACATTTTAATTTTTCAAATTTTTTCTCCATAATCCAAAATTCCTAGCTCCTTAGAACATGGGTATTCATCTACAAATAACATCCACTAGAAAATGAAACATATAGATTGAAATTAATAATAATAACAATAACATATACAAAAATAAACTAAAACAAATTAGTTTAAATTGTGAGTAAAAATAAAGTTAAATAGGTAAAATACATATGATTAAGTATATTAAATGAACTTTAATTGCTTTCTAGCTCGTATTGCCATATTTCTATAGCACGTTAATATTATCCTGTTATGTAGCATAATTTAACTTGTTATCAAAATGTCAAAACATTATCATGTTGGTGAAATAAAAACTCAACATTAAAAATATAGTTATAAAAAAATTTATACTATAGGGTTTTGAGAAAAAAATGGATTCTCTTTGCAAAAATTCTCTTTGTGACAGTCCTCGATTGGATGGCATCTCCATGGAATACTAAATCTCGAAAAAAGTTCGATTCAGGGAAGAGGGTGATCCTTCGAAAGGAGTGGTTGCGTCGGAACCGTTAGGGGGATCGAAAGTCTCTTGGAAAGATAAACTAGTGGGAAATACAAGCATGATGCATAATTGATCTGAACAGGATGATGACATGGAGGTTTTAGATGGAGATATTCAGACATATGTGTTAATGGTACCCCATCTATAGACTTTTCAGAAAGAATTTATCAGATCTTAGCCCAAGACATGGATAGTATTGTGGTTACTAAGCTATTGGGAAGAAACATTGGTTTCTCTGTGCTCTTAAGAAAGATTTATAATTTGAGGAAACCATCTTCTTCTTTTCATCTTATGGATATCGAAAATGGCTATTTTTTTGGTGAGTTTTCAGAACAAATATGTTTGTGAGAAGGTCTTATCTGAGGGATCGTGGATCATCTTCAGTCAATATTTGACGGTCTAACCATGGACTTTATCATTCAATCCTGGTCAAACTTTTCCCAATACTGTTATGCCATGGATTCGATTCCCTGGGCTTCTTAGTTATTTTTATAGAAGGAAATTATTGAAAGAAATAGGAGGCTTAATCAGCAGGGTGGAAAAACTTAATTTGAACACTGATAATAAGGTTAGGGAGCGATTTGCTCGAATGGCGGTTTATATCAATCTCGATACACCGTTAATCTCTCAAGTACTCATTAACGAGAAAATTGAAAGAATCGAGTACAAATTTCTTCCCACAGTGTGTTTCATTTGTTGAAGATACGACGATGTTAAAGAAGGGTGTGACAAGTCTTCGCCGAATCCTATTCCTATAAATGACTTACCCCCATCGAATCCTGTATCGATTACATAAAAAATGGTAACTGATGACAACAAAGGGGTTAGTGATTCCTATGGGCCTTGGATGCTAGGAGAGAGGAGGACCCGCTACAAACCCAAGGAGACTTTACAATCCAAAGCTAAAATTTTGCCCAACCTTAAGTATGGATCAAGATTTGAGGCTCTCTCATCTAAGGAATATTCAGATGACTGTTGGCAAGCAACTATGGAAACTGAGCAAGAGGATCGACATAAAAAGGGCAAGGAAATAATTTCCCCAAAAAATCCTGAGAAGGCATTTATTAACAAATTTTTTGTTAATTCAAATAATAGGAAATCTCAAAAAGGGCCACAAAATAAGCAGGTACCTATAGGAAAATTTAATTCAGATGAGCAAAGGTCCGCCAACCTTTTTGTTGGGCGACAGATGGCTAGAACAGAATCTACAGAAGACCCCACTGATGATATGGGTTTGGACAGCAGCCCAACGGAGGTAGACCAAATCAAAAATGGTAATTTGGGTCATGGGCAAGGAATCGATGATGGGGTGGTGAAGGATTTGGAACCTAATGGCAGGGATCGAGTCTTTGGTACTACAAATCAAATTTTATCTTCGATTGGCGCTTTAGAGTCTAGGACTCCAATCGGTGATGGAGCTTCGAATGGGACCATGCAAAATTCTGGGCTTTTGAGTGAAAATTTTGTTCGCATGGAGCCATATCACCCTCTATCTCTTTCGTTCAAGACAGTTGACGTGACTGTCTCCAACTCAGAGGGGGATTGGATCCGATAAGGGATTCAGTAATTTCTTTCTATATTGACCAATCTCAGACGACTGTTGGACAACATGGTGGAGTCCCCGTTGAAGCTTTAAAAAAAGGGAAAGGTACAAAGGGTGCTCATGATTTGGGTTCTTTTGCAGGTGGCTCTAAAATTTCTAAAAATATTGAAATTTCTCACAATAATGGGAGCAAATTCAAATCGAGGAGCAATCAAAGAACTTTATTGAAAGATTTGATGGCTCAGTTGGCCATGTCTATAGCTGCACCAATTCCCATTAACTCAAGGGTTAACTTAATCTCTGTAGATGAAGGACATAAGAACAGCCAAGCAAGTCAGGAGCAATAATTTAGTGCTTGTGTTTTTTTTATCTAGTCAAGTTTTTTTCTTGTTTTACTTTAAGTAGTTATATATATATATTACAATTTTTGTTTATTTTATTATGATGACAAATTTAACTAGTTTTTCTTGGAATTGCCAAGGAAGTGCGAGTGACAAATTTATTTGGGTTTTTCATGAGTATAAAATTGAATATAAACTTGATATCGTGTGCCTTCTTGAGCCGAGAATCAGTGGAAATAACGCTAATTCTGTAATTGGAAAATTGGGTTTTTTCCATTCTCATAGAGTTGATGATTAAGGTTTTTTCGGAGGTATTTAGGTAGGTTGGAAGGACTCTTTTAGTATTTTAATCATTTTCAATCATCCCCAATTCATTCTACTTCGCGTGACTAGTAAGAACCTTCATACTCCCATTTATACCATTTTTGTCTATGGTAGCCCAAACAGCAGCAAACATAAGATTTTGTGGAAGGACTTATGTTGTGCCTTACCCAGAGACCATTACCCTTGCATTATTATGGGGGATTTTGATGCTATATTGTCCCCAAGTGATAAAAAAAATTAATTGTGCTCTTGGTAAGAGATGTAAATTGTTTGGGGATTTTGTTGATTCTTGCAATTTGCAGGATTTAGGTTTTGTGGGACCGACTTCCACTTGGAAGAGAGGTAGTACAATGGAAAGATTAGATCGAGCTCTGGTGAATGATGCATGGGTCTTAGCCTCTCCTCAGAGTGTTTTGTCCTACCTACCACGAGTAAAATCAGATCACAGGCCAATCCTACTTAAGGCCAATCCTGCTTGCCCTTTACAGCGTGGTCGACCTTTTAGATTCCTTGTTGGATGGACCAAACATAAAAAAATTTCCCCTTTCATCAAAGAAAAGTGGAATTTTTCAAGTGATATGTTCCAATCACTTTTTGATTTCACTACTCATGTAAAAGAATGGAATAAGTCCGTTTATGGCTTTATAGGTACCCATAAGAAGAGCCTTTTGAATTCCCTTTCACGAATCAAAAGTGCCTTAGGGTGTAATTCTTCCAACCGGCTTCTGCAACTTTAATCCGAGGTCATGGATGAACTGGAGACCCATTTGGACCATGAGGAGCTCATTTGGAAATAGAAGGCTTGCTACGATTGGCTCCAATTCAACAACCGTAATACCAAATTCTACCATGTCCGAATGGTTCAGCAGAGGAAATTTAATCGTATTATCTCCCTCCGCACCCCTAATTGCGAGTGGTGTTTTGACCAGACCATTCTTCATAATGAGGCGGTTCTTTTCTTTGAGAAGCTTTACGGTGAGAGTACAAAACCTTTAAGGGGTTTACCATTTAACCTATTTCCTTATTTTAGTGACCAGGATATCACCATATTGGGGAAGGCGATGACTGACAATGAAATTCAGAAGGCTTTTTTCGACATGGTACCGTTAAAAGCTCCTGGGAGTGATGGTTTCCATGCACATGCATTTCTTTCAGAGCCAGTGGGACACTGTGGGAAGAGTCGTTTATGATTGGGTTCGAGGAGTTTTTGCTGAAAATTGCATAGAACCTGAACTTAATAACATGCTGATCGTTCTCATTTCTAAAGTTGATCATGGAGGATTTCAGCCAGTTTCAGCCATTCAACCTCTGTTCGATATTGTATAAATTAGTTATGAAAGTTATCACTAACAAATTTAGACTGGTTTTTCCTAACATTATCTCGTAGGAACAATATGGTTTTATTGCAATTCGTAACATTTATGATAATGTTATCATTGCATAAGAAGTTCTTCATTGCATGAGATGCAAGAAAAAGGGGACGAGGTGGATGGCGGTCAAGTTAGATTTGGAGAAAGCTTATGACCTTATAAGCTAGGACATAAGGGCTTCACATCACTACAGGTGCCCTTAAGGTTCTGGTTTCGGTTATCATGAAGGCCATCTCCATATCTACCATGCATTGTGTAGAATCATTCATGCTCAGATTGGTAAAGGTAGATGGAGTTTAATACACCTTACCCATTCGGGGCATAACCTATCACACCTTTTCTATGCAAACGATTTAGTCCTTTTTGTAAGGCGGATCTTGAACATGCTCAGCTCGTTTCAGGTATGTTAAATCATTTTTGTGATTTTTTTGAACACAGGATCAGTTCAAGGAAGAGTACTATTTATTTTTCCAAAGGCCTAGATGAGGGTACTTGCACTCAGATTAGTCAAGTGTTTGGATATCAAATTGTCCATAATCTCGATAAGTATTTGGGTGTGCCTCTCTTGTATGATAGATTTACCAAAAGTACTTTAAGATTTGTTGTGGATAAGGTTAGGAGGAAATTACAAAATTAGGAAGCTAGGAAGCTTTTATTATAGGTAGAGTTACTCTAGCTCAATCAATGCTCCTCACTATTCCCAATTATTTTATGCAGTCGATGTCTAACCCGAAAGGAGTTTGCAAAGAAATAGAATAAATTGCAAGAAGGTTTGTTTAGGACTCTACGAGTGGTCAATCAAAGCTTGCTTTGGTTGGTTGGAATTCTATCTGTCAGCCTAAGGAAAAGCGGCCTTGGGTTTTGACGGTTACATGATTAGAGGAATCCTTTTCTCATAAAGATTGGGTTTAGGTTAATTACCAAACTGGATGCTTTTTGGGTTTAGGTTATTCATTCTAAGTACAATGTCAAGGATCACATCCCTCTTTCTACAGATAGAAGCCAATGTTCGCATTTATAGCACTCCCTTTCTAAGGTGTGGCCCCTTCTTTGTGATAATCTTGCTTGGTCAGTAGGAGATGGTAGCACTATCCGTTGTTGGAAAGACCCATGGGTCATGAGAGTAGGGCCTTTAATTTCGTGCATTCCTGCTCATGCTAACATAGATTTGGACAGTAAGCTTAAAGACATGGTGTTACAAGATGGTACTTGGAACATTGAGCTCTTTAGTGTGTGGTTTCCAGAGGAGATCATCCAACGAATCATCTCCTCACCCTAAGGCAGCTATGGATAAAATTTTATGGGCTTCGTCTTCTTCTAGATGTTTTTCAGTGCGCAATGCCTATTGGACATTAAAGTAAGAATTATGGGCCTTGAAGGATCTGAACTAGAAGCTTATATGGAAATTCCAACGCCCCTAACATGTTCGTCTCTTTCTCTAGTTAGTGTACAACCAACAGTTACTTACCAATTTAGAGCACATCAGACGTGGTTTGGAGCAAAGTAGCTCTTGTAGCTTATGTGGTCACGGGAATGAAGATATTCTCCACAACCTACGTGATTGTACAATTGCTAAGGATGTGTTGAAGATTATTATTCTGAGCGATCAGCAAAACAAGTTTTTTTATGAACCCTTCCACAGTTGGTTTCTTACTTATTCTATTCTTCTGTGTGTTTACAGGATCGTGGAGTGCATCAGGCGAGCTTTTTTGGGATGCTCTTATGGAGAATCTAGAAAAATAGGAACCTTTTTATCTTCCAAAGCATCAGATGGACAACTTACAATATTGTTAAAACCTTTGAGAGCTGGACTCGTCAGTATAAGGCTAGCCAGCAAGCCATCAACCCTCTTTCCCTGATCTATCAACTAGAACAACTTTCAAGGGACTTAGAAGTTCACCTATTTATTAATTGCGTAGTAACGACTAACACGGGACAAGCTACAGTAGGTGGAGTTATACGAGACATGGATGGTAACTAAATCTTATGTTTCAACCATTTCTTGGGCAACTGTATTCCATTGGAGGCTAAATTTGGGGAATCATGGACGAGGTCTTGATCATGCTAAAGAATGGTTTTCAAAGTGCCATTATTCAGATAGATAGTCTAGAAGCTGTTAAGCTTTTGTCTGAAACTGAGAAAAATAATTTCGACATTACTATCCTCAGAAGAGCACATAGGATTCTCTGAGTCAAAGGTCAATGGTGCATCCGATATGTCCCAAGGGAGAAGAATTTAGTAGTAGACAAACTAGATAAACTGTGCCTTTCATGGAAGCAAAGCCTTCAATCTTTTGATAAACCTCCTCTTGAATTTCTTGGATCCATCCAACAAGACATGAATTTTGACTTTGTTGGTTTAAGTTAATGTAACTGTGTGTCCTTTTTTTATTCACCAAAAAAGATATAGTTATAAATGATTTATTTAATAATTGACTCTAGGTAGTGTGATAACTTATTTAAAAAAAAAAACCTTATCAATCTTGAGATAGTGTCAAGTTGACTTATGATACCAGTTCAATGAACTAAATATGTAGAATTATCAAAATTATTAAAAAAAAGTGTTAGTTGGAATGGTAATGTTAAGGTTTTGTAGATACTTGTGGCATGAGTTTGAATCCCACTATATGCAAGATTTCTTTTGGTTTTATTGAAATATAAAAAGACAAAATAACATTCATAATAATATAATTTATTCTAAATCTAAAGGACATCTTAGTAATTTTACAAACTGAGTTGGTGTTAGTGTCTAGTTGACTCATGACACCAACTCAACTAGGGAATTAAATAATAGTATAGATAATAATTACAATTAATAGATTTATATAAATATTATTGGAGTATATTTAAAAATAAATCATAAGATGATTGTAATAGCATACTAATTTACTTTTTTCAATAATAAAGACATTTTCAATATTATATTTAGTTTTTTTATTTCTGTGTATTAAATAAATTGGTTAGTAATAAAGTTCCAGAATAATATGATTATTCTTAAATTGTTCTTAGTCAAGTATTATTATGGGCTAAGAAAACAATAATGTATTAAGACTAACGTGCTGTTAATTGATGACAATATGTTGTCATAGGCATAAGATATCAAGTCAATGCATGGATACATGTTTGAAGAATAGTGTACTCGATTGATCCTCCTTGAGAATGTTTTTTGGATTATTATATAATGTTCACAACAATTCTCATAGTGATAATGGTGTAGATCTTTAGACTTGAGGTCACTATAATTCCCAACATCGAGAGTCATGTATTTTGACTTAATTAAACGCCTTTTGTAATTGGATGCACAATAAAGGTTATTGTTAGATATACCACAAATTATGTAAGGGATGTATGACTCTTGATAGATGCTATGAGAGAAGAAGGGTAGACTCTTGGTGGCGTTGATGATGCAACAAGGAAAGTTCGTAAAAGGACAAATCATTATTTTTGTAAGGAACTAGAGTTGGCTAATTTGGATGGCGACAGAGCCTCTTTTTGAGATACTCTCATGGGATTTTCTTATGGTTGTAATATGCCTAATGCCACATTTATTAGGGACAATACTACTTTGATTGAAGGGGATGTTACTACTAAGACTATCAATGGAATTCCTTCTATCAAGTTCTCGGATCGTGTTCTTTTCCTAATGGAGAAAATTATGTTTCAAACCATTATTCTTAAACTATTAGGACGAAAGATTGGCTACAACACTTTGCTTAATCAAGTTTTGGCATTATGGAAGACAACGTAGGTGGTTCGTTTGATGGATTTAGAGAAATTATTTTATGGTGAAGTTTGATTCAATGGTGGATTACAATAAGGTTCTTTTTAAAGCTCTTTGGGTCATATTTGGACATTACCTTATGATCCAGCCTTGGAATCCTTTTTCTACATTACAATCTCATCCTTATGGCATGATGGCTTGGGTTAGACTACTAGGATTATAAAGGGAATTGCATGTGAAGAGTCTTATTAAGGCAATTGGTGCTATCATTGGAAAGGTTATTCAAGAGGATATGAATACTGATAGCAATATGCGTGGGAGGTTTTTCGGATTGGTTGTTTCTATCGATCTTTATAAGCCTATTATTTCCAAATTCAAGATCAACAATCTAATTCAAAGAGTTGATATGAAAGTTTTCCATTAATATTCTTTCTTTATGGTACTTATTGGCATCTGAAAGAGTCTTGTGCCAAGTCTTATTCGTCAAATAATGGTAATGGTACAACTTCGTCCGATCCGATGGTCGAGTAATGCCATTTGAATTCTTTTGAGAAAGAAAGCTACTGGCCATGGATGCTAGTTAAATGCTAGAATTAGAATCAATCCCAATAAGGCAAGCAATCTCTAGGTAATAAATCTTGTAGTTCGGTAAGAGGTTCATGTTTTGATTTACTAACAAATCATGAAGAAGATATTGGTTTGGAGAAAGTTATAGGAGAGATGTTAGGGATTGGTGTTAACCTTGGAAAACAAATAACTTCAGTGGATCAAAATAATAAGGTGATGGAAAAAGGGAAAAACATAGCGAGCCATAAAGCGACTTTTTTTTCTTTAAGATGATTTGAATGAGAAGACTAAATTTCCTGGGCGAACCCATCACAAAGGAAATGACCTGATTTAATTCAATTACAGACAAACTGAAACTAAGCTTGTTAAGACCAAACATTCGGTAGTTTAGGTGGATGAAAACATTGAACTTAATCGTAGGGAGTCCTCGATGATTTGTGTAACAGCTCGATTTTTAGTGGCGTCGGAAATAGTGGTTTCGGGACAACAATTCCTACAAGTTGAGTAATAAATTTTAGTTATTTAAATGTTTATGACTTAGTTAGCATCGTATTAAAAGTTGGTAAGGAAATTTTAATATTTAGATAATTAATGGAGTAGAAAGGATTAAATTGTAATAGGTGCAAAATTATAGATGATTAATTAGAATGACCAAATGAGTAAATTAAACAAGGAAATGTTAGTGGTGGGTTACCATGAGTCAAACTAACTATAAATAGGTTTGATTAAGGTTTAAAATGAGTTAATTAAGGCTTAATGATGAAAGTCTAAATATTTACAAAATTACCATTGACTATATATAGGAAATTAAAATAGAAAATGGAAAGAATTCACTCATTTCTTCATCTTCTCCACGGCAAGAAGAGGAAAAATTAGGGTTTGCTATTGTTAACTTTGGAAGCTTGATTGGGTGAGCAAACCTTAACCCTTTTTAGTAATTTTTATGTTTTTAAGTTCGTAATAGCTTAATCTAGCTAATCTAAGGACTAATTTGTGAATCTATCAAATGTTAAATATTTTGCCATTGATGAATGAGCTTATTATTGAAAGTTTATAAAAGCATTGCGTGCTTGGTTGTCAAATGTAATGATTTATGAAATTAGGGTTAGGGACTAAAATGTGAAAATGGAAGAAATACATGTATTGTTATTGCAAATGAATGTGTGAAAGGGTTGGGTAAACACCGGTTGGTTGTGTGAGAGAATAGTTATTTTGCGTGTTTTGTGTTGAACAGACTAGATTGAATAAAAGGAAAATATTAGGGGTAAAACAGTAATTTTCCCAAAAAGGATCGAATGATATTATATGTTTTGATTGAGTGTTTCAATGCAAGAAATTGAATTATTTGTGGTTGTAGACTACAATCATGTTACAGATCTCGAAAAAGGTAAATTAACAGATTAGTCCTTGAAGTCTTTCCTAAACAGTAATTCAGTCCGTAAGTTCGTAATGTAAATTTTACTTAGTATTTCTTGTTTGTATATTGTCAATGTTCAGCAATTGGAAGTATTTGGCATTGAAGAGATCGAAAAAATGAAACGAAAAAGATAGTAGGCTTTATGTCGTTGAAAAAGTACCGACACGATGGTTGGGGTACCGCATACGAGTCCTCAACGGCTCATGTGAGGAGCATCGTGATTCGAAAAAGAGATATGAATCCTAAATGGATTATAGGCCCTTTGATGGCTGGGACTTATACTTTATGCATACTCCCGACAGCTCGTGTGAGCAGCATCGTTAGGGAACAATTTACAATACAGATAGACACCGTATCGATGGCTGGGGTACCGCATATTTTACGAGTCCTTGACAGCTCGTGTGAGCAGCATTGGGTACTGGTAACAGAAAGTTATAGACAGAGAAATGAAGTTGTATTTAACTCAAAGAACAATGGGTTTATCTTGGCTTGTTAGAGTTATAGTTGCTTATTACAGATGTTGGTAACTCCTTAAACTATCGAACTTACTAAGCTATGAAGCTTACCACAGTTGTTGTTTTTGTTTTGTATATCGTTTTGATGATTGAAGATCGGATCATCATCATCTCTTTGAAGTCACACTATCGCAAAGTTTATTGTTAGTTTTTGTAGCACTCGGTCTTATGGCTTGTACTAGGATGATATTATCTTTTGTTTTTGTAATAGAGATGGTAAAATCTTATTATGTTGAATGTGGTAATGCGTGAAGTGCAAATTGGAATATAAACTTAAAATGCTATGTAAAGACTTGGAAACTATGTATGTTGTGTGATGGCCTAATGAATAACTGGAATTGTGTATGTTTGAGTTGATAAACTTGTGTCTTGGCATAATTCTTGAGATTCTGCATACTTGTACCGATAGAACCCATGCATGTATCGATAGCAGTACAGGGTAAGAGAGAGGTTGTTCATTGACTTGGGTTGTATCGATAGTTGAATTGCAAGTATCGATAGTTATGTGTTTTGACGTATCGGTAGTTTGTATACTTGTATCGGTAGAAGTTTCAGGGTAAGAATTTTAGCTATCTGGAGTTTTTAGTATCGGTAGAAGCATGTCGTGTATCGGTAGAAGTTATATGTGTATTGGTAGAACTAGCACAAGTACCAGTAAAAATCTGCACAGTTTCTAAATTGTTTGCTAACTTGACTACTACCGATACCTGTCCTTCAGGTACTGGTAGAAGTCTCCAAAAATATTGGAATTACCATTTTTCCCTTGTTGAATTGTGTTATGATTAAATGACGATATATAACGTGTGAAGTGAAATTCTTTAATAAATAAAGCTGAATAACATGATGTTAAAGATGAATAATGATAAATTAATAGTAAGATGCCAGAACCCTAACTGGTGATAGTTTTCGGGTTTTGGGTGTTACAGCTTAGAAATCTGCTATGGGTGTTTGGAATTTTTGAGTGGGCTTCTATTGAAAGCAAGCTACTCTAATATGTTGATTAGATTGAGTAATGGGCAAAAATATTAGAAAAAGAAAGGTGTAAAATTTTGGGATTTGGTGATTGATGCCATTCCTATTAGAGAGGTAGTGACGATGATGAATGATAATATTTATAAGCTGGATGAGCAATTGGGGGAGCCAATGATAGACTCTGGAGATGATAAGGATGTCGATGATGAAATTATGGTTGAAAACCTAAAGTCTTAACTTAAGTTTTTTTTTTTTTTAATTTTTCTGCTAATTATTATTTTTTATGAATTTTAATATTATAGTGTGGAACTTTCAAGGGTGTGGACACCTGGGATTTGATCGTTTTCTTAAAGATTATTGTGCGGATTTTAGACCATATATTTTTCTTCTTTTGGAAACTCGAATTAGTGGGTTCCAAGCTGATGATACTATGAAGATTAAGTTTCAATTTTCTCATCGCATAGAAGCAAAAGTATTTGCAAGTGAGATTTAGGTTATTTGGAATGATTCTGTGAATATTGAGGTTATTGCTAGCCACATTCAATTTATGCATATTCATGTGGTTCATACTTTATCAGATAAAATCTTTCTTTTTACGGTAGTTTATAGGAGCTTTCAAGCAGCTAATAGACATTTCCATTAGGAGGGTCTTAAATCCATTGCTAGGAATGAATCCTGTCCTCGTAGGTGATCTTAATACTATGCTAAAGATGTGTGAGAAGAAGTTGATGGGAGGTGTGTTCCATGTCGTCTTTTTCAAGAATCTTTTTATTTAACTTTAAGAGAGATGAGGTTTAGTGGGTCAATGTTCACATGAAATGTGGTTAGGTTTTTGAGCGACTAGATCGAGGACTTTGTAACAAGTCATGAGATGACTATTTTGTTAACACGTTCATTCTTCATTTTCATAAACTCAAATATGATCATCGACCTTTACTGATTAAAATTGGAAACAAGCCTCGTGTATGATATACAAGCTATTGTCTGGATGGCCTTCTCGTGACGGTTTCTGTAATGTTGTTAAGGAAAGCTAAAACAATGATGCTCCTTTACAGACTTCTATTTATCATGTTACCTCTACTATCCAAAAATGGAATAAGGTGATTTTCGAGGTTTGGGGAACCAAGAAACGTAAGCTGAAGCGTCGACTGATAGGTATTAAAAAAATCCCTAGAAGTATACCACTCTCAGAAATTAATTGATTTAGAGGTTTCTTTAATATTAGAACTGGAGGAAATTTTAGATTAGGAATTGTTAAATCAAGAGTTGATTAGTTGAATCTCGAGGATAGGAATACAAGTTATTTTCTTACAAAAACTATTGTCTGTGGGAGAAGGAACCTTATTGAAGCTTTCAAAATATATGATGGGAATTTGTTTACTAATGAGGATGTCTATAGATAGACGACACTAAATTTTTTTAGAGCTTTTATACTATGTATGCTAATGTTAGTGGTTGTTATCCAGTGCAGGAAAGTTCCTATTATTTAGTAGACGGATAATGTTATTCTGAGCAATAATGTTGGAAATGAGGAAATAAAGTGTGCATTTTTTGTTATGGTACCTTTTAAGCCTCCCAAATTAGATTGATTTCATACTTAATTTTTTCAATCACAATGGACGATTCTTGGCCCATTGATTTGTCGTATGGTTAAAGGGGTTTTTGCTGGTGAGCAACTTAACCCTTTCTTTAATAGAACGTTACTTGTCCTCATTTCGAAAGTTTCCAATATGGAGTTTATACGTTAGTTTCATCCCATTAGTTTAAGTTCAATTTTGTACAAGTTCATTTCGATGATCATTGCAAATAGGCTCACAAGTATCATGCCTAAATTAATTGTACTGAATCAAGTGAGTTTTATTGTGGGCCCACATATCACTAATAAAATTTTTATTGCTCAAGAAGTGGTTCATTCTATGCGTAAAAAGAAAGGCAAGGTGGGATGAATGGCCATCAAAATTGATTTTGAGAAAACTTATGACAGAGTTTGGTGGGATTTCCTTGAGGGCTCTCTTGGTGATGAGGGAATACCACATTATCTTTCTCCGATGATTAAGCAATGAGTTACTATAACATCTATGTAGATTCTTTGGAATGGTGAGTTGTTTAAGGAGTTAATGCAAGGCTCAGGGCCCAATCTCAAGCCCATGGATGTGATGAGATTTCATTACCTCAAGGTCGAATAATAAAGTCAAAGGCCAAACAAATCAAAGTAAGATTGAACAAGACCATATAATACTTCGTTACAAAAGCCTTACCTTTTTGTTCTTTGTATGGAAGGACTTGGGCATAACATTCATTTGAAGATCGATGAAAGTTTATAAAAACCTATTCAACTTTCACAGGATGGACCAATGATTTCAGACCTCTTTTTTGCAAATGACTTAGCTCTTTATTAAGAGGCAAGCCTAGAACAAGATACAATGATTAGTCAAGTGCTTTCTTTGTTTTGTCTTTTTTCGGGACACAAAGTTAATTCCTTAAAAACTTAATTTTTTTTCATGGATTACTGATCAAGCAATTGTGAATAGCATTGTTAATCTGATGGGTTTTCAAGTGGCTTCGAATTCGAGAACATATTTGGGTTTCTCTTTTTTCCATCAACATGTTACTTATTACAGCTTGATTTTTAGTGATGTCGAAAATAGTGATTTCGTGATCACAACTCCAATGAGTCAAGTCATAAATATTAATTTTTGAATATTTATGATGTCATTAGTGTCATATTAAACTTTGGTTAGGAATTTCTATCGATTAGATAGTTAATTAAGTAAAAACGATTAAATCGTAAAAGGTGAAAAAGTATAATTGTTTAATTAGAAGGACCAAATGAGTAAACTAGCCAATAGAGGTTAAGTTAGTAGAATATCATGGCTTTTAAGTGTAAATGGAATGATTAATTAAGGTTAAAAGTGATTAAGTAAGCTTAATGATGAAAATTACAAAAATTACAAAAATGTCATTACTATATAAATGAATTAAAAGAAAGACAAATGATAATTTCTTCTTCTTCTTCTTCACACGGCCAAGGGAGGAAAAACCTAGGGTTTTTATTTTCAAACTTTGAGCTTTGATTTGGGTAAGTATACCTAGACTGTTTTTAGTAAAAAAAATTTAAGTTCGTATTAGCTTAATCTAGCTAACCCAATGACTAATTTGTAAATATGCCAAATGTTATAAGTTTTACAATTGATGAATAAGCTTACTCTTGAATGTTTATGGAAGCTTTGTGTTCTTGGTTGTTTTTTTTTTGAGTTTATAAAGTGACTTTTGATGATTTTAGAGTTTAAAGACTAAAATGTGAAAATGATGAAATTGTAAGTACTTGGTGTGAAATAATTTCATGTAGGTATTGAGGGAGTACCCATGAACATTCGGTTACTATGGGTTTTGGTGAAAAATGATTATTTTGCACATTTTAGGGTTGAGGACTATATTGAATGAAAATAAAATATTAGGGGTATTTTCATAAATTTCCAAAATGGGTTTAAATATATGAAATTATTTAAATTTCATGTTTAAATAAGAAGATTTAATAATTTGTTGATTTACATCAAGATTGTGCTACAAATCGAGGAAAAGGGAAAATCACGGAATAGTCCCTAGAACTTAACCTTAACTGCAAATTAGTCTAGAAAGTTTGCTTTGTTAAATTTCATATGTATATTGCTAATCACATTTATCTTGGAAGTTTCTTTGAATGATACGATACACGGAAGACCTGGCGATTTCTTTAATGGAAGAGCTTACGTCTCGGTTAGAGCATAATGTTGTGTGTTTGCATACGTCTCGGTTAGAGTGTATTGCTATGGAAGTTCTTACGTCTCAGTTAGAGCGTAATGCTAAATAATTGCTTATGTCTCGATTAGAGTGTAATAATAAGGAAGTGCTTATGTCTCGATTAGAGCATAAGGCCAGTCCAGCTCAAGAGGAGCGATATTTCGTAAACAAGGCTCGGATGAATTATGTCATTGCAAGACAATTATTGTTGTGGTAAAATATACTACTTGTGAACTTACTAAGCTTAGAAAGCTTACCTATGGATTTATTCTTATTTTGTAGATTTCGTTTTGCTGGTTGAAAATCAAATCACCTCGAAGAAAATCACACTATCTCGAAAGCTCATTCGATAGACTTTATCTCACTTGGTTATATGGCATGTACTAGGGATTTTACTCGGTTTGTTGGAAATGTTGAAACCTATTTTGATGTTTGTATTATGATGTCAAGTGGTACTTTGCATTAGTTGATTAGGTTTGATGTAAATTGTTGAAACCTTGCATTTTGGAGAAGTATGTGTTTACATGATACGCCTACTTGCTTTGTTATGCAATATATGAAGCAATGAGTTATTCAATAGTTGGTTGTTATCAATGATGTGGTAAGAATGGAAGTCTTATATGCCTTTGATGTATGAATATTGGTCAATGAACTGTGTCAAGTTGGGTACATTTTGGGTAGGTTTTGTGAAGTTTGAACTTGTCAATTATGGGGTTTCGTAGGTACACACGGCCTGACACACGGGCGTATGCCCTTGGAAAAGATAGGTGCAGGGTTCACACGAGCTACACACGGAGTGGGACACAACTGTGTGGCTCATATTTGAGTTGACACATGGCCCAACATATGGTTTCACACAAGGAGGTGTGAGGTACAGTTTGTGACACGACCGTGTAAGGGTATCTCGAGTATGCACAGGGTCTAGGGCACGGCCGTGTAACCCTTGCTTTGATGAATTCTATGTTTTGTAATTTGTTTTGCGGTGTTTAATCAAGTCCTTATAGGTTGAATTAATAAGCTAAGTATGGATGATGATTTAGAATTGAATGTATAATTATATTATGAATATTATTAAAATGAGATGTGGTTCGTTATTGTGTTGAGATAAGGATGTTAGTAGCCTCGGAACCCTAACCAGCGACGGTGTTAGGTTTTGGCTGTTACATTACTTCCTCTACTTTTCAATTTATAGTCGATAAGGTACGGAAGAATTAAATGGGTGGGATGCGAGACTACTTTCAATGGCAAGATGTGTCACGTTGGCGAAATTAATCATTCTTGTTATTCCAAATTATTTTATGCAAATACCTGAAAGTTGTGCATACGAGTCTAAAAATACGTGCCACAATAATTTATGATAGTGTGTTGATTCTGATACGATTTGACTCTGTTTTTCATATAAATATGCAATGTTAATCGAATCAAATCAAGTTGTCTTTGATGAGGTAGACAGTAATGTTCCAACTTCTTGCTAGGGAGAAAGTCATAGTATCCCTGTCTCACAAATACCCGAAAATGAGGCGAGAAATTCCTGTTAGAGTATGCGCAAAGACCAATCATGAGATTATTATAATCACATACTCGTTTTACCTTGTCTGTTAATATAAGACATTTCCATTGTTATTTCAGTTTCTTTTTCTGTGTGTATAAATAATATGATCAATAACAAAGTCCTAAGAAAAATATGATTATTCTTAAAAGGTCCTTAGTCAAGTATTATTGTGGGCTTGGACAATAATAAGGCATTGGGACTAATGTTTAGTTGATTGATGACAAAGTATTTTCATTGACATAGGGATGTCAAAATTAAAACATGAGTCTGTTTTAGAGAACAACATACCGGACTGACCTACCATGAGTATGTTTCTTGGATTATTATGTAATAGTCTTAAATATTACTCATAATGATAATTATGTATATGATCCTCAAACTTGAGATCATCATTTTTCCAACATTGTGTGTCGTATATTTTGATACAGTCAATCATCTACTGAAATAGGTTGTACTATAAAGATTGATGTTGGATATATCCATGTAGTGGGATATGGTTGATCAAGATAGGAATTATCTTTTCTACATAACGGGAGTAATATCTTAGACCTCTTGATGGAGTGAGACTAGAAATGCATGGCCATGCTCGAATAAGTTGATATGAGATATCACACTTATTTGTTTATTGTAGTCTACTCAGAAAATCAAGAAATATGAGATTAGGCTATACAAGTATGACTATTCCAAGACTTGTGTCCAATTTAGATATTAAAGATAAAAATATACAAAATAGGCTTATCACGACACCTTTTTACTTAAGACGATGCAAAAAAGATTGGCATAGGTCATCGCGACGCTTCTCTCGATGCTTCCGAAAACATCATCTATAGTGCAGTTGGCATAGGTCTCACAACGCTTTTGAAAAAGTGTCAGAATAAGTTAACATAAGCCGACCTTTAATAAGGTTGGGATTACCTTGTCTAAGGCAACCTTAAAAAGGTTGGGATAGACACGTCTAAAGAATTTTTTTTTATTTTTTATTATTTCAATATTAATATATTTTCATAAACATTGACAGTGAATAATGATAGAGATTGTGCTTTAAATACAACAAAAAAATATAAAATTAAAATTAAAATAAAGGTTGAATATTCACTACAAAAATCGATCTAACAATCAAAATACACTAACATTTAGCTTAAATGTATACCTCCAGCATTCAACCCAATGTACAAAAGTAAACAAATAAAAAAGTATCTAAGACAATGGACATTGATATTAATGTTGTACTACATCAAAGCTAATATAGTCTGAAACTGCAACTTCAATTCCAAGAAACTCTGTTGATCTCTTATTTTTACAAGGGTAGACCTAGGAAGTGAAACATCTCTAGATTTAGGCACTTTAACAATGGAAATGTTGTCATTAGTAAAATTAAGAAGATCCTGTACGCTCTTCATGTAGAGCTGCAGAAATTTTCAATGAACAAAACTATTAGGCACATTAAAATTTAAAAATCTTGCAACTTTGGAGAAAATGATAAAAAAAATTCTAAAAAAAAAGTAAGCTTAGACCAATTAGCATAATTCATGACAATATCAGAAATCAAACACCAACATCAAGGACCTAGCATTGAAACATTTTTGTTGATAGCAAATAAGATTATGTAATTGATACTCTTACATTAGAACAGATAAATTTCATTGATTTTGAGTTTTGACAACTTAAATAAGGTATTATTAACAAAGTGCACTAACCTCATTTGCCAACCATTCACCCATTACATCCACACCATCTAAAATAAGCATAGCCATATTTCGTTCATCCAAGTAAAATCAAGCAAACATACTCTATCCAGAAACTTAAACATCAACATTGTTGGCTTACAAACTAAACACTCAAAAGCTTACTGAAAAGTACAAGTCTTGTTTAAAAGGAGATTTTTGAGCAATGCAGAAAATCAACTTTATGGTTTTCAATACCTTTAAGAACAAATTGATGGTTCCAACATCCCCTACCTTTTAAAGAATATATGAACAAGTAACAAACATACAAGAGAAACAACAAGCATTGTTTTCTCTAAAAAAGGATGCCCAAAAATGTTACTTACAACGGACAAATTGCTCTACTCCATATTTCCAATTTGAAGAACTGCACAAGCAAGCATACAACCAATGCTGAGACCAATCTTAGGAGAATTTGTAATAATATTAATATTTAATAATACACCTGAAATAGATATTATAACATGATTTAACACAAGGGAATTGAAAATTTCCATGTGAACTGGAAATGATGCAATGAATGATAATGCTACAACAAAAGAACAAAATAAAATTTTCATTTCAAATTCAACATTGATTGAGCTAATCCTAGAATTAGATCATAATTTAATAACTTCAAATTAAACCGAGCATAAAATATGGCTATAGCTAAGAAAGAAAAAAATAATAGTACAAGATAAAATAAATCAAAACAAAATCCAATTAAAAAAACATCTCAATGTTCTTTCAAGGGAAAGTTATTTTACAAAAAAAAAAATGCACCTGTCGAGGATTCCATGGACCATGATAACAAGGAAAGTTATTTCTAAACCCAACATAATATCTGATTTTTGTTTAAAGAATCAGTAATTTTATATTCCCACAAAGACCTTTAGAATGAATTAAAAGAGAAACCAAAAGCTTAAAAATGGACCTTGTCTACCACCAGTGAGTTTGACCCAAACACCATTCTCAAAAAATTTAGCCAAATCCAACCCTGTTTCCTTTCCTTTTTACCAACACAACAACTTTTTTATCCCTATCAATTTTTCTTTAGACGATTATGCAGATGATTATGGAAAGTTTGATTTATGGCTTTCGATTTTTGATTTGGGGTTTGATATGGAGAAAACGAGGGGAAAGAAAGGATTTGGGGGAAAGTAAACATAAAATAATTAGACTAAATAATAATACAAGGATTTAAATTGCAATTGTGATCACGTTTTCGGTCACATTGCATTTATTACGATTGTAGACATAATGGATGCTATTGCGGTCTTTGCGGATATTGTGATTGTGAATTTTTTTTTAAATTTGCACAACTTATTGTAAAACATAATAATTATAATTATAATTATAACTATAAAAATCACTTTTAATGATTTTTAAATTGTTTTCTAGCACTTTATGAACTTTTATTAATATGAGAATACAATTTTTACAATCATTAATTATTCTTATATTAATTTACGAATTTTCTAATAATATTATATTAACTAATAACAAAGTAAAAAAAATAAGAAATATTAAACATTCATTATATTTAATAAGTTTGAAAGTTTTATAGATAAAATAATTAAAAATTCATAAATGAGAGAGGTCTTCAACATTTCTTGACAGCTTTGAAGATGGTGAGGATATTAAAATATTCTATGATGCAAAAGGAGAAAATAGAAATAGATAAATGTATATATTCTCATTAATTCATAATTTAGATTATTAAAATTTAAGTATATAAAATTTAAATTCAATATACAATCTCACAACATAAACCATAATCCATTTTAAAAAAACTAACAACCCATAAGATTACCCAATCACCCAAAATCAAGAGGCCAAAACTCAAAACTCCAAATCCACAAGATCAAACATAATCCATAATTTATTAAAAAAAAACAAAAATAGCCCATCATAACGCATTATTACACGGTCACCTAAAACACAAAAAAAATAAAAATTAAAACAAAAAGTTCCCGAAATAACCCCAACCCCCTTCTTCTTCTTCTTCTTCTTCTTCTATTATCGTAAGGCAGTGAGCCAAAAACAAAAGAGGAAAATATTAGAGTTTAGGTTTTCTTTGTTTTTCTTTGTAAGATTTGTCCCTTCTTTCTCCATTTTTTTTTTCCAGTTTCTTTAAACTTTGCCTAGGCTACTATTGATTCCTACCAAAATACCCGAAAATATAAAGATGATTTGAAAAGATTTTGTCAAAATTTTCTCATCAATCTTTGCATGTTACAGCAAAAAGAAGCAAGAATCAAGACAAAAAAATTCAGGTACTTACTTGAAAATTATGAATTTCTCAAAGTGCAAGTTAGATTTTGTTTAGAGACTTTGTGATTGTGTTGTGATTTTGTTTGATTTGGAGTTTGGATAGTGAAATCTGAGAGTGAAAGTTTAGAGTTTGGATTGCTTTTTTTTTTGAACAAATTTATTGTACCGATAATCGATTCATATTTTTCTATTGCTTTTGGATTGCTTTTTTTTTTGTTGATATTGGACTACTTTTTCTTTTTTTGATTGAAAATTATCTAATTTTGCAGGTGAAGAATATATTTCATTTGTCTTATTATTATCCTGTTGATTTTTTAAAGGAGTTGGATTTTTTTTAATTTTACCGTAACAAAACAATAACTGGAATAATGATCGGTTATTTTTACAATTGGTCATTACCCGTTAAATTACGGCCGCGATCCACCACTATTGGTGTGGTTTCGCTTCACACCGCTATTTTCGACAGTAACGGTTTCGGACAGTGTCGCTATTACTATATAGTCGCCGCTATTCCACTACCTTACTACAATTTAAATCCCTATAATAATATAAATTTTAATTTTAAAATAAAATTTAATTTTGAAAAGCAAAAAGATTGGGATAAATCATTAGCTAATAAAGGCAACACAAAAAAGGTTGGGTTAGATAAAACATTTTTCAACAAATAAAAAAGGTTAGGATAGGTTAATATTTTCCCAACTCTTCCTAAAAAGTCGGGATATGATTAGATTTTGCCAACTCAAAAAAAATGCTTAAAGGTACAAATTTAAACAACCAAAAAAGGGTCGGCGTAGTCCAAAAAGAGTCATCTTAGGCTTTTTATATGGCAATGCTTCTATATAGTTAGAAAAGGTAGAACAAAAGTCAGCATAATGTTGGACAATTTCTACCCTTATTTAACTGTTTTCTTAGGCATGCATATCCCGACTATTATCAAAGAGTCGGCCAAAGCCTATGTTGGCAAGTCTATCTCGACCCTTAGGAAAGTGTCGTTTTAGGCCCATTTTGTTGTAGTGTTGAAAAGATTACCACTGAAAAGTTATATCGAATCACGACTTCTTGTAACTTGGGCGGAAATGATGCATTGCTAGATGTCATTCATTGTTTGTAGTGTTAGAAATTTTCTAATATTACTAACAACGTTACAAGAGCCTACAAGTCACACCCTATAGTTGAAACGAACAGAATCCAAATACAAATACATTTGATATTGTATTTAGCTGTTACATTATATATGAATTAATATTAAACACACTATATATACAAACTTGTTGTACACAAATAGAAAACTTAGATAAAATTAATATATGATTTTGATTCATACAAAATACTAATTATATATATTTTACCTAAA
Source organism: Kokia cookei (assembly GCA_039519145.1). NCBI lineage: Eukaryota > Viridiplantae > Streptophyta > Magnoliopsida > Malvales > Malvaceae > Kokia > Kokia cookei. The sequence goes on from CM076907.1 coordinate 23,734,126, forward strand.
TTATTAATATGAACAGTTATAATAATTTTGGTCAAATTATAAAAAGACATGAAAAGTGATATTCTTTTGGAAAGAATATAATCTTTTTTCTTGACTTTCCATTTGTTTCTCTAATAATAAGGGAATAATCTCGATTTTATTTTCTGATATATGATATCAAAGAAAATAAAAGGAAAAAGAATCCCTTAGTGTGTTAAGGTTACCAAGAAAAGAAAAAAAAAGGCCTAGTTACCATTTTAAAAAACTCTTTGAAAAGTTCAAGAGGTTGTTGTTGTTCGTTCTTCGACTGGGTGGATTACGTGGAGGTCTAGATGCTATTGTTGTGGCTTGAAATTGGCATATTTTTAAAGGGTTCCTACTAATGCTATCTGTCGCTTTTTAATTTTTGAAAGGTATATTTTTCAACCCTTGGTTCAACTCGATTCGTTCTGAGTACATGGACACTTGGTTGACAATCACCGAAATATTTTTTCCACTACGCCACGAGGCGTACCAATGATCCAACAATTTCTTATTTCAAATGATGAATTAGTGGTTCTTCGAATTTGTGCAAGCTAATCCTATGGCTCCACAACCTCCACCCCTGATAATGCCTCCTACAACACCTCTTTGTCCTCAAAATTAAAATCCATTAAATGTTCATAGATCTCCGATAGATAAAATTAAAAAGTTTGGAGCAAAAGAGTTTCGAGGTAAGAGAGTTGATGGTCCGACTAAAATCGAATACTAGTTGGAAAATATAAGAGTTTTCGAGGAAATGATATGTTCACTTGAGAACTGTTTGAGATGTGTTGTGTCTCTACTGAAGTAGGAAGCATACCTGTGGTGGACGACATTAATATCTATTGTTTCGAGAAATCAAGTAAACTATGAATTCTTTCAAGTTGAATTCAGAAAGAAATACATTAGTTGTTTGTACCTTAAGAAGAAAAATAGGGAGTTCATGGAAGAATTCTTTTAGGTTAAATTCAGAAAGAAATGCATTACCAATTTGTACAAACAGTTAATGAATTTATTGATGTATTTCTAGAAGAATTGTCAGGGTTACCACCAGAGAGAGTGGTAGAGTTTGTAATTGAAGTGGAACCCGAAACTGCTTTGATTTTTATTACTCCTTATCGAATAGATCCAACTAAATTGAACGAGTCGAAAGCATAGTTGCAAGAGTTATTAGACTGATGATTCATTAGACCGAGTGTATCATCTTGGGGTGCTCCAGTTCTATTTGAGAAAAAGAAAGACGGATCGATGATACTGTATATAGAGTATAGACAGTTGAATAAGGTCACTATAAAGAACAAAAATTTGTTGCCTCGTATTGATGATTTGTTCAACTAGTTGAAAGAAACCACTGTATTTTTGAAGATTAATTTAGATCAGATTATTATCAGCTTTGAGTTAAAGAACCAAAACCGAAAATTACCTTCAGGATTAGATACGGACATTACGAATTTCTTATAATGTTGTTTGGTTTGACTAATGCCCCAATCTTATTTATGGATTTAATGAATCGTATATTTCAGCCTTCTTTTGATAAATTTATTGTTGTATTTATTGATGACATTTGCTATAATCAAAGAATGAATCTGATCATATTCAACAATTACACGAGAAAAATAATTATACGTAAAATTCAGTAAATGTGAGTTTTGGTTGCGAGAATTCAAATTTCTAGGACATGTAATATCGATTGATAGTATTCATGTTAATCCAAACAAAATTTTAGCAATTGTGAATTGGAAGCCTCCGAGAAATGTTTCTGAGGTACGTAGCTTTTTGGGTTTAGTAGGGTATTATCATCAGTTCGTTAAATATTTCTAGATGATAACATTACTATTGACTAAGCTAGTATAGAAAGATGTCAATTTTGTCTGGTTTGAAAAGTGCCAGTAGAGCTTCGAGCAGTTGAAAGCCATGTATACTGAAGGTCTAATATTGACTCAGCTTGAATTTGAGAAAGAATTCATTGATTACAGTGATGCTTTGCTTAACGATTTAGGTTGCATTTTGATACAGGATGGAAAGGTTATAGCTTATGCTCCCCGACAACTTAAACCACATGAGAAGAACTATCTTACACATAACTTGGAGTTAGCTGCTATTATGTTTGCTTTAAAAATCAGACGACATTACTTATATGGGGAGAAATGCCACCTGTTCACTAACCGTAAAAGCTTGAAATTTCAAAGGCACAAAAACAATTGAATTTAAGACAACAAATATAGCTCGAGTTAGTGAAAGAATATGATTTGATTATTGATTACTATTCGGGCAATGCTAATGTGGCAGCTAATGTTTTAAGCTGAAAGTATTTGTTTTCTTTGAGAGAAATGAACACATGTCTCACCATAAAATGTGATCGTTCTATTCATTTCTAGTTGAGGGATAAATCGATATTCATATAAAGAATCTAGGAGTTGCAGAGTGATGATCCTAATTTGCTAGTTAAAAGAAAACTGGTTTAAAGTGGTCAGACGACCAAGTTCAACATTGGTGATAATAGGAGTCTATACTTTCGTAATCGGTTATGTGTGTTGAATGATTCAGAATCGAAACTAGATATTTTACATGAAGCTCGTAATAGTGAATATTTCATTCATTCAGATAGTACTAAAATGTATTTAAAACAGATGTATTGGTGATCGATAATAAAACGAGAAATCTTAGAATTTGTGTCAGAATTTTTAGTATGTCAACAACTGAAAGCAAAACACTAGGTTATGTCGGGTATATTGCAACTTGTAATGATTTCGAAATGGAAATAGGAGCGTGTTACTATGAACTTTGTATCAGGTTTACCACTGTCATTGAAAAGGAAAGATGTAATCTAGGTCATAGCTGATAGACTAACTAAGTCCGCACATTTTATTCCAATCAAGATAGATTACTCACTCGAGAGATTAGTTAAGTTGTACATTTCTGAGATTGTTAGATTGCATGGTGTGCCACTTCCATTATTTATGATCAAGATTCGAGAATTACCTCTATGTTTTGAGGTAAATTACACGAAACCTTGGGTACGAAATTTAATTTTAGTATAGTGTTTCATCCTTAGACGGATGGGCAATCAGAAGGGGTGATTCAGATACTCGAAGACATGTTGCGATGTTGTGTAATTGAGTTTGAAGGTAACTGGGATAAATATTTACCGTTGGTTGAGTTCAAGTATAATAACAGCTATCAATCGAGTATTAAAATGACACCTAAAAACTTTATACAGATGCAAATGCGTAACTCCGTTGTATTGGTCAAAATTTAGTAAAAGAAAGCTAGCAGGGACTGATCTGATACGCAAGGTAGAAGATAAAGTCAGGGTTATACGAGATTGTTTAAAAGCTACTTCAAACTGTCAGAAATCATATGTAAATTTGAAAAGAAAAGATATTGAGTTTCAGATTGATGATAAATTATTTTTGAAAGTGTCACCCTGGAAGAAGGTTTTACGTTTTGGCCAAAAATGAAAACACACTCTAAGGTTCATTGGGCCATATGAGATTCTCGAAGGAATAGGACCTATTTCATATCGACTAGCTTTGCGTCTTGGACTTGAAAAGATTCACAATGTTTTTCACGTATCAATTCTTCGGTGGTATAGATCTGATCCATCGCATATGTTGTCTCCAGATTAAATATAACTTCGGTCAAATTTATCATATTCGAAGGAACCGGTAAAGAATCTAAGTCGAGAAATTAAAGAACTCATAAATAAACGAGTACCATTAGTCAAAATATTTAAAAGTTTAAATTAGAAATATATTGAGTTTTGATATAGTAATTTGGT